>CM053625.1:291417860-291462657 GCA_028646595.1 Phalanger gymnotis
CAAGGCTCTTTTTTTCATCGTGGATATCTGGTAGACCAATAACTCTTAAATTGTCTCTCCTAGATCTATTTTCCAGGTCAGTTGTTTTCCCAATCAGATATTTCACATTTTTTTTCTATTTTTTCATTCTTTACATTTTGTTTTACTACTTCTTGGTGCCTCATAGATTCATTAGCTTCCACTTGCTCAATTCTAATTTTTAATGAGGTAGTGTTTTCATTTTGCTTTTGAGTCTCCTTTTCCAATTGGTTGATTTTACTTCTCAGGGTGTCGTTTCCTCTCTTTAGATTCTGAATCTCCATAGCCATTTCACCAATCTTATTCTTTAGGGACTTGATTTCATCAGTGGATTTTTTTTCCCATATTTTCTTTTAGCTCTCTAATTTGGTTTTTAAAATCCTCCTTTAGGGGCAGGTGAGGGGGAATGAGTGAATCTTGCCCTCATCAGATTTGACCTGAGGGGGGAGTGCCATGCATAGTTGGTTGGGTATCTCACCCCGCAGGAGGGAAAGGGGATGGAAAAGGGGGGGATGATGGAGGGGAGGGCAGATGGGGATGAAGGTGGTCAAGAACAAACACTTTTGAGGAGGGACAGGGTCAAGGGAGAAAATTCAATAAAGGGGGATAGGTTAGGAAGAAGCAAAATATAGTTAGTCTTTCACAACATGAGTATTGTGGAAGGGTTATACATAATGATATCCATGGGGCCCATGTTGAATTGCTTGACTTCTTAGGGAGGGTGGATGGGAAGGGAAGAGGGGAGAGAATTTGGAACTCAAGGTTTTAAAAAATAGATGTTCAAAAGTAAAAAAAGTTTTTTTTTCATGCAACTAGAAAATAAGATGCACAGGCAACAGGGCGTAGAGGTTTATCTTGCCCTACAAGAAAGGAAGGGAAAGGGGGATGGGAGGGGAGTGGGGAGGGCTAACTGGGGAACAGGGAAACCAGAATGTACACCATCTTGGAGTGGGGGGGGTGGAAATGGGGAGAAAATTTGTAATTCAAACTGTGAAAATCAATGCTGAAAACTAAACATATTAAAAAAAAGTTTGATTAAAAAATAAATAAATAAAATCCTCCTTTAGCTCTTCCGGCAATGCTTTTTGGGCTGGAGACCAGTTCACATTACCTTTTGAGGTATCAGATGTATCTATAGTGTCATTGCTGTCCTCTTCCAAATTGGTATTTTGATCATGCCTGTCTCCGTAAAAAGAATCAAGGGTCCTTGGTTTTTTTTGTGTTCTTCTTCGTGTTGGTTAGCCTTTTCCTGGCTTTACAACAAATTTCTGCCTTTGGGGCTCAGGGCTCTCTGTCCCAACTTTCTTATTCTTGGGATTGTGAGTCTAGTTGTTGTCTTTGTGAATTATAGCCTTCAGTTTCCTGAGGTGTGGGGGAGGGGCCTGGCTCCCTGATGTCTCTTTCCCTAGGAGTGCTTTCTAGCACTGTTGCTCTTCAGCAATGGTCTCAGTGCTTTATTGTTTGAGCTGGTGTGGGCACTTCCCCTAGGGGAGCAAGATGACGTCTGGGCTGCTGGTGTTGACCCCTGCCGGCTCTGCCCCTCTGGGACTAATGAACTTCTACTATCTGGCCACTGAAGCCCCACTTCTATCTCTTCTGTTCCAGCGTTCTTTTTTTTTTTTCTGAGGAATTCTTTGGGTGAGGGTAGGAGGGATTAGAGTCGTTTACCTGGCCATTATGTCTCTCAGAAGTTCAAGAAGGCGAGTTTCATACCTTTGGGCTACAAGCCTCAGGAGTTGATGTTTCATGGCCAGTGGCGTTGCGCTGCCTCTCGTCGAAATTTGCCCCACTCAGACTGCTCGCGGTTTCTAACTCTCTCAAATCTGCTCAAATTCACTTTTTTATAGGAATCCGACAGACCTTGTGAGAGGCCTCTGGTAAGATGCTGTTTTCATACAGCCATCTTGGCTCCGCCCCACTCCCTTTTCCTCTTTACCTGCTGATTTCCCACCAGCCTGCACAGTCCAGTTCAAATCTTACCTCTTCCAGGAAGCTTCCCTGATTGCCAGCATCCATAAAGATCTTCCCTCTTTGCCCCAGATAGTTTGTACCAGTCTAATATACTTACCTAACATTACATATTTGAGCTCCTGAGTTTGTGTCTTATTTTTCTACATGAGAACAAGGGCTGTCTCTTATTTAAACTTTGTATGTCCTCCAGTGCCTAGTATAGTGCTGAGCATACTATAGACATTTGACAAATGTGGGCTGAATTAATGCAATGGGCTATGGTGGAAGGCATATCAGGTCTCAAGTCAGAAAATCTGAGTTCATATCCTAGCTTTGATCATGTGCCATCAGGAAGACGAGGAAGGGCCTAATCAATTGATGGAAGCGGCTTCCTCCCATTTTGGAATTAACCCTGGAATGCCTAGGAAGGCAATCAGAGGCAGGAGCCAATTCATGCTGGTGTGACCTGCTGCTTCCTATGTCTGTGCGCAGAAGCATAAAGATAAAATAAGAGAAAGCCCCGGGCTAGAAGTCAGGAGCCTTGAGTTCTGGGTCTGGCTCTGCCCCTTGTCAGCTCTGGGACCATCAGCAAGTTGATGAATCTTCCATGCTCCCCTACTGCCTCCATAGTACTAATTGACAGATGTCAACTTGCTGGAGGACATATTCTTCTAAATGCTAATTGTGTTCCCTAGGCCTTATAAACTCAGATCTTATTGACCTTTCAGATAGTGACAGAGAATAACAGTTATTCTCGGTGCTCATTAGTGAATAAGAAAACACTCTTTCATTGTTCTCAGAGATAGCGTTGTTGTTTTCAAATATCTGAAGGCCTGTCATGTGGAAGCAGGATCAGGCCTGCTCTGCTTTGTTCGAAGGGACAGAACTGGGTTGGGATGGGGAGAAGTTTGAGGGATCCCAATTGCAGTGCAAGATTGGAGCAGTCCCACAATGGAACAGGCTGGGATGAGAGAGTTACTTCTCTGTCATTGGAGGCATCTAAGCAAGGCATCCACTTGTCAAAATTGCTGGTGTGATAGATAATAAGTTCCCTGTTGCTGCAGTTATTTGAACAAGCTGTCTACTCATCAGAATTGCTGCAGAAGGATTCTTGCATTGAATAGGAGTTTGATTCTCAGCTATGGGATTTAATGATTAGCTTTTGAGCTCAGTCTTAATTTTCTTCTTGTCCTAAGTCGATCTGACACTTAAATTCTGAGGTCATCACAGCATGGCACAATGGCATTTCAGAGTCGATAGCACCCTTAACAATAATTTAGTCCAGCCTCCTAATTTTACAGATGATCACACAAGTCCAGAGAAGGAAGGAATCTGCCTAAGGTATTAGGCTGTCAGGAGCAGGAAGTGGGCACAAATCCAACTGTCCCATACCTCGGTCCAGTTTGTCTCCTACCTCATCGCAAATTAGAGACTCTTCAGGCAGAGCATGAAGGTTGTCAGAAACTAGTATTTATGACTAATGAATCACGATCAGTCCATCAAAGATGTGTAGCTTCACGGGTGCAGTTGCTTTTCACACCCATGCAGTTCCTAGGCTCTTTTCACGTTAATAAAACGTTTATACAATGTGCTGTGGCCTACAACACACCACCTTGGGGGCCATCTTTGTGAGTGTAGAGAGAAAGAAAACCAGGACGGGCCCCTCCAGCTCTGATAGGCTACCTTCTAATAGGCATCTAGGTGGCTACAATGAATAGAGTATTAGACCTGGAGTCTGTAAGACCTGAGTTCAAATTCAGCCTCGGAAACTTCCTAGCTGTATGACTCTGGGTAAGTCACTTAACTTCTGTTTGAATCAGTTTCCTTGTCTATAAAATAAGGATAATAATAGCATCTACCTCCCACAGTTGGGAGGATCAAATGCATTAGTAATTATAAAGCATTCAGTATTGTGCCAGCCACATAGCAAAATTCTATATAAACTTTAGCTCTTATTATTCCAGTGTCATTCCTGGTCACAAGACTTCCCACACTTAGCTCGGCTTGTTTTTAGATGACAGATACAGAACATGTTGAAGCCTTTCCAAATTGGAAGGACATGCCAAAAAAAAAAGTGTTTTGACAGAGCCAGTGGCATACCTAGGCTATCCAACACTTGGAGCAGGTCATTTTTAACACCCCCTCACCAAATTATTTTCAGTAAAACTCATGAAATGAATAATAATAATGACATAAAAACACAATGAAGTTTTCCTTTTTTAAACATCATACATATAATCATACCAGTAAAAATTTAAATAAATATTGTAACACAAACGAAAAGAGTAATGGATTATAGAATATTTTATTTTAATTTCAGAAAGTTTCTTTCACTTGAAGCAATAGACATACTAATTGGAAAACTCTTAAATGTAAAGATGTTTGACAGAGATTCATAAAAATCCCATTTCACAAATGAATTTTAATAAAATTTCAATGTCGGCAAAAGCTGCAAGTCATACCACTTAGGCAATCTTTTGTTTTATTGGTTTGTTCTTTCATTTTAAAACAGTAATTAACAAAGTAAATTTCACTTTAAAGATACCCTCGTTCAGTAAGGTATTTTATATATGAACCCAAATTTGTGCTTACCAAATAAAAGTATTATATCTCCCAGATCACCCTGTTTCACTATTTTAAATTGTAAACACAATTAAAAACTCCAAGAGAATGGTTACATAGAATGAAAAGAATTGAAGAAACCCAAGTTCTCATTTCCAATCACGGTGCTAACATTGTTTATTTGAAGTCGCCTTTTTAAATCTCAGAATACATAGTACCACAGAGGTTAGAGACATCGAACTGTGTTCTAAGTGAGCTCGAATAGTCCTAATTGTTTAGAATTTACTCTCGAAATAAGACATGTAGCTGAGTCTGCGAATGTGAGGGCAGACTGTATGACTGGGGATTCTCTAAATTGACTTCCATGTAGAATACAATGTTTATTAAGGGATAAGTAATAAAAATGTGCTAATTTGAAGCTTACATATATGTTATTAAAACTCAACAGTGAATGCAGGAATTGTTTAGATTTTTTTCAGAGAGGAGCATTTTATCACTGACATTGTTTAGAATTGCCAGTGCATGGTGATAATAAAAAGCAGATCAACTTTTAGTCATTTTTATTATTGTTGTTAAATTCTCTATAGACAATGCGCCGTCTTATTTCCTGTGTGGAGATGGACAATCCGCCCCACCCATGGTACACCCAAGGCACAGCCTTCACACCACAATGATGAACAGAATTCCATCCGCTGTCCCTGGGCTTCCCATGCTCTCCCTCCTCAGCTGCTGGAATCCCCAGTTCCTTTCATGACTCTGTTCAAGGGCCATTTCCTGCACAAGTCCTTTCTTGATTCCCCTCCCCCATGCCAATTATTCATGTTCTTCCCCTGAAATTACTTTCACTTTGGATTATTTTATACTAATTTCTGTAAATGTTGTTAGCTCAGTGCCTAGAAATAACAGGAACTTGTTAAATGCCCTTTGAATTGAATTGAATGATGCATTGGAGGAGTACTTCAATGATGGTATAATTAAAAGAGAAAAAATATATTTCATTTTCAGTATAAATAAGACCAGCTTGTAATAAGATCATAGATTTAGAGCTGAAAGAGAACTTCATCACCTGGTCCAAGCCCCCCCCCCCCCCCCCCCGTTTTAAAGATTAAGTAAACTGAGGCCATGCGATTTCCCTAAGGTCACATAGATAATAAGGCACAAAGCTGGGATTTGAACCAGGTCATCTGACTCTAAATCCAGTGTTGTTGTTTGTTGTTTTTTATTACACCAGACTGCTGCTGACAATGATGGAATCATTTTCTTTCTGTTGGCAATGCTTGGCCATCAATCTCGTCGAAGCCACAAAAGATTTTCTTAAAATTGTTTCCAAAAGTGTGCCAGGACCAGTGGCCAATAGGAAGTCTATAGATGGGATTAGACTTTTCATATTTTGAAGAACACAGCAGGGAGGTTCTACCTGTTGGTTGTCATAGAGGATGGAAAGGCAGCAGGCTTTAAAATACCAAGCACCCAAGGGAAGAGAATCTCTCTGTGAGAAAACTTGATAAATGGAAAGCTTTGAAAAAATAGCAGCAGGCAGTATGTCCTAGGGGTAGGTTATCATCCCAAGAGACATGGTGGGTCAAATAGCCAGGATCTAGACTGGAT
Source organism: Phalanger gymnotis (assembly GCA_028646595.1). Taxonomy (NCBI): domain Eukaryota; kingdom Metazoa; phylum Chordata; class Mammalia; order Diprotodontia; family Phalangeridae; genus Phalanger; species Phalanger gymnotis. The sequence continues at coordinate 291,423,999 of CM053625.1, forward strand.
TCAGAAGACCTGGAATCCAAACCTGGCATGGCTGTGTACTACCCGGGTGACCTCAGTCAATTACCTAATCTGGCCGGGCCTCAGTTTCTTCAGTGAAACAAAGAGATTGTGTTAAAAGTCCCTTCCAGCTCTGATAATGTATGATCCTGTGCTTTCCTCAGCCGATTCCAATTAGAATGAGAAGTTGCCAGTGTTTATTTATTTGTACAAATCCAATGTAGGAAAACCTATTAATTCTGGATTATGTCGGTCAGGCTGATGAAAGGATAAAAGCAACCTTGCCTCTAGACTACTCTCAGGCTCACACTCAACCATGTGTGTGACAGTGTAAGAGCAAATGGGATTTTTCTCTAAGCTCTCTATTTATAATTTAAACCAAATATGGGCCCTCTTCCCAATCCCCGCCTTCCCGCAGATGAATTTGGCTCAAGTAGCCACACCCTTTACAATCGAGCAAAGAAGTATATATGAATGACATATATTTCCCGAGCACTTGAAGGCTTACAAAGCACTTTCTTCTAATTATCTCTGTAGGTTGCACAAGTATTATTATCACTGTTTTTTGGGGAAGAAAATGTGATTCAGGGAAGGGATGTCAACTTTCATTAGTCACACAGCCAGTGAGCAGTGTTAGGAGCCAGACCTTGAGCTCAAGTCTTTAGATTCCAAGACATGCATTTATTGACTCCTACTGCTCTCCTGTCCATTTCTTCTGCACCCCTGTGAGATCATCTTGTGGATGATGAGGGTCAGAAGCTGAAGAATGACCCTTCTGAACCCCAAGAACCAACGGGGCATGCTGGTGAGATTATAGAGTTGCTGGAGGGAGTTCTACTTCCCTGCTATTAAAGGAGCTCAAAGCTTCTAACTCCATTTGGTTGGTCAATGATTTCTTCCTTCTTTATTCCTTTCGAAGGTGCTCTCTTGACCCTCATGACTTTCTCTAGCATGCCACAGAAACCTCTTTACCCTGGATAAAGGTATACCCTGTCTCTGAACTTTTCACACTGGATGTACTTTCTGCCCTTTTGGCCTCTTCCTGTGATTGATTGGTTCCTTCCAGAACCTCTGTTTTAAGGAGGGTATCTAGTTATTTCTTTCCAGGCTGTACATTTGACTCTCCAGACTTTCACCTATACCCCTTTCAGCTTAGTCTTCCCCCATTGGAATGTAAGTTCCTTTAGTATGTCTGTACTTGTATTTCCAGTGCTTAGCACAGTGCTTGACCCAATATTAAGCACTTGATAAATGTTTGTTGACTTGAGTTCTTGGATCCTGCTTGCCACCAAAGAGGTCAAAGCTGAGGGAAAGAAGTAGATTCTATGCCCTTTCAAAGGCAATAGTTTCCTTACAGATGATTTGTTGCTCAACTGTTTATCATTATTGTTATTATTTATGAGTTTGTCCCTTCTCCCCACCTACATATGTCAATGAAAAAAAAATCCAGTAATTGGCAGAATTCTGGTGGGGGAAAATCCTTCTTTGTTTAATTCTTGACTCAATCTAATCCCCTTTACATTAGAGACATGTTTCAAAAGCAGTCCTTGAACTGCCTCATTAGCATTATTTTAAAAACTATTTAACATAAAAAACTCTGACCTGAGCATTCCTGTGCAGAGAGTGGAACACAAAAAAGAATTGTATATGAAACTGTGAATCTCTATTGCATACTGCTTGCTTTTTAAAAAGTGTATAATAAATTCAACCTATTACTTTCAAAAGTGTCCTGCTTGTCTATGATTCCTTCTAAACTAAACTTTAAATTATTTTATATTTACATATCTGTATAAACCATGTACCCCTCCCAGATCACTGCCTTGTTATGGTGGAGGGGCTTGCGAAGCTCAATGAAGCTCTGAGTTATGTTGTGCATGGTTACTCAAGATAAACAAGAGAGTTCTGACAAAAGGTGATCCACCGGAGAAGGAAAAGGTAAATCACCACAGTATCAAACCCCACGGACAGCATTCTATGGTCCAATGGGTCATGAAGAGTCGGCCATGAATGAATGACTGAAAACCAACAACAATATACCATGTGACCCTCGACAGAATCCTGCCTTCTGCATAAAGCCTTTCCTGGTCTCTGCCTTCTCACTCTTTCCCCCACTCCGCTTGCCTCTGACGCTATCTCTCTCTCATTTACCCTCATAGTTATCTTCATGTCATCTTCCATATTAGAATGAACTGATTTTGCACCTTTATATCGCTAGTGCCTAGCGTAATACCTTGCACACAGTAATTGCTTAATAAATGCTTGTTGACTTGACTTCTTGACTTGAGGGTAGGAACTGTTTTTCACTTTTACGTTTAGATCCTCGGTGCTTATTACAGCACATTTGCTCATACTAGGCACTTAATTAATGTGTTTTTTAATGAAATTAAATATATTTTATTGACCCTTGTTCTTTGTACTCTACGCCTTGCTCATTATTCATATATTTAAAGCTATGATCCAGAAATCCAAATGCCATTCTTTAAAACCATCTTCTTTGTCAGCTGTATACTTTCCAAAACTACCTTTCTCTTCTAAATCTCCTCTATTTGGTTGTAGCAATGATGAAAATCACACCTGTGCCCCTAAAGTATCATGCTATTGTTTTTGGTTTTTGTTCAGAGATCTTTTGGTCAGGATTTAGTAATGTTTTTTAGGTTCCATATGTTAGCATCATTTGTCACCAACTTCTATCACGAGAAGTAGGTAGTGGTTGGCAGGTGTGAGAACTTTGGGAAAGTTTATCATATCTCTGACTTATACTTTGCAACACAATGATATTTTGAGTTATCCATGATTTCCTAGGTATGGATCCATCTTCCAATCAGACAATAAACATCAACTAAGTGCCTACTAAGTGCTAGTCACTCTTCTAAGTGCTGGGGATACAAAGAAAGGCAAAGCATATAGTCCCTGTCCTCGAGATGCTCACAATTTAATAAGGGAGACAATATGCAAACAAATGTGTACAAATAAGACACATACAGGATAAATAGGAAATAATCAACAGAGGGAGGGCACTAGAATTCTATCCACACAATTCAAAATCCTTCCCTCTTATCTTGTGGGGCTTTCATGCATATTTTGTCATAAATCCTCCATAGAGGATCCACCCCAAATTCTCAGCTCCCTAACACTTTATGGCTTAGAAAGAGCTTCTTATAATCCTATAAGGTAAATAGTTCAGGCAATAATCTTTTCATTTTTCAGACAAAGAAACTGAAACTCAAGAGTTAACTTGGTTTGGATTTCATGGCTAGTAAGGATGAGATCTATGACTCAAACATGTCTCCTGACTTTTTCCTTATACCCCATTTCCAAAATTCCATACTTTTTGACTGTAGGTTACTTTGTCTACCTGATGGTGAAAGAAAAAGTTTGCTAATGAAGAAACTAGACAAATTTTTACTCATCCACCGATGTAGTTTTGTTATTCTATTAAGATTTGCGAGTGGGTAACTTAGTTGAGTAGGGAGCCCCATACTTCTCAGGCCAAGCTTTGTTTAAATGGGTTCTGGTGAGAAGTGGCATGGTATAGCAGAAAAAACATGGGATCAGGAGTCAGAGAATTTGGATTTAAATCCCTTTGTGGTGTAAGATGGGTACCACATCTTCATTTTCCTTAACTGTTGAATGAAAAAAAATGAGCAGGTGAGTTAATCTTCACTTTAGCCTTCTGAATCTCCATTTAAGGTGTTGGGCCCAAACTTCTAAATGCCATCCCATCTAGCCATCCAGTGCAGACATCTTGCCATCTGCCCTGCATTTATCCCTATGGCTTGAAACCTAGATCAAAGCTTCCTTTCCTAGTCTTTACTCTCAGATATGCCTTATATTCCCCTAGAAGAATGTAAGCTCCTCGAGGGGAGGTACTATCTCACTTTTGTATTGTATCCCCAGAACCTAATATAGTGCCTAGAATGCAGTAGGTGCCTAATAAATGCTTGCTGGTTGACTGATAGACCGAAGGCCCCTAGGATCCCTCCTGGCTCTAAATCCTTCAGTCCTTTTTCAGGTTACCTCTTGTGAATTATGACTGTATGTTTTCTATTTTTCTCTCAGATATTAGCAAGTAGACATATTTGTGCTCAGAAATACCATGGTATCACTGGATTTAGAGCAGCAAAGATCATACGGTCATGGACTTAGGCACGGAAAGGAATCTAGAGGTTCTGTATTCTACCCCCTAATTTTAGAGATGAAAGATGTGGTCACAGGGAAGGGATTTGCCCATTGTCACGTGAGTAGTAAATAACTGAGCTAGGATCAGAGCTCAAGACTGAAGATTCTACATCCAGTGCCCATCCCATGTTGCCATGGTCTGAGCAGAAGAGGTGAGACAGTTATCTAGGGCTAGGCATGTGCTGGAGCCAGTTCCTGCAGGATGATTGCTAGATTTTTGATTTACGCCTTGGAAATGGGTGAACATTACAAATCAGGGTTTGATTTATTGTTTTGATTATTATTTTGAATTAAGAAAGTGATGTAAGAAATTTGTAATGCAGATTTAACTAAAAGTGTGATGAACATATACAAACATAAATGTGAACATACATGTAAACATGTACGTGAACAGATATTTTATATGAATACACATATATATGCATATACTTTTTTTTCAGCCAGTTGTTAAACATTTACCAGCACATGCCTGCTTAGGGCCCCATCGACCTCTTGAGAAAGCTGGAATAAAGGTGTTGCCAAAAAGTAACTGGACAACAAAACTGAATCTCAGCCCCTTGTCCTCAGCCATGAACAAGGACAAAGGCTCTTTCAAAATTAAAGTGTCATCACTCTGTGGAGTAAATCCTGTCGATCAGACTCCAGTTGGCAGCCATCCCGCACACGAGCTTTGTCCTCTGAAATTTTCTACAAGAGCAAGAGGCAACATGTCTCAGAGTCAGTAACAGGCATAGGACAAACCCCTTCCATTTACTCGGAGTTTCTTTTGTCTCCTTCACCCAAACAAAGCCAAATAGTGCCATCGTCGGAAATGCTCGGGGAGGGGGAGTACATGCCCACGTTATGGGACACTATCAGTCAAGAACCTGCCTAACTGGTCTCCCCGCCACCTTCTGGACTTGCTACAAGATGAATCACCCTGGAGAGGAAGCATAGATAGTGGGAAAAATCCCGGGTCTGGAGTTAGGGGACCTGAATGAATTCTAGTCCCAATACTGATACTTATCGATAGGCAAGCCATTGCCTTTCTGAAGTCTAGTTTCTCAACTGTAGAATGGAGATGATGACATTTGCATTATTTATCTCCTGGGCTGTTAGAAAGAAAATATGTTTTAAATCTTCAATGCCACATGGGGATGGGAGGCATTATTGTTATTATTACTCCTAATGAGTGCTCTGGCCAACAAGCATTTATTAAGTGCTTATTATGTACTCAGTTCTGGGGATTCAAAGAAAGGCAAAAATTAGTTTCTGGCCTCTAGGAGCTCACATTCAAATTGGGGTGGGGAGCAACATGTAAAGAATTGTACATACAAGATATATACAGCATGGGTGGAAGGTAATCTCAGAGAGAGGGTTGTAGAAGGGGGAGGATACCGGTAAAGGCCTTCTGCAGAAGGTGGGATTTGAGCTCAGTTTTTAAGGAAGCTAGGGAGCTGCGGTGAAGGAGATAGCTTGTTCCGGGCAGGGTGGTGGTGGTGGATGTGGGAGGGGTACAGCTTCTAAAAAGGCAGAGGAGACATCACTCAAAATTCTTCCGTGGCTCCTATTACCAAACAAATAAAAATCTAAACACCACAGTCACAGAATCTCAGTTGTAAGGGGTCTCTGAGGTTATCTAGTCCAAAATAAGCCTAAATTCTTCTCTACCATTAAGCCTTTTCCTGGAGATCTCTAGTGAAGATCGCTCAGAAAATTTTAATTGATTGTGATGAATTCATTACTTCTTGAGGTTTTTCCTTACATCAAGCCTAAATCTGTCTTTCTACAGCTTCAAGCTAAGCAGAACCACTCCAATGTGTCGCCCTCATGACAACCCTTCAAGTAAACACTTGGAGCTAAGTCTTCTCTTCTTGTGTATTATTATGTTGTTATAGTTATTATATTATGTATTCAACACCTCCAATTCCTTCTAGTCCTTCTTGTATGGCATGGTCTTAAGGCCTCTCTCTATCCTGATTGCTCTCCTCTGGATTCTCTCTCTCTCTCATGTTCTACTGTTAAGTTACACCAGGCTTTCAAGTCACTAAACCCTCCCAGATCATTTTCCAGGAGTCGTTGTATAGTCTCACCTCTCCTGTTTGGCATTCATTTTTTGAATCAGCACTTTGTATTTATCTCAATTACAATTTCATCCTATTATATGGCCCTCTGCTATCTGGCAACAGCTTACCTTTCCAGCTCCATCTCACATCTATGTCCCTTCAGTATCCTACGCTCCAGCCAGGCTGGACTATTTGCCTTCCTCCTTTCTTATCTCCATGTCCTCATTCACAGAGTGTCCACTATCCCTCAGATGGTCTTACTCCTACTATCTTTGTGTGTTGGGTTCTTATCTATCCTTTTAGGTACAGCAATGCCAGCTCTTCTGGGAAGCCTTCCCCGATCAGGTCAAGGTTATGATATATGAATGTAGTGGTACTACACTGTAAGAAATGGTGAACTGGGCACCTGGAAGACTTGCATGAACTGATGTAGAGTGAAGCAAGCAGAACCAGTGAAACAATTTATACAATAGCAACAACATTGTGAAGAAAAATAACTTTGAAAGATTTGAAAACTCTGGCAAGTGCAATAATCAGTCATAATTCCAGAGGATTGATGATGAAGCATGCAGCCCACCAGACAGCTGATGGATTCAAACAATAAGCATCTAGTAAGCACCTACTATGTGCCAAGCACTAAGTAATGGGGATACAAAAAGAGGCAGAAGACAGTCCCTGACCTCAAGGAACTTATAGTCTAATGGGGAGATAACATGCAAACATATATATTATATATATGTATATATATACACACATGTGTATGTATATATGTACATGTATATATACACATATATGTATATATGTGTGTGTATATATATGCACACATATGTGTATATGTGTGTGTGTATATATACATATATATATATATGTATAAGTAGGAAATAATGAAGAGAAAGAAGGCACCAGAATTAAGAGGGATTGGGGAAGCCTTCTGAAGAAGGTAGGATTTTAGTTGGGACTTGAAGGAAGCTAGGGAAGACATAAGATGTAGAATTAGACACTTTTCCCACACAGCCAGTATGGAAATTCATTTTGCTTGATTATGTATATTGGTTACCACGGCTTTGGGTTTTTTCTTTTCTTTTTCGGTGGTGAGGAATGAGGTGGGGGTAAGGGTGGATGGGGGAAAATAGCAAAAATAGAAAAGGAAAGGAAAAGAAAAGAGGATCATTCAGACATTTTTAAATGAAAATAAAAGAACAGAAGGAAGTCCAGAAAAGAAGGGCAGCTTTGAAAGCTGCAGGTTGATCTTATGGTGTACTTTAAAAGAAAAGCAAGTTGTATATAATAGAGACCTGGGGTTTCTTTTTTCTTTTACTATGCATACGCAAATGCTCATTCTACTTGGTGTTTGATAAGTTCAGAATAAAAATTAAATTAATTAAAAAAATAAAATGCAGGACTTTCAGACTTTCAGAAAAACTGTAAGGGCTAAGATTTGTATGGCTCCTCCCCATCAGCCATCTATCCAAGTACAGTCCACTCTTGCTCTCTTTATTCCCTCCCTTCTGTGACAGCATCAACCTCTTGTCCAACCTGTCCAATCCCTACCTGAACAGAAATCTCCTCTCAATATCTCAGACTAATAGTAATCTAGCTTCTGCCCAAAGATCTCCAGGAATGGGGAGCTCAGTGCACTTGCAGGAGGCTAATTCTACTTTTGGATAACTTTAATTATTGGGAAGTTCTTCCTTGTACTAAGCTAAAATCTACCTCCTACAACTTCTCTCCATCAGCCCATTTCTAAGTGTTTTTTAAGGACAGGATTTGAGATACATAATCCTCCCCTGGGTGGGAAGTCTACTCCTGGCACACACTCCCTGACAGATTTGCTCTGAAATCCCATCTCTCCTTATTTGCCCCCAGCCTCGGATTTTAGGTATCATTAAGCAGTTTATGATATTATATAATTATGGAAGGGGTATGGGGCAAGGCCTATGTGTGGATTGCATTTGAAGACTGGTCCTGGAACAATGCACACATACAACAGTAATAATAATTCCTATTTTACTTGAAGATTGACAAAGCATTTTCTCAAAACAGTTGTGTTTGGTGCTGTAGGGCAGTGCAAGTTATGTCCTTTTTATATAGGAGTAAATTGACATAAACATATGAGTAAGAAAATAAAACTCACATAGAAAATGTGTTTTACAACAATCCTCACAGTCAAAGCCTGATAATCACCACAGGCTGCCTGAATGGGGGAAACTCATCCTTTTCTCCAGATTTAGTGCAGTAAGATGGGAAGGGCATTAAGAAACCTGGATTCTCTTCCTGGCTCCGGACTATTCATCCTGCTCTTTTCTCATCTCCATTTCTCCATTCACAGAGTGTCCACTATCCCTTAGGTGGTCTTATCCTTACTATCTTTGTGTGTTGGATTCTTGTCTATCCTTTCAGATGCAGCAATGCCACCTCTTTGGGGAAGCCTTCCCTGATCAGGGGATGTAGTGCAGTAAGGTGGGAAGGGCATTAAGAAACCTGGATTCTCATCCTGGCTCTGCCACTAAATGGTTAGGAGAACCTCTGAGCATCTGTTTTCTCATATGTAAAATAGGATAGTAATTCTTTCTATTGTCTCTCATACAAGGTTATTGTGAAGATCAAATGAGAAGGTAAACATATACATATATATGCTACACACACTCAGATATATATATATATATATATTATATATATATATATATACAACTTTATAACTATAATGTGCCATGTGAATACATCAGTGATTCAAAGATCTATGATTTATGTTGGCATGGGTGAGCCTTTCATTAATACTACCTTTGGTAAAATTGCCAAAGCCAAAAAAGAAAAAAAATTCATCCCCAGGTGGCCACCCCTCTGGTGATGAGCCTCTCCACCTAGCCAGGTAGCTAGCCTAGTCCTTGGGCAAATCACATTATCTGTGTACTCAAAACCTTTCCAGCTCTGTAGGACCTGTGCGAGCTTATGATCCACAGATTTAGCTTCCAAGAATCCAGCATCACCTCCATGCCAAAAGGAGGCATTAGACGGGGAAACGGCAGAAGGTGCAACTAGATGGCACAGTGCATAGAATGCTGGGCCTAGAGTCAGGAAGACCTGAGTTGAAATCTGGCCTCAGGCACTTTCTAGATATGTGACCCTGGGCAAGTCACTTAACTCTATTTGCCTCAGTTTCCTCATCTATAAAATGAGAGGGAAATGGCAAACCACTTCATTATCTTTGCCAAGAAAACCTCAAATGAGGTCACGAAGAGTTGGATATGATTCAACAGCAGAATATTTCAAAAGCAAACTATTATAGTCATTATTGCTGTTGTTTTATTGACCAGCTATTCAACAGTTGATTAAAAAAATCCTGAAAACAACAGAGCCCAAGACACTAAAACAATACAATATAATAGCAACAAAGTTGCAAAGAAAAATAACTTTGAAAGATTTGAAAACTTTGATAAGTGCAATAATCAATCATAATTCCAGAGGACTGATGATGAAGCGTGCAGCCCACCAGAGAACTGATGGACTCAAACAATAAACATCTAGTAAGCACCTACTATGTGCCAGGCACTGTGCTAAGTGCTGGGGATACAAAAAGAGGCAGAAGACAGTCCCTGACCTCAAAGAGCTTACAGTTGAATGGGGGAGATAACTTGCAAACATGTTTGTATTAAAACATGTCTCCTAAAAAAAAATACTAAAAACAGGAAAACTTCCTGTTTGACACTGAATCAGTTATCAGAGCTCTTCGATTCCTATTTTTTAATAGACCAGTTGCAAACTCAGGTAACCGTAAGATCCTCCAGCTTACATCTCATCTTGTCCACAATGATGTGATGAAAGATTTTGTCAAGTACTTTGCTGAGATCTAGTCTTGTTAGACCAGAAAAAAGCTGTTAAAAATATGTTAGTTTGTCCTAACTGGTTCTTAATAAATTGAACCAGGCTCATAGTGAGAGTCACTGCCATTTCTAAATGCTCACAACCCACACTTTTAATTACTAATTAATTACACTGTAATTAATTACTAATTAATTGCACTAATTAATTACAAAATTTATCCAACTGTACTTTTTCCATTGCACATCAAGTCCATTAGCTAATTGTGAAATTAGTCAGTTTTTCTTCTCTTAAAAAAATAGAAATATTCTCTCTCTAGGCTTGCGGCACCACTGCCCCTCCCCATCATTACTGAAGTTCACCTACCATGGTTCCGCAATAAGCCTGTCAAGTATTTTTCTTCTTCCACTGTTCTGGACAACAAGGTGGCACAGGGTTTAGAGTGCTGGGCTTGGAGTCAGGAAGACTCATCTTCCTGAGTTTAAATGTTATGTGACCCTGGACAAGTAACTTCACCTTGTTTGCCTCAGTTTCCTCATCTGTAAAATGAGCTGGAGAAAGAAATGGCAAACATCTCCAGTATCTTTGCCCCAAAAACCCCAAATGGGGTCACGAAGAGTCAGATATGACTGAGAGACAACAAAATTCTGGGATATAACACAACCAAGTATGAAGGTATTTTCTTAGCAAATGTTTGCTTCTCTTGGGCTCCCCCTTCCCTGTTCACCATCTCCCCTCCCCCATTCTGAACAAAGGATGGGATAAACTTGAAGCCCAAAAATGAACCTAAAGATCGTTCTATTTAGTAGAAAAGACAGAAACAAACAAAAGACTTGAGAACATTCAGTCTTGTTTCCATTGTCAGTTCTGATCATCCTATCTACTCCAAACAGCACTCCTGGACTTGCACATATGTTGTCTCTCCCATTAGAATGTGAGCTGCTGGAGAGCAGGAGCTTTTCTGTTTGTGTCTCTAGCGTTCAGCAGAGTGCGCTTAATAAGTATTTTATTTAATCATTCATTCCTCTTTGAGGGAAATGTGCTTTGTGACCATAGAGTGCTACATAAATGAGAGTTATTTGGGGGTGGGGGCTGGGGGGTCAATAGCAGGTGTTGTATGTGAAGAGAAAATTACGTTAGAATAATAAAACAATTAGACCATAACAAAGGAACAAACCATGATGTGATTTTTCTTTCTTTGGCTTCCAGAGTTGCTAATAAAGACCTTTGTGTTTTCCTTAGCATTCAGCAAGAACCTTTGCTCATTTCTGCAGGATCGCACCATGACTTTTATATTCATCCTCTTACCCTGGCTTCCAGCTCTCCTGGATGTCTTTTGTAAATGAGTTCAGAGACGAGCAACACGGGCAATCATATCACTCTTTCAATACCCTTTCAAAGCAGAAGAAAATCTTCCACTAAGATGGTCAAATCTAGGATTAATATCCCAGTGTCTACAAGGGGAAAGGGGCAGCAGGGAACCAAGTCGCCATGTGGTTAAGTGAATCACACAGACGAAGAAAGGAAAGATAGGAAGAAAAGAGCAAAGGAAGCCAGGCAGTACAAAGAAACTAACACTGGTCTTGGATTCAGAAGACATTAGCAGAGGGACCTCAGGTAAATCACTTCTCTCAGTTTCCTTCTCTGTGAAGTGGACAGACAGACAGACATACAGAGTATTTAGTAAGTTAAGATAATAATACTTGCTCTGTCTCAGAGTGTTGCTAAGAAGAAAGCGCTATAGTGTTATAGACATTTTTGTCGTTGTTCAGTTGTTTCGGTCGTGTCCACCTCTTCATGACGCCACTTGAGGTTTTCTTGGCAAAGATACTGGAATGGTTTTGCCATTTCCTTCTCCAGATCATTTTACAGATGAGAAAACTGAGGGAAACAAGGTTAAGAGACTTGTCCAGAGTCACACTGCTAGTAAGTGTTTGAGGCCAGACTTGAAATCAGGTCTTCCTGACCCCAGGCCTGGTACTCTAGCTACTGTGCCACCTAACTCCCCCCTTGTTATGTTATAGACATGCAAGTTATTAATATTAGGATTATAGGATTTTGAGTTAGTAGGGGTCTTGCAGATGATCTAATCCAATCCTATCATTTTATTATTGAGAAAGCTAAGACTAGAAAGGGGAAATTACTTTTCCAAGGTTATGCAGGCAGTATGTAAGCAGCAGAGCTGGATTATTGTTACTGCTATCACTAACAATAAAAGGACCAGGCATATCAACTGATTATAACTTTGAAATAAAACATATCTATTTTCTTTTTACGGATTAAAAAAAATGTACCACATTAACTGACTCAGCTTGGTCCTTCAAGGTATTCTTCAATTCCGGTCCTTCTATTGACAAAAGTGATGTTAATAAAGAACTATGTGAGCCAAGTGTGGTTTGCTGGGGACCCCAAGGCTCTGGTGAATCTGCTTAATCCCTGGCCCCTACACAAAGGAGGGCTGGAAACGCCAACATCATAGCCAAAGGCATCAGGCTCTGTTAATTCCTGAGAAGCCAGACTCAAACAGAGAGTTGCCTTTCTACAAATCTTCATTCCGGAAGGGGCAAAAAAAAAAAAAAAAAAACCAACAACAAAAAACCAACCCACAATCTTTCTAGCTATTTGCTTGTCCCAACTCGTTATTTAAGGAAAGTTTTTCTCTGAGAGGCCAAAAGCCCTTTTGCAGGCCCCAATGTCAATTCCATTTGGAAGCTGTTGGAGTGTGGGTGAGACAGCAGGAAAAAAAACCCAAACCCAAACTGACTTTTCTCCCCCCTGGGACAGAGTTAGGGATACTAGAATCTCGGAGCTAAAAGGGACTTGGGGGGACGTTTGGTGGTCTTGGGGGCTACTTGTCTAAGAAGGAGTAGTGTGATTTCCTATTCAAGGATGAGTTGAATTTATAGCTTTCCCATTCTAAGATTCTGTGAACCTACACCTAAATCATGAAATCTTTTTTGCAGAATCACCAACAAATGGTCATTCATTTGCAGATTTCCATCCATGAATTTCTTTTTTTTTAAATACCTCTAGTAATGAGAAACTCCCAAGCCTTAGTAACAGTAAAAAATAATAATAGCTTACAATGATGTAGTGATTTACAGTTTGCAGAATGCTTTAGCTAATCTGATTCTTACAACCTCCCTGTGAGGTGGAGAGTAGAGGCATTATTATGATCCTCACTTTATAAAGGAGGAAAATGAGTGTCGGAGATGTTAAATAGTTTGTCCACATTTAAATAGCTAGTAAGTTTCATAAGCAGAATTCGCACCCAGGTCTCTCCTGATTCCACATCTAGGACTCTTTCCAGTAGAGCACTCTGACTCCCGAGGCATCCTGTTCCACACTGGGACAGCTTTAATTGTTAGGATGTCCTTCCTCTATTGAGCCTGGAAGAGAACTAGTCTTTCACCATTGTGTTAACTTTTGTGTCCTGAAACATCAAACTTTCTTAGCAAACCCCATTTCCTTGTTTTAACGTCTTGACAACAAACTTGGTAATCATATCATCGTTTGTTTCTGTCTGTCTGCTTCTGAGCTGGAGTTGTAGCTAGGTGGTAAGCTCCTGTCTGCTTTTCTGTCAGCCACAAGACTTACTGTGAGGGGCTGTATTCTCTTCATTCTCAGAGACTCCAAAACACAAGTCAACACCTAGGCGTGGTTCTCATTTAAACACCAACTGGCATGGCATGAAGCCCGAGCATTTTTCCTGGTAGAGTTGTATACCTGTCCTAGAAATAGCACATGTTCACGCCACTGAGATATCTCTAATGCATTAGGCTCTGTGCATTGGAGTCACTTGGGCTGTGGGTGAGATAAGGATTTTAGGTCTAGAGCTGGAAGGAACCTCAGAGTCCACGTAGTCCAAAACTCTCTTTTTACAAATGAGAAAACTAAGGTCCAGGGAATTTAAATGACTTGCGTGAAGTCACACATATAGAAAGCACCAGCATCTGAACTTCCTCTGACTTCAGAGACAATGTAGTCCACTGCCTCTCCTCCCTTCTCCCCTCTTTGAGAGTGGTAAGATGACCTTCTGGCTTTCTTGGTGCCAGCCTAAGCTAAGACCTCTTTGAGTCCTGTGCTTTCAAAGTTTCTGCCTGGGTCTAGCTAGATTCTGAAGACCACAATGCTTCTCCCACAATACTTTAGCAACTGTGGAAACTTTCTGGTTTGGGGTTGGGTATTCCTAAAGAATATTTTGAAATGGGAAATCACTGCCAAGATACACTTTATGTTCTTACTCTCCCCTTCCAGAGACAGAAAGTCAATACGGACAAATTCTATAGGTTTGTTAGCTCTTATAGTCTCCCATTAGTGGCATGAATTGGCAATACTTTTATTTGTCCCTAAATATAATTATGTCTTCTTAGTGATGTCTGCAGCCTTCCTGGCTTTTTCTTACTAGCTTGAGGATCCTCTCTTGACCCATATATCCAAAGTCATCATTATGTAAGCTTTGGCTCTTCCATGGCATTTCTGGGTAGCACCAGCTTCTTTATGCTTCTGTGTGTGGAATCAGGGACAGTCTGGTATGTACTCTGTCCCACAGCCCCAATTTCTGCCATTGTCCTAATGATAGGGTATCTTTGGGGTACTGGAATTTGAGTCCCCTAACATTATCACCCTGTTTCTTGGCTTTTTTTTTACTTCTTGCTGTCCTTTATCAGCCACCTACAAGGCTTCTGTGGACAACTAAGGGAAAGAAGGTTAGATCAAAGAGACAACGTTAATAGCTGCTGCTCATAAACTGGTGGTGAGCTGTGCCATAGGGATGCAGGCTGGCTTCTCTAACTTCGGTGTGCATCTGACAAGAAGGTGCTACATATTAATATATTCAGTTCAGAATCTCACTCAGCATTGGAAAGAACCCCCTCGGCCATGTAATTTAACCCACACCTAAGCGAGGATCTATTTCACGACATACCCAAAGAATGGTCAAGCTCTCTTTGTTTAAAGATGTCTAAGGAGGCTAAACTCCCTACTCCTGAGGCGATGCATTCCACTTTTAAATAATGTTCAGGAAGGTTTTTCCTGACATCAAACTTGTACCTCACTTGTTGCAACTTCTACCATTGCTGCGGGTTCTACCCTATGAAACCCAACCAAATCAGCCCATTTCCTCTTATACATGACAGCCCTTCAAATACTCGGAGAGAGATAATAGCCCTAAGTCTTTTTAGGCTAAACGTCCCATCTTCAACCAGTTCCTATATGGAACGATCTCTGGGCAACTCTTCATCCTGTTTGCCTTTTACCAATGTCCTTCAGAGAATGTAGTGACAAATGATTATCTCTTTCTGGGATTAATAACTCATTATTCATTCAGAACCAAAGTGTTTCCCCTTTCCTACTTCCTCATCCAGAAATCAACTAGTGTAGGTAAATCTGAAAGATTTACCCAGGCCGAGATCCAATCAGATAGTAAAAGGAATTCTAAGTTTGGCTAATGGGTGCATCCTGATCATTGTGTTTACTCAGACAAGTCTGAGAAAGTGTTGATTCTCCCTTTTCTCAGAGAGGGGATATGGAAACTGATAAGTCTCTTTGACCAAGATTTGAGTGATTTAAGTTACATACCCTCTCATTAAGTTACATAGCCTCTCATTCAAACATTCATTTTCTCATTAATTGTTAACCAATGTGATTGCCACTCAGGAACATCCCCTCTTCCAAGGGCATATAAACTGAGTCCACAGCCATGAGGGGTCTTTGGTCTAAGACAGAGATGGCCAAATGGCCATCCTTTTATTAAAATGCCAGCATTATTAATAAAATGATTAAATTATGTGTTTCAGGATCTTTTTAAATGCCACACTGTGGGAGACCAGAGCAGAACTATCATCTTCCTAGTTCTGGACATTGCCTCTTAATGTTGCCTAGATCAAATGAGCACTTGGAGTTACCATATAACACTATCGACTCATACTAAACACTAAATCCCCCAGAACTTTTCAAGTGAACTGCTGTCTAGCAAGTCCCCTCCCTGGTCCATCTTGCATTGATAAAGTTGATGTTTTTGAGCCCAAACATAAGACTGAATTTTTGTTGCTGTTGTGCAGTCATTTCACTTGTGTCTGACTCTTTGTGACCCCATTTGGATTTTTTTTGGCAAAGATACTGCAGTGGCTTGCCACTTCCTTCTCTAGCTCATTTTACAGATAAGGAAGCTGAGGCAAATAGAGTTAAGTGCTTTGCCCAGGGTCACACAGTGTAAGCGTGTTAGTAAGTGTTGGAGGCCAAATTTGAACTCAGGAAGACAAGTCTGGTGTTCTATCCACTGCACCACCTAAGTACCCTTAAGACAGAACATTCTATGTTAAATTTTGCCTTCTTAGATTTGGCCAAATTTTCTAGCTTGAAAATATCTTTTTGGACACTGACTTTGTCAACTAGTGTGCTAGATATTCTTCTCAACTTTGTCATTTACTAATTTGATAAGTGTGCCATTTAAGACTTTATTAAATTCAAAGGTAAAAATGTCAAGAAAAAAAGGTCTTTAATTCAAAGGTAAAAATGTTAAGTATGAGCAGCTTTGTGGAACAGTAGATAGAGTGCTAGGTCTGAAGTTAGGAAGACTTCATGAGTTCGAATCTAGCTTCAGACACTTACTAGCTGGGCAAGTCCCTTAACCCTGTTTGCCTCAGTTCTTCATCTGTAAAATGAACTGGAGAAGGAAACGGCAAACCACTCCAGGATTTTTGTCAAGAAAACCCAAAATGGGCTCATGAAGAGTCAGACACAACTGAACAACAAAAGTGTTAAGTAGTATAAGACCAAACACAGACCTTTTGTACGTACGCTCACTGGAGACTGCCTTCCAAGCTGACCTCCAACCACTAGCCATTCAACCAGTTCTGAGTCTATATAACAATCATTTAACCTCTGCTTCTCCATCTTGTACACAAGAATAACTTGATTGACTTTGTCAAATATGTGGCTAAAATCTAGGTAAATTCTATCTATGTTATCAGCCTAGTAACCCTGCTGAAAAAGGAAATGCTATTACTCTGGCATGGCCTGTTCTTGATGAAGCCGTGCTGGCTCTTTGTAATTCCTGCAGCCTTTTTTAGGTGCTCACTAACCAACCACTTGATAACTTACTCTAAAAATTTGTCACAGAGAAAGTCAATCTCATTGGCCTATAGGCTCCAGGCTCTACTTGTCCCTTCTTTTTTTGAAAATTGCAATAATGTTTTATCGTCTTCAGCCCTGTGGTACTGCTCCCATTCCCCATGAGCCTTCAAGGATGAACAGCGGTGGCTTAGCAATCTTATCGGCCTGGACCCTGGGATGTAGTTCATCAGGGTATTAAAGATAATCATATGACCTTCTACTGTAGGCAGCTAGGTGGCCCAGCAGATAGAGCAGAGGGCTTGGAGTCAGGAAGACTTGAGTACAAATCTGGCCTCAGACACTTGCTCATCTGTGTGACCCTGGGAAAGTCATTTCACCTGTTTGTCTCAGTTTCCCCATCTGTAAAACAGGGATAAAAATAGCACCTAATTCCCAGGATTGTCGTGAGGATTAAGTTAGAGAGTGACTGTGAAAAGCTTAGCACAGTACCTGACACACAGTGAGCGCTATATGAATGTTAGTTATTATCACTGATCTTGCTTACAAACTCCGTTTGCCACATATGGTGTGTTATCTACAGCCCAGAGAACATGGTTCTTGACAAAGGAAACAGAAACAAAATAAGAATTCAGCAATTCACCAGCCACCTACAGCATTCTTCCTATTCCTTCTTTATTTCTCCTCTTTACCTGATAGAGCTATGTAATGCTGTTTTTAGATTTTTGTTGTCTTTAGCTTTTCTCATCAGCATCAGCTCATTCTAAGTTTTTGTGTTCCTGAGGACTATGCCACATTTTTGCATGCATTCTTTCATTTATTCTTTGCATTTATGTCATTTATTCTTGCATTCATTCAGTTAACAAGCATTTATTAAGCACCTACTATATGCCAGGCACTTTGCTAAGCACTGAGGATACAAAGGTGAAAAATAATCCAGTTCAGAATAGATATTCCTCTTGTCGGCTCCTCCATTTTAAGGATGAAATTATCATTGGGGCAAGCCAAGAAATTATTAACTGCTCTGCTATTGGCAGAAAGAGAACTGTAGCAGACAACTTATCAGACAACTGGTTTTTCATCACACTCTTATAATGTATTTCAATGTCAGGCTTGTGATTTTTTTAAGCTATTCATCTACTACTTCTGTCCTGTTGGTCTTTAGTAGAGGAAAGAGCACAAACATTTTTAAGTACTTACTATGTGTCAGGCACTGTGCTTAACACGGGGAGTACAAATACAAGTAGAAAGATAGACAGTTCCTGCTCTCAGGTAGCTTATGTTCTAATAAACACAATACATAAAAGCAAGTTGAAAAGGGAGAGAGGGAAAGAGATGAAGGTACTATTGCTGGGGCATTGTAAAGAAAGTTTGAGAAAGCCCAGAGAACACAGAAAGGGCTGGCCTGGACCTCCTCCTTAAAATGAAGGTTCTGGGAAAAACCTGTCAATCAGAGAGAGAGGCGGCAGGGGTGGAGAGTGCTTCCAACGTGTGAAGTCCAGGAGCAGAGTGAGCTTCCAGGGTGAAGAGGTTTCTGGGGAATTGTAGACAAAATCTGGGAGAGTCAGGAGTGCAGCCTAGAGAGTTATGATGTTTGATGACAGTATAATTTCTATTTCTGACTCGTATAATCCAATGAGCTCAATTCTCATCTCTAGTCGTATGACTGCTAAATCAACCTATCCAACCCTATTCTCACTCCTGACCTCCTACATCTCTAACCCCATGATAGACATTTCCTCATCAATGTTCCATTGGCATCTCAAATCTAACATTTCCAAAACAGAATGAATCATATTCCCCCTTAAGCTTGTTTCTCTTCCTAATTTTCTTGTTTTAGTTGAAGCCATCTTCCTCCCTGTTGTCCAGTTTTGTAACTTCAGAGTATTTCTCCTCTTCCCTCTCCTTCACCTCTATATCCAATCAGTTGCCAACTGCCAATTCCAACCTCCATACCATCTCTGCTATCTTTTCCCTTCTCTCCTTTCATATGTCCATCACCCTAGTTCAGACTCTCAGCACATCTTTTCTGGATTTTTGTAATGACACGTAATTGGTTGACAGTTTATAACTCCTCGTTGGCTATATCTAGGTTAGTTTAGACAGCAGGATTTGAATCCTTCTACTCCATCACCCCCCCCCCATTTAGTTGATTGATAGGATGGTCCATATATTTTTCTTCATCCATTCTACATGATTCACATCTTCCAAATCTGTCCCTCGAGGCCATGTGATACCCATCCGACAATTTTAGTATGGTGTAGTGGGCAAAGCATTAAACTTGAGAGTCATAAGAGCTGGATCCCAGGTGTGGCATTGTTATTTACTCACTGTGTGACCCGGGACAAATTACTTTGCCTTTCTGGACTCGTTTCTTCCTTTGTGAAATGAAGGAGTTTGATTCAATAACCTTTAAGAGTCCTTCTGGTTCTGACGTTCAGACTTAGAAGGTATATCCGTACTCTGAAATTCCATATAGTCTCTTGAAATTTTAATATCCTATGTTCTAAAGTTCCTTTTAGTTCTGACATCATTTTATTCCTCGATATGCCCTGTGTTCTGGTCATGCCCTAGTAAGCTGATATATTTGCTTTTCTCATAGATTATTCTCCAAATAAAATGCTCTTGGGATGTTTCATTAATAGAAAGGATAGGAAGGGTAGGGAGAAAAGAAAAGAGGAGGAACTTAATTATTGAGAAGAAGACTGAAGACAGTATGTTGCAACACTGGTGTATTGAATGATGGATATTGGAACTTTCCCCTATGCCAGGTACAGAGAGGTACTCCTCACTGTGAATGCCATGGATTTAGTTACATTTATAGATTCTTAGAGCTATAAAAGCCTTTAGAGATCACCCGACCTAACCCAAACTGGAGTAGGAATCTTTTCTGTATCTTTCCTGACAAG
This sequence comes from Phalanger gymnotis, assembly GCA_028646595.1. Lineage (NCBI taxonomy): Eukaryota > Metazoa > Chordata > Mammalia > Diprotodontia > Phalangeridae > Phalanger > Phalanger gymnotis. The sequence goes on from CM053625.1 coordinate 291,444,022, forward strand.
TGATCATTTAACCTTTGGTGTAAAACTGCAGGGGCCAACAGCTCATTATCTCCTGAAGAAATCCATCTCACTTTTAAGACAATTACAATTGTTAAAAGATCTTTACATACATAGAACCTAAATCTGTCCCTCACTGACTTCTACCCATCCTGCTTCTAGTCTTCTGGGCCAAATCCTGGCTCTTCTTCTTGCTAACAATGTGACGTTGGTCAACGTACTTTTCTTGGGGTCTCAGTTTCCTCTTCCATAAAATGAGAGTTTTGAACTGGATGGTCTTCAAGATCTCATTTAGCCTTAAGACCTTTAAATCCAATATTTCTTCTACATGACATGAAGTACCCAAAGGAAGTGTTCACGTCTTTGTTGATAGGTTGGTGAATACTCCAATGATGTATCAAAGTCCCCCCAGGGAGGGCCTTAAAAATACAAGGACCCTTTCCCCCTTTCTTACAAGCAAACAACTTAAATGCAACTAGGATTATAGGCTCTAGTAATACAAGAAAACTTAACAGATCTTCTATTCCAACCCTCTCATATAATAGAGGAAGAAATTAAGGCCAAGATTGACCCAAGATCACACTTCCAGTTAATAGAATCTCTCAGACTTAAACCGTATCTCTTCACTGCTAGTCCAGAGCTCTCTTCACACAGCTGCCTCTATGAACCTGTTGAACTTGTATCCAATATTGACCTATTATTTCCTTTATCCTGGATGTGAGTGTATCCTCTATTATTCAAATAACTTTAACAAGATTTAAATATAAGGAAACAGTGTCCTTTATTGTTAAACTTCCAGAAGAATTAAATACCATGCCTATATGTTGATTTTTTTCATTCCATAACATAGTTTTATTCAACATTTCTCCTTCTAATCAACATCACCCACTTTAGGAAGCAAGTGCAAACATAGGACAGGTTATGAGTTAATAAATTATTTTTTACATCAAGTAATAAAATAGTAATTATGAAAACAATTTTACTGGGGATAGGGGAGAAATACAACATATGTTGCTTTTGTTTTTAAATAATATAACCATTTGTACTTCAAATCAAGTCAAGGAGATAATTATCATTTCTTGGATAATATGAAAAAAACCCAAACCCCAAACCCAGCTCCCATTTGGAGAGTTACAAAGGAAACCGTGCATTTTAAGTGACCACTGTCTAGCTGGCTATACTTAACTAGCCATCTTTATTTGAATTGTACCTTTGAGGCAGAGAACTGGGGCAACATTCATTTTTTTAAAAGTTGTGGGATGAAGAAGAACAACATAAACACACATCCTTTGAACAAAACCTCCAAAAATTACAGACAGACACAGGCCTGCCTGCTTCATTGGTTTGGGCAAATAGGCTGATGTGCTTCCAGCTGAAAACTATTTTAAGAATAGCTTCTCTACCAAATTTTCCTCCACCATGGTTATCTCCTCCTGGCGAGGATCTGATACTTCCCTTGCCAACTTGCCAATTTGGATTGGCAAGCCCTGGAAAGTACCACAAAACTGGAGAGGTATCAGGTAGTGGCAAATAACAGACTGTCTAGCTCAGTTCTGAGGGACTTATTAGTAGTGGGTTTGGCCACCAGGGAATGGATTTCTTGGCCACAGAGACACATGAAACCACTTTCAAAGGTGTGGAGGGGACCTTTGATGGCAGAGAAGCACCCCATGGCAAAACAAACAAATAAACAAAGACATATATCTAAAGTTTGTATCATCTTAAGCACCAAACCCAGTTCTCTGGGTAAAAGATTACTCACTAAACATTTGCTAAATTAATCTGAAATTGAATTCAGCGCTAGATAGGCTCCTCTGAAGATGACCCTGGACCTGTGGAATCCTGGGTATAGCCTTGTGAGGGGAATGTTTCAAAATTGGATTATTGTGACATTCATTTATTTAAATGTAAGTATTTGCTTAAGTAAACTGAATTCAACTCAAATTAGGAGGCCTTCAGACCACAGCACATGAACATCAGTTGGAGGAACTGGAAATATTTAAGCTGGAGAAGAGAAGACTAGGGAGGACATAGTAGCTATCTTCAAGTATCTGGTACTGAAGGGCTGTTATGTTGAAGACAGACTAGATTTATTCTGGTTGGTCACAAAAGACAGAACCAAGAGAAATGGGTGGAAGTTATAGGGAGGCAGACTTAGGCTGGATTTAAGAAAAAAAAATCTTAACCAGAGCTATTCAAAAAGGGATGGGCTCCCTCAGATGAGAGCTGGAGAGGATTCATGTATTCACGACTAAATGGCTCTGAGGTCTCTTTCAGCTCTGACATTCCCAGATTCTGAACTGAATATGTCACATATCCCTCCTAGACCATAATCTCCATGAGGGCTGGGATTTTTGTACTTAAAATGTACTTGTACTTAAAATCTCCCATTGCTCAGAACATTGGTCTACAGGCAGGAAAGGTCTACTATTAACTATTCGACTGCAGACTTCTTAAGGATAGAGACTGATAGGGGGAAGACATAAGTATAGCGGACAGAGGGATGGATTTTTACTTAAAACACCTAAGTCTGAATCTCATCCCTGCCACTTAATAACTGTTTGACCTTGGTCAAGTTACATGACCTCATGGGCCTCATTTGATCCTTTATAAAATGATGGAGTTGAACTAGATGATCACTAAAGTCCCTTCCAGGAATAAAAAGCATAACCTGATTTAAAGAATAATCCTGTGTAGGAGGGATTAGACTTCCCCTATGTTGTTCTAAAGTCTAGAAGGTTTGAAAGGGGTCAGGCATAGCTGGGATCCATAGGTGGAAGTTACAGGGCAGCAGATTTTGGCCCATTATATAAGTAAAATTTCCCTAACGATAAGAGCTGTGGAGAAATGGGAATGCACTGCCTTAGAAGGTAGTGAGTTCCCAGTCACCTGAAGCATCCAAAGAGAGACCAAATGACTCTGCTAAGGAGGCTGACAAGGGGAGTGTCGTGCATGGTGCAGGTGGCTGTGCCAGATCATCTCTGAGGTCCATTCTAACTAATCATGATATGATTCCATGACTTAGCTTTCTGTCTTCCTCAGTATTGAGCCAGGGTTCCCATTTAGACGGTGCTTAATAAATGATGAATTTAATTGTTTTGAATGTGGAAGTATCTTGAGATGACACAGGGCTGGGGGGCAGTGAAGGCTTGCAATTTATAAGTTATTCAAAGTGCAAAGTTCAATTGACCGATTCTCCTAAATGGTCTACATACCCTGTTTCCAGAACGTTTTTAGAAAACGCTTCCAAGATTATTGTTAGTATGTTTAAGCCTTGAAACAGGCAGAATAGATGCTCCAAAACCACCCAGACAGCCCAACAAGAAACCCCAAGAGAAGTAATAGGTCCCTTGTGCAGTTTTGAGATTGGGATGTTCTCCTGGCTCCAGTTAGTAGAAATCTTATATCCAGGGCCCATAAAGCCCTGACCGAGTCTCAGGCTGAGGAATCAAAAGGTTCTTATTCCGGCAGAAGGCTGTCACGGCTCTGCCACTCACTTACTGTGTGATCTGGAACAAGCGCCTTCATCTCTATATGCCTGAATTTTCTGAGCTGCAAAACAAAGGGGCTGGTGTCTACCTTGATCCAACAACATCTGGAATAGTGTGTTCAGCTCTGGGTACCACATTTTAGGAAGGATAGTGACAAGCTAGAGCACAAAGCACTCCCCCAAAATAGAGAGGGGACTGGAGACCAAGCTATACCAAGATCACCTGCAGGAACTGAATAGGAAGAAAAGATGGTACCCAATTGTTGTTTTCAAGTGTCTAATGGATAGTCATGTGGAAGAGGGTTTGGGCTTGTTCTTCTTGGCCTCAAACAGTAGAACTGGAAGCAATTAGTGTAAGATGCATCAAGGCTGATTTAAGTTTGATGGAAGGAAAAATTTTCTGACAATTTAGAACTGTCCCAAAGTGGAAGAGGCTGTCTTAGGAGGTAGTGAGCTCCCCATCACTGCAGGTCTTCCAAACGGAGGTTGGATAACCATGTGTGAGGAAAACTGTAGTGTGAATTTCTGCTCAGGTAGGAGTTGGACTACATGACAGCTGAGATCCATTCCAATTTTGAGATTCTGTGGCTCAGTGATCCCTTTCAGCTCTATGACTTGATGAATCTACAAGGAGAAGAGGTTTCTCAGTTGACTCAATGTGTCCTTTTGACAGATGTAGAAATGGTTAAATGTCTGAGTTCTGGTCAGTAACTGAGTGTATCTTGGTCTGATAGAGCTGTATGTTCCGAAAGACAGCTCAAGCTGAAGGGATTTCATGAGAGAGGATCCATCATGGCGTCTCATGTCCAAGGGCTCTGAAGTGGGCGTGGTTTATCCACACAAACTGTTCTGTGTCCCTCAAGCACTTCATTGTAGCCACACTCCTCAGCCCAGTTCTCCACTTGCCTGGTGAGTACTATGAGTGACCCAGGATAGAGATGTTCACTATGGGTAAAAGGGGAGACCAATCCCACCCCAATATCCAAGAGGCATTTAAACAATTTTTGATAGGCAGAACAGCATAGTAGTAAGAATAATGGATCTGGAGCCAGATGACCTAGGTTTGAGTCTGTTAGTCTTGAGACTTCGGTCAAGTCACCTCTCCTCTTCTCCAGGCCACAGATTCTTCTTCTCTGAAATGGGGACACAAATTCTTGCACTACCTACCTCACAGGGCTGTTTTGGGGAAAGTGTTTGTAAACCTTAAAGCACTAGAGAAATATGAGTTATTATTATCACCATCACCGATTCTTCCTCGAGCACGACTTGCAGCACTGTTTGCCATAAAACTTGTGGTTGCAGACGCCATGTTGGGGAACCAGATGGCACCAACTGAAGAAATCCACACAAGGCGGCTCATCTAAAAAGAGAAAGTCCCAGTCAAACTATTGCCAGGGGTCTCTGGTCATTTCCCTTAGAGCCAAACTTATACCTGTAATCATTGGGATCTAGTTTTGATTGTGGTCCCCAACATCTCCATCTCTCTAGAGAGGCAACTATGAGATATTTCTGTACTGAGAATCAGAAGTATTGGATCAAAATCTCAATTCTGCCACAAACTTGCTGTGTGGGCTTGAGACAGATGACGACTAAGGTCCCTTTCATTCTATATTTCAAGGTTGCTCTCAGCTGTGACATTGAAGGTCTCTCCTACTTTGAATATGATAAATTCTAAAGTGTGTCACCTATACTATCAGGTCACTTTGTTTCTGACCTTCTCTGGTCTAAGGTCCCTTCCAGCTGTGATACTTTATGTCCTAAGGTCTCTCCTAGCTGTGACATTCAAGGTCTCTTCTACCTCTGATGTTGTAAGTTCCAAGATGTGTTGATTCTCCTATCAGATCACTTTATTTCTGGTCTCTTATCTAAGCTCTCTTCCAGCTGCAACATTCTATCCTCTGATGTTCTCTCTATCTCTGATGCACCCTCTATCTCTGATGCACCATGTTCTAAGTTCCGAGGGCTCTGACAACTTTCCAAGCCCCTCATAACCTGACCCCTTCTTGCCTTTCCTGTCTACTCACACACTTTATGATGCAGCAACACTGGCCTCTGCACTGAGCTCACTCGTCGGGGTAATATTGGTATTTGGATATTTGTAGCACTATACATTGCAAGTTGTGATTATTATCATTCCCCTAAAGTCTTCCTTTCGTGCAACTTCACAGTAAAGAAGGCACTCTGAGTTCTCCAAGGCTAAGCCAGATCAAGTGAGGAGTTTTAAGGATGGAGAAAACATGGGAATGTTTGTGGGCAACAGGGAAGCAGCCAGTAGAGAGGGAGAAATTAGTGAGGGAAAGTTAGTGAGGGAGTAGAGGTGATAGAAGGGGCAGTCTCTTGGAGAAAGTAGGATGGAATGGGATCAAGGACACATGTAAAAGGATTTGCCTTGGCAAGGAGAAAGGCAAAGGCATTATGTAAGACAGGACTGAAGGAGGAGATAGTGAGTAGCCTCAGCTTTTTTTCCCATGAATTATAAGGTAAGATACTCAGTTGAGAGGGAGGGAGAAAGGGTGCCATGGAATGCTTGAGGAGGGACAAAAAAGTCTGTAATAGCCATTAGGTAGAATAGTGAATTGATTAGAGGGGCGTGAAAGTATTCCCTTTCTTCAGTGAAGGCCCAGTTGAGAAGATGTAACATAAATTTGTAATGGATTCGGTTAGCGTGGTTTTCATGATTTTCTCTAACTCCATGCAGGATTAAGTCAATAAAAGCAAAGTGGTGTTTGGTAGGAGGAATTTAAGTTTGTTCTTGAAGGGGTAAGATCTTCCATAGGATAAGAGGGCAAGAGACTTGAGAGCTGAGAATGGTGTCGATTTGAAGTAGTTCATGAAGGGGTTGAAATGGGGAAGGGAGAAGATTTCAGCTATTGCAGGGGTGATTTCCTGGGAAAGAACTAAGGGGCTGAGAGAATGGAGGGCATAGTGAGGACAAAGAACAAGTTTAGGGGTTTTAAGGCAGAGGGAAAAATGGAATTATAAAAGATTATGATCTGACAAGGAATTTTTATGAATAAGGAAGTAAAATACTTGTGGATGGTGACAAGATTAAGGGTTTAGCCATTTCTATGTTCAGCTGAGGTGGAGTAGAGGAATAGGTCATGGAAACTAAGTAGATTTAGGAGATGGGAAGTTAGGGTGTTTGAGGAAGAACCCACATGTTTGCTGAAATTCCTTATTATGAGGACAGAAGTTGAGATGGAGAAAAAAAGATTATGAGCCTGGCACTGAACTTATTGAGGAAGAAAGGAGAAAGTCCCGGGACAGCTACCAGATGCTTGAATGGGTGATAAATTTGGATTTAACTAATCTCCAAAGAGGAGAGGTTTCTGAGTGATAGTGGCAGTAGGAAACTCTTGTAGCAGCAATAGGGAACAAGGAGTATTTTATTCCAGTGGTGCAACCACCATGACCAGTGAGGTGAAGGTATGAGTGAAAAATGCAATCAGTATTTGAAACACATGCCATGAGTGTCATCAGGAGGAAGCTGGGTCTCAGTGAGAGCTGGAAGATGGAGGAAGTGGCAAAAAATGTTTTAAGATGAAAGAAAGTTTATCAACTATGAAGCAGGCATTCCAGAGAGCACAGTAGAAGGGGCGAGTAGATCTGGATTTGGGTCTAATATTGATAATGAACTTATATATTTTGCTTTGTCTTTTTTCCATGTCTTCTCTTCTCCATTTGATGGCCTAGAAGCTCCTTGAGGGCAGAGGCCATATCTCACACATCTTCATATCCTCTATAATAGAGGGCACATAATAGAATCTGTCCTATTCTTATTTCGAAGTCAACGTGTCTAAAATTGACCTCCCTCATCATCCTCCTCATCCCATAATGCTGGCACCTCTTCCTAACTTCCTTGTCTTGGTTAATGACATCACCCCATCATCATTTTTCTAGTCACACATGCTTGATATGTCTAAGTTGTCACTGGTTCTCCCTTCTCTCTCACCTATCCCACTTCCCTACATTTAATCAGTTGCCAATTCCTATAAATTCCACCTCTACAATATTCCTTATAGCCTTTCTACCCCCAAAATGCCACCATCTTACTTCAATCACCTCTTGCCTGGGCTATAATTATAGCTTCCCGATGGCCTTCCTGCCTCTAGTTTCTTCCCCCTTCTGTCTCTCCTTCACACACCCAGCTGGACTCATCTCATTTATGCATAGGTCAGTTTAAAACCTTCAAAGGCTTCCTATGAACCTCAAAGGGCTAGTTACTGTGAGGAAAACAATCTGTAAACCTTAAAGCACTTATGAGAATACGACTTATTATTGTTCAAAATCTAAATCTGCCACTCAAAGCACTCTATAACTTTGTACCTTCTGATTTTTCAGTCTTATTTCACCTTGGCTCACTGCCTTATATTCTCTGCTCCAATCAAACCGGACTGCTAGCCACTGTTACCTATTCTTTCTACGCCCTTTCCTTTTCTCACACTGTCTCCCATGCCTGGAATCCCTATCCCTCTCTCTTTCTGCCTATTGACCTCACACCTGTTCTTCCAGCCCAGCTCAGGTGCCACCACAGGAGGGGATTCAAGGCTCCCAAAAGCTTTGTCTGGTCTTCACAGATAGAAATGACATCTCCTTTCTCACCTCCCAGACCATTCTGTTTGTGCTTCTCTGCATTGGGAGAACTGAAGATACTGCGTAAAAGGACTAAGAAAAAAGACCGGGGAAAGTTTATTTACTCCAGAGAAGAGAAGATGTGCAGGGGCACATGATAGCTGCCTTCCAAAATTTGAGGGCAGCCATAATGTAGAAGAGAGATTAGCCTGGTTTGGTTTGGCTTCCATGGAAAGAAAGGCAGCAACAGGAGGAGGAAGTTGGAGAAAGACAGATTCTGGCTCCACCGAAGGAAGAACCATCCAGAACTGTCCAGGGCTCTATGCACGGTGGATGGCTGGGTCTGGGGTCAGGAAAACCTAAGTTCAAATTCTATCTCAATCATTTCCTAGCTGCATGACCTTGGGAAAATGACTTCATCTCTGTTTGTCTCAGTTTCCTTAAGTGTAAAACGGGAATGATAATGGTACCTACCTGCCAGGGTTGGTATGAGGATCAAGTGAGATTTCTATAAAGCACCTAGCGTAGCACTAGCACATAGTAGGTACTATATGAATGCCAGCTATCATATTGTTATCATCATCATTTTCACTGTGATTATGATCACTGGACTAGGCTGCTGGTATGGGTCGTCAACACCTCGACATTAGAAGTTTTTAAGAGGAACTTAAAGGGACACTTGTTTGATGTACCACAAAGAGGGTGGATATACAGATACAGATTAGCCAAGATGACATCAGAAGTACTTCCCAAATCTGAGATTTGTGATTATTGTAACTTATTTGCTCATTCATTAAGCCAGAACTTTTAAGTGCCTACTACATGGCAGGTGCTGTGGTAGGCAGCTGGAGTACAAAGATATTACTGAGCTTAATTAAAGCTTGTCAGGTGAGTGACAACGCAATAGTCTGTCCTTGGGGAGCTTACATTCAATTGTAGCTCTATAATTTATGTTCTATTTCTAATTGCTGTTTGTCCTTCATTCTCAAAGAGGACAGGTGATCATCAGGCAGGTGATGCCATGACATGCAAGTGAATTGGATTTAAGTGAGGGAGGGCTGTGCAAGGTTACCAGCCTCACTTTCTCCTCTGAAGCCATCTGGGTCCAGTGGCCAGGTATGGATCAGGACAACTGGAAATGGCCCAGGATGCAGTGGAGGACGCAGCCTTTTCAAGCTAAGGTCTTTAACGGGCCTCAGTTCTTATTCTAGAACAGGTACTTCTGTGTTGTATTTATTTTACCATAAGAGTTGAGGTCTAGTTTATTTTTGTGCCTCCCAGATTGCCTACCACGGGGCTCCATGCACACAACATGTGCTTAATGTTTGATGAATAAAGGAGGGGAAAGGTCTAAATACGTTAACAAAAGAAATATTTTTCTTCTAAAATGAATAAAACCCAATTCAAGTGCAGGGTTTGTTACCTCTCTTCATAGGTAGAAGGCAAAAATTTGTGTTACAGGCTCTGACTGCTGATGGCTTTTGGTGAGCCAGACAACTGGCTGTAGGTCGGCCTTGCAGGAGACATTGCACCGTTCGGGTCTGTAGGCCACCTCCACATGTCACTGTGCACTGCAGGAGGGAAAAAACACAGAGTCAGCAGAGGTTAAATGATGTCTCTTGGATGATTAGCAGGAGGAGGATGATAAGGAAAAGGAGACAAAGAAGAAGGAGAAGGAATAAAAGGAGTAGGAGAAGGAAGAGGAAGATAAGAAAGAAGAGCTGGAAGAGGAGAAGGAGAGGGAGAAGGAAAAGAGGAGAAAGAAGAGGAAGAGAAGCAGCAGAATAAAGAGGAAAAGGAGAAAGTTCTGGAATGCTAAATACATCAAAACTGCAAAGGCCATAGAAAGTGAAATGTTAGAGCTTAAATGGTACTCTTGCAGGCCATTATGCTGGTGGAAACAGGGAGACTTGAGTTAACTTCCCAAATTCCTTCAATACTGGCCAGGACTGTTGAGGGCAAAGAAGTTATGGTGTAAACTCAGAGCAGTTTGAACTAACTTTGTCCTCAGATGGGTTGATTTGGGACCTAGCTGTGTGGGCCCGCTGGGCAAGTAGGATTATAAAGACTCTAAGGTTCTGGCAAGGAGCTCTGGAGGCTCCAGAAAATTTCCTTGTTCATTGCTCTTAACCTTCTTGCCAAGGCTTTTATCTACTTGTGACCTGCTTTTTAACTGCCTTGGGAACTGCTTTTACCTGAGGGCAGTTGAATTTGTTTTTATTAAATGGATTGTTTATTTAAACCCTCAGGCTCTGAGCTATCCACCATTTGACATGAGCATAGAGTGGCAGAAATGGTAGGACCTTTAGAACACAAAACACAACATTTTAGAGCTAGAAAGCTTGCTCTTAAAACATAAACTGTCAGAGCTTTAAGGGCTTTTGGAATACAAATTTATAATCTACAGTATAAATGAATAAGACCTTAGGGATCATTTGGTCCAACCCCTTCATTTTATAGAGAAACTGGGGTGCCAAGAGGGGAAGTTACTTGACTAATGTCAGTTCTTATTTATTTTTGTACACCCCAGTGTGGCCTAGTACATTGCATTTCCCACCTTATCGTTAGGCTATAGTCCTCCTCAAATGAACTCAAAAGAACTAAGAGGTGGAGAAGAAGAAGAAAGGTAAAGAAGGATGTATTTATATGAGAAGTTTTATAATAGCTAGGCACATCTGTCCCATTACTCTTGCTCTAAATAGAAAATGTTTTTCAAAGATTGATGATCAATTCCGCAAGCAGTGTAGCATAACAAAAATGCTGGATTTTGATTCAAAAAACCTGGATTAAAATCCTAGTCCTGTTGCTCATCAATTATGTGGGCCCAGGCAGGTCATTTTCCCCTGAGTTGCAATTTCTCCATCAGCAAGATGAGGCAGTTGGACTAGACAGCCTCTGTCTATCCTAACCCTAAGTGAAAGGGTCAGATTTTAAATGTCTTGGTCAAATGCATCGCGTCTGTTGTCTAGAGGCCTGTGACTTATAGGTGCTAAGCAGCACCAAAGCTGTTCCCCGGAATGCTGAGACAACTGGAGGCACAACCAGTGATCAATCACATGGGATTAAAAAATTCCAGGTAAGCCTCGCACATGCAACAGCCTGACTCCTCACTGAGAAAAAAGCAGGGATGCCCTGAATCCGAGGAGGTGATGAGGTGCCCAGACCGTGAGCTCTCATTTCCAACCACGAAGCTCCTTCTACCAAGAGCCATAGGCATCCCTGAGAAGGCCCTCCTCCAATGTCTGTGGCTGGAGGCCTCACTGTCCAACCTGAGGCCTTACTGTAGGCCTGGACAGCAGGAGGCAGCTCTGAGTCTGTCTCCCCTTCCTTCCAGGGCAGGGGTTAATCCAGATGTTCTCTAAGATCCTTTGCAGCTCTGAGCTTCTTTTATTCTAGGAAGCTGTTAGCCCTGGCCTGGGAATCAGGAGAAGGGGCACTGAAGGCTGGATTTGCTATTCACCACCTGTGTGATCATGAGAAAGTCAAGTCCACTGTCTAGGTCTCAGGGTCCTCATTTATAAAATGAGTCAGATTAACCTTTTCTGTACTGCGGGCCACTTTGGCAGTCCGATGAAGCCTATGGGCCCCTTCTCAGATGAATGATTTTAAATAATTGAAAGAAATGTTGGAGACTAGTGAAAATAAGGTGTATTTTTTTCCCCATCCAAGTTTACAGACTACTTGAAACCTATCCATAGACTTCTTACAGGTTAAGAACCCCTGTGTTAGATCATCTCTAAGAGTCCTTCTAATGATGTATGAGAATCTCATCACAGCTCTCCTTGGTGTAGTTTGCACACGATAGGCGTTTAATAAATGTTTGTTATGTTGTATTGAATAGCTTTTTCTGATATAGGCCTGTCCCAGCTATCCCCCATCAAGCTGCTGCATGGTCAGTGTGACCATTTCTGAGAGAGGAATTCTGATCACTCTGAGATAGAAGGAAAGAATCCTTTGACAGGCTTCTAGAAGTCCTTTGCTGTAAGCAGAAGGACTGGTTTAAAAGTCTCTAGATTGGCAGTTAGGAGAAGAGGCTTTGAGGCTTAGCTGTGCCATTAATTTGCTACATCACCTTCTAGGGATCTCATCCCCGATCTGGGCCTCAGATTCCACATCCATAAGATGGGAATAGTAATACTTACTGATTCAAAGCTGGGATTCAATCCTATACCAATCTTTTAAGATAAAATTCCTTACCCTTCCCATTCCACCATGCTGTCCCTCCAACCAGCATATATACAAGTATAACGTACTATTAGATGTGGAAAAGCGTGACCTACCTGTTGCCAAGGGGAAGAATACCATCGGGCTACCAGTGTGGGCCTAAGGGCCATGGGGCAAGCTCCTTGGTGACAGGCCTCCTCCAGGTCCACCTCTGGTTTCTTGAGGTGACGACACCTGCGCTCTGGGAAAGTCATCAGCTTTCCCGGCAGGCCTTTCTCACTGCACTGGATGACCCTCTTCTTTATGCCTGGACCACAGGATGCTGAGCACTAGAGGACAAGAGCAGGTGGTGAGAAAATGCCCCTCCTGCTCAACACTTCCTGATTTCCCCAACAACCTGAGATGGTTTTGGCTTCACCAGGTGTTTGTCCAATTCAAAGAGGGAAGATTCAAGAACATTCTGCATGAAGCCTTTCCTGATCCCCCCCAGCTGCTAGTGTCCTGCCCCTCGAATCACCTGGCACTCATCTAGTCACATTGTATATATTGATCTTTATGCACGTTACATGTATGTAGCGTACATTTATTTTTATATAAAATGAAGGAGCCATAGAAGATGGAATGTCTGAGCTAGACAGCATCTTAGAGAAAAACTAGGCCAAGCTCGTCATTTTTCAGATGAGGAAACAGGTTTTAAGAAAGGAGGCAACTTGCTTAGAGTCAAAGCCCTTTAGTAAGCAGCAAATCTGGGGCTAGAACCCAGGTCTCCTCAATCCCAGCCTAGTGTCCTTCCCACTTTAACTTTACTCTTTGTGACATGAGGTGCAGCAGAATATATAAGTAGCTATTGTAACAGCGAATGCAGGATTAGCATGACTCTGATCTCTGGAAGATAAGAGACAACCGCTTTCTGTCACTTAGTGGGCCAGGAAAGAAGGGTGTTGGCACAGAAGCCTCCAGTCCACAGGACGTTGGTGGGCCTTCCCTGGAAATCAAAAGCAAATCCAAGATCCTACCTCACTCCAGGAGGAAACCACCCACTGAAGCCGGTCATTCCTGGGGCAACGGCCTAACACGCAGCCCTCGTGGGCTTCTGGCTTTGGGGATGAGTCACACATGTTGTCTGGTAAGACATCACCTCTGGCAGGGCTTTGACAGTAGATTTCCCGCTTCTTCACCCCTCGCCCACAGGTCTTGGAACACTTTGGAGAGAGAAATGCACACCAGACTCTAGTATGGATATGTGTATATGTGCCCCCCCAATCCCAAGTAAATTAGGAACCCCACCCCCAAAAGAAGTCTTTTAATCAATAAATTCAATGCCTCTAACAGAGTCTTTGTGGGGCAGGGGGAATGCAATTCATTTTCTCTTGACTGAGATTTAATAACCACATTTCCAAGCATTCGTGATCTCAAGACAATAGCAGAGCCGGCCCTAGAATCTAGCTCTTCTTACACTCATTCCAGAGCTTTGGCTTTTATATCAAGTAGTCACTAGATTCAGTACCCATGGGAAATGGCTGGGAAACATTTCTGAGTCCTTGTGACTTTTAAAAAATTGACCATTTTGGGACTAAAACAGGGATATCCTTAATAAGGCCAAATCATCAGACATCAGTGAGTGTGGATAAGAGGGCACAGGGAGGATTTCCCAGCCCACTCTGGGAGCTCCTGCAGCTTTGTCTCCTGCCCTTCCCCCATGGGAATGAGAATAATTCAAATCCAGGGATCCCTCAAGGCAGGGACAGTCCATGTTGGTGTTTGCTTGCTGGCAAGAAGCCAACAGAAAGGTTTTCCAGCCCTGAAGTTTTCTTTTCTGAAGCATGAACCATGGTCCTATCAGTGAATGACTGCCATTTATCACCTGTGTGACCTTGGCTAAGTCCCTTGCCTGCTTTGAGACCTCAACATCCTCCTCTATAAATTAAGATGTATGGACCAAATGATATCTAAGGTCGTTCCCAGTTCTTTATATTCTATATTATGTCATTTTGTGTTTTGTAATTAATGACTGGCATTTCTACAGCACTTCCCATCCATTATAGCAGGACCCTTCCTTCTCTTGCATCCATGGACTTTTCAGGTGTTGTCCGCCGTGCCTGGAATGCTCTCACTCCTCACCTCTTCCTCTAGCTCCCCCAACTTCTTTTGAGACTCAGCTCAAATCCCACCTTCTGCAAGAGACCTTTCCAGTCGCTTCATCTCCCTTCTCACCCACAACTAATAATGCCTTCTCTCTGGGCCTCTGAGATTATCTTCTGTTGACATTGCATATGTCTTTTTATGTATAATTTTTTGCATGTTGCTTCCCTCTTTAGAATGTGAGTCACTTGAAGGTAAGAGCTTTCCTTTGCCTTTAGTTGTATGCCCAGCACTTAGCACAGTGCCTGGCACATAGTAGGCTCTTAATAAATGCTTGTTCATTTGGTTTGACTCTGCTCTATTTCTTAAGGTTCCTTCCTACTCTGATAGTCTTTGGGTCTATGAGATTTAACAAATCAAGAAGGAATAGATCAATAACAATTCTCTCATTTCCGGGACTTTCAAAAGAATGCCTTTATTTCCAATACCATAACTTGATGCTGCATCATAACACAGCATGTATGCAGTTCAATTTTATTGAAATATTCACAGGCCCTGTAGAGTGCAATTTAAACGCCAACCATCACGTAGCAGAATTGGCCGACTTTATGCTATACACCACCATGGGACCCCAGATATGTCTGAGGTGATCTGGTATAATGAAAGGTGACCTGGACTGTCAGGCAATCTGAATTCTGTTCATGGCCCTGTCATTGATAAACTGTCTGACCTCAAGCAAGCCCCTTACCTTCTCTAGCCTCAGCATTTCCCTGTGTAAAGGGGGTAGGACTAAGGATTCATTGTGGCACAGTAGAAAGAACACTGGCTCTGGAGTCAGAGGACGTAGGTTCAAATCCTGCCTCTCATATTTGTTACCTGGGTGTCATTGGGGAACCACTTAACTTCCCTGGGTCTCTATTTCCCTCATTTCTACAAGAGGGTTGGCCTAGGTGGTATCTGAAGTCCCTTTTAGACCTATAATTCTGTGACTAGAGGATCTCCAAGGTCCCTTCCAGCTCAAATAGTATATGCTTAAAAAACAGACTTGGGAAGTTCCCTTCTCTCACTGATTTCAGGCAATCAAAGAGGACTGTAGATACCTAATGTAGCTCCTCTTTGAATGGAAGGCTAGGGTATAATCCACACTGCCTGCTCTGGGTTAGTGAGTCCCCTGTTCCTCAGGAACATCAAAAAGACTCATAAATTAGCTGCTGAGTCCAGACTAGATACCTCCTCCTCCCCCCAACAAGCAGCAACCTGATACACCACCATCCCTCCCTTTCACCTTCCCCAAGGTCATGTTCCTTGTAACTTCCTGTGTGAGCTGAAGGACTCTCGCTGGATCACAGGATTCAGCACTAGAAAAGATTGTAGAGGTTATCTTGTTCAACTCTTTCATTTTACAGATGAGGAAATTGACCCTCAGAAGGAAGATATGATTTACTCAAAGAGCCAACCATCCTTAGTGAGTAACAGAGCTGAGATCCAAAACCTGATCCTTCCACTCGCCCCAAATACACTTCTCTTTCAATACCTCGGTGCCTGGCCACGGAGTGTCAGAGCCAGGAGGAATGTTAGAACATAGGAAGACACCCTAAACTCTGCCTTACTTGGAGGAATGCCCTAAACAAGATTCCTGACAAGCGTTCTTCTAGTCAATCAATTTCAGTTTTGTCTTTGTATAGAGAGTGGATAATTGGTGCTTATTGCATCATGATGATGATGAGGATGATGGTGATGATGACTATTCTCTTCTCTAGTCAAGTAATTCAGTCAGCCAACTAGCATTAATTAAATACCTACCTAGGCACCATGCTACACACTGGAGATACAAAGAAAGGCCAAAAGAAAAGGTTAAATGTCCTCCAACTGTTTATCACATGTACCAATTTTGAACCTTCATCATGCTCCTGATCCTCCTGGGGATATATTAATTCTTTCCCACAGTGAAGTGTCCAAAGCTAGACACAATTCTTTCTTCCTGCTTTCCTTACTGTCTCCTTGGTGTATAAGGCAACAAATGCTTTATTTCTTACCTGAGACCAGGGCCCAGGACTCCATTCTGGGGGACAGGCATGGTTATTGCAGACTTGGATCTGGGATGGAGTGCTCACTGGGCATCGAGAATGTACTACAATCTCCTCCTTTTGGAAACTTCTTTTTTGGACACACTGAATAAGCCGGCTTTTCTGGCCTCCCCCACAAGACTTGCTGCAGGAACTCCATTCACCTGGCGCCCAACTTTCAGGGGAAAAAGGCATTTGGGTATTATGAAATGGAATCCATGAAAAGCCTAACAAAACTCCCTTAACACGAAAACTTAATTAATTCAACAAATATGTAAGACCAAAAAAGGAAGTGATCCAGGCATGTAACAACAGCAAGCATGAACAAAGTGTTACAATGGCACCCAACAAATATTGCAAGGTCCAGGGGAAGACCTCTAAAAGATCAAGTGGATCCTCTATAGCAAGAATTCTTAACTTGCTGTTGGTGAACTTTTTATGATGACATACCTCTATTCTGTATACGTGTATATAATATCTTGTCTAATAGAATGTGAATTCCTTGACAACAGGGATTGTCTTATTTTTATCTTTGAATGTCACAGCCTAGAAGAGTATCTGACCTGTTAAGCAATGTAAATGATTAATGAATCCTTGCTGGTTGACTGATTGGCTCCAGGGACTCCCCCATGACATTCATAAGCCCAGAAAAAGGAAGAAAGAAGGAAGACATTGGAGGTTATGTTAGCAAGGCCTGAAGAACACTTGAAGGACAAGAGAGCAAGAGATGGGGGGACCTGGATTCAATTCCATCTCTGTCACTTAGGTATGTGTGTAACCTTGGACAAGTCACTTAGGCAGAGCTGCATCTTTTCAGTATTCCAGATGAATCTCAAAGCTGGAGGGGAAGATGGCAGCTGGAAAGCAGGGACTGGCGTGAGCTCCTCACCAAGTCCCTCCAAAAAACTATAAAACAATGGTTCTGAACCAATTCTAGAGCTGCAGGACACACAAAATAGCAGAGGGAAACAGGTCTCCAGACCAGGACAGCCTGGATGGTCTCTGGGTAAGGTCTTTCGCACACGGAGCTGGGAGCGGAGCAGAGCCCAGCATGGGTGGCGCGGACCAGCCAGACCAGGAGCTGGGCAGAGCGTGCCCTAGCGCCCTGAATCAGTGAACTGTGGCAGTTACCAGACTTCTCAACCCACAGACACCAAAGACAACAGAGAAGAACTGCAGAGCCCACAAAGTGGCAAAGGGAAGCAGGGCTCTAGCTCAGGACAGCCTGGATGGTCTCTGGGTAAGGTCTATCCTGCATTGAGCTGGGAGCAGAGCAGAGCCTAGCATGGGCGGCGCGGACCAACCAGACCAGGAGCCGGGTGGACCATGCCCTAGCACCCTGAATCAGTGAGCTGTGGCAGTTACCAGACTTCTCAACCCACAAACACCAAAGACAAGAGAGAAGGTTAGTGGGAAAAGCTGCTGGAGACAGAATGAAAGAAGGAGTTTGCGGTTTGGCCACAGCCCCGGGGGCAGCTGAGGTGGGGCAGCTACAGAACTACAGCTGCAGTTGCTTCTGGCCGCAGGCCCACCTGGTGGGAGGAATTAAGTGGCTGATCAGAGCAGGAGTGAAGAGCCTGCTGAAGATCTAAGTCCAGTCTAGGTTGGGGGTTCTTCGGGAAGGAGGAGTGCTGGCGTGGCAGTGCATCTGCCCAAGCTTGGAACATAGAACTCTTTACAATCAGTCATATCCTGCTGAAAAACTCGAGGGTCAAGTAAGTTGACTGGGAACATGGCCAGGCAGCTAAAATGCACCCAGATTCAGTCTCTGACTTTGGAATCTTTCATTGGTGACAAAGAAGACCAAAACATACAGCCAGAAGAAATCAACAAAGTCAACGAGCTTACAACAAAAGCCTCCAAGAAAAACATGAACTGGTCTCAGGCCATGGAACAGCTCAAAAAGGATTTGCAAAAGCAAGTGAGAGAAGTAGAGGAAATATTGAGAAGAGAAATGAGAAGGATGAGAGAAAACCATGAAAAACAAGTCAATGACTTGCTAAAGGAGACCCCCCAAGATACTGAAAAATGTACTGAAGAAAACAGCAACTTAAAAAATAGACTAACTCAAATGGCAAAAGAGCTCCAAAAAGCCAATGAGGAGAAGAATGCCTTGAAAGGCAGAACTAGCCAAATGGAAAAGGAGGTCCAAAAGACCACTGAAGAAAATACTAGCTTAAAAATTAGATTGGAGCAAGTGGAAGCTAGTGACTTGATGAGAAATCAAGATATTATCAAACAGAACCAAAGGAATGAAAAAATGGA
>CM053625.1:291463157-291513010 GCA_028646595.1 Phalanger gymnotis
GACTAGGGAACAGGGCAACCAGAATATATGCTATCTTGGAGTGGGGGGGAGGGTAGAAATGGGGAGAAAAGTTGTAATTCAAACTCTTGTGAAAATCAGTGCTGAAAACTAAATATACTAAATAAAAAAAAGAAAAAATATTTTTGTACAAAAAAAGAAGAAAAAAGCTGGAGGGATTTCAGAGGTCATCTTGGACTAACCGAGTATATTCTCAAATATGTAAAGACCCTGGAGGAGGTCTGGCTGATGTGCTCCCATAGTGCATGCTGTTCTCAAAGTAAATAACATTTATCACCCTAAGATAAAGAGCCTCCACTCAGGTCCTCCTCTGTTGCCTTGCCATGATTCAGATGTGACCTTGGCTCTCAAAAGCTGTGTCAGTGGATCCTCAGTTTCCTCATCTATAAGATAAGAGTGTTGTACTAGATGACCTTTAAGGTCACTTCCAGCTCAAAATCCATGAGCCTGCAGTTCAAGGGTCAATTTACAGTCATAGTTGAACTGTGGGATCAAGACTCAAACAGGAAGGTGAGGACATTGCCAAGGTGATGGATTGGGAGAACAATGAATGTTGTCACAGAGAAAATGAAAAATGGGTTTAGGAGGCATACAACAGAGGGAGAGATGGGAGGGAGAGTTTAGTCAGATTGGGAAATTTCAGACTTTAAGATCGTGAAGGTGTCACAATTATGAATGATGGTGAGACTAAGGTGTGGCCTCTCTCGTGTAAGACTGAGGTACAGAAATGAGCTCATCAAGGTTTGGACCAGATGCTCTGAAAGTCTCTTTCGGCTCTAGATCCTCCAGTAGAAAAAAAATTGGGATGGTGGCAGGATTTAAAATCATTTCTTCATTGAGATTTTCATGCTGGTGCAAATGAAATTGATATATTAAAAATAAAGGTTTCCATATCTTTCCATTCCAAAGGCAACAGAAAAGATAGCTTTCCTTTGTGTTTCTCTGTAGTTACTTAGAATAAGTAAAAAGGAAAAGTCATCCTCAGAGTTCTTGGCTTCCCAAAAGGGCTTCCTCCCCCCTTATATATGTAGGTATGATGTACAAGTATGCGATAAATA
Source organism: Phalanger gymnotis (assembly GCA_028646595.1). Taxonomy (NCBI): domain Eukaryota; kingdom Metazoa; phylum Chordata; class Mammalia; order Diprotodontia; family Phalangeridae; genus Phalanger; species Phalanger gymnotis. Next base: position 291,464,234 of record CM053625.1, read on the forward strand.
TATACACATACATTCCTGGAGAATATCTAAAAATAAGCGTAATAACAGCATCTACTTCCCAGAGTAGTTGTGAAGACAAAATGAGATAATGTCTGTAAAATGCTTTGCAAACTTCAAAACACCACATAAATGCTATCTATTTACTTAACTTCCCTTGCTTTAATCCTTTGATCATCAAGTAACTCTTTGATGCATAATTTGTGTTCCTACCTGGTAGGAAAGGAAGATCCTTTTCAAGGATTCAGCTGGGTTTTTCTTGCAATTGAATCAATAGAATCATCTTTTGATATAAATTGGCCGCATATGAGTTTTGGTTTAATTCATTTCAACTTGGGTACTGTTGCACTAGGTGCAACAGAGATGGCAAAGCCATAATCCTTGCTCTCAAGGTGCATACATTCTGTGGCTGACTGGTTGAGGTTGTGATGGTACAGTATACCATGTATACAAATAAATCAGTGCTGAGTAATTTGAGGAGAGAGAAGGAAGAGGAGAGGACAGGACAGGAACGGGAGAGGAGAGGAGAGGGAGAAGAGAAGGAGAGAAGAGAGAGAGGAGAGGAGAGAGACTGGGAGTGGAGAGAGAGTGGGAGAGGAGGGTGGGGGGGGCAGTTGAATGGAAGGAAGATTAGAATGGAAAGTGTGCTACACCTAGAGTCAGAAGACCTGGGCTCGAATTTCAGCTTTACCACTGACTCAATGTGTGATCTTAGATATGTCACTGCAGTTTCTTCCCCTATAAAATTCAGGGTTTGGACTTGCTGCTCTTTAAAAAAACAAAACAAAACAACAAAAACCCAACCTTATGAAGTCACCCAGCTACAGGAATTTTTAAATGACAGTACTCTACAGACCATGAAACCCAAACTGCAAATTACACAGTAGTAGGATACTCAGACTCTCCAGAAACAGACAAGGCCTAGAGGTGGTTCTTGTCTCAAGGGATAGGACCACATGCCTCTTTCAGCAGTTTTTCTGAATTGCCCTTAACCACACTATTGTTGCAGAAGTCGCTGAGATTAACCTTTCTGACCAAGCAGAGCCCTTTTCTATGTGACTTTCTCAGCCAATTGTATTTTGACCAAGATTCTTGTAAGGCAGTGCTGTGTCCTTCAGTGCTCCAAATGAATCTTGGAGCTGGAGGAACTGTGAAAGTCTCCTCAGCCTAACCCAAACCTGAGCAGAAAATCCCTCACATATGCAAGTAGCTTATAAGAAGTTAGGTTGAAATTGGTATTCTCACGGTGCATGGTGCTCTTTCTGAAGCTAATCATTATTATCACATTCTGAGGAAGAATGTCTGCTCAAGTATTTATGGTATGGAGGTGACCCTGGGCTCTCCAAAGACTATATTAGTGTATAATAAATTCTGGATTGCCCTAGCACACTGGAAGTGCTTCAGAGTACCAGCCTGGCAACTAGCCAAGTGACATCTGAGGACTAGCCTAGCTAAGCTGACAAAGAGCTATCACCAGAGGATTGGCTTCCAGGGGATAAAATATTTTCGCCATGGCAATTCATGAAACCATTTGCCAAGTCACCAAGGTACTGCAGTCTATATCACTGGTGGGATAAGGGAGTATCCACACTGATGAAACATGGATCTTGTATAGGCTTGGAGAGCTGATGGCTAAATATTCAGTATAAGCATTTATACCTCGGGAATCAAAAGACACTACAAACCCAGGCTTAATTTATTGTTTGTTCATTGTCCAGATACTCTAGACATAAGAAAGATATGGAAAAATGTTAATAATGAGGGTGGGTCATATGTACATTTTCTTCCTTTTTTCCTTCTTTCTGTTCTTTCTTTCCATAGCTAGTTGGTAGACACTCCTGCATGGGTCTTTAAAATTTTAAAGAATCCAAAGGCTCTTCATTTATTTGCATCTTGAACATTTAGCAATTCCATATTCCCAACTTTCCTGTCTCATCTCAGTTCTCCCCTGGGCACAGAAGAGAAAATAGGTTGGAGAGGTTTAGGGGAAAGAAGTGATGGGTTTTAAAGGAGAACTGGCCTCAGATTCCTTTGCTGATACATTCTAACTTTGTGGCCACAAAACTACTTCTTTCTCTGAGCTTTAGTTTCCAAATTTTTAAGATGGAAGACAAAAAAATTGTTTTGCTACCCACCTCACAGGGTCTGAGGCAGCTGGTGGCACAGCAGATAGAGTGCTAGGCCTAGAATCAGGAAGGTCTGAGTTCAAATATGGCTTCAGAATATTTACTAGTCGTGTGACTCTGGGCATATCATTTATCCTCTGTCTGCCTCAGTTTCCTCAACTGTAAACTAGGGTAACACCTACCTTAGTGTGAGGATCAGATGAGATAATATTTGTAAAATGCTTAGCACAGTGCCTGGCACATAGTAGGTACATAATTTCCTTCCCTTCCAAGACCAGCACTTTTTCTACTCCACTACAGTCTTTTTGGACCAGACCTGTGATGTCATTACTATTGGGAGCTTCCTTTGAGGAACTTCCTCTTCCCAAGTAGACCATCGCCTTCTCTACCATCTCCAACTCATAGTCTGAAAGAGTTTCCTAGGGGCCCTGAAAGGTTGAATGTTTTGCCCAGAGAAATGTAGCCAGTGTGTGGATGAGATAAAACTTGAACCCAAGTCTTCCTGAGATTGAAGGCAGCTCTCTAGTCACTACTACATTCAGTCTCTCACTATATCTATATATACTACATTATCTATACACACTACATTATATAGAATGTCCCAAAAGTCTTAGAGTAGGTACAAGTTGTAAAAGTTTACACTCTCAGTTCCAGTTCTTTGCTATCAAAAAGGGTAGAACCTCCATGTAAAATTCATGGAAGGACCTTGATGAGAATCACCAAGTATGAGAATGCATGGATGAGTTGGGATCCACACTGTAAGAAGGAGGAAGTACATTGACAAGATCACAGATTCATTGAGCTACTGAAATATTTTTACAAAATATCCTTGATTGGAGCAACCCAGGCTATGTCTGTCCAGAAAATAAAATAAAAAGATAATCTGAATTACATACTAATTTATTTCATTGGCTTCCACCCTCTCATTTGCAGAATAAGAATGCATCTAGCCCTAAAAGCCTGGAGCTGTCTGTTTTATTTAAGAATATTTTGGTTCTTTTTCTATGAGTATGAGTTGAAGAGTACCTGATGCTACATTTCTAAGGCACTTTGCTTCAAAAACATTTGTGAAAAATCTCTTTCATTCCTGTCTAAAGAGAGCTCATAGAAATTAAGCTGGAAGATCCCTGAGAACCTAGCACATCATAACATGGCATCTAAGGGAGAAGCATATGGAAGGAGCAATATTCTAAGTCTTCTTCTCTGTGCCAGTTAGGCTCATTTTTTCCTTAAAAGGTAAGGAAACAATCCTTAAGACTGAGATTGTTGACATCACCTCCTTATCATCTGAGTAAAAAGCAGCCATGAGGAGCACCATGGGTGCTATAAAGCTTGGCTGATGGATCACAATGGGCAATTTAAGCATTACTCAAATGAATCAACTTAATACCTGTCTTTGTTGAATAGCTTCTTTCTTTTAGAGCCAAGTAGATCTTTTCAGTTAATTGTTGAATAACTGTGAGTGTCTTGTGTCTTATTCTATTCTGGTATCAAATCTAAACTATCAAGGGACTGATTTGAGTTGGGACCGGCCCAGAATACGCCTTTAGAGATGATCTAGAGGAGGTTCTGGGGATGGAAGAGACTTGTCTAAGATCACACAGAAAACATTGGCAAGTGTGCGTTAGAATCTAGATGCTGACTCCAGATCAGTGCGCTTTCTCTTCTACCATGCAACAGTGACAGTTCTGGGTAACACTTACTATGCAGGACAGGAAAAGGCATTACATGTTTGGGGTTCAGTCACAGGTTTGGTCTTTGTGCTACAGAAGGATGAATTCACTTGCTTCAGATGATCTTGTAAACAAATGGTCTTTACTATAATGTGACCTAAAGAAACAATGAGAGTTAAGAAAAGAAACATCAATAGTTGTCTAGCATGGGACATAGACCTGGAAGAGAACATTGGGATCATTTTGTTCTAATCCCTCATTTCACAGATAAGGAAACTGAGGCAAGAGGCAGCTAGGTGGCTCAGGGCATAGACTCCTTCCTAGCCAGGAAGACTCCAGTTCAAATGAGTCCCCAGACAGTTACTAACTGTGTCACCCTAGGCAAATCATACTACCTCACTTTCTTCAACACTTAAATGGGCATAGTAAGAGCAACTACAGGGCTGTTGTGAGGATCAAATGAGAAAATATTTAAAAAGCTCTTAGCATAGTGCTAAGGCACCATAGCACATAGTAGGTGCTAATTTCCTTTCCCCTCTCCCCACAGAAAGGACGGAATTTACCTGAGGTTTCACAGGTAGTCAATAGCTGCATCTTGCAGCCTTAAATTTATTATAGTTTTCTGGGGTTTTTTAATGCACTGGCAGCATTTTTTAAAATTGGAAACTATGAACAAAATGTAATAGGGAAATACCTCCCATGGGGAAAACTGAAACTAATCTAAGACATTTTTCCTCCCAGAGAATATTTTCATATTTGTCATATTTGTCTAGTTTCAATTTTCAGTCTGCAGGCCTGATTTGAAGACTGGTCAAAATATCCCACTGGGGGAAGGTAATGAAATAAAGCAAATATGTTGTGAAACAGATGACTTTGCTGGGGAAAATGGGTTGCCAATCTCTTGAGGTACTAAATAGTCTTCTGAAAATAGAGGCCAATAGTGTAGGAAAACTGCCAATCTAGACTCATGTTATGCTCAATTTGACAGAAATGTTCCTCAAATCTAAATCCTATTGATTTCATAGAATCTCAGAGCAGTAATGGGCCCTAAGGATCATTTAAACCAGGGTTGTCCAAAATGTGGCCCAGACTTATGCACCCGCCTACAAGCATAGAAATTTACATAAATGCTTTAGTAAATGAAGGGGCGCTACCACAGAGCTCTCACTAAAATGGCAAATCAAAATATATTGTCTATTGTTTCAATAAAAACCTAAGGTTGGACAGCCCTGATTTAAACCAACATATGACTAAGTAGGAATCCTGTCTATACCATCCTCAACAAGAACTCATCCAGATTCTAGAGATGGGGAGCTCACTACCCCTCAATGTAGCCAGTTCCAATTTAATACAGCTCTAATTGTGAAAAAGAGCTTCCTTATATTAATCCAACGTCTGATTCTCTGCAACTTCTCCCCACTATTTCCAGTTCTACCCTCTGGGGCCAAGCGAAACAACTATCATGGCTCATGCCCCTTCCCTTCTCCAGTCTTCATGCCCTTCATCCCTTATGTGCATGTATGTCAGTCCCTTACCCTCCTCTAAATTGGCTTCAGTTTTGCAAAGTCATTCTTAAAATATGGCACCCTGAATACAATAGCTCAACAGTGGTCTTTCCAAGGCAGCTAGCTATGCAACTACCTACCAGTGCTACATTCAAAGGCTTTCCATCTTTGTAAGACTTGACATAGTTCGTGCTCCAGTGTCAGTGCCTTTCAAGATCTCAGTCACCCTTATACCAAAAAGGGGCAACAGAGAAGGACCTAAAATTCCTGATACTTATATTGGCTTTCTATAGCAATAGGGTTCCTATGAAAGCCCAGTCTTAACATTGGCTCATTTCTTTCTTGCCCAGATGAAGACTGCCAGAAGGATGGAGTTTTAAGAAGATCCAGAAGAAGAAGAATTAGGAAAGTTGTCTACCTCCACCACATGAGACTGAACAGTCCAACTGCACTGTCTTCCAAGTGTAGATGTGTCCTCCTGGCACTGTCTGCGTCATGGTCTCGACTTTGGGCAGGGTATATTTCCATGATACCCCCGGATTTTTGCCTTGCATCAGAATCTGCACAGGGGTAGATAAAAGGAGGGGGATGGAGGACAAACATTAAATCTTGGCCTTCAATCTCCTTTGACATTTTAGAGGTGGCCATGCAGCCCTGGCAATTTCAAAGGTGTTTTGTACTCTGGCTCACAGAGTGCAAATTCATGAGATTTAGGATTCCAAATTTGAGATTCAGATCTACTATTTCCCAGTGGCTCTTTAAGACACACACGATCAAAATGTGACTTCAATCAAGATGACATTAAGAAGCATTATGTGATATTCCCCCAAAGCTTCCCATCCTCATGTCACAATGATAATAATAATAATAATTAATAATAAAGAGAAGGCAGTATGATGTTATGTGAAGGGTACTGTATTGAAAGTCAAGTGGTCAGGCTTTGATCTGGGCACTGCTTCTATCTTTTCATTTGGGGCAAATCCCTTCCTTCTCTGAGTTTCAGTTTCCTTTTCCATAACATGAAGGGTTTGGTTCTCTAACCCCAATAATTTACTCTGTCATAGCACTCTAAGATTTACAAAGTCATCAGGGGAAAAGAACTCCAGATAGAAACTTAGGAGAGACTGGTTGTAGGTCAAGCTTTGCCACTAACTAATAGCAGTGAAACCTGCAGAAAGTGACTTCTCCTCTCCAAGCCTTGGTTTCTCCAGATGCAACATGATGTGGTGAGTCTAGAATTGATGACCTTTAAGATCATTTCCAGTTCTTAATCCTGTGGCTCTATTGGAGGCAGCTGGCAGTATAGAACACAGAACGCTGGGCCTGGAGTCAGGAAGTCCTGGCCAGCTGTGTGACCCTGGGCAAGTTGCTTTATCTCTGTTTGCCTCAGTTTTCTCGCCTGTAAAATAAAGATAATTATAGCACCTCACAGGGTCATTGTGAGGATGAAATGTGATATTATTTATTAAAAAGTGCTTAGCACAATGACTGGCACATAGTAGTATAGAAATACTTAGTTCCCTCCTTCCCTTTATCTTATTATCCCATTTAATCCTTCCTATTGTACAGAGGAGTAAAACAAGGCTTAGAGGAAGAAAGAGAGTTGCCCAATGTCACATGAACATTGGATGGCAGAGATAAGTTTCTACTCTAGGGATTTTGACTTTTGTCTGATCCTTCCACCAGACTAGGAGAAGGTCATTTACACAGTACATAGAGTATGAGGTTGCAATATCCTTCCCGTATTCTGCAAGCATTGCCTTGGGTCTTAGCAGAGACTGTTCCATTAGCAGGTCATAAATAAATATTTGCTTGCTACTTCAATCAGTCAATCAATCAACAAACATTCATGAAGTGCCTGTCAGGTGCCAGGCGCTGGCTAATGAGCTCAATAACTGCAACCTGGGTGCATGTGTCTGATTGGTAAGCTTTATAATCCTAAAGTATTAAACAATATATCTTTTCTAATAACCTATGTCCTAGAACCTAGGATGTGAGGGGTTGATGGGAAAAAAGATGGTAGGGGATTGAGCAATGAGCATCATCAGCAGTTAGTCCAGCTCAGAGACTGAAGTGAGAAAAGACGCAAAGACCCAAGGCAAATCTACGCATTGCCCATACGAGGGTATCCTCAACATCTCTCCTTTTCCTCTTCTACTACTCCAACACTACTCAGTTTCAAACCCTGAACAGAACCAGCTGTTCTCTCCTTTCAGGAGTTTTTGAAGGGTCAGGGAACTCTTTCAAGGACTGATCACCAGAGCTGAGGATGAATGTGTACTAGGGAGGTAAGGATGGTTTTGGTTACGAATAGAAATCATAGAATTCCCGAGTTGTTAGGGGCCCAAGAGGTTATCTGGTCCTCCTGCCTGGTGCATGAATTGCTTCTATGACATTTCTGACAGGAGTTCTTGCCTAGTCTCTACCTGAACAACCCAAGCGATGAGAAATTACTAGGTCCTGAGGCATCCCTTTCAGTTATTGCACAACTCTGATTCTTAAGGAGCTCTTGCTCATAATTGTGTCAAAATCACCTTTCTGCAACTCCCCTGAGGCATTAACTTATAGCTCTACCTTCTGAGGTCAAATAAAGCAAGTCCAATCCCATTTCCCCATAACAGTCCTTTAAATACTCAAATACCACAATTATGACCCCTTCGCCCCTCCAAAAATCTTTCTCTTTTCCAGGCTATATACTTCTAGTTCCTTTGACTGATATTTGCATGGAATAGCATTAGTGCCCTCCACCATGCTGGCTACCCTCTTCTGCGTAATGGTCTAACTCATCAATGTCCTTCTAAAAACAGGGTGCCCAGACTTGAACACAGTGCCCCAGACGGGATCTAACCAGGCAAAGAAGATCAGGGCTATTATAGATTAATATAGTCTTCTGAGCTTAAAAGGACCTCATTTAAATATAAGACCACACCAAAGGTCACACAGCTAGTAAGCAGAGCTAGCACTGGAACCAAGGTCCTCTCCAGATTTTGGATTCTTCCCACCATTCTTAGATTCTTCTACAAAACTTCCTTCCTTTAGAAGTTTTGATCTTGACTAAGTCCTGCAGCATCTGTCCCCCATTAAAGAAGGTTGTATGGTACCTGTCTCAGGAATATAGTTCTAGGATCGCCATTACTCTTTTGGCTATTATAAACACACCTTGAAATTTCCTACCTCCATACTCTTTTTTATCTGTTGAAATCTTACCTGATCTCTGAACTCAATTCAAATGACTCTTCTTCCTGGTGTCTCCCGACCTCATCAGTCTCACACATAATTCTTTGTTTATACCTTACTAATGGACTTCCATGGTGGCCAGAAGAAGAGATACAAAGACACTCTTAAGGTCTCTTTTAAGAACTGTGGAATTAATTGCATGACATGGGTGACACTGGCACAGGACCACCCAGCATGGGTCATCAGAGAAGGTGCTGTGCTCTATGAGCAAAGCAGAGTTGAAATAGCTCAAAAGAAACACAAAATGTGCACATCTAGAGAATCCACCCTAAATGTTCACATAGATTATTTGTGCCTGACCTGTGGTAGAGCATTCTGAGCTGGTCTTCATCTGATCAGCCACAATAAGACACACTGTAACTTGACTCTAACACAGTGACGTCATTTTAGTCATCTTTGAGAACGAAGGACAACATCCAACCAACCAACTAATGCACCAATCATGTTATAACTATGAAATATTTATGTGTGTTTGTGCCTTATTCTCCTACTACTAGACTGTGAACTCTTTGAAGAGGAGATTACTTCTTATTTAGATTTTATATTTCCCCCAGTATAAAGCACAGTGCTTTGCACATAGAAGGTATTCAATAAAGGTTTGTTGAGAGGGAGTGTGTACAGGACAGAGAGCATTAGGATTGGAATCCAAGGACTAGGGATCCAGTATTGGCACTTTTCCTTACCAGTTGTATGACTTTAAGGAAATCATCTCACCTCATTCTAACTTGGACTTGGTTTTCTCATCTATAAAAGAAGATTGGACTAAGTGATCTTTAAGTTTCTATCTAGCTCTGTCTTATAATCTTATGATGTTGTAATTGATGCTCAAGGACATAAGAACAGGAAAGGAGCTGCTTTTCATATAGATCCCATATTGAGTAAGGGGATGGCAGTAATTACTAGCAGTTTTTACACCTGATAGAAGCAACAGAAAATATAACCTCAAATGCTATTGAAGAGTGTGGTAGGTAGAGATAAGGCCAGGGAGAAGCCCATGGCAGGAAAGAATCACATGTCAGCTATTTTCTTTCAATAGTCTTGCTAAATAATAGGTGCCAAATGCAATTGTTTCTAGTCTGCCAGAAGAATGAAAATGATGTCAGTATCCTCTCCAGTATCAGTATCTTGAACCAAGGGGCAATGCTCCAGTCATCCCACGAGCCAGCTGAGTACTGTATTCTAGGAAAGTTAAATATAACCAGAGTAAGGCCTCCAGCATGGTGATTACAGGATCCTGATGTTCTTGGTGGGTTTATGGAAAGACAAAGAGAAGAGTAGCATGGGATGAGAAAGCCTGGGTAGCTTGTGATCTGGACCCACTGAAGGGAACCCAACACCAAGGGAGAACACAGAACCATCAGAGAGGATAAACAGACAATATTTGTGAAGGGTTTTGCAAACCTTAAAGTACTAACTACATAAGTGCTAGCTATCATAATTATCATTATCAAAGTAAAGATGGAGTGGTAACATGGTGGAGTAAAAATAGCACTGTCTTTAGCATAAGAAAACAAGGGTTCAGCTCTCAGCTCTGTTACTACCTATGGGATTTGAGAAAAATCACTTCCCATCTCTGAGCCTCAGTTTCTTTTTCTGTAAAGGGATTGGGCGGTTGGGATGGAGTTGGGTTTGATGACTTCTTAAGATCCACTTTAGTTCTAAATCTTGTGACACCCAACTTTTTATTACCTCAGAGAAACAGCCTTTTGTGTCTAAGAGCAAAGTGCCCAGAACACAGCAAGCATTTTATAAATGCTTTTTCATTCATTCATTCAACAGATGAGGGTATGTTTTCCATGGATGAGTCCACTAAAACCCCAAAATACCAAGGCCTCCATGGTCAGAAATGGAAACCTTCTCACTCGGAGCTCTAATGTCTCAGCTAACTATCTGCGGCCCTTCTTAGAGCTTTTTTTTCTTTTTCTTTTTTTTTTCCCAGAGACCATTACTGCAACCAAGTCATGCAGACATCCTAACCGAGCCATCTGTTTGGGTTAAGATAACATTTCATACATTTTGAATAAATATTATACTTTCCATATTTAGGATTTTCACCATGTTTTGGTAAATGTTTTAATGCTCTATTAAGTAAAAACAGGCACTTCAGAGACTTTATATATAATTGAACATGAATTTCCACAGAAGTATTACATTCACAGCATATTCGTTATGGGAGTTAACATGTCACTTCATTTCCCTTATAAATTGAAGAGGTATGACAAATGCAGCTGTAGACAAGCCCAGGGTGAGCCTCGACCTTTTCCTCCTCCCCTTCCAACCAAATGGGCTGACTTAGAGGAATCAGAATCAAGCTGGGGGTGGGGGGCAAGCAAGCCTGAGAAATATTACAGAAACATAGCTCTACCTTCCCCTGCCTGATTTGAATCGTCTCATCCATTGATAAAGGAAGGGGAATTAAGAAAGCACTGGGGTGATTTGTAAGACACTAGACCCTTAGGGACCCAGTGTTAACATGGAGAGGCCAAAAAGGTGACAAGACTGACAAAAAAAAAATCTAAAATGGCTTTAGGCTATATTATCAGAATCACCTAGAGTAGGGAGGCAACAGTCCCACATACAGTCAGTTGCCAAATCTTCTCAGTCCAGTCTCCAAAACATCTATCATACCCATCTTCTTACCTCTACTCACTGCCACCAAGCTAGTTCATCACCTCTCACGTGAGCTATTGTAACATCTTAGCTGGTATCTCTGCCTCCAGTCCCTTCGTACTTTAGTCTAAAATTCACACCAGTGGAAGCTTCCTCATACATGAGTCTGCCAAGTGAATTTACTGCTCAAAAACCTTCCATGACTCCATTGCCTACAGAATAAAACATAAATTTCTGAGCCTGGTGTTTTAACTATTGTCTTATTTACAATCAGGTTCCAACCTCCTTTTATATTATTCCCCTTAATTCTAAAATGTGCTAATAACTATTCTCCAAATTTGTCTTATGCTCTCCCACATCTGTGCTCTCTCTTAGACTTATCCCATATGTGGAATACATTCTCTCCTTATCTACACTTCAAGGAATTCTTCCCTTCCTTCAAGGCCTAGCTTAGGTGGCATGGGGCCATCTCCAGCCATCCTGATCTATATCTTGCCACTGGACCCAGATAGCCCCAGAGGAAAAAGTGAGGCTAATGACCTTGCACAGCCCTCCCTCACTTAAATCCAATTCACATGAAAGTCATGGCATCATCTTCCTGATGTCATGGTCTTCTTCGAGAACAAAGGACAAACAACAACAGCTTAGGTGGCACCTCCTCATGAAGCCTTCTCTGATTTCACCAAGCCAATCTCACCCACCTAAAATTGTATTGGAGTGATGTGTCTGGATTTCCTCTTTGTTCCTAATGCACTCTTTTACTGGGGTACAAGCGGTATTCCCTATTACACTAAAAGCTATTTGAGGACAGGGAATGTTTCCTTTTTCATCCAAATCATGAATCATAAAGGCTTACACATTTATTCAATCAGTCTTTCAACAAACGTTTATTAAATGCCTGCTCTATACAGAGCACTATGATAGAGCTGGGGAAGATAGGGAGTCTGGAAAACCACGGTCCTTGCACTGTGAAGTAGGCTCTTAATAAATGCTTGTTGAATGCATTGAACTGGATCCCCCCCAATCATTCAGTGAAGAGAGTGGAGGGGCCACCAGAAGGGGGCAGTAGAAGATTATCAGTACCAAGAAGTATAAGATGGCAAGGCTAGCCTCTCCCCTCCAAGAGCTCATGGGGAGCCTCAGCGTCAAGGATTCCTCATGATGGCACCATGACTTTGATAGATGTTCCATGAGGGCCCTTGTGTATCTTGGGTTCACTGGAATGTATTTGTAGAGCACCCAACTAATCTTTATTCTTTTAATTAAAACATCTTTTCTACATCTTGTCTTCCATGTTTTCGTCACTGACTCTGGAATCAGAGGACTTGGATTCAAATCCCCTCTCTGATTTTGACTATTCATACCTTTGGCAAGATAACTTTCTTGGGCCTTAGTTGCCTTTGTTTCCTCTTTGGTCAAACAAAAGGATTAAATTAAATGTCCTCTGAGGTCCCTTCCAGCACTACTCTATGATTCTCAGCTATCTAGGAGAGAGACTTCTCCAGGCTTTGTAAACTACGTATGTCATCTATGGATCAAGCAGGGAAAGACTCATCAACAGAGGGTTAGCTATAGAGGATTTTTTAAGGTGGGAATCTGTCAAGAGCAATGATTTGTGGAGAGAAGCCCCTTGCAATGGGGAAACCATAGATCTCTGAAGAAGTACTCATATACTGTAACTCTAAGAACTTGGTCAAATTCCTTCCTCTGTCTTCTTGTACTGTGGCCTCTCAAAGGTTGCTGGGGCACTTTGGCAGGTCATACTGATCTGGGAAGGCTCCCAGAAACCAAAAGAACATCATCTGTAATTTGAGTAACTTAACAAGAGAAGCACTGAGAAAGAGGCTTGTTAATAGAAGGTTGGATATCAGAGCAGGACATCTTTTTAGCCATAGCAACTTATAAAGACCATCTAACCAAGGCACGGAAGTCATAGAGTTGCACTGGCAGAACCTTGAAGTTGTGACATGCAAACATTATATAAGTGTAAGCTTTTGTTATCAATCTGGGTAGCAGCTAGTATGCTAGTCTAACCTTAGAGGAGAAAATTGAGACCCGATATTATCACCGAAACAATTTTAAAAAAAGCATTGTCTACCATGTGCAAAGTTTTATGAGCTAGGCATAGGAGATGTGATAAAACCAAAAATCCTTCCCCTCAAGGAACATACATTCTCTTAATTAAAAAAATCTGAACTTAAATATACGTACACCCATTTAAAAGAGCATTTCCACACACAGAACTGAAGGAACTCTTTTTTCCACAAACTATCAATGAAGTAGCTACCTAACCATCAACTGCAATTCAAAACCACTATACCTGGCTGTATTTTTCATGACTGGCATAGGGAGAATAAAGGAGAAAATATCAAAAGAGAATGACATTTAAAACAGCCACTCATGTTTCTAGGGCATTTTTCAATTTAAAAAGTAAGCTGTACAAGAGTGCCAAAAGTAACTTTACAACTCTTTGGTCTAATGTTCGTAGTCTTAAGACAGCCAATGGGACCATCGTCCATTGGAACTTTGCCTTCCAAGCCTTACTGAAGTTGTTTAGTCATTTCAGTCATGTCTGAGTCTCTGTGACCCCATTTGGGGTTGTCTTGGCAAAGATGCTGGAGTGGTTTATCATTTCCTTTTCCAGTTCATTTTAGGGATGAGGAAACTGAGGCAACGGGGTTAAGTGACTTGCCCAGGGTCATACAGCCAGTACGTGTCTGAGGCCGGATCTGAACTCAGGAAGATGAGTATTCCTGAATCCAGTCCAGGCACGCAGTCCACTGTACCAGCTACTAATATGAGAGTTTAAAGCAGGCTGCGTAGCATTCTCCTATCTATATGTCCTGAGCTAACTCACAGGCTTTCTTTTGGAAACAACTCAATGTCTCCTTTTGTTCTATGGGCTTTCTCATTTCTTTTCCCTAATTAACTGTCTCTGATATAAAAATAAAAGCTGGCATTTATATGGTGCTTAGGCATTACTACTCCCATTTTACAGATGAGGAAACTGAGCTTCAGGGTTTAAGTAAAACCAGTAAATATCAGAGTCTGCAACCAAACCTATGTCTTGTTGATGCCAAGTTCAGCATTCTTTTCACACAGATCCTTCTAATGAATCAATGAAAAAGCAATTAGTAAATGCTTACCATGAAGCAGCTGGATGGCTCAGTGGATAGATTGCCGCTGGGCCTGGAGTCAGGAAGGCATGAGTTCAAATCTGGCCTCAGATACTCACTAGCTGTGTGACCCTGAGCAAGTCATTTAACCTGTTTGCCTTGGAGATGGCTAGGTGGCTCAGTGGATAGAGTGCTAGGTATAGTATCTGCAAGATGTGAATTCAAATCTGGCCTCAGACACTCACTAGCTGTGTGACCCTGAGCAAGTCATTTAACCTGTTTGCCTTGGAGATGGCTAGGTGGCTCAGTGGATAGAGTGCTAGGTATAGTATCTGGAAGACGTGAATTCAAATCTGGCCTCAGACACTCACTAGCTGTGTGACCCTGGCAAGTCTCTTAACCTTTGTTTGCCTTAATCCACTGGAGAAGGAAATGGCAAACCACTCCGGTATCTTTGCCGAGAAAACCAGGTCAGAGAGTCGGAGGTGACTGGAATAACTGAACTACAACAAGTGCTTATTATGTGCTCAGTACTGTGTTAAATCCTGGGGATAGAAACGGAAAAACTGAGACAGTCTTTTGGTCTAAGGGAGCACATGCTCTGAGAGAGAACATACCTAAGATTAAGTTTTATTCTTACTAACGCTAACTCACACGATGACAAACACACAGCAAGAGTAACTTAACCCCGGCCTCATTGCTTTTTATCTAACTATTCTTTTCTTTTAATCCTTTCCCCAGCTTGCCCCACTTTATGCCTGTACATTCCCTTTTTGGTTTTCTTTCATGGGTTTCAACCTCTCTTCCCTCCTCCTTTGTCTCCTTCCCTTGCAAGTCCCTCAGGTAGAATTCACGGATCCGAGGATTGAGTAATATGTTTAACCGTCCTCTTAAACTTACTAAGAACACCATGACAGGTCACTTCCGAATGTGCTGTCAATAAGTGACTGTGTTTATTCACTAATATTTGTTCCCAAATTTCTGGTGCAGTGTTAATAGTACTACTCAACATTTTTTGCCCTAGGGCTTGAGAGTTGGGATAGTAAAGGGATAAGGCCATCACTGTGCTGTGGTGAGAATATCGGCCCTAGAGTAAGTGACCTAGGTTCAAAGGCTGGCTCTGCTGCTTTGAAAGGTGACCATCCACTCTGGGTCACAGTGCTCTGCTCTGGGGAGAGTTGATCCCCTAAATTCCCACAAGTTCTAAATCCTATAATCTGCATATGTATATACATGTGTGTAAATCAACCTTATCATGCATGCAGAAATAAAACCAAATCAACGGAGAGAGAATAATAGTTCACTATTATTACTATACTATGTTTGCTTAGGTATTAGCCATCCACAAATATAGGCTGCGCCCCTAAAATGAGTTATCAATGAAAAGATCTATAAGTAGACACTGTTTTTACATATCAGACTTGGGGAGAAAGTGCTACCTATTAAGGAATGTGCCCATGATCATATAGCTAGTATATGTCTGAAGTGGCATTTAGATCTAAGTTGGTTGGCTCCAAATAAAAATAATAGCTAACATTTATACAGCATTTACTATGTGCCAGGCACTGTGCTAAGAGCTTTACAATTATTGTCTCATTTAATCCTCACAACAACCCTGGGATATAGATGTTACTATTATCCCCATTTTACAAATGAGGAAACTGAAGCAAATAGAGAGTAAGTGACTTGCCTAGGGTCACACAGCTGGTAGGGGTCTGAAGCTGAATTTGAACTCAGATTTTCCTAACTCCAGGTCTAGTATTCTATCCACTGCTCCACTTTGCTGCCCCCACTCCAACCAACCCATCCATCCCAAGCTCTTCAATATAGCTGCCTTTCTCCACTTCCTATGTTTGGCATGGACAGTTCACTTGGATCGGCCAGGTGAAAGCTGTTGCAGTTGTATTCTCATCCTTATTTTTCCTTCTAACTTGATGCTGATTTTGGCATCTTCTCTATGTACTTGATGATCTAACTGCACGTATACAATTGAGTCTGATAATGGCTCTCGTATCAACGACCAACTAGTCAACTCCTGTCCATGATGACACAGTCAATTTCATTTTACATGACTTTATTTAGTGCTGGCCTTATCTAGAACCTTTCTTCTTTCTTCTGGAGGACTGTCCTCCTGCTATACAGAGATAAGGCTTCTGAGTATTCTTCAAATCCTTAGTTTCTTCCTTTACTCAAACTGAGCTCCATTTTCCCACATGGGTTTGCCATCCTGCCTTGTGCCCATCTTCATGCTGAACACTGAAGCAGATGTTGACTTGAAAGATTTTGACAGATTCTTTCCACGATTTCTCTCTTTTCATCCTGGGCAAAAGATCGATATGTACACTGCAGCTGTCTTCATATTAGTGTTTCTGTTTATGCTCATTAGGAGCAATGCTGGATGAGATAACAAAGCTTCCAGGGAAATTATGTTTCTTACTGTCTTTGGAGACACAATGAAACCAATCTCACCAATCCTTCTGTTGCACAAAATGTGTCAGAGTTGAGAGGAAATGGCTGAATGTGGGAGCATTTAAAACAACATGTGAGAGCATGTTAGAACATTTAAAACAACATAAGCAGACTGGTAGGATGCAAAGAGAACCAGACTAGGGGTCAGAAGCCCTGGGTTTAAATCCTGGCTTCCAGACTTGTGAGCTGTGTCACTGTGAACAAATCATTTAACTTCTCCAAATCTCCATCTCTCCATTTGTCAAATGGGATATTATAGCCTACCTAATGGGGTTATCATTAGCAAAGTGTTGTTTAAACCAAAAGCATTATGAAAACATTAGCTTTATTATATTATATATATGCCAATATATATAAAAGCCTATATATAGTATATTATAAGACAATTCTGAGAACAAGATTCAGCCCTACTGGCCTTCTTACTCTTCTTCTTCATACACACTACTCCATCTACTATTCCCGTGTCTGTGTCTCCAGCGCCTGGAACGCCCCACCTCCTCGCCTCTGCCCCTGAGAATTCCTAGTTTCCTTCAAAGCTCATCTCAACTGCCATCTTCTGCAGAAAGCTTTTCATCATCTCTACCCCAAAAAGCTAGTGTCCACCCCCTAAATCCCATTGTATGTATGTGTCATATATATGTACGTGCATATACATATATATATATACAAGTATGAACATATGTGCATGTGTGTTCACCTATGTGCATATTTATGTATGTATACATTTTTGTGTGTATGTGTGTGTATCAACATACTTACACACCTATGTACATAGTGATACAGCACTGGGCCCACAGTCAGGAAGACCTGAGTTCAAGTCCGGCCTCAGACACTTATTAGCCTTGAGTAAGTCATTTAATCTCTGTTTGCCTTAATCCACTGGAAAAGGAAATGGCAAAACCACTCCAGTATCTTTATCAAGAAAACCCCATGGACAGTATGGTCTGTGGGGTCACAAAGGGTCAGACATGACAGAATAACAACAAAGTAAATATACATACACATATGTATGTATACATAAACACACATTTTCTTCCCTAGCAAGATTGCAAGAAGGCAAGGGACTGTTTCACTTTTATCTCTGTATCCCCAATATGTAATCTGGCGCCCAGCCCACAGTGGGTGCTGAAAAAATACTGATTGATCGATGCGGGGTACAACATTTGGATATCTATGAGAACACCTTTCATGAGCCTTGTAATGACTGGCTTGTGGCCATTTGGCATACTGTGAAGAGCACTAGATTTTAAGTTGGAACATCATTAGTATCTGACCCTGGCCAGGTTACTGTGCTTTCTTGAGCCTCAGTTTCTCCATCTGTATAATGATGGAGTTGGACACTCTGAAGACCCTTCCAGCTCTAAATCCCATGATCCTAAGATTTATTTACAACACTAATTCAAGAAAATCCATCTTCCCCAAGCAAGAAGAACTGCATGTAAGAACAGAACTTCCTAATAATACATTTTGAAACATATCCCAACAAAACCATTTCTGAACAGCCTCACACTGAATGTGGAATACTGCAACTGAGTTATTCAGCAGACACATCCAGAAAGAGCTCCAGGGACTCTGTCTACTTAACTGGATGCAAGCCAGAGAATGTCCAGCCCACTGGCATTTGCTCCGAAGTCTACAGCTGGCAGACAGCCCCGTAAATGTTTCCAGGCCCTCAGGAGAGCTGGTTAATGTCTCCCTTTCACACACGAGCCACCTGACTTCAGACACAACCCTCAGCTGCTCTGACCGCAGGGCACAGAATTATAAAATTTACAGCTTCTTTAGGCTGAAAACCACAGGCGGGGCTGGAATCTCCCAACCCCATTCAGCAGGGAGGGAGTCTAGGCCTGGCCCAGGGCCCACAGAGTTAAAACAATGGATAAGTAGAATCCTCTGGAAGAAATCACTCCTATTCTTCTGCTGCTCATTTTAATGTGAATATTAAAACAATATATTTCTGAGACTCAGGGGTAGATTAAGATACTCTGGGGAGTCTTGGCACTCACATTGAGGGGTTTTTCCTCATTGTTTATAATGTTTGGGGGGGGGAGAAACAAAAACTCCAGTATCAGACTGAAGAACTTTTTTTGAGAGTTACACTCTTAATGGAAAACAGGTTAATCATTCTATTACTTGATTTACATATCACAATATTTTATTTTACTTTTAAATAGGCAGCTTGGTATAGAGCAATGACTTTGGAGTTAGAGGACCTGGATTCAAATCCTATTCTTTAATTTTTTTTTTTGCATTCATTGATTCATTCATAAAACTTTAAGTGTTTACAGTATACAGAGCACTGTGCTTTTAACTGAGATTGAGCACACCTTAGATAATTCAATCAACCCAAAAAAACATTAGATGATTACTATGTGCAAGGCACCTAGGTAGTATGGTGGATAGAGTGCCAGGCCTGAGTTCAAATGGGGCCTCAGATGCATACTATCTCTCCAGGCCTGGGTAAATTACTTAACCCTGTTTCCCTCAGTGTTCTCATCTGTAAAACGATCTGGAGAAGGAAATGGCAAACCACTCAAGTATCTTTGCCAAGAAAACCCTCAAAAGGGTCACAAAGAGATGGACACAATCGAAAAGCACTAAATACATTTGCAAGACACTTTAATAGGACTACAATAGGCTCTGGGATACACACATGCGCATGCGTGTGCACACACACACACACACACACACACACACCCCACAACTTAAAAATCTGACCTCATACTCAAGGATATGATATTCTATGGAGTGGATACAAACCTATACAAGGATAAGACACTGTCCTTGACCTCTTGTAACTTACAGTGTAGTAAGAGAATATGATTAAAGTACAGATAATTATGATATGTCAGGGACCTGTGATTTCATTGGTTTGCAGCTCATCTGTAGCTTTCAGTCTTAGAAAATGGTCTGAAGATTAAAGAGGTTATAAGTAGCATGTCCATGGACATACAGGTAGTAAGAATAAGAAGTGGAGTTGTTTGGTGTTAAGGTTGTTTGGAAGGCCCAAAAAGTCTTCTTGGAAGAGCTCAAAAAGGATTTTAAAAATAAGTAGGAGAGAGAGAAGAAAAATTGGGAATAGAAATGAGAGGTATGCAAGAGAGAGGGTCAACAGCTTGGAAAAGGAAGGATGAAAATTGGCTGCAGAAAACAATTCCTTAAAAAATACAATTGGCCAAATATGGAAAGAATCTATTGAAGAGAACAGCTCCTAGAGAAAACAGTTCCTTAAAAAGTAGAATTGGCCAAATGGAAAATAAGGTACAAAAGCTCACTGAAGAAGATAATTCCTTAAAAATTAGAATTGGGAAAGTGGAAGCTAATGACTCTATGAGACAATCAGAATCAAACAAAATCAAATAAAAGAACAATTAATTCCAATACTATATAAACTATTTTTAAAAATAGGTGAAGAAGGAATCCTACCAAATTCTTTTTATGACTCAAATATGGTGCTGATATCTAAACACTTTTCACACAAATAAAATCATATCAAACAATTGGAAAAATATCAATTGCTCATGGATAGGCCAAGCTAATATGATAAAAATGACAATTCTCTCTAAATTAATTTATTTATTCAGTACCATGCCAATCAAACTACCAAAAAAAAACTATAGAGCTGGAAAAAAATAAAATTCATCTGGAATTTGCAAAACCAAAACAGAGAGAGAAAATTATAGGCCAATTTCCCTAATGAATATTGATGCAAATTTTAAAATAAAATACTAGCAAAGAGATTCCAGCAACTTATCACAAGGATAATATACTATGACCAGGTGGGATTTATACCACGAATACAAGGCTGGCTCAATATTAGGAAAACTATCAGCATAATTAACCATATCAGTAATAAAACTAACAGAAATCATATAATTATCTCAATAGATGCAAAAAGAGCTTTTGACAAAATGTAGCACTCATTCCTATTAAAATGCTAGAAAGCATAGGAATAAATGGAGTTTTCCTTAAAATGATAAGTAGTATCTATCTAAAACCATCACCAAACATTATATGCAATAGGGGATAAGCTAGAAGTTTTCCCAATAAGATCGGGGTAAAATAAGGTTATCCATTATCACCACTATAATTCAATATTGTAGTTTAGCTTTAGCAATAAGAGAAGAAAAAGAAATTGAAGGAATTAGTCAATGAAGAAACAAAACTATCACTCTTTGCAGAAAATATGATGGTATATTTAGAAAATCCTTGAGAATCAACTAAAAAGCTACTTGAAATAATGAACACTTTTAGCAAAGTTGCATGATATAAAATAAACCCAAATAAATCATCAGCATTTCTATATATTACCAACAAAGCCCAGCAGGAAGAGATAGAGAAATTCCATTTGAAATAACTGTAGACATTATAAAATATTTGGGAGGCTACCTGCCAAGACAAACCCAGGAACTATATGAACACAATTACAAAACATTTTTCACACAAATAAAATCAGATCTAAACAATTGGAAAATTATCAATTGCTCATGGATTGGTCAAGCTAATATAATAAAAATGACAATTCTCTCCAAATTAATTTATTTATTCCATACCAATCAAACTTGCAAAAAATTACTTTATAGAGCTAGAAAAAAAATAACAAAATGCATCTGGAAGAACAAAAGGTCAAGAATTTCAAGGGAATTAATGGAAAAAAAAATGCAAAAGAAGGTGGCCTAGCCATAACAGATCTAAAAACTATATTACAGGGCAGCTAGGTGGCGCAGTGAGGAGAGTACCAGCCCTCGAGTCAGGAAGACCTGAGTTCAAATCTGATCTCAGACACTTGACACACTTACTAGCTGTGTGACCTTGGGCAAGTCACCTAACCCCAATTGCCCGTCCCCTGCAAAAAAAAAACAAAACACAAAACTATATTACAAAGCAGCAATCATTAAAACTATTTGGTACTGGCTAAGAAATAGGGTGGTGATCAGTGGAATAGGTTAGGAGCACAAGACACAGTAGTCAATGACTATGTTAATCTCTTGTTCGATAAACCAAAAAACTCTAGCTTCTGGAATAAGAACTCACTATTTGACAAAAACTTCTGAGAAAACTGGAAAACAATGTAGCAGAAACTAGGCATAGACCAACATCTCACACCATATATCAAGATAAAGTCAAAATGGGAAGACGATTTAGATATAAAGGATAATACCATAAGCAAATTAGAAGAGCAAGGAATAGTTTACTTTCAGATCTATGGAGAAGGGAAGACTTTATGACTAAACAAGAGACAGGGAACACTATGAAATGCAAAATGGATAATTTTGATTACATTAAATTGAAAAGGTTTTGCACAAACAAAACCAATACAACCAAGATTAGAAGGAAAGCAGAAAGCTGGGAAACAATTTTTATAGCCAGCATTTGTGGTAAAGGCCTCATTTTTCAAACATATAGAGGACTGAGCCAAATTTATAAGAGTGTAAGTCATTCCCCAGTTGATAAATGGTCAAAAGATATGAACAGGCAGTTTTCAGAAGAAGAAATTAAAGCTATCTATACTCATGAAAAAAATGCTCTAAATCACTACTGATTAGAAATACACAAATTACAGCAACTAATAGGTACCACCTCACACCTATAAGATTGACTAAAATGACAGAAAAGGAAAAGGATAAACGTTGGAGATGTGGGAAAATTGAAACAAAAATACATTATTGGTGGAGTTGTGAACTGATCCAACCATTCTGGAGAGTAACTTGTACCTACGCTCAAAGGGCTCTAAAACTGTGCATAACCTTTGATCCAGCTATACCACTACTAGGTCTGTATCCCCAAGAGATCATTAAAAAGAGAAAAAGACCTACATATACAAGAATTTTTATAGCAGTTCTTGTTGTGGTGGCAAAAATTGGAAATTGAGGGGATGGCCATCAATTGGGGAATGGCTGAACAAGTTGTGGTATATGAATGTAATGAAATACTATAGTGCTATAAGAAATGATGAGCAGGTAGATTTCAGAAAAACCTGAAAAGGGTTACATGAACTGATGCTGAGTGAAGTGAGCAGAGCCAGGAAAACATTGTACACAGTAACAGCAACATTTTGTGATGATCAACTATGATAGATCTAACTCTTTTCAGCAATACAATGATCCAAGCCAATTCCAAAAGACTCATGATGGAAAATGCTATTCACATCCAGAGAAAGAACTATGGAGTCTGAATGTAGATGGAAGCATATTATTTTCACTTTTTTTGTTTTATGTTTTTCTTTCTTGTAAATTTTCCCTTTTGTTCTGATTCTTCTTTCACAACATGACTAATGCAGAAATACGTTTAATATGATTGTACATGTACAACCTATATCAGATTGCTTGCTGTCTTGGGGCAAGGGGAGGGAAGGAGGGAGAAAAATTTGGAACTCAAAATCTTGTAAAAGTTAATGTTGAAAACTATCTTTACATGTAACTGGAAAAAAATACTGTTAAGTGGAAAATAAAATTAAACTAAAATTTTAAAAAAGGAATTAAAAGGGAAAAATCTTGTTTATGAATATACAATATGGCTTTAGCCTTGTTGGGTGGCTACTATGAGTGACATAAGGGAAGAAGTGCCGGAGTAGGAATAAGAAGCGCTGAATTGAAGTCTTAACTTTACTACTCACCAAATGTATGATCTGAAGTAAGTCTCTTACTCTCATTAGGCCTATTTTTTCCTTTTCTAGAAATGAGGAAATTGGATTTTTCTTGCTCTAAGTATCTGTGACTCTAAAATATATTTTTATGCTGATATTTCCATCTTTGGGTCCATGGGGTCATTAGCACTGGCATTCTTTCCACTGCCATCCCATCCAAGCCTTCTCATCCTGATTCAGCTCCAGGTCTTTCCATAAATCCTCCAGAAAAGACACTGGAAGCCTTGCTCTGAAGCTCTTCATATTTTCTGGAATCCAGTGCCACACTCAAAGCATCCAGCTATAATCCACTCTCCCACTGTATCACAGGAATGTCCTCTCCTAGTTCTCCACATCCATGATGATGCCTCTTCATTTACCTCCCAGCTGTCCTCCTTTGGACTCCTCCTTCATTCTCTCAGAAACTTCATCTGGAATCTTATCATCCTACAAGATGGCGTCAGCCTTAGTACTCACACTCTGTCAGTATCCTCTGCATCTCTCATTAGAGGGAAGAGCAACGACCTCCTCCCAAAATCTCCATTTAAAGACTATACCCAGTCCAGTCAACTCCTTATTTCCTCTGCAGCTGCACTCCTTTGAATTAATTTTCTTCTTCTCACCCCAAATAACCCACCACCAGTAGCTTTTCTTTTGGGGGTTTGCCTTCCTCCATTAGATTGTTGTTAAGGGCAGGGTCTGTCTCTTTTTCATACTTGTATCCCCAATGAGTATCACAATGCCCAGCACGTAGAAGGCACTTAATACATGTTTATTGACTGAATGATTTTATGCCACTTTTCATATGTAAGTCATCCCTGGAAATACAGTTACTATAAAACTTTATAAATCATATTATATAGCTCCTCTCAAGTTCTCCTCTGAAGCCTTATAATGTAGAGGTGATTCTAGCTTCTTAAAGGTTATGGGTCCCAGAAGGTGGAAAAGATTTACTATAGAAAAGAGCTACTACACTTCCATTGATCCATACCTCAAGCCCCTCCCCATCTTCATGCATCTTCTCTTCTTTTACACCAGATTCAAAAGACAAAGCAGTCCTTTTCTTTTGTTTATGTTCTGTCTACCTTGGGAATCAGTCTCCAACAGAAACACTGTTGAGGTCA
Organism: Phalanger gymnotis; assembly: GCA_028646595.1. Classification (NCBI taxonomy): domain Eukaryota; kingdom Metazoa; phylum Chordata; class Mammalia; order Diprotodontia; family Phalangeridae; genus Phalanger; species Phalanger gymnotis. The sequence continues at coordinate 291,488,716 of CM053625.1, forward strand.
GTGTGTAAGCATGTATTAAACTCTTGTGTGCCCAGTGCAAATCACTTAACCTCTTTGTGCCTCAATTTACTCATAGGTAAAATGTGGTGGATGGACTAGGTGGTCTTTGAGGCCTCTTTCAGCTCTAAATACAAGAGCCTATGATCTTCAAAAAACTAGGGATGTCCACAAAACTCCATAAAAGTCACAGAATACTCGAGCTAGAAAAGACCTTTGAAATCACTTCATCCAATTAATTATGTCCAATAATTTTATAGAAAGTGAAATGTAGGCTCAGGGAGATGAAGCAGCCATGTGGCTCATTAGTAGTTGATTCTGGATTCTAACTCCAGTCTTCTAACCCCAAATGCTACTTCCTTTGAGGACCAGCCTAGATATTTGTGGAAAGGTTCAGCACCAGATGGTTGGGGACCAGGGTATGAACAGCTTTTGGCCAGAACTACTCATGAAACAATCTACTAAGGCAAGGAGGGATGAAGTTTGTGAACAGAGCCCTTCCTGATGAAATCAGAATCCCTGAAGGACTGGAGTATATTATCAATTACTAATTGAACATTGCTCAGAGAACCAATGCATGTGAAATGTCCATGATTGAGATTTACTTTATGGCTGCTCGTACACATATAAATAAATACAAAGTAATTTCAGGGGTAAGAGTAACTTGGAGAAATCAGTAAAGGCTTCAAGTAGGAGTAAAAAAAATTACATTTGTGGTCTCGTCCTGGACCAAAGCTTTAGTCACATTTGCATCTTATAAATAGTTTATGTAATCAGACTCAAAGAATGCCATAGCCAAGGGAACTTGAGGAACATAGAACACGGCACTAGCCTCCTTGCTGTTCCTTATATACAATATTCCTTCTCCTGACTCCCATGTCAAAGCTGAGAGGACTTCCAGGATACAGAATATAAAGCACCATCCCTGAAAGTGGCCTTAGAACATAGAGTCAAAGCCGGAAGTTTCCTTGGATAGCATCTATTCCAACCCTCTTGCATTTCACAGGAAGCCAATGAAGGCTAGAGAAGATAAGTGGCTTCCCTGGGGTCAGAGAAAAGTAGAGACACAACCCAGGGCTCAAATCCAGGTCTCTGGTCTCACAGCTCAGGGCTCTTTTCCACTTCACTGTACTCCCTGACATTCCATCTCACCCACCACTGACTTACTCTACAATGCCATTTCTTGAACTTCAGAATCCCCTTAGTTGTTCATTAGTGAATGGGAACAAGTTCTTACCATTTTTTGATTCTGCCTAAGGAGGAAAAGGGTCTTAATGTGTGAGATACAGTAACGGAGGAAGGGAGAGGCAAGAGAGCAACACTAATTAATAAATACAAGAGACTGAATTTCAGTAATAGAACAACAAGCCATGCTATCATGACATCATTCATGCTGTTTATCAGACAGGAGTCCAGTTACTTTATAATGGAACACTCACAGTCAATTTCCTGGCCATCAGCTCACACCTGGAGACTGTCTTGATAAAGAACTTGGCACTCACAGGATCATTTATCACGGCCCTTACAAGAGGCCACATATTCTGAGGCTACAGACAGATGCCCCCCTTCCCATAAGAAGCCTCCAGCTAAACTTAAAACCAGTTTGGGTCTCTGCATGACCAATCCTGATCCGAAACAGTGGTCTGAATGTTGCTTGAACAAAGAACAAAGTCAATGACCTTAAATTACCTCCAAGTCTCTAGAGGGGAAGGCATTAAGCTCTTGGATGGACTCAGATTCCTTACATGTCTCCACTTAAGATGACATGACAGTTTTACCACAGCCATATGTAAAATTAAGTCCTGATACTAGGTTATCATGTTTCCACCACTTTGAAATTTATCTCCGTGCCTCCTCTCAGCCATCTGAGTGTGGGGCTTACCCAAATCTGAGGCTCAACCAGCAAAAACAGATCATGATAACTGAACTTTTGTTGTTGTCATTATTGCTAAAGACTAATGAATACATTCAGACTCTTTTAGCCTGACAGGCAAGGCCCTCCAAAATCAAATGTTACCCCACCTTTCCACACCTCTCAAATCACCCCTCCTTGCACACTTCGACAAAACCTGACTACGCATAGCCCCCTGGACACATCTCTAGATGGTAAAATCCTGGGGATAAGCATTGGAAAATCACCTAATTCAATCCCTTTATTTTTCAATAGAAGAAAATTAAGACTTAGAGAGGCTAGGTGACTAGGTCAAGGATGTACCAAATAAGGGGCAGAGAGAGATATAAACCCAGGTGTTTGGACTGCAAATTCCATATTCTTTCCACTTTATTATGCTACCCATTCCACTCTCTCATCCACCAGAATCACAAAATCTTAGTACCGGCTTCTGTGTCCACTGAATTCAACCTGTACATGGGAAGGGATCTTTTTAACATCCTGACAGGTGGTCATCCAGACTCCACTTGGAGATTGCCAGGGATAGATCATTCACCACCACTCAAAGCACCAGTTAGTAAGAATTTATTAAACATATACGATGTGCCAGGGGCAGCTAGGCTATACAGTAGATAGAGTTCTAGGTCTAGAGTCAAGAGGACCTGCGTTCAAATCCAGCCTCAGACACTTATTACTGTGTGAATCTGGGCTAATCATCTAACCCTGTCTGCCTCAGTTCCTCATCTGTAAAATGAGCTGGGGAAGGAGATGCAGACCACTCCAGTATCTTTGCCAAGAAAACCTCAAATGGAGTCACAAACAATGAGACATGACTGAAATGGTGAGGAACCACAACAAAGCTTCCTGGGCAGCTAGGTGGCACAGTGTAGATAGAGTGTCAGGCCTTCCTGAGTTCAAATCTGGCCCCAGACATATTTAGTTCTGAATAAACAGTTCATTATGCTGTGTGATTAGACCCTTTAAATTATTCACAGCAGCAGTCCTCAAGTGTGCTGCCGTGATTGGCATTACACTGCCATACCTGGAACGTACTCCCTCCCCACCTCTGTCTCCCAAATCCCTTAGTTTCCTTCAAGGCTAAACTTAAGCATCTCCCTCCACATGAAGCCTTTCTTGATCTCCCCAGCTGTGAGTGCCTTCCCACCAAATCACTTTGTATATATTTTGAACAAACCTATATATGTATAAGTTGCCTCCCTCAGCTAGATTATAACATCCTCAAAGGCATCTTTCTATCTCCAGCCCCTGGCACAGTCCTTAGGACAAAGCAAGTTCTCAATAAATACTTGTTGGTTGTTGCGTGATTGACAGAAACAGAATTATTTTTGTGTTTCAGAATTCCATAAGGGCACAGGTTAACTTTATATCTCCCCTATGACTAGCTAAATGTTCTCTAGGCTTAATAATTGTTGAATTGGATTAAATAACTTCCATTTCTATGCAACCTCATGGTTTACAATGTAATTTCCCTTCAATAACCATATGAGTGTAGCAGGAACTATGATGCTCATATAACAGATAGGGAAACTCTGAACTTCAGCTCAGAAAATAATAGGGACTTGCCCATGGTCACCCAGCTAGTTAAGGAACAGCCAGTCATAAACCCAGCTCTTCTAACTCTATGTCCATCACTCTTAGCACTAGCATGGCTTGAGTGAATGTATTACACTGGCTACAAATGGTGTGAAATTGAAAGGATCTGAGACATAGAACATAGAACATAGAATGTCCACCCTAAGAGTGACCTTAGAAAGCACCTCTAGAACATAAAATAACTGAACTAGATAGGACCTCAGAGTTACAGAATAAAAGCAAGTTACAGAACTACAGGATGTCAGAGTTGGAAAGGACCTTTGTGGCCATTTATAAGTGTCTAAGACAGAATTCAAATTCAAGTCTTCCTGACTCCAAGTCCAGAACATTATAAGCTGCATCACCTAGATACCTCCAATCTCATACACAAAAGGAATATCGAAACTAATACAACCAGCTAGTGGTCATCTGACACCATTTTACAATTAAGAAAGCTGAGGGTCAGGGAGGTTTCCTATGGTAATATAGTTAGTAGCAGCGTCAGTTCTAAAATCCATGTCTTTTAACTCAGTCTAGTTATCTTTGGACCTGGCCACACTAAGCTGATCAAGCTGGGAATCAAATCTAGGTCAACAGCTTAGAAGGCATCTATGTTTACCACTGTTACACCAAAAAACTAAAGCAGGGAGCAGCTGAGACCACTGGTGGACTCTGACTTGGTATATAAGAACAAGAGAAAATTTCCTTAACAATGCCATGTTGCTGTTTTGGCAAGTGAGCATTTTTCTAAATATGATACCATAATAAGTAGTCACTGAATGTCTGGTCATTACACTTCCAGGATCTGTGGTTTCATCACATGGGCCAACACAGAACACAGCCTCTCCCTACTTTAGTATACGGTCTTCACAAAAGATATAAAGAGTTCATCTCTCAGTGGCTAATCTGATGATGACTGTCTCTGCCCCTAGCAAAGCTGCTTCTTGGGCAATAGCCACATGATCCCATATTGGAGCCACTCTTTAAAACTCTTGGGCCTAATACGATTTATAGGATTATAAATTTTGATAACCTTGGGCCACTGGAGGAGATAGCAGAGTCTAAGAAAGTCATACAGGATGAAGCATCATTTATAACTGGGCAAACAGTATGAATTACCATCCCCATAGCTATAACACTTTTAGATTTGCAAATCCCTTTCCTCATAAAAACTGTGCTACATTAGCTGTGGCAAGTCTTATCATCCTCATTTTATAAATGAAGACACTGAGGCCAGAAGAAGGAAAGTGACTTGCCTAAGTCCACAAAACTAGTAAAGGGCAAGGACTGGATTTGAATCCTTGTCTCATGGCTGCTGGTCCCCTCCTTTCCATCATATCACCCTTCTCCCCATACAGAAACAAAGAATTTCAGAGCTAGACTGACTTGTCCCTGATGCGTAACTGCCTTCTATGAGATCCCTGACTGACATGGCCATCCAACTTTCATTTGGAAATATCCAGTGACAGGAAACTCACGGTCCCTAAAGCAGCCCGTTTCCACTGCTGGAAAGCTCTAGCTGTTGAGAAGTTTCTCAATAATGCATTCCTATGACTCCACCTTCCCCCACTATTCCTAATCTATCTAATGGGCCTAAGCAAAACAAATCTACTCCTCCCTAGATATGACAACTTTTCAAATTCTGAAATATCCCCAGTTCTTTCAACCGATTCTCCTAAGGCATGGTCTGCATTCGTCTGTCTATCCTGGTTACACTCATAGTTTTCATAGTTTGGAATTTAGAGCTCAAAAGGACTAAGAAATCATATAGTTCTCATTTTAAAGGTGAGAAAGTTGAAGCCCAGAGCACAGATGGGACTTCCCCAAGATCATACAGTTAGTTAGCAGCAAAACTGGGGTTCAAACCTAGGTTCTTTGAACATACCATTGTTTGCCAGGATATTGTAATAATTCTGTGATTTAATTCATTTCAGGTCAGTTTCAAACAATAAACATTTTTTTACACTTCTATTATGTGCAAGATGCCAGGGATACAAAGGCAAAAAATGAGTTTAAGTGACTTATCCAGGGTCACAGAGCTAGTAAGTATCTAAGGCTAATTTGATCTTGGGTCTTCTGATTTCAAGCCCAGCGCTCTATCCACTGTATTACCTAGCAGGCAGTCCTGTTTGGCTAGAACATAACATAAAAGAAGAGTAATGGAAAATAAGACTCAAAGAATAGACTGGACGCAGATGGCGGCGAGGCTTAAATGCTTGATTGAAGAGCTTTTATTTTGTCCCAGAGGCAATAGTGAGCCCCTAAAGATCCTTTGGCATGGAATTTGCATGGTCAAACCTGTGTCTCAAGATTATTTTGACATTTATGCAGAGGATGGATTGGAGAGTGGTGAAATTGGAGGCAGGGAGAGCTGCTGGCTATTGTGGGGAACTGAAGAGGTGATGAGGGCCTGAAACTGGAGAGGAGGGAGGATATATCCTTATTCATAAGACAGATATCGCAAAGGTACAATCTACAAGAATCAGCAACTGATTGGATGAGGAGGTGATGTTGGAGGAGATAGAACACAGAATAGATAATAAGATAGACTAGAAGATAGAATAGATAATTCAGATTACAAACTTGCATTAATAGATGATGGTAAATACCTTTGAAAGAATTAGATAAGTTTGAAGGAGGAGTTGGTATAGAGGGAAAGATAATTTGTCTCATCTCAATAGTAGTGCATTTCTGAACACACATGCACACACATACACATGCATGCACGCACACACACGTACATACACACGCATGTGCGCACACACACACAGAAATGATGAGATGGGACCAATCGTCTTTCTCCCTAAACCAGCTCTTTCTCCAAACTTAGCAGCTGTATACAGTACATAGAGACACATATGAAGAAAGACACAAAAAGACAGAGAAATTGTATATAGAGGACCTTTTTGTCTCATCTCAGCTTGTTTCCAACACTGCTATAAGCATCCTTCTAGATACAAATTAAACACTTCTATACTACAGAGAAGTGTGTTGGCTCACAAAGCTTTCATTTTGGTATCATCCATATTCTGGTACAGAAAGTCATCTGAGCTTTATTTAGATTGGAAGCCATGGATTCCATAGACACTGACATGCTGTGGTTGGGGGAAAAATGGGTTTCTGTTTAAAGTCATTTTGACTTTCCCCAAACCTCACAGACCAATGATCCCAGGGTGATGTGGGCACTTTAAGGAATCTGTCAATTCCCCCAGAAACAACAATGTGTAATTTAAATATTAAAGTGATCAACCAAAGTGATTCCAAGGGATAAAAATAGCCAGACCACTAGACTCCCAAATGCCAGGTCTTCCTGCCCTTTCAAACTACACCCGCCTGTCTTTATTAATCATCCTTATGCACATAAATGATCTTATCATTCCTGTGCTCAGAACCCTTCAGTAATTCCTTACTGTCTATGGGATAAAATCCAAGCTTCCTGTCTCAGGATTCGAGGCTCTCCACAACTGCACTCTTCCAAACCTTTTCAGTCTCAACCCATCCTACTCCTTTCCATGGACACAACTCCAGCCAAACTGGGATGCTCTTTGTTGCCTGTGTACAACAAAATACTTTGCAATCTCTGTGCCATTGCTCATGTTTCATCTGCTTCAAATGTGATTCTCTCCTTTTTCTACTCATCCTTCAGGGTCCAGCTTTAATTTTCCTTCTCTCAGGAAGTCTTCCCATATCTACTCATCCTTCAGGGTCCAGCTTTAATTTTCCTTCTCCCAGGAAGTCTTTCCATATCCCAAATCAGGAGTATATGTTATCTTTCAGGTCAATTAAATGAACCTTCAGTCAAGGTAACCAGGGGGAACTGGATTAGCCAAACAGTCTCCATCTAATTATCTGATGAGGCTTTTCTATAGGCTAAACATCTCAGTTCTTTATGATCCTCCTATGGCCTGGTTTCCAGTCCACTTAACAATATAATTGTCCTTTGGATTCAGAAAAACAAAGAGGAGGGTCAGGGATTCAGATCCTTCTGATGACATTTTTTCTAGCTCTAACTCCAAACAATCCACGTTTTGAAATCTGATGCGACCAATTCCCTTTCCAGCTATCTGTCCACAACATTACTCTGCTCACTAACAGGGGGTAATATCTCCATTTCACAGTGGAGTAACATAGGTGATATGCACACACTTCTAACAAAGAATGTACATAGTTGTCTTCATGTTCTCTCTCTCATTTGTCTGTGCACTCTTTGAGAGAATGGGTTGTCTTTAACATTTATATCCCCAGTGCTTAGCAGATAAACATTTATTAAACTCCTACTATGTACTAAGCACTGTGCTAAGCATTGGGGATACAAAAAAGGGGCAAAAGATAGTCCCTGCAGTCAGGGAGATGACAAACTAAGGGAGGAACCAAGTAAACATGTCATATACAGAATAAATAGGAAATAATTAAAAGAGGGAAAGCACTAGAATTAAGAGGGCTTAGGAAAAGCTTCTTGTAGAAGAAGGGATTTTAGTTGAGACTTAAAGGAGCCAGAGAAGGCAGTACAAAAGACAGCACTCCTAGATGGTGGACAACCAGAGAAAATGCCCAGAGCTGACAGGTGGAGTGCCTTTATCATAACACAGGCAGGAGGCCAGTGTTACTGTATAGAAGAGTCAGTGTTAGGGAGTAAGGTGTAAGAAGACTGGAAAGATAGGAGAGGAAGGTTATGAAGGCTATGAACACCAAACAGAGCGTCTGTATTTGATCCCAGAGGTGATGGGGAGCCAATGGAGCATATTGTGTGAGGGTTGGGTATGTGTGTGACATGATCAGACCTGTGCTTTAGGAAAATCACCTTGATAGCTAAATGGAGGATAGATTGGAGTGGGAAAAGCCTTGAGACAGGCAGATCACACACCACCCCACACACACCAGGCTGCTTTGTAATAGTCCAAGAGTGAGGTGATGAGGTTCTGTACTGGGGTGGTAGCAGTCTCAGAGGAAAGAAAGGGACATATTCGAGAGATGTCGCAAAGGTAAAATCAACAGATTAGATATGGGGCTAAGAGATAGTGAGAAGGTGAGGATGACTTCCAGGTTGTGAGCTTAATGGACTGGGAGGACAGTGTTGCCCTCTACGATAATAAGGAAGTTAGGAGTGAGGAGGATTTAGGGAGAAAAATAATGAGTTCTATTTTGGACTTATTGAAGTTTAAAATGACTACTGGACATCTAGGCAGTTAGAGATATAAGACTGGCAGTCAGCAGAGAGATTAGAGTGTGATAGGTAAATGTGAGAGTCATCTAGAAAGAGATAGTAATGAAATTCATGAGACTTGATGAGATCACCAAGCAAAGTAGTATGGAGGGAAAAAAGAAGAGGGCCCAGGACAGAATCCCAAGGGACACCTATGGTTAGAGAGTACAATCTGGATGAGAATCCAGCAAAGGAAACTGAGGAGTGGTCTGATAGGTAGGAGGAGAACTAGTAGAGAATGGTATCCTAAAAACCTAGAGAGAAAAGAGTATCAGGAAGAAGACTACAGAGAGGTCAAGAAGAATAATGGAGAAAAGCCCACTGGATTTGGTAACTGAGATCATTGGTAATTTTTAAGAGAGAAGTTTCAGTAGAATGATAAGGTCAGAAGCCAGATTTTGAGGGGTTGAGAAGAGAGAGGAGAGAAAGTGGTGGCACCTCTTGTGGAAGGCCTTTTCAAAGAGTTTATCTACAAAAGGAAGAAGAGATATAGGATGATAGTTATTGGGAATAGAAGGATCAAGTGCAGTTTTCTTAAGGATGGGGGGAGGGCATGGACCTGTCTATAAGGAGCAGAGAAGAAAAAAGCAGAATGAGAGAGAATGAAAATAAGTGATAGAATGGTGATGACAGAAAGGGCAATCTGTTGGAGTATGTGGGATAGAATGGGATCACTTGTATAAGTAGAGAAGTAAGCTTTGGTAAGGAGTAAGGCCACTTCTTTATATGAGACAGAGGTGAAAGAGGAGATTGTTGCAGAAGGCATCTGAGTGATATAAGATGAGGAAGAGGGGAGAAGAAAGAGCTCACGGTGAAAGACCTAAATTATTTCTCTAAAATATGAAGCAAAGTTCTCAGCAGAGAGAGCTGGGATACGGGAACTATGGGAGATTTGAAGAAGGATGAAAAAGTTTGGAAGAGTACTATGGAGAGTGAAATAGTGAGTTGAAAATGGAGATGTAACAGGATTGTCTAGCAACAGTGAAGGTTCACTTGAGGGCATGTAACATAAATTTATAGTAGACTCAATCAGAGCAGTTATGAGATTTTTCACATCAGTACATAAGTAAAAGTAAAAGTGGAGAATAGTGGAATGAGCCAAGGCTGACTCATGGCAGGCTACAATCAGCAATATGATAAAAGTGTCAGGATCTAAAGAAAAGACAGTATAGACTTTAACTGGTTCACCAAGGGGTTAAGATGGGGAAAAGAGGAGAGAGTGGCTAGTGCAGAAAAGATGGCCTAGGAGGTAATTGAGGGTTCGAGGGATTAGAGGTTACAGTATAGATGAAGAGTAGGGTTTTGTAAAGGAAGGCAGAGGCAGAGAAGCCAATAGATCATTGTCATATAAGGGGATTTTGGAATTCTCGAACTTTGAGGTGGTACATTTGTGGGTGATGGCAAGATCAAGGGAATGACCATCTTTGAATGTGTATGGAATGGGGCGAAGGAGTAGGCCATGAGAAGGGAGTAGGTTGAGAAATTGGGTAATTGCGGTATCTGAGAGAAATGTTGATGTTCCCAAGTATGAGGGCAGAATTTAGGGAGGAGAGAAAAACTGCAACTCAGAAAATGAACTCAATGAGAAGGAAGGGGAGTAACCTGAAGGTCTGTAGATAACAACTACCAGGACTTTGAGTGGGTGATGAATTGTGTGAATCTCAAAGGAGGAGAAGTTACTGAGTAATGGAAGGAGAAGGAGAACCTGGAAGTGGCACTAAGGAGCAAAGAGTATTCCAACTCCCCCACCTCAACCAGTTATTTGAGGGGAAGGAGTGAAGATGCAACCAGTACTGAAGAGAGTGCCTGGTACACAGTAAGTGCTATGACATAAGCTAGAAGGGCATCAGAACATAGCACATAGGATATGTGAACTGGAAGAAACCTTAGAACCAACCTGGAGAATTTCACAGTAGGAAGAGCCCTTAGAACATAGAACATATCATGTCAAAGCAAAAAGGGATTTTTAGCACATAAAACAGACAATGTCAGAGCTAGAAGGACCCTTAGAATACAGAACAGAGTATGTTAGAACTGAAAGATGCCTTAAAATGTAGAACAGAGAAAGTCAAAATTATTAGAGACTTTAGAAACAAGTAAACACTAGAAGGAACTTTTAGGATATAGAAAATTGAATGCCAGAGCTGAATGGGCTCTCAAAATACAGAACACAGAATGTTAGAGGTAGAAGTGCCATTAGATCAGAGAATTGTCAAAGCTGGAAGGGGGCATCTAGAGATCATCTAGTCCAAGTCACACAACCTATTTTTCATGATTTAAGGAGAGATAGCCTGGTTCAATAGAAAGAGTATTGACTTTGGAGTCAAAGGGTGTGGATTCAAATCCTACCTCTTTCAATTACTACCTGCATGATTTTGAATAAGTCACTTTACATACCTCTCTTTGCCTCGAATTCTTATCTAAAAATGAGTAGTTGGACTAGATCTCCTCTAAGTTCCCCCCAAGGCTTAAATTGATGATGAGTGTAATTCTACACTCATCCTTATCAAAAGCCAAGACTCTGGATTCCTAGTTCAATGCTCTTTCCCCTGGGGGTATCCCATGGTGCCGTCTGCTATAATGGCCACTGCCTAAGAATGATGTAGAATTGAGACTCTTCTCTAAGTGGCAACCACAGATTAAACAGAAACTTTATGAAGAGTGGCCCAAGGATATTTGATGCTATTCTCATCAATGAGGTATGATGAGGAAGAATTGATATAACTATATGAAAATCACAGAGAACTTCATGAGGGCCATTCATCAACTAAGGGACTGGATTATTATTGTCTCTCTTCCAAACAGTGGAACCATTGCCAACAAATGATGGCATCTATTTGACCCATCCATTATCTCTGACAGAACATGAGCTCATATAAGGTGATCTGAACTCCATATGGAATGATGAGAAGCCTTATCAATCCTGAATAAAATCATAGCCAGTGGGTTTGTTGTTGTTTTTTTTTTTTACCCAGACTTTAATCCATCTGAGAGCCATCGTGCAGAATGATAGCTGTCCAGGCTGATTTTGTAACAAACATGAAAGTCAGAATCAACAGAAGAAGCTTACTTCAAAGACCAGTGTCTCATTTGTGGGTCCTGCTGCATACAGACGTTCAGGGTGATTCAGAGGACGCTGGTAATCAAACACAGTCCCAGCAAATTGGAACTCCCCTGGCCAATCAATAGTCCAATCTCCTGTGAGATAATACTTTTTATTCAGGTTGCAAATTGCAAGATAACTTGTAGATATCTGTAACTCCTGTATTTCAATACTGCGCGCTCCCACTGGAATGGTTACAACTGGATAATATTCTAAAAGAAAGAAATTAAACATTTTTTTGTTGTTTTTTGCTGTCATGGTAAAATAAAATGATTCATCTTCCATTTCTACTTAGTATTTTAAAGATGAATATCCAATGATAGCAATAAAAACTAGGCTTTGTTGTTTAATTATCTCATTTGATTCATCCTGTGAGACAGAAGGACAGGTGTTATTATTCCTATATTATAGATGAGGAAACTGAGGCTCAGAAGGATGAAGTGGCTTGAGTAAGGCCACATGATTAAAGAATCACAAAATCATGGAATTCAGAGAAACTTCAGGGAGCATCAAATTCATTCCCTCTACATCCCTAATAAGTGGTAATTTAGCCTTCAGTTGAAGGACTTGTCCTGGGATGAGAAACCCTGTTCCTTCTGAGGCAAACCACGTTACCTCTGGAAATCTCTAACTGTTGGGAAGCTTTTCTCCATATTGAATTTAAATCTATTTCATTGAAACTTTCATCGATGGCTCATAACTCTTCCTTCTGTCACCAATTCTACTACATTCAATTTAACATTCACGAAATGCCTCCTAAGTATAAGGCACTGTGCCAGGCTCTGCTGATACAAAAACAGAAATGAAACAGTCCTTGTTCTGAAGGAGGTGACATTCTAATGGGATGAATGTCAAGCAGAACAACCTAATCCCTCTTTCATATGTGAGCCCTGCATATACTTTAAGACAGATGTCATGTGCTTCACTCCCCCCAACCCCAATCTTCATATCTTGAGCTAAATACCACCAGTTCTGTAAACCTATCGTCATGTGGCAAAGCTTCCATTCTTCTTCCTCATCCTACTTTCTGCTCCAGCTTGTCAATGTCCTTCTCAAATATGGAGCCCAGAAATAATCACAATTTTTGAGAAACAGTTGGGAGAGAGAGTAGTAGAGTAAGAGTTTCACCTCTTTCATTCTTTAATTAATGCAGCCTATTATTAAATTAGCTTTTTTGGCTTCTATGTCATATCTGTTTGCAGAAGGGCTGTTATCTAGCCATGTCCATCTTATACTTGAGGCCAGATACAGTAGAAAGAAAGAACCTGTATTCAAATCCCTTCTCGGTCTCTTATCACCTATGTAACCTTGGGCAAGTCATTTTACTTCTCTTGGCATGGTTTCCTCATCTGTAAAATAAGGAATTGGACTAAGTAGCTTCTAAGACTCCTTTTGCCCTAAATCTATGATCCCTGTGCCTCCACACTTACCTCTATTAAATTCCATCTCATTAGATTCTAGACTGTCATTCTGTCAAAAAGTCAAGTCAAAAAGCATTTATTTGTTGCCTACTATGTGCCAGGCACTATGCCAAGAGCTGGCATTGCGAAGAAAGGCAAAAAACAGTCCTGATCTCCAGAAGCTCACATTCTAAAAGGGGAGACAAATGCTAAGAAACATGTACAAACGAGACACATACAGGATAAACTGGAGATAATCAGCAGGAGGAAGGTACTAACATTATGAGGATTCGAGAAGGGTTTCCTGTAGAAGATGAGATTTTAGCTCAGATCTGAAGGAAGCCAGGGAAGCCAGGAGGCAAAGATGAGGAGAAAGAGAATTCTAGGCATGGGGCACAGCCAGTGAACATGCCTTTAGTCAATAGATGGAATGCCTTCTGTGAGGAACACCAGGGAAGCCAGTGTCATTGGATCCCAGAATACATGGAGAGGAATAAAGTGTAAGAAGACTGAAAAGGTAGAAAGGAGCCAGGTTGTGAGGGGCTTTGAAAACCAAAGACAGAATTTTACATTTGATCCCGAGGAATATAGGAAGCCAGCAGAATACAGTGGTGACGTGGTCAGACCTTTGCTTTAGGAAGATCAGCTTGACAGCTGAGTGGAGACTTGAAGAGAAACTTGAGGCGGGCATACTCAACAGCAAGCTATTACTTGTTCAGGTGAGAAGAGATGAGAGCCTGCAGAGCTTGAGAGTGGTGGCCTGTTACCCTGACGTGTCAAGATCTTTTTAAGATCCTGAAATTTTCATCCAAAGAATTCACTATTCCTCCCACGTGTCATCTGCAAATTTAAAAAATGTTTTTTCTCCAAATCTAGTGTTCCTTCCACTGAACTCCAGTGCATCCATCCCCTGTCCACTATTCAGTTCAAACATACCAAATAAATCAATAAATGGTCAAGGTTCACTTTCTGAAGTGATGGCTACCAGTCTTCTTCCAAATAAAAATGCATTTTATTTGCATGATGCTGACATTTTAGCTTCCAGATTTCCTTTAAGCACTGAAAAGCAATAGTCGTCTCTATGTAATGATCCCTCTTACCTCTAATATTCTATATTCATTTTCCAAGGTTCCTTCCAGTTCTGACATTCTGTGAGCCTCCATTATTCCCTCTACAGCACAAGCCACCAAATCCCTACTCATCAATTTGCTCCATAGGCTAGCAAAGAATCCCAATTTGTTTCCCAACAAGAAAATGTGATCTGTGGCCAACTACTGATGGAAATCATAACTTACCATTTGCTTTATGCTGGTCAAGGTACATGCCTTTATAAAACTTGCAGGTTGAATTATCTCCTTTGCAAATGCCACAAGCATCCAAAGTTGCTTGGGAGCCCATTTTGCGATCACATCCTACTGGCTATAATAAAAAAACAAAACAAGACAAAACTCAAAGGCTAAAGAAATGTGGTGTTGGCCAATTTTTTTATATTAAATTTATAATGATGATGATAGTTATAACTGACATATACAATAACACTTTATGGTTACAGTGTTCTTTAGCTTATCTTATTTGTTGTTATTATGTAATAGTTATTATTATCTTATTGTCCCTTATTTTATTTGTTCCTCACAAAACAAGCATTATTATCTGCATTTTAAACATTAGGAAACTGAGGCCCAGAAACTGAAATTGGTTTGAACACAGGTTTCCTAACTCTGAATTGGAGGAATAAGGATAATAAGGAATAAGGATTGAAGGAAGCGTTATGAGCCATCGATGAAAGTTTCAATGAAATAGATTTAAATTCAATATGGAGAAAAGCTTCCCAACAGTTAAAGATTTCCAGAGGTAACATGGTTTGTCTCAGAAGGAACTGGGTTTGTCATCCCAGGACAAGTGCACTCCTGCACACGTCAAATAAGTAAATGGTCTCTCACCTCACACATGCCATCAATGCAAACATCATTTTTGTTTGGGGAACAAGGAGTGCCATCTTTCACCTTGGAAGACATTGCAAAGAAAAATTCAAAATTTTCAGCTTTGCAGTAAAGCTTGCATCTATCCTTTTCTGAAAACAAACAGATGGAGAGAGAACAGAGTCAAGAAGAAACACCATGAGCTTAACCTGTAAATCATCAAATCACCTGATCCACTCAGAATTATCAAGACCAAGCTCATGCATACTTTTTTTGGCCTTCTAATAGTTATCCAGAATTTACATAGCTCTGTAAGGTTTGTAAAGCATTTACACAGGTTACTTATTTGACCCTCACCACTCTGTGAGGCAGGTGCTATTATTATCTTCATTTTATGAGACAGAGAGAGGTCAATTGCCTTGCCCAAGGTTGCCCATAGGAAGTATCTCAAGCAAGATTTGAACTCAAGTCTTCCTGATGCCGAGATAAAGATATTCTAGCCACTGCACCTCCTAGCTATTTATGTAAAATGTTAAGATACAAAGAATAACTCAAAAATAAAAATATAAGTATAGCATGGGTAGAGAGTGTAACATGGGGAGACTGACCTTCATAGGGCCATGCACAGATACTCTCAAAATCTTGGGGAGCTGTTTTCTGGTCATAAGTGAAACTGAGGTTCATATTGTATGATGATGAAAAAGTCTTCTAATTGGCTATTGAGCCAGAACCATTCACATAGGAGTTGCTGAGTTGGGACTGAATATACATACAAAAGATATGATCCTCCAATTTCTCACTCTTTCATCTGTGGCTTCAAGGAGGCAAGATTGTTTTAAGCTTCTGAGGGTAGAGGAAGAGTAGCTGTCATGTTGATTGTCTCTATTGTTTGTTCTTTCCTGATTTTAGGTAAATGACTATTCCAAGGTGAACATGTCCAGACATCGACCTTGTGAATTGAGGAGATCCAGAGGTCTCATCAGAGGTCTGACTAATGACCAAAGGTAATAATGGTGGCCACCAGTAGAGTAGTGACCAAGAGATGTGGAAATGGCTGCCGCAAAGGGAAGAAACAGTCACCTGAGAACAACAGTAGCTTCAGGGAATGACACCCTCCCCCATCCCCAAACTGGAGAGAAGTGTCAATTAGGAACTCTTGAAAGGCATCAATCCCAAATTCGCTGAGGCCTCCATAAAATAAAAAAGAAAGGATTCTAAGGCCAGGAGTCAAGATGTACTCCTTTATCACACACACACAAGCATGCACACGCACGCACACACACACACACACACCCCCATCTGACTACCATTATACTCTCCCCAGGAATTTATGTATACAAGGAAAAAGAGTGCCCCCAGTTTGGAATGAATCTTCTACCAAATGTTCTTGCTATACCTTCCCAGTAAAGATATTTTCTAAAAGCTACTTGATGTCTACTGATTAACATAATGGGAAGCACACTGGTAGAGGCCTCTTCATTCATTCATTCTAAAATCTCCAGGACTACACAAAAAAGCCTGAGAGGGATAGTCAACTGTCCTCTAGGGATCTAACTCACCCTGGTAAATGGGACTTGGGGAAATGACCCTGGAGTGGGTCTACATAAATGAAAATTAAATAATTTATATAGAGAGAACCTTGGAGGAGTCTGACGTCTTAGGTTCCAGCCATGGTTCTGTCAGAAACAAAATTTTTGACTCTGGGCAAGTCTTATCTCTTCACCGGCCCTCAGTTTCCTTGAAGAATGGACAATATGATTTCTGAAGTTCCTTCCAACCCCAACATTCCACGTTCAGTGTTCTAAGATAACATTTTAGGTTCTAGGTTCTAAGGTCTCTTCTGACTGTAACATTTTAGTGCCTCTCTCCTTCTCCAGGTACACAGTGATATGACCTGCCCAGGCAAGCTCTTCTTTTGAGTGAGTGATGACTGGCTAACTTTATGAAGAAAACTTCAATCATACATTTCATTTTTAGGAGGAACTTTCAACATCTTCCTAGAAATCTGTCTATTCCCACACCCTGTGTGAATATAATAAAAGGGAATTTGAACTATATGATTTCTAAAGTCCATCTAGCTCTATGTTTCATGATCCCCTTCTAAGCTGTACAATGTCCCCAGCAAGCGGTCATCCAGCCCCTGCTTGAATGCGCCTCTAAAAACAGAGAATTTACTGCCTCATGCACCCATTCCATTATTGGACAGCTGTGAATTAGGAAGTTTCTCCTCCAATTGAGCCAAAAATGATGTCAGCCATTATTTCTACCACTTGTTTCTAGTTTTGTCCTCTGGGGTTAAGCAGAATAAATCTAATCCCTCCTCTAGGGAATGAAGACAGTGATGCAGTTCCCCTTAAATCTTGCCTTCTCCCAGCAAAAAAAAATGCCCAATCCTTCCAATATATTCCCCATATTACATGTGTTGACTGCCCTCGCCATCCTCACCACTCTCCAGAAGTTGGTAGTTAGCCTCATTTATATGTCTTCTTCCCCCATTAAAGTCTAATTCTAATGCCCTGGCCTAGGGAGTGGTGGATCAGTGGAATAGGTTAGGTATATAAGACATGATAGTCATCGACTATAGCAATCTACTATTTACAGCAATCTACTCTTTGATAACCCCAAGAATCCAGATTCTGGGTTAAGAATTCACTATTTCACAAAAACTGCTGGGAAAATTGGAAAATAGTATGGCAGAAACTGGGCATAGACCAATATATTATACCATATATCAAAATAAAGTCAAAATGGGCTCATGATTTAGGAATAAAGGCTGATAGTATAAGCAATTTGGGAGAGAAAGGAATAGTTTAACCTGTCAGATTTGTGGGAAAGGGAAGAATTCATGACACAACAAGAGATAGAGAGCATTATAAAATGCGAAATGGATAATTTTGACTATGTTAAATTGAAAGGTTTTTGTACAAACAAAGCCAATGTAACAAAGATCAGGAGGGAAGCAGATAATTGGGAAAAAATGTTTACAACCAATGTCTCTGATAAAGGCCTCTTATCTAAAATACACAGGAAACTGAACCAAATGTATAGGAATACAAGCCATTCCCCAATTGAGAAGTGGTCAAAGGATATGAACAAGCAGTTTTCAGAGGAAGAAATTAAAAATATCTATGGTCATGTGAAAAATGCTCTAAATCACTAGTGATTAGAGAAATGCAAAGCAAAACAACTCTTAAGTACCACATCTCTTCTGTCAGATTGGCTAACATGACAAAAAAGGAAAATAATAAATGCTGGAGAGGATGTGGGAAAATTGCAACATTGATACATTGTTGGTGGAGCTGTGAGCTGATCCAGCCATTCCGGAGAGCAATTTGGAACTATGCCCAAAGGGCTATAGAAATGTTCATACCCTTTGACCCAGCAATACCACTTCTAGGGCTATATCCCAAAGAGATCAGACAAGTGGGAAAGGGTTCTGTATGTACAACAATATTTATAGCAGCTCTTTTTGTGATGGCAAAGAATTGGAAATCAAGGGGATGCCCATCAACTGGGGAATGGCTAAACAAATTATGGTATATGAATGTAAAGGAATACTATTGTGACATAAGAAATGAGGAGCCAATGGACTTCATTATAACCTGGAATGACTTATATGAACTGATGCTGAGTGAGTGGAGCAGAAGATCAATATACATGATTACAGATACATGCTATCTTTAAGGACTAACTTTGATAGACTTGACTCCTCTCATCAGTAAAAAGGTCCAAAGACAGCCCCAAAAGTCTCATGATGGAAAAAGCTATGCACATCCAGGGAAAGAATTATAGAGTCTGAATGCTGATGGAGGCAAACTATTTGCTCTCTCTTTTTTTTCCTTCTTTTTGGGTTTCATTTCTCCTTTCACACGATTCATTCCGTTGGTTATAATTCTTCTTTAAAACTTGACTACTATGTAAATAAGTTCAATGTGAAGGTAAATATAGAACCTACATTGGATTACATGCCATCTTGTAGGGGAGGGGGGGAGGAAAGGGAGGGAGAAAAAAATCGGAACCCAAAACCCTGTAGTTTTGGAATGTTGTAAACTTAAAAAAAAATTTTAAAAATAATGATATCATAAATTTCTATAGTAATTTGAGGTTGATAAAATTGTAATAATTTTAATAATTTGAGGCTGATTCACAATGACCCTATAAAATAGGTACTATAAGTATTGTAGTCTTTATTTTACAGATAAGGAAACTGAGTCTTTGAGTAATTGAATAACTTGCTCATAGTCACAGCTAATAAAATATTTTAAACCCAGGTTTCTTCTGATGCCAAATCTAAAATTCTTTCCACTATATCATACTATACCCATCATCATCTCCCTGCCAAGAGAAGACATCAAGGGGGGCTTTAGTGAAAGATGATATTCACCTGTGTAGCAGATTCAAAAAGAGATAAAAGGTATCTTATCCATCCAGAAAGTCATTTCTGTGAGCATCTATGAGGGAAAGAAGAGGTTTAAGGAAAACCTTGCCTTCAAGGAGCTTAGTGCATCTCTTCAGCCATCTTCGTGCCTTTCCTCCTCACCTCTGACCTCTCTCTTTACCTCCTGCTCTGTTCCTGACTGGCGAGAGTTTTATATAACTTCAATGACCCAAATCCACCACACTACCTGCTGCTCTCTAGCCATCTTCATACCATGCTACCATGTGAGTACTCTTTTTTCCCTCCTTTGCCTCCCTGGCTTTTCCCCTCTAGCTCTGGGAACATTCATCAAAGCAACACTACCATTCCTGGAAAGGACATGCCTACTATCTCCTTATAGCTCCATTCACCACCCTTGTGACTTTCCATTCCAAGCACTCTTCTCCCTGGCCGCTGCTTCCTTATTTCTGCTGTCTTCTCCTATTAGAATGTAAACTCCTGTAGGGGAGAGGCTATTTTTCTTTTTGTCTTGGTACTCCCAGTGCTCCACACAGTGCCTGGCACATAGTAAGGCTTAATAAACATTTTTTCATTCATTCTTTCAAGACATTGACGTATCTGATGCTAAGAGTTCAGGAAGTTACAAGATTCAGTACCAGCAGGAGAGGTATAGATGACTAGTCCTCAAAGGACTAGGAACAATCAAGTTTTTAAAAAATATGTTTTATTAATGCTTTTAAAAATATATTTACATATATATCACTGTCATTTCTCAATGACTCCATAACCCCCAATATAATCCTCCCTTATTAAAAAAATAGAGTTAAGCAAAACAAACTATTAGTCACGTCTAACAATGTAGGCTTCATTTGGCATCTAGAGCTCATAATATTCTGTTCCTAGATCCAGTCTCTCCTTTTTCTTTCCTTTTACATTGCTATGATCTTTGCCCAAACTATTCTCTTACTTCTATTTACTTTGCTCTAGGTCAGTTCATGCCAGTCTTCCCAAATTTCTCAGAATTCTTCATATTTGTCATTTTGTGATCAGTCAATAAACATTTATTAAGTGCCTACTACATGCCAGGGACTATGCTGGGATAGTATTCACGTGCCTGAGTTCAAATCTGACCTCAGACACTTACTAACTGTGTGACCCTCTGTTTGCCTTGGTTTCCTCAACTGTAAAATGGGGATAATAATAGTACCTACATTGCAGGGTGGTCATGAGGACCTCGTTTAGATATTATTTGTAAAGCACTTGGTACAGTGTCTGGAACATAGTAGGCACTATATAAATGCTAGCCGCCATTATCATCATGATTATTATCACCTCAGCTTGTTCAGCAATTCTTCAATTGATGATCAACTTTAGTTTCCAGTATTTTTGCTACCACAAAAAGTCCTGCTACAAACATTTTTGAATGTTTGACACCCACCCCTCTGTTCTGTCTCTGACCTCCTCGGTAGATATATTAGCAGCCTGTCTTAGACTACACTTCGCAGAATGTGAATTGTTGTTGAAACATGTCCTCAGGAAACTGAACACCGTGCACCTATAATGATGGGAGTGTTGCCCTGAAGAAGGTATAGAACATGGCAACCATTGTTAAACTAGGTTGATGTACCGATTAGTTTTGCTAAGCTGCTTCTTCTCTTCTTCTTCATTCTTTCTTTTAAGGAACAGCTTGCCAAGCAGGAAAGAAAGATGGGATACACTGGGAAATGAGGATGATGAAAAACCAAAGAGAGCAATGAAATAAAAAGAAATGTAAAGAAGAAAGTATGGCTTCGGTACAAGTCTGGATACTCTTCTTTAATTCTGGGCTCAGGTAGTAATCCAAGCCTCCTCTGAAACAATGACAAGCCTGTTCCAGGCTCCCAGCCTCTGCTTTTTAGGTACAACATGTGTTCTAATAGCTTCCTTGGAAGCTGGATTCCACATTCAGCAGATGGGAAGAAACTTTGCATTCATTTACTGTTGTGTTGGTTGTTTTTTGTTTGTTGTTGTTGCTGGAGAGGGTTCCAGCCTTTGGGGCTTTGGTATTTCTTTCACTGCTTTTTTTCATGGTGCTGACTCTTACTCCAAAACGATTTTTTGTCATGTTCTTGTCCCACAGGGTCTTAGCTTCTAGTGGGTCCTTTTAATTTTGTTAGTATCTTTTTATTACTATAATTTGTTGGAAAACTTTTTGCTCCCCTAAATAAATCTGTGTTGTACACACACACACACACACACACACACGCACGCACATGCATGCACGCCAGCATGTATACACAGAGTCCAGCTACGTGGCACAGTCTGGTTATAGCTATATTAGTCAACCCAGGTTGTATTTCTTTGACATTTTGCTGGATATTTATCCTTTCCAGAATAAAATATCATGCAGGATTTCTTCCAGTAGTGGTTTAAGAAATTAGGAAGAATGAGAGAAATGCCATAGGGCTGGAGCTGGGCAGCCCTGGATGCCATGTTTTAGGAAAGATATTGACAACATGGAGAATGTACATAAGAGCATGATAAGGAAAAGGAGACTTGAAACCATGCTACACACAGATTAGTTGAAGGAAATGAGAGTGGGGGGGTTGTGGCCTAAAGAAAAGAGGATTTAAGGGAATTCTTAATCAACAAAAATTCATCAATTACCTAATATGTGTCAGGAACTGTGCTAAGTAATGGGCATACAAAGGCAAAAATGAAAGTCTTACCCTCAAAGAAGGAGAAGACAACATAGATACACTTAAGTATATATAAAATATATACTGTTTCTTTAGGCAGTGAAAGTACTAACATGCAGCAGTTGCGTAGTGCAGTTTGTGGATAGAGTCCTAGACCAAAACTCAGGAAATCCTGAATTCAAATCTTGCCTCAGTCACTTATTGACTATATGACCCTGAGCAGGTCACTTAACCTGTTGGCCTCAGTTTCTTTAGCTACAAAATGGGAATTTAAAAAAAAAACACTTTCCCAGGGTGATCATGAGGATAAAATGAGATAATATATATAAAGTACTTTGCAAGCCTTAAAGTGCCAGTTTAGTAATAATAATAAATGCCAGTTTATTGTTATTATTAATGAAGGGCTACACTTATTCTGCTTGGCCCTCAAGAGCAAAGCTAGCAGCCCTAGGGCTGCCCTTTCTATCGGCTCTTTTCCTTTAAAACAAGGCTAGCCTTCCCACTGTATTCCAGTCACAAGTGCTATCACATCAAGTTTCACTGATAACAAGATCATACTTATGTCTTGGAATTAAACTCTTAAGCTTAACTTGTTTGTAACTCATGCTCTTGGTGTTTAGACATCTAAGAATTTCATCCAACTTTCCGCCCAATCAAAGCTGAAACTAGGGCAGTGTGGCTTCAGTATTGTCGTAGGCTGTTTAATTTGGAGGGTGCTAAAAACATGTGCAGGCTGCACTCTGCTGCTTCATGTCCCTGGTGTCAAAGATCCAGGGTCTTTACCAGAGGGAGAAAAACAGAAGCAAGAAACTATGATATGCCATGTAGTTTCAGTCCCAGGGTGAACACAAATTGGTGAAGCCAGAGGATGTTGAGAAACAACCAGTCCCCAGAAGTCCAGGGATGGCAGACATGGTGAAAGAGAAGGCTAACAGTTTTCTCCACCCATCCACCTCTCTCAGCTCTCCATGATGTCCTTGTACAGATGTCTATCTCTCCCCCATGTGCTGATGATGAATGTAGTCTAGCCCCATAAAAAGCGTAGCAAAGAGCCAAGCCCCTCTGCCAGGTGTTGGGAGAGTTGGCTTAAGGCGACACCACTAAACTAAGCCAAGCAGACAACCTACCCTGACAACACTGCTGGTACACACATATACATAGTTACACACATGCACATTTCTCCCCATACCTATCTCTGACAGAGGGAGAAGGAACCCCTAAGAGAGCACCTGGCCTCACCTCCACTAGATTCCAAGGAAGGGGGAGGATAGCACTGTCCTGCCCCCTCCTTCCCACTCTAAAAAGATGACCTGTAAACATGTTTCATGTCATCTTTCCTGGGCAGTTTGTGCTGCCCCAGCTGAAATATTGCTAGTTACTGCTCTGTCTTAGGTCCTTCCTCCTGTGACTTGCTCAGGTCCTCCACTTTGTTTCCTTATATAATAATCACACCTTAGGTGATGTCATAGCTACTCTCTTCCATAGCTCTTTGAATCTCCTGATTTTAAAACTTAGATTCTATAATTGGGGCACATTTTATAATGGGGCAAACTGCACCATCGGACAGTGCAACAACTAGGGAAAGGAGATGAGCTGATAGGCTATTCTCCTTAATCATGTCAAAATTCTCTTTATGTTCACACTAACTCCTCTGCCTGTCATTGAATGTTCTCTACATTCTAGTGCCAGTCCACTCTTCTAGCCTTACGTCTTATTACTTCACTCCACATACTACATGTACTCCAGCTAAACTGGACAATTCTTTCCTATGAAAAGCTTCTCCCTTGCCCCCTCCCCCGACATACACACACACACACCCCTTTGATTTTGTTCAAATTGTTTTCTGATTCTAGAACAGGGCTGTCCAAATTACGGGGCCAATGGGCCACATGTGGGTGGTTTTTTTTTTTCAGTTAACTTTATTTTTTTTATTTATTTGCTTTTCAGCATTGATTTTCACAAGAGTTTGAATTACAAATGTTCTCCCCATTTCTACCCTCCCCCCCAACTCCAAGATGGCATATATTCTGGTTGCCCTGTTCCCCAGTCTGCCCTCCCTTCTGTCACCTCACTGCTCTCCTATCCCCTTTTCCCTTCCTTTCTTGTAGGGCAAGATAAATTTCTATGCCCCAT
>CM053625.1:291513510-291538184 GCA_028646595.1 Phalanger gymnotis
TGTGGAAGGGTTATACATAATGATACGCATGTGGCCCATGTTGAATTGCTTGGCTTCTTAGGGAGGATGGGTGGGAAGGGAAGAGGGGAGAGAATTTGGAACTCAAAGTTTTAAAAAATAGATGTTCAAAAACAAAAACAAAAACGTTTTTGCATGCAACTAGAAAATAAGATACACAGGCCATGAGGCATAGAAATTTATCTTGCCCTACAAGAAAGAAAGGGAAAAGGGGATGGGAGGGGAGTGGGGTGACAGAAGGGAGGGCAGACTGGGGAACAGGGCAACCAGAATATATGCCATCTTGGAGTGGGGGGGGTGAGAAATGGGGAGAAAATTTACAACTCCTGTGAAAATCAACGCTGAAAACTAAATATATTAAATAATAAAAAAAATTTAAAAAAAAAAAAGAGAAGAGTCACACCAGGAGAGCATTGCTTCTGCAATGTATAGAGAACAGATTGGAGAAGGCATAGACTTGTAGAAGGGAGACATCAGGAGACTACTCTCCGAGGAAAGACCCAATGAGGGCTTGAATTCAGGCAATTATGGTGTGAATGGAGAAGAATACATAGAATAAGAGACATTACAGAGGTGAGACATGTCCAAAAAGTTGTCTTTCTCCTTCAGAGAAAATGAAAATGAAGCTCAGAGAGATCACAGGATCTCTTTTGCCTGAAATGTTCTTTGAGCCTCCTGGAGCTCCCCTTTGGCTCTGTCACACTGTACCTTGTATTATATGAATTTCTGTCCTCACAGCTCCACATCCCAGTGGCCCTTAATCTCCTTCAGGACAGGAGCTATACCAGTTTTTATCTTTGCATCCCCAAAGCTTTGTACAAAATAGGCACTTAATAAATGTTGGTTAAATTTAATTGAATTGGCCACTGATTGTGTGTTGGCTAAGGAAGAATCTCATATTTTGGATCTATATGACTTGGGAGGATTATAGTGCCCCCAGCAGATGTGGAGATAATAGAGAGAGTGGCAGGTTTGGAGGAAAGATAAGGGGTTCTGTTTAAAGCACACTGGATTGGTTTAAGATGCTTGCTAAACAGTCAAGTAGAGCTGTCGGGCAGGGAAATGGAATTTTGAAGCTCAGGGTAGAAGTTAAAGGTAGAAATAGGAGTTATCTACATAAAATAACAATCAAACCTATAGAAACACATCAGATGTGTTCTTGACATTCATAATCAACTATGATTTTAAACAAATTCCCAGTGAAATAATTTCTGTCTGGGGAAATCTTGAAGAATTAAATAACCATTGCTTTCAGCAAAGTAAAGGAAAATCATGAGCGATAAGAACACCTCCCAAGAGGATAGCCTTTTCTTTCCCCACAACAGTTCTGTGAGGTAGAGAGGGCACTGTAGCACGAACAAGAGAAATGACTTGTCTAAAGCCACATGGTCAAAAAGAGGCAGACTGGGACTATAATCCTGGTCTCAACTTCAAATCTAGAGTTTTTTCTACCACATTTCTCTTGAGTATGGCTCGACTCAGAGGATTCCATTAATGAAGAATGTGAGTCAGTGATTCAGTGATCACCCACAAAATACACAAAGAAAATAAAAGACAGAATGGTTGGATAAACTATAGTATATGAATATAATTATTCTATGAGAAATGACGATTATGAGGAAGTCAGAGAAACCAGCAAAGATTTGTTTAAAGTGACACAAAACAAAGTGGAACCAAGGGAACAATAATACACAATGACTTGAATAAAATGAATAGAAAAAAACAACCCCACTATAAAACATCAGAAGTAAGTTCAATGAAAAAATGATAGTGAAACATATACTTCCCTCATCTTCATAGAGAGGTGGTGGACTACAGATAAAAAAATAAGGCCTACATTGTTAGAGATGCTCAATGTGTCTATTCATTTTACTTAACTATACTTTGTTTGAAGGAAGGATTATTTGGGGGATAGGGTTCTTATTGGGGAACAAAATCAATATAAAAAACATGCATTATGTAAAATATTCAAAAGGGGGGGAGGGTGGTAAAATGAAGCATTGACATGGAAAAACCATAGAGATGTAAAAAAGGAAACTCCCAAGGATCCTTGTGTGGGAAAAGGAAAATGTTTATGTTGAGTGAAGTGGACACAACCACATGCTTCAAATTTAGAAAAGAGCCAACCAGAAACTTGACAGGGGAAAAAACATTTTGTTGGAACAGAGCCAAATGAGATATGAAGGATTAAGGCAATCACCTTGGGACTGTCAGCCAAAAAAACTACTTTTATTTGGGCCTCATATGTAAGTTAACATAAACAATGTCTTGATTAGTTTTCATTCTGTGGGAAAAGATAAGGAATGCCTTTAGTGATTATTTCTATGATTGAGCCTTTCTCAAACTACATTATGCTTTACTCTGAACAATGCCCCATTAGAAGGGAGTGGTTCTCAATTCCCAGATACGAATTAGGCATAAATTCAAATCTCTCTGGTGTCATTCCCTGCTTCTTACCAGCTGAGCTATTAAATTAGGTCATCTATTTCTTTCTGGGGAAAATATAAAGATTGCAAAATGCTGGGGTGTATGCAACCAAATCCATGAAATGAGCTGCGAAACTATTGAGAAACATAGAGTGATTGTGGTATCATGGAAGGGTAGAAAGGGTACTGGGATTTGGAGGTAAGAGACCTTAATTTGCATCCTGCCAGGGCTACTTGCTACCTGTAAAAGCCAGTCCCCTTCTTCAGGTTTCAGCCTCTCTCTCTTTGTAAAATGTGGGACTGGATCTTCTACATCCCTTCTAGCTCTAAATATTATGATTTTAGGGCCTAGGTTTAAATCCAGGGTCTGCCATTTACTACCTATGATACCTTTGTAGGGGTTCTTTACCTAAGATCCATAAACTTCTTTGTAATTTTAAAAAATACTTTTATGACCAAATTCTATCCATAAGGAGGCTTGCCCTGTGCATATCTAAATCATCTAACATGGAGGTGTCCTGTTTCCCTGCATTCCCCCACCACATGGGTGGGAGTAGATGACTTTGATTGGCTGACAAATGAAACAGAACAAAGAGAGACCCCACACCCATTTCTCAGAACCAAGGTAAAAGGGGAGAGAGGAGCTTAGTTCATGGATCCTGAGCCATGGGCAAACTGTGGTCTTCATTCTCTGGACGCAACAGGAAAGTACTGCAGCAAAGAAAAGGACTCTTCCAGGCTGGCCAGTTTTAAAGATGGAACCTGTTCTAGCCATGCAGCCAGTCAGGGAACAGAAGGGAACAGGATGCTTCCATGTTAGGTGATCTAGTTATACACAGAACAAGACCTCTTAATCCTATGATTTTATTTTATGTGTATAAAAATTTATTCTGAAAAGGGGTCCAAAGGTATCATCAGACTACCAAAGGGGTCCATGGTTCAAAAAAGGTTAAGAACCCCTGCCTTAGAGGA
Source organism: Phalanger gymnotis (assembly GCA_028646595.1). Lineage (NCBI taxonomy): Eukaryota > Metazoa > Chordata > Mammalia > Diprotodontia > Phalangeridae > Phalanger > Phalanger gymnotis. The sequence continues at coordinate 291,516,927 of CM053625.1, forward strand.
ATCATTTAATTGAATTTTATGAATATTGGGGCATTCGAAGGTGAAAAATAGAATAGACTGTGCTATCTCTTAATAGAGGAGATGTGTCCACACTTAAGCAGGATATGGATGAGAATATGATAGAGGCAAAAGACAGTAATACAGAACGCTCTAGGAAAATTTGAGAACAGAGAGATAATTAAGCTTTTTAAAACACCAGTTTTCTCATCTGTAAAAAGAAAAAAAATGATAATATTTGCACTATCCATGCTAAATTGCTGTGAGTAAAGTGCTTTGTAATCCCTAAAACTCTAATGAGATATGGGTTGTTCTTATTTTAATGAGCTGAACCAAATCTCAAACTCAAAGTAGCAAATAGGATAATTCAAACAATTATTTCATTTACCGTGTACTTGAGTTCCAGTTTTTCCAACGCGCCTCACAATCACTGTGAGAAGTAACATAAATATCACTGCCCTCAGATTACACATGTGGAAACAGATTCAGAGGTTCAGCTAACAAGTGTCAAGCAGAGCTTTGAACTTATCTAAATTTGACTCCCAGTCCAATACTCTTTTCATCATATATTACTTCAATACTTGAAAAGAATAATAACACTAATAGTTGACATTTATGTAGGGGTAGGAGAGTTTCCTCTTAGTCCAATTATAAATCTCAGGAGACAGGTAACAAAGGGACAAGGTATTAATGGATGAAATGAAGTGCAAAGACCATCTATGACTTCTTATGAAGTTTTCCCTGATGGCATTAGAGAGATGGCTTGCCATTGGTGGGTCAATGATTGTCCATGTCTCTGGCCCTTAAAAAACAAGTCTGCCAGCCCTGAGAGACAATCAAGACTGGACTGGAAATAGTTTTGTGAAGCATGATATTCATGCCTCTAGCAGAGAGCAATAGGAGGATCGAATGCATCTTGCAACAGAGCTACCCACCCAGGAAACACCATATCTGGCAGGCAGAGTAAGAGAGAGGGAAAGAGTTGGGACAGGAAGCAGTTTCAAGGAGTGTGACTCCTGGAAGGAAAGGAGAAAGCCAACAATGAATTCAAGAGAAAATCTTAACAATTGAGAGTTGAGCTGCTGAAAAGAGCAAGGCAAGAGAGGCCATTTGAGGGATGCGTCTGGCAAAAAAAAAAAAAATACTATGCCCAGGGAGGAAAACTGTGAGAACCTTGTAAGAAAAGAAAGGATATTAAAGCCCTGCAGTACCAGAAGCATGAATTACCTTGTTCACGTGTATTTCCATCAATGTGCTACCATGTATTCTAAACCTCTTCACATTCTTCCCACTTACACCATGTATACTTGTAGGAAAATAGGCTCCAGGTTTTTTTTTTGGGGGGGGGGAGTTGTATAACAACTCTTTTTATTATGCCATCTTAGTAAATGCTTTTGCTTTGAGCTAGTTATGCCTATTGGTTGACTATGAAAGGTAAGCACACTGATGGGGACTCTTGAGCTAGTTTTTGGAGTAGATTTAGAGTACCCTTGAACCTGGAAGTAGCAAATTGGAGAGGTACACCAAAGAAGGTAGGTTTAAGGTTATCAAGTGCTTTCTGAAACACGATTTCATTTGATCCTTAAAACAACCTTGGGAGGTAAGAGGTACAGGTATTATTATCCCCATTCTAGTTTTGAGGAAACTAAGACTGAGAGAGGTTAAGTCACTTGTTCAAGGTCATACAGCTAGTAAGTTTTTATGGCAAGATTTTAATTCAGGTTTGGGATCCAGTGAGGTATCCACTACACTATGCTGCCTAGATATCCATGACTTCATTAGTGTCTATGCTACCTACACCAGTGTAGATCTCAATCCCTACACTATTCTCAACAGTTTCATGAACTTCTATGGGCAAAAAACATCCTCTCTTAATTACTAGTCCTTTAGTAAGGAGCCTCTCCATGCTTAGTTAAATTGACCTTTGGATGACAGATAAAAGCAATCCATTGTTTCATCTGTGTCTGAAACTTTTAAAACTTCATAAGACTTGCCAGAGCTTAAGCTCCACTGTCCCCACCTTCAAGAGCTCAGGGCTTCCTCTACAACAAGAATAAGGGAAGAAAATCGTCAAGAACTAATCCCTAGGACGTTCTAACCACACCTGCACACTCTTCTGCTCCACAGAAAATCTTCCAAAAATTGTTCATATTGCTGTGCAAGTCCTCTGTCATTTTGAAGCATGGTACTTGCCGACTGGGAGACTAGAGGTAGGCAAAGACTTCGTGCATGGTGTCAAAACAGAAGCATGCTAGGAGAGGCGGTATGTTATAGAGGAAAAAGTAATGGCTCTGAATTCAGAGCAATGGGCTTATAGCTGGTCTCTGGTGTTGACAACATGCCCTTGGGCAAATCATCTCCCTTGGACTCTTTTCCTCAACTATGCCAGTATGAGATGGTTGGACCAGATGATCTCTGGAGACTCTTCCAGATACAGATGTCTGATCCTATGTCTTTTCCCTATCTCTCCAGTCCCATGAAGTCTCAACCCCAGTTTAGTCCATAATCCCTTCACACCATCATGAAGCCATGGGGAACCTCATAAGACATTGAGTCCAATCCCTGTGTGAGCAGAAACCCCATCAACAACATCCCTGACAAATGACCATGTAGCTGCCACTTAGGTATTCTTTTCTCCTCTTATGAATAGTCCAAGGATTGGCACACAATGCCATTATGATGAGGTTCACCAAGACCATAGTGGGGTTTGGTTGAAATGAATTAGTGATGTTATTGTAAAACAGCCTAAGCTGGGTCAGAGTTATATGGGGCATGCCTGTATATCTAGGCAAAATGCAGATGATTAAACATTTTATTAATTATTAATATTAAAAATATTAATGTGAGACATTTCTATGGTGCTATAAAGTTCAGAATGCCTTTTCTTCCCCAAAACCCTGTGAGGTGGATAGAGTAACGGTATCATCCCCATTTTATGGAGGAGAAACTGAATCTCAGCAAGAAGTGACTTACCTAAAGTCACACAGCTAATGAGTGACAGAAGCGGGAATGAAACCCAGATCTCCTGACTCTAAGGCCAATGTTTCCCACAATGCCATCCTGCCTCTGCCTATGGGCTTTTCCTTCAGCTGTCTTACTTGGGGTTAGTGCAGTGCCTCTCTTGCTGAGTGACTCCTCCCCCGCAGGTCCGTGTGCACTCCGACCATGCTGACCACTCCGACCAATGGCCGTGTATGGGCCGGGGTCCGTGCTCACCAAACTTGACACACTGACCTCGCCGACACCACTGTCAAAAGAATAGGGACATGTTTCCCATCAGAACTTGGAAGGTAAAGAATTATGAAGAAAAAGAAGGTAAATGCCTACATGGTAGCTAGAAGCACAGCTCTAACTAGGGAGACACAGCCAGGGTGATTTCCCAGGAGCCAGTATCCAGAGAGGATCATTTCCTCTCCTTCATGGTGCCCAGTCTTTATTCCCTGCTGTCCTCCCCTGGTCCAGAATCTAAGGGGAAAGGTAAAGAACACACACCAGCGGAAATCAACTTATTGGAACACTCTCTGAGCTGCCTCGGTTAACCCTAACTCTACCCCTCCCCCCAATCATGCTCTATTACTTTCCTCATATCTCTCTCACTTTCACACACACACACACACACACACACACACACACACACACACACACACACACACACTCCCATTAACTATTTTTACCCCAGGTGAAGAGTCAGAAAAGGGTCCCACTGCCCCAAAGAGAAGATTCTTTCTACATTTTAGTTAAAAAAAAAAGCCTCCATGATTGGGGGGAGGGAGATAAACACACAGAGAGACTCAGAATTCATGCTGTGCATTCTGAAAGCCTGACATCTAGAGAGGGCTTCTCTCATCAATGGGATCAGGATTACATATGTGGGAAACTGTCAGGGCAAGATGTTCAGATAGAGATCCATAAGGCGGCAAATGCCGGCAGAGCGTAGCCAAACTGACAATCTGTCCTTACTGATGAATGAAAAATAAAACCACTCTCTTCTACTTTTTTTTTTTTCAAAGTCTCAGCTAAGAAAGGTCATGAATTTTTCCAAGCTTGGCCACCACTTGGGAGGGAATAGATACTGTAAAAGCACTGTAGGCTGGGAGGCAAAACTTTTTCAATTGTTAATTTCCTGCTGGGGGAAAGGATTAAACCATGAATGGTTCTACTAAAAATACGTCTCTGGCTCTTGCTTGTTTTTACACAAGAGGTGAAGTAGATTGATTACCCAAGATCATACACCAAATTAGTGGCAGAGCTCAGACTTAGGCATAGACCTCTGGACCCCTGGTATGGACTTATTTTTTCAACTGTTACCATATTATCTTCTAGAAGCTGTTCAACTCTACATTTCTCCAAATCAGGATACCTGTGTTTAAATCCCAGTGCTGACATCATCTCTGTAGGGGATCATAGGCACGGCATTTCTATTCTCTTAGCCTCAGTTTCCTTATCTGCAATAATAATCCTTGCACTGGCTCACTCACAGAGTAGCTGTGAGGACAGCACTATGCAAGCCCAAGACACTACAAAAACATGCATTATTAATTTTCTTTCCCCCACCCCCAGGGTTCCATTAGCATTAGGGAGCACTGTTTTAGGCATTTTTATTATGTGAGATTTCTGCATGACTTAGCACAACTCCATTCTCTTAAATCCTTGGTGAAAAGATTCAGCAGGCTGGGGTTTGGGATGGGCCAGATTTTGGTGAGTTAGGGTGGAGGGTTCAGTTACAGAATCATGGGGAGTGGGCTAGGCTTTCAAATCCCTGTTTTTCCCCCTGAGATAACTTTGGCTTCCCCACTATTTAGCATGGAGTTGGTTGCCAATACTTATTGTCAACACTGAGATCCTGCTTCTTCCCTTCCAATTCTTGCCATATGTTAATTAATTTTTAGACTTTTAATCTTCCTTCCCCAAAGTGCATTTGCCATTTTAGAATCTTCATGAAATCATGAAGCAGAATCACAAGATCTCAGAGCTATATGGGACTTCAGAGGTCATTTAGTCTAATCTAACCCTGAGTAAAGATGTCCTCTACAGCATTCCTGACAATATGTCATATCCAATCTTCACTTGAAGATCTCCAGTAACGGTGAGCTTGCTACCAGTGTAGGTAGCACATTCCATTTCTGGAATGTTCAGGAAGGTATTCCCTATATCGAGCTGGTGTGTGCCTCTCTGGAACTTCATAGATCTAGAGTTAAAGGGACCTCAGAAGCCATTTAGTCTCTGAGGTCCACCCTAAAGCCTTCCCTCGAGATTACCTCTAATTTATCTTGTATGTGTGTGTATGTGTGTATACATATGTGTGTATGTGTATGTATATGTATATATATGTATATGTACATACATATGTGTGTATGTATATGTATGTATATGTGTATATATGAATGTATGTATATACATGTATATGTGTGTATGTATGTGTGTATGTTTATACATATATGTATATGTACAGTTTGTACATATGCAGCTATTTACAAGTTGTCTCCCTCATGAGATTGTGAGCTTTTCAAGAGCAAAGAACATGTTTTTGCCTTTCTTTGTCTGCTCCGTGCTTGGCACAATATCTGGCACAAATGAAGCGCTTAATAAATGCTTCTTGTTGCTATTATCATTATCAATGTTGTTGCCAAGCAAAAGACCATGAATCCATCTTTCACGTGACTGCCCTCCAAAGACTTGAAGGCGGCAACCTTGTCCCTTGCAAGTCTCTCTTCTCCAGGATAGGCATCCTTGATCTATCTTTGTGATTACTCTCTTACTCTCTTCTGTATTCACTGTAACATGTCAATGACCCTACCCAAATTTGACACTAAGACCCAAATACAATAATCCAGATAGGATCTGACCAGGGTGGAGAAAAATGGAACTATTCCTAGTCTTTTAGACACTAGCTTGGGCTTGGCTGTAATTCTGTGTCCAGCTGTCAGTGGATCAAAAGGTGACCATTTGAATGGGAAAATGGAAAGAAGGGGAGAAAAGGGCAAGTAAGAGTGGCCTGTCTGCATTCGGGTCATCAACTAAACTAGCCATTTGCTAGCAATATAATGATAGTAATAATCATAATAGTTCTCACTTCAAGAATCCATGATTTTTTTTTAGTGAGCATACTCCCTATACCAAAATTGACCCTAGCTTCTTCCTGCCCTAGTAAATGTTCTTTATGAGTGGTGATACTCAAAATCATTCAACCCTAATGATCAACCCTCAGGTAATGAACCTCTTTACACTTAGCTAGGATCTTGCACAGGAATTGAAATATGGTCCATTACTGGGCCCATGCTAGAAACCTTTCACTCTGCATACTCCCTGACAAAGCTTATGCTCTGCTGACATAGTTCAGGCTTCCCCCCAAACCACAACAAGGCATCAGAAGTGGACATCAGCAGAGATGGGCATAAAAGTATATCAGCAGGGGCAACTAAGTGGCGCGGTGAGTAGAGCATGGACCCTGGAGTCAGGAGGATCTGAATTCAATTCCGGCCTTAGACACTTGACACACTTACTAGCTGTGTGACCTTGGACAAGTCACTTAACCCAAATTGCCCTTTGTGAGCTTGGGGAGCTTGGGCAAGTCATTTAACCCCAATTGCCCTGCCTTCTCCACTGCAAAAAAAGGCATATCAACAAATGAACTACAGGGGTGAATACTTTCATTTCCTAACAAGGAGATTCATCACAGAGATGAACAAATCTAAAGGACAGACAGATGCAGACAAAATTAGATCTTGAAGAAACCTTGGACATATTTAGTCCAAATCTCTCATTTTACAGATTAAGAAACTGAGGCACAGAGTGGCAACAAGACTTCCACAAGGTCATCTCTATAGTAAATTGCAAGGCCAGGACTCTAATCCATGTCCTCTGACTGCAAATTTAGAGCTCTTTCAAATATGCCATAAAAGACAATTAGCTAAGGGGAAGCAGATTTGGGGAATACGTTAAAAGTTGAAGATTAGGTTGGTTCAAGAAAAATTTTCATTACAATCAGTCCAAAAATACTCAGTCTATTATACCCAACAAGTGGTCATGCAGAATTCCTTCTAAGACCTCTCTTGAGGATTAGGGATTCATTTCCTCCTATTCCATTCCACTTTTGAACATCTCCAATTCTTAAGGATCTTTTCCTGTCTTAAAAGTACCTAGGTGGTACAGTGGATAGAGCACTAGACCTGGAGTCAGGAAGTTCAAATCCAACCTCAGACATTAATTAACTGTGTGATCCTGGGTAAATCAGTTAACCTGTGCCTCAGTTTCCTCAACTATACTAAGAGGATGATAATAGTACCTACCTCCCACGATTATTGTGAGGACCAGGTGAGAAAATACGTGTAAAGTGCTCAACACATAGTACCTAGAACGTAGTAGTTTAATAAACACTTATTTCCTTCCTTCCTCACATTAAGCCTAAATTTGTCTCTTTGAACTTCTGCTCATCACTAGCTCTGCCCATCCAGGCCAACTAAAACAAGCCTAATCCCTCTTGCACATAATAGCTCTTCGAACGTTTAAGACAACTATCACGTCTTACCTAAGTGTTCTCTTGTCTAAGCTAAATACCCCCAGCTCTTTCCTTTGATCTCCACAAGGCCTCTCACCATGCTGGTTATCCACCCTCCCCTGGATATTCACCAGCTTACTTATGTCCTGTCTAAAATATGATGCACAGAACTCCAAGTAGTATGACTAGAACAGAGTACACCAGGACCATCATCACCCTAGGCTGGGATGCAATGCCTTTCAATGTGGCTTCATATTACATTGGCATTCTTGGCTATGGCTGTTACCATACTATTTAGCTTATATGCCCCCCCAAACTCCCAAATCTTTTTTCAGAAGAACTACTATCTAGTCATACTTCTTTCATCTTATAGTTATGAAGCTGATTTTTTTAACCCAAGTTTAAGACTTTACATTTATCTTGATTACATTTCATTTTCTTTGATTCAGTCTGATGTCCTAGCCCCCTAAGATCATTTAAAATTTTTGACTGCCCAGTGTAGCAGCTATTTCTTCGAGTTGTCTGTTATCTACAAATACGATAAACATTCCTTTTTCCAAGCCATTGATAAAATGTTAAACAGCATAGGGTTTACTCTGGGGAATGCTCTTGGAAACCGTCTTCCAATATCAAACTATTAAATCACTATTCCTTGGGTCCAAATATTCAAAGAGTTTATGATTCATCTATTTATGCTATGGTCTGTCCCATATCCCTCCATGTATTCTAAAGAATAGCATGAAAAAACTTTTACAATTTACTAAATATTTTTATAAAATTTAGATATACTATTTTATCTACAATATTATTTTAGTATTAGTATTACCTAAATAATAAAGTATTATCTATAATATTATTTTATCTACAAGCTGACCGTGATTTGCATTCTCTTCTAAGAATAAAGTACAAGAGAAGAGAAATCAGACTCCTAATATGATATCAGGGATGTTACAGAGGAAATTTATACTTCATATAGGTGTTGGCCTGGACAACCTCTGAGTCCCTTTCAGCTCTGAGAGTCTATCATCATAAACTGAATAGGAATTCAGAGAAAAAGGAGATGGAAATCAAGAATCTTTCTCAGAGTTGGAGCAGGAATATCTTCTACAAAATCGGTCCCTAAAGTAGTAGTCATATAGCTTCTACATAAATGGCTACTGTGAGAGAAATCTCACTACCACCGAAAGCCCTCCGGGAGATTGACTTCGTAGAGAAGATTCCTATAAGGCATTATTATTATTATTCCTATCTTACAAAAGAGAAAATGGGCTCAGGAAGGTAAATCATTGGCCCAAAGTCAAAAAGCTAGCAAGTGATAAGAGTCAGTACTCAAAGCCAGAGCTTCCAAATCCATGGGGATTCTGGGCCATTGTTTCCTAGCAAAATACATATCTTGAAACACTCTATCTTGGTACTTGACCCATAGTAAAGTCTTCCACCGATATTCTCCTAGTCAAAGGTTTATTGATTCATTGTGGTGAGAAATAATCAACCCTTACTGGGCCACAACAATAATCATTGCTCACATTTAACGGTTATACATACTAAAGTTACAAGATGCTTCCTTCACAACGACCCTGGAGATAGTCGTTCAGGTAGTGAGACAGTCGAGTATTTATTATATTAATTAAGGACTTACTGTGTATCAGCCACTGTGCGGAACACTCCCTGACCTCTAGAAGCTCACATTCTAATGAGGGGAGACAATATTTACGTGACTATGTATAAATAAGATATATAGAGTCAATAAGAAGTTGTTGCTGCTTGTCCTTTGTTCTCAAAGAGGACCATGACATCAGGGAGGTGATGCCATGGTATGCAGGTGAATTGGATTTAAGCAAGGGAGGGCTCTGCAGTGTCACGAGCCTCACTTTCTCCTCCAAAGCCATCTGGGTCCAGTGGCAAGATATGGATCAGAATGACTAGAGATGGCCCTGGATGCAATGAAAGATCTTGGTCCTTTTAAGTTAAGGTCTTTAATAGGTCTCAGTTTGACTGAGGCAATGCCCATTCATTGATTAAAGCTAGGCAAGAAATGAGGCAGAGAATGGCCTCTTTCACCTAGTCAAGAAAAAAATCAATCTGGAAGGGGGAGACCCTCAGGGTTTCTGGCCAAAACAGAAACAATTGCTATTTATGTTCATTCTGAGCCAATCAGAGCCCAAACAATGACCAAGTGGGATTTGGCCTGGGACCTACTGGCTGCCCAATCAACAAGAACCAGAGTGATTTGAGTTTAAGGTATGGTTCTTAGGAAAAAAATCTAGCCTGTAAATCCCCACATATCTTGCGAGGTTTCAGCAATGAGCAGTAATCTCAGAGGGAAGGCACTAGCAGTGGAGACAGCAGGAAAATACTGTTACAGGTGACATTTGAGTTCAGTCATGAAAGAAGCTTAGGGAATTAGGAGGAAGGGATAAGGAGGGAGGACATTTCAAGCACGGGGAGAGCCAGTGAAAATCCAGGGGCTCTTCGAGGTCACATAGCTAAGTATTATTCCTATTTTAGAGGTGAGGAGAGGCTCACAGAGATTAAGTGGCTTGAGTAGAGTCATGCAGCTAGTAAATATTGGTGCTCTTATTGGAACCCACACCTCCCATTCTAAAGCCATTACAACATCAACAACAATAATGATGATGATGATGATGACGGCTAGCATTTCTATAGCAGTTACTTTATGCTAGGTAATGTGCTAAGTACTTTGAAAATATTACTTCATTTTTCACACCAAACCTGGGAGGGAGGTGCTGTTATTATCCCCATTCTACAGCTGAGAAAACTGAGGCAAACAGAGGTTAAGTAACTCACCCAAGGTAATACAGCTAGTAAGTGTCTGAGGCCAGATTTGAATTCAGGTCTTCCTGACTCCAGGCTCAGAGCTCAATCCACTACACACCAGGCTGCTTATCTATTTAAGTCAGCCCTCTGTTGAATCGATCAATCACCAAGCACTTATTAAGCAACCAGGATGCACCAGACTCTGCACTAGACACTGGGAATATAGAAACAGAAAAGAAACACGAGGCTGAAGATGATGCAATTTACCTTACTCAGACCACAAATGGTGCCTTCTGCTGCTGGCATGAATTTTGTCTCACATCTATGGCCCATTCGATGGCACCAAAGTGATTTGCAAATATCCTGAAAGGGAAAGCAAAGAATAGTTAGGTGAAAGTGAGAAGGCATCCAGTATACCATATACACCAGCAGTTCTCAAAGGATGGCTCCAGGAACCCTGCAGGTTCCCAAGACCCATTAAAGGCATCTACAAGGTCAAAATTATTTTTCATAGTAATACTAGGAAATTTTAACTTCTAAGGCACTAGATATTGATGGGATAGCTAGGTGGTACAGTGGATAGAGTGCCAGGCCTGGAGTCAGGAAGATTCATCTTCCTGAGTTCAAATCTGGCCTCAGTCACTTACTAGCTTTGTGACCCTGGGTAAGTCACTTATCCCTGTTTGCCTTAGTTTCCTTATCTGTGCTGGAGAAGGTAATGACAAACCACTCCAGTATCTTTGCAAGGAAAACCTCAAATGGGGTCATGAAGAGTCAGACCTGACTGAACAACTGAACAACAACAAATAACCCATGTAAACAAAAGTACTTTGTGGGATCCTTAATAATTTTTAAGAATGTAAAGGAGTCAAGGGGCAGCTAGGTGGCACAGTGAGCAGAGCATCAGCCCTAGAGTCAGGAGGACCTGAGTTCAAATCTGGCCCCAGACATTTGACACATGTACTAGCTGTGTGACCTTGGGCAAGTCACTTAACCCCAACTGCCAAAAACAAAAAAACAAAACAAAAAAAAGAATGTAAAGGAGTCCTGAAACTGAAATATTTTAGAATTACTGCCTCATTTCCCAGAGATACTTTTGACTAAAGAAAACCACACAGCAGAGCCAGCAGGTATCAGGAACTTGGAAAAGCAATGAACACTTGTCAACAACAACTATTTATTAAGCATTGGCTATGTACGTACGAGGCCCTATGCTAAGCACTGGAGATACGAAGAAAAAAAATTTTTAAATGGTCCCTGTCCTCAAGGAGCTTACATTCTAATGAGAGAAACAATTATGTACAGACAAGATATATATATGTATACACACACACACATACACACACACACACATACACACAGTGTAATGAGGAGGAAATCTCAAAGGCACTAGGCATGGCAGGGGAGTGGACAGGGGTGAAGTAGATGGAAAGGACACACCAGGAAAGATCTCTTTCAGAAGATAGGATGAAAGCTGAATCTTGAAGGAAGCCGGGGAGGAAGAGAGTCTAATTATATGGTACTTTAAGGTTTGAAAAGTGCTTAACAAATATTATCTCATTTGATCTTCAAAACTACCCCATGAGGTACATACTATTATCACTCCCATTTTACAGAAGAGGAAATGAAGGCTGGGAAAAATCAAATGACTTGTCAAGGGTCATACAACTAGCAAGCACCTAACGTATGATTCAAACTCAAGTCTTTCTGACACCAAGTCCAGCACTCATCCAGTATACCACATTACTGCTAATGGGATCATGGATCTATCAAAATACCAAGAAGGAATTTTAATTTTCAATTTCAAAAAAATTAAATAGTTACAAAAGCAACAAATATCATATATGTCATCTTTAGCGAAGATATGAAGATCCAAGAACATAAGTTTAAAAGGATCTTAGAACATAGAATATTCTAGAAAGATGCTTACATTTTTATCTATTCCAAACTCTCACTTTCCAGATGAGAAACTTGAGGCCATGCAGGGGACACGACTTGCCTAAAGTTACATAACCAGTTAGAAACTGTCTCTTGACTCCCATTTCAATGCCCTTCTGCAACTCTACTTGTTTTCGTTTCTTTTGTTGTATTTTTTTTATTAGTGAAACTTAAATACACAATAAGAAAAGAAAAGGAAACATAAACATAAATACTGAAACAGATACAAAATAAGAAAAAAAAGCGTATAATGGTGTAACAACAATGTTACTTGCAGCTACTGTGGGGTGAAAGACCAGTAACACCAGCACACAGGAGGACTGCTTGCACTGGTTCTTTGATCTGCATTTCTAAAGGAAGCAACTTTAAGGGGTTAACAATCTCACCTTAACTAAACATACATATACCATTCACTTAGTTCAGGAGGAAAAGCCAGCACCCTGAACTTCAGAGAGAATAAACAGAAATTACAAGCATACATTATACAAACAGAGCAAACACACACACAAAAATCAACAGCCTCTATCTGTCTGACCAGGGAATTACATAGTTACCAGAGAGAGAGCATCAAGATCTGGATTTTCAAAAGCAGGGGGAGGCGCAAATCACCAATACTCTTGCAATGAGTGTGCCCCAAAAGACAAAAAAAATGCCAACCTCAGAGCTCTTATACCCTGTTCAGGGACCTGAGGTCTCAGAGCCTACTTAGCAAAAAAGGTGTGGGGCCTGGGGCCTCACACCTAGCTAGTGAAAGGGGATGGGCTTGCCTCTGATCAGGCCTCCCTTTGTTGGCCCCACCTGAGGTCTATTGAGGAGGTGGGAAGAGTCTTCAATCCCTGATCAGCATCACAAAGGTGTGGGCCTGCCTCTAATCAGGCCTTGAGGCCTATTCAATGGGTGGGAAAGATCTTTCACTTATAGATTGGCCTTACAAATGGGAATAGCAGAATGTAAGAGAGGATTCAAAATATATAGAGATAAATTTCCTTTTCAAGAAAGCCTATATAATAAATCCTGCACGGTGTGGTAAAAGCTGTCCATCTTTTCTTTGCTTCCTTTTTAGTTTTCTTTTGTTCTCTGCTGTGCACATTTTGCTTTGTTATTTTTCCCTCTTCTCCTCCCTCCCTCCCTCCCCAAAGGCTATGATTAAGCATGGATATATTTGATATAGATATATAGATACACATATACACATATATATATATATACATACATACATATATATACTTTTCCTAACAAATTCTACTTCTGATCTTTGTTGTTATGTTTGTGCATATCTCTTATTTCCTATCCCTCCTGACTACTTTACTTCTACCCATTTACCTTGTCCTCCTATTACTTAACCTACCACCCCCCAAGGATCCCTCCCTTATCTTCCCATTCCTATAAATCTAAACCCCCTTCTATACCCCCTTTGACCTATTCCCTTACCTTCTAGAAATCCCTCCCTTATCCTCTCAAGGACCCCTCCCTTGTCCTCTCATTCCTATTAATCTAAACACCCTTCTATACCTCCACTTTAACCTACCCCCTCACTTTCCCCTCTAGCTTATCCTCTGGCCCCCCATCCCCAAAGTATTTTATTTCTTTCTGAATTTAGAAGACTTTTATAGTCTTCTAGATATATATGTACTGTTCCTTCTTAAACCCATTTCTAATGAAAGCAGGTTTCCAGAACTAACATTCCTCCCCCATCTAATTCCTCTGTGTCAGTTCTTCCCCTAGTACCTCATTTGTATAAAATAATTACTCTTGTTAGCTGTTCCTAAACAGTTTTACTTTTTAAAGTCATATCATACTCAGGTCTGCCACCATATTTCTTATGAACTACTCAATTACTAATAACAATCATAGACATACATTTTACATTTTACATACATAAAAGGTAAATAGTCTGTCCTTATTGAGCCCTTTGTAATTAGTCTTTGTTATGTACTTATATTTCTCTTGGCTCTTGTATATCAAATAATCTATGAAGTTTGGGTTTCTTTTTTTTTATAACAAACTCCTGGAAACCTGACAATTCATTAAATATCCATTATTTTCATTTAGGCTTATGCTTAGCTTTGCTGGGAATGATATTTTCAGCCAGAACCCCAGTTCTTTTGCTCTTTGACATATATGTTCCAAGACTTGTGGTCTTTTAGTGTCGCCGTTAGCATCGCCGTTTCTAGGTCTTGTGTGATTCTAATTGCGGCTCTGCCGTATTTGAATTATTTTTTACTTTTTGCTTGTAACATTTTATCCTTGAGCCGGGGGTTTTGGAATTCGACTATAATGTTCCTATGGGTTTTCCTCATAGGATCTCTTTCAGGTGGTGATTGGTAGATTTTTTGTATTTCTACTTTCTCCTCTTGTTCTAATGTTTCAGGAAAATTTTCCTTAGTTATTTCTTGTATTGTTGTATCAAGAATCTTTTATTTCTTGTATTGTCGTATCAAGATTCTTTTTTGATCATAGCTTTCAGATAGTCTGATTATTCTTATGTTTTTTCTTCTTGATCTGTTCTCCAGTTCAGTTGTGTTTCTTATGAGATATTTCATATTCTCTTCTATTTTTCCATTCTTTCTATTTTGTTTTGTTATTTCTTGACCTCTTAATAGTTTGATGACTTCCCCTTGCCCAATTATGATTTTCAAGGAGTCATTTTCTTCCTTAAGATTCTCGATTTCCTTTTCTAATTGACTGACTTTCTTTTCATAATCATAATCTTGGTTTTTTTGGATTGTTCTTTTTTTTTTTTTAGTTTTTCCTCAATCTCATTTGATTTTAAAATTCTTTTATGAATTCTTTTTGAGCAGATGACCATTTGACATTATTCTTTGGGGTAGAAGAGAACTGCTTCAGTATCCTCCTCTGAAGATGAACCCCAGTCTTCTCTATTCCCATAGTAACTCTCTATGGTTGCATTCTTTCTCCTCTGCCTGTGCATTTTTTTTTATTTGTAGTAACTTAGTTTTTACAATCACCTCTAGTCCTGAGGTATGGAGGATGGTGCCTCTGGCCTCAGGTCCTCCTTCAGTTCTCCTCTCTGGCTTGGAACTGGAACCAAGACGTCCAGTGTCCTGTAAGTGCCCACAGACAGTGGTGTCTCCACCCCACTGCATCTGCATTCATGAGACATGTGCTAGTTCCTTCTTGCCCAGTGGTGTCTCTGCAGCACAGCTGGGTCTGGCATTCCTTGTCAGCAGAGTTTCCTTTGATCTTCTCCAGCTCAGCTGCCCAACATCCCTCACTTTCCTGAGGGTAAAAGTTCCTGGTCTGAGACTAAGGCAACTTCCCAAACCAGCTAATCCCAGGGCTTGCTGACTGTTGTTTAAGTGGACCTAGGACCTAGCCTGAAGGTGTTTACTTTCACAGGGACCAAACCTCATCCTTGGACTTTTCTTTAGATTTTCTCCAATTGCCCCAGGAAAACCCCTGTTCTGCTCCTGCTCTTATTTGTTTTTACCACTCAGTATTTGCTCCAAGGCACTATTTCATCTCTTTCGGTAGGGGAAAATCTTGAGAGCTTGGGATTTTCTGATCTACTCCACCATCTTCCCAGAATCCTCTCCTTTGTTGTGTTTTAATAATTAATTAAGGCTGTAATTCTGGGAGAATTTTGATGAAGCTTGCAAAGAACTCACATTGTTAAAAAAAAAATCATCAGGGATAGAAAACAGGGAGGCACTCTCAGAGTTATTAAGTTATAATCTGAAGTTTTTGCCTTATTAATGTCATAAAACCAAGGCTTTACTAAGCATTTTAAAAATCATCCAGGTCCAGTTCCCCTAGTCCCTATCCCAAGGTGAAACTGATGGCATAGTGCCAAAGCAACCAAGACTAGATGGGGTGGGACTATTTGTAACAATGCTTTCTGAGTTAGAGAAGGGTCAAGGTCAGTGAAGGCAGGTTGAGCTAAGAGGCAAAGGTTGATTACCAGCTTATTTGTGAAAGAGGGACACAGCCAAGAAATCCATCTATAGGGAGCTGTGAGATCCAAGAGAGGAGGAAGAAGCAATAATCTAAGACCAAGCAAAGGTCACAAAAGTCAGACACCAGATAGATCAAGGAAACAGATCCAAGACAGTGTAAAAGGTTTCTCACAATCTTTCCCCCTCTGGGAGTGAAAGTATCCACTGTGAATTTTTTAAATGGAGTGTGGAAGGCTACCCAAACCTGGCCATGTATTTCCTATTAAGCCACAGCCATGGATGGCTACCACTCACTTCCACTGCATAGAAGGTAACTACTGTTAGCAAATGAGACAGATGAAGAAACTGCCTATTTTTTTCATGGTACAGAACTGGGGCAACAGTGAAGGCAGTAACTTAATGTGGAGACTCTGGTGAGAATTACTGGTATGAATGAAGGAGTGAGATTCATAGAAACTGGGAAATAAGCTTTAATGGAACTCATTTTATTGATCTGGGTCCCTTCTTCCTTTTGCGTATCTGAAGTGCGTATGTAGGTGTCCAGAGGTCTCTATTTGACCTAGGTCATGTCTCATATTTCTACTGCACCTACTCATAGCATGATCCAGAAGAGTCAAGTAACAATGAAGTTATGAAATAAAATGTAGCTTAATGCTGCCTCTCTAAATGGTACCAGTTAATGGTACCCATTTTTTCATGGCTTACATACCTGGACCACAGTAGGGGTTCAGAGATATCAAGCCACCCAAGAGCCATGACATATTAGTGATTGAGAACCCTGGTACACGAATATTTCATAAATCTTATATTATTAGTGCTAGAAGGGGATTCATTCGTCATTTTACAGAGAGAGAAACTGAGACACAGAGAAATCATATGACATATGCAGGATCACACACCTAATAGATAGCGATATCAAAAGTCAAATCCAGATCTTCTGATTCCATGTTCCAGGCTTTCTATTACACTAGTGTGTTCATATTTGAAGGTTTATGAGATGTTTAAGTATTCAGTTCATCTTAAAAGCACTGTATAAATGTGAGATTATTATTGTTATTGTTCAATCATGGAGAGGAGAAATGAGGAAGATCACCAGGATTATCAACTCACAAAAGAGCAGTAAGAGGAAAAATGTCCTTCAGGAAGCTGAACATAATCATATCATAGCAAGAACTCAAGCAAGATTATCCCAAGACCACCTATAAATTCAACTGAAAGGACGACAAACATGAAAAATGTAACAGGTCTGTCAGCGTTGCCATTATAAACTATTTTTATCCCGGATAAAAAGTAGAAGCACCACATTTGGACTCCCCTATATGCTAAATAAGAGAGTAGAAATGGCATTAAAAAGTACAAAGCCACAAAGCGCAACAGATCAAGTGTACACGGAAGAAATGTATGCTGGAGAAAACACAATTTTTAAAGCAGCGAGAAATCAGTTTTCAAGATTCCTGAAAGAGGTAAATATATCAAACAAATGGCATAAATATCCCAGAAAGTATTACTGCCCCCTTCCCCCGCCAGCTACTGAACAAATTTATCATAAATTAATAACTACTGACCCACATGAGTACTTTCTAATTTCTATAACATCTTTATTAGCAGGATCTACACACATATTGAGTATCCTTGATGAAAATATAAGACGAAGCTATACCTGAGCAGATTGTGCTTAGAAAGAAAGATATTGTGTAAAGATATGTGACAGCATGGAAAAATCCCCGGATTTGAAGTTAGCCTGAATTCAAACCTGGCTCTGAAACCTAACTTTGGACAAGTCACTTAACATTTCTGTTCCTCAGTTCCCTCTACTCCAGGATCAGCCATATCACAGCCTGTGGAGTTACTACTAAATAGTAACTGTTTCTCTTTTGGCCAGGAACCCTGAGGGACTTCCCCTCCCAGTTTGATTTTTTTTTTTGAGTTTTGATTACAGGGGCCACCCCTTGATTAACTTCTTAAAGAGGCCTATTCAATGAATAGGTGTTACCTCACTCAAAGTGAGAACCTGAAAAGACCTTAGCCTGAAAGGGCCAGGGTCTCTCAATGCATCCTGGGCCATTTCCAGTAGACCTGGTGCGTATCAGGCCACTGGACCCAGATGGTTCTGGAGGAAAAAGTGAGGCTGATGAACTTTCACAGCCCTCCCTCACTCAAATCAAAGTCAACGGCAAGTCGCATCATCATTTCCCTGATGTCATGGTCCTCTTTGAGAATGAAGGACAAACACAACAACGACAATAAGACAAAGCAGGTTTTTACAATCTATAGTAAAATACCTTTTCAGTAAGTGAAGTGAGTGAAAGGTTTGAAGAATATATACTCCAAATGTGCCTTTATTTTATTTATTACAAAAATACCTAACTTTGTAGAGCCAAGGATCTCTTCCAACCAGAACCTCCCATACATACATCAAGATCACATAAGGCTCCTTGATCAAGACAAACAAAGCAACAACTTTGTTCATTGATACTCTAGTTATCCACATGAAACAAAGCATAAAAATCAGTCAATCAGGAAGGATTTATTAAGTACCTACTATGCACCAAGTAGTATGGCAGGTGCTAGGAATATAAAAACAAAAACAGAAATAGTCCCTGCTCTTAAGCCCACATTCCATCAGGGGAGAAAACACATACATAAATAATAATATACAGAATATGTAAAAATAAGGTTATTTAGGGAGATAAGGCGCCAGGAGTCATGAAGTATCAAGAAAGGCTTCATGTAGAAGGTCACACTCAAGCTGAGGCTTGAAGAAAGTCAAAGAATCTAGGAAGTGGAGTTGAAGAAGAGGTGCATGAAATGCGGACTGGCCAGTGTGAAGGCACAGAGAGATGGCGGGGGGAGGTCATATGTGAAGAACAACAAGAAGTCCAACTTTTCCCTAGTTTCAGGAATTGGAGTAATGTATAAAAATGAGGTGGAATAGGTAGATTAGAGCCAGGTTCTGAAAGGCTTTAAAAGCCAAAAAGAGAAATTTATATTTTGTCCTAGAAACAATCATTTATTCAGTAGGGCAGCTATATGGTCAGACCTAGCCCTTAAGGAAAATCAGTGGAAGCTAAGTGGAATATGGATTGGAGGGGTTAGAGGCAGGGAAACAATCAATAGGCAGTAGCAATAGTGTTAGCTGAAAGGTGAGAGACTGAACAAGAGTGGTGACTATTTGAACAGATGTGGGAGATAGTTAAAGGTAGAAACAAGACTTGTCAACTCGCTGGATATGTGGGATGAGGGAGAGTGAAGAACTGAGGATGCCTGAGATGGAAGCATAATGACTTAGGCTCAGAATTGAAAAAGAGGAAAGAAGGGGCTGGGTTATATGTGGGGAACAGTACAGTGCTTTTAATTTTCCCAAGTAGCTACCTAAGACAAAAACCCATACTTTTATTACCAAAAATTTTCCAGCAATGTAGTATGACTGTGAGAATAGTATGGAATACTGTAGTATGCTAAGAATCTACCCGGAGGGCAAGGAGGAGATGCATGGTGGCCATAAGTGTCATAAAGGATATCATCCAAGAAATGTACGTGAAAAGATGTACTATTCACATAGCAATATGGAGCAATTATGATAACAGTCCAAGCGTTGCACTGGCATTCACAGAATATAAAAAGACCTAAAGGAAGACCTCTAGTGGAACATGGAGATTTTATACAGGAAAACGTGGACAAGATATGTATTGGTTGAAGTGACAAAAAGGTGGATTTTTATTTGCAGCATTGGAAGTAGTACCCACATTAACATGGTCAAAGATTCAGTTGAAATATAGAAATATTATCACTATCATTACCATTATCACTCTCATTATTTTCCCTTGCAGTCCAGGGTTCTCCAAAAAGAAAAGAGTAGTCCAAAGAGAAGAGGTCATGCCTACAGTCAGTCAGTGGGTCGGTCAATCAACATTTATTAGACTTCATTGTTAGCCCTGTTAGATGAGTAATCAGCACCATGGCCAATGACTGTGGTAACCCTGAGAGCGACCACCTGATTCACCACTAAGTAAACAAGGAAAAAGCCCTAGGGATCCTGGATTGAATTTTGTGATTAATGTAGGTGATACTTGAGGTGGCTTCACTGAGGATACTTAAAAAGGACTATAGATGGGGGGGAGGGGCAGAGCCAAGATGGCAGCTGGAAAGCAGGGACTAGCGTGAGCTCCCCGCCAAGTCCCTCCAAAAACCTATAAAAAATGGCTCTGAACCAGTTCTAGAACTGCAGAATGCACAAATTAGGAGAGGGAAGCAGGGCTCTAGCCCAGGACAGCCTGGATGGTCTCTGGGTAAGGTCTATCTCACATGGAGCTGGGAGCAGAGTGGAGCAGTGCGGAGTAGAGCCCAGCGTGGGCGGCACAGACCAACAAGAGCAGGAGCTGGGTGAAGCATGCCCTAGAACCCTGAATCAGTGAGCTGCAGCAGTTACCAGACTTCTCAACCCACAAACACCAAATACAACAGAGAAGGTTAGTGGGAAAAGCTGCGAGTGAAAGGAGTTTGCAGGTTCGGCCATGGCCCTGGGGGAAGCAGAGGTGGGGCAAGCTACACAACTACAGCTGCAGTTGCTTCTGGACCCAGGCCCGCCTGGTGGGAGGAATTAAGTGGCAGATCAGAGCAGGAGTGAAGAGCCTGCTGAAGATCTAAGTCCAGTCCAGGTGGGGGGTTCTTGGGGAAGGAGGAGTGCTGGTGTGGCAGAGCTGGCACATCCCCCCAAGCTTGGATCATAGAACTCTTTACTCTACAAGCAGTCATATCCTGCTGAAAAACTCAAGAGTCAAGTGAGTTGGCTGGGAACATGGCCAGGCAGCGAAAACGCACACAGATTCAGTCTCAGACTCTGGAATCTTTCTTTAGTGACAAAGAAGACCAAAACATACAGCCAACAAAGTCAAAGAGCCTACAACAAAAGCCTCCAAGAAAAACATGAACTGGTCTCAGGCCACAGAAGAGCTCAAAAAGGATTTGCAAAAGCAAGTGAGAGAAGTAGAGGAAAAACTGGGAAGAGAAATGAGAAGGATGAGAGAAAACCATGAAAAACAAGTCAATGACTTGCTAAAGGAGACCCCCCAAAATACTGAAAAATATACTGAAGAAAACAGCATCTTAAAAAATAGACTAACTCAAATG
>CM053625.1:291538684-291612148 GCA_028646595.1 Phalanger gymnotis
AAACACTTTCAAAAAGGGACAGGGTCAAGGGAGAAAATTCAATAAAGGGGGACAGGTTAGAAAGAAGCAAAATACAGTTAGTCTTTCACAACATGAGTGTTGTGGAAGGGTTATACATAATGATACGCATGTGGCCCATGTTGAATTGCTTGACTTCTTAGGGAGGGTGGGTGGGAAGGGAAGAGGGGAGAGAATTTGGAACTCAAAGTTTTAAAAAATAGATGTTCAAAAACAAAAACAAAAAAGTTTTTGCGTGCAACTAGAAAATAAGATACACAGGCAATGGGGCATAGAAATGTATCTTGCCCTACAAGAAAGAAAGGGAAAAGAGGATGGGAGGGGAGTAGGGTAACAGAAGGGAAGGCTGACTAGGGAACAGGACAACCAGAATATATGCCATCTTGGAGTGGGGGGGAGGGTAGAAATGGGGAGAAAATTTGTAATTTAAACTCCTGTGAAAATCAACGCTGAAAACCAAATATATTAAATAATAAAAAAAATTTAAAAAAAATTAAAAAATAAAAAAATAAAAATAAAATAAAATTCATGGGCATAGATTGTCCAAAACTGGAAAGAGCTGCCTCTGCATATAATTAATTCCTTCACTTACCAAAGGGTTTTGAAGCAGAGACTAGATAACCCTTTGTTAGGGATATTTTAAGAGAGATTCATGACTTGGATTGGAGCCAGACTAGATGGTCTCTATGAGTTCCTTCTGGCTGTTTTGAATCATTCCAATATCTTAATATTATCTTGTTCATTTTCACTATCACTTTACAATACATCCCCAATTTTACAAATTAAGAAAGTGGGCATAATGGAGGCTAAGTGACAGCAAATCATAAAATGTTGGAGCTGTCAGAACTACTGACACATCCAACCTTCTCCTTTCACGAATGAAGAAATTGGGGCCCAGAAAAGGAATGTGACTTTCCCAACATGACACAGTTAGTCATCAGAGATTCAAAGCCAAGTAAAATGATAATAGCATTATAAAATGTTGAAATTGAAAGAGAGATTATCCCATTCAGCCCCCACATTTTATAGGCAAGAAAACTGAAACCAAAGAAAAGTTCCATGACTGAGTGAACATCATGAAAACATCAAGTAGCAGAGATGGCACTCAAACTCAGTTCATTTGCCTGAAAATCCAGGCCTCTTTCTACTGTATTACACCTCCTCATTCATGAAATGCTGCCCATCACAGATCCTGGGAGACACTGGGCAACATCTACCACCCTGCCCCCACCCCATGACTCAAACACTCAATTGCTAAGACAAAGACCAGCCTAACCCTGGGCCACTTTGATGTGCATCCTCTGAGATTCTGATGAGGAAAACTTTGACTAAAATGTAATGAGTTACAGGCACTGCGGGAAATTGATCAAAAGGAATTTGAGGGTGATATTCTATACTGAGGAAAGGGGAGAACTGATGATTAATACATTCTGATTGGGTAGCTATTCATTCTGGAGGTTGGGGGAATGTCAGTGTTTCTTTTTGTCTTAAAAAAAAGAGTCTAGCTGATAATTCATCAATTTATCTCAATAAATAATAGTAGCTGGCATTTGCATAGTGTTTTTAAGGTTTGCAAATAACTGCACATAAATTATTTCATTCAGTCCTGACAAGAACACTGTGAGAGAGGTACTACAGACAATATAAACATATTAAATTCACATATCTATAACAAAATCACGAAATTTCCAACTGGAAAGGATCTCATAGGTCATCTAATCAAACCCTACCTAATCAGGAATCCCCAAATCCAGTCCTCCTTCAAACTTCTGTTTCTATTGATGCCACTATCATCCTCCCAGTCATCAAGGTTCGTGACTTTGGAACCATCCTATACCTCCAGTACATTTCCCCTTTCCCCTGATACCTAATCAACTGCCGGGTCTCATCAATTCTACCTCTACAACATACTTACTACCATCCTCTTTTCTCCAGTAACATGACCACTACTCTAGTATTCAGGTCCTTATTATATTGATCTCTTAGCTTCTAGTTCCTCACAATCTATCTTCCATATGACTGCCAAAATTATCTTCCTAAGACCAAGATCTGACAGTATCACTCATCTACTCTAAAACTATCTATGACTGTCCCTTGCCTCTAGGATTAAAATAGAAATTTTTTAACTTGGCATTTAATATCCACCAGTCTTGTTCTTACCTGCCCTTACAGCCTTACTCCACACTATGTTCCAGAAAAAAATTAGACTAAATGTTGCCTGAACTCAACAATCTATATCTTACTTCCATGCATGGGCACAAATCATTTTCCATACCTGGGATGCATTTCTTTCTCACCTCTATTTTTCAGAATCTGTCACCTTCTGTAGGAAATTTTGTCTGACCTTTATACACATACAGATTTTAATATTTCCCTCATTAATTTACTTTGTTACTTATTTGCATAATGTATGCAGTATTTGCATAGCAGATGTTATATCTCACACACACACACACACACACACACACACACACACACACACACACACACACACACCCTGGTCCCTTAAAGATGAAGACTTTAAATTTTGTTCTTGGGACAAAGCCATATATATTAGTAGGCATCTAATAAGTGTTTGCTGAATTGAATTGCTGATAAGGAATCACCTGGGGCATCGTATATGTGCAATGGTTAGAGCACTGTACTTGGAATTAGGAAGAATTGGGTTCTGATACTACTTTAGATATTTGCTCACTCTGTGGCCCTGGGCAAGTCATTGGACCTCTCTGAGATTCAGTGTTCTTATCTGTAAAATGGGAGTAATAATAGCACATCTCACAGGATTAATGCAACGATCAGATGAGATAACATGTAAAGTGCTTTGAAAACCTCAAAGTGCTATGTAAATGCTAACTGTCATTATTAGAATCTGCTAGAAGCCTTCCAGTGATAGAGAGCTCCTCAGGAACTCACTCTGGAGGAAGCCAATTCCACTCCGTGAAATGAAGGATCTTATTCCTGGTTCAATTCTAAAGATATGGGGCCACAACAGGCACTTTGGAATGGCCTTTTGGACAGATGATTGTTAAGCAGTTTTTCCTCATGTTGAACTGAATTCTGCATCTCCAACTTCAAACATTTTTTCATCTGGGGTCAGGCAGGACCGACTGAATCCCTATTCCACAGCCTACCCTTCTATTTAATTTTATTTAAGTTGTCAATACCTTCAAACTGTAGCATGCTGTAAGGCAGTATAGTGCCATGGAAAGAGCCTTGGACTTAATGTCAGGAGACCTGGAGTCAAGACCTGACTCTCTCCCCGTATGACCCATGACAAGTGATTTTTCCCTCTCTAAGCTTGTTTCCTTATTTGTAAAGATGGGGATAATAATACTCACACCTTCTACATCACAGGGATGTTGAGAGGATTTTATAGTCTACAAGTGACAAAGGATTGGAGATGTTATTATTCAAAAGTGAGAATTTTGAAAGGATGCCTTCTCAGATTCCTCAAAAAGAAGAAACCGGATACTTGGCATTGGAGGGGCTTCTTTACCACTACCTTTGTGATTCCATCACAGAGGGTGCTCCTCATGTCCCAGGCCTCCACTACCAAGCCTCTCTCCAAATCCAGTCCATCCTGTACTCACCTGTTAATGTCCAGGTCTAACCATATCAACCGATTAGTCAAACTCCAGTACTTCCCTATTACCTCCAGGATAAAATAGGAAGCCCTGCTTGGCTTTGAAAGTCCTTCAGAACCTGGTCCTTTCCTGATCCTTTTTCAATCTTACTCTCATTCTTCTCCAGGCTCTGTCCCTTACTCTCTGGTCTTCTTTCTCTACCATACCAGCGCAGTGTTCTTGCTCTGGAACTCCACTCCACCCTTTGGGGCCATCTTACCCTGGAAGATCACTCTGCCCTGTGGTCCTTTCCCCTAACTAGTCAGTTGCTCTTGAAACCTACATTTTCTGGAAAGCATCCAGACCAGCCACATTCACTCCATTCCATTCCAGGCTCTGTTCTTGACTCTCTGAACTTCCTCCATTCCCTGATCCAGGTTACCTCTCTCCCCTCTCCAGTCTACCCCAGCCCAGAGCCTTCTACATAATAAGCACTTAATAAATGCTTGTTGACTTGATTTCTTATACTTTACTGCTTTCCCCCTATTCTATGATGTAGTCACACTGGCCTTCTTGATGTTCCTTGTACAAGATGTTCCATCTCTTGGCTCTGAGCATTTTCACTGGCCTTCTCTCATGCCTGCAATGCTCCCTCCCAAATCTCACCTCTTCCTCCTGGCTTCCCTGGTTTCATTTAAGATTCAACTCGAACCCCACCTTTTGCATGAAGCCTCTCCTGTTCCTCTTTAATACTAGTGCCTTGCCTCTGAAATTATCTCCAATTTATCCTGTCTATATATTGTTTGTATATAGTTGTTTGCATGTCATCTCCCTCTTTGAAATATGAGCTCCTTGAGAGCAGGACTATGTTAATGCTTTTCTTTGTTTTTCCAGTGCTTAGTGTGACTTATAGTAACCACCTAATAATTGTTTGTTGACTGACCAATTGACTGACCCAGGTCACAGTTCCTCCACGCTTTAGAATCCAGTCTTTGTGAGCTGATGTGGTTGAAATAATTTATCCTGTGATGGCTAACCCTCCAATGAGTCATTCCACATTTAGGTAACCAGAGCTGGTTATCAGATGCATT
The DNA here is from genome assembly GCA_028646595.1 of Phalanger gymnotis. Taxonomy (NCBI): domain Eukaryota; kingdom Metazoa; phylum Chordata; class Mammalia; order Diprotodontia; family Phalangeridae; genus Phalanger; species Phalanger gymnotis. The sequence goes on from CM053625.1 coordinate 291,543,357, forward strand.
GTCCAAAGCCAAGTCCATACTTGAGGTCACAGTACTTGTCACAGCATGTGTGGCACTAACAAAGCCTTCCAGATCCCAAGGTCACATTCCCCAACAAAGACACTATGGAAAAGGATGACAGCAGACTGAATTTACAATGGGCAAAATTCCCAAAGAGGGGTCACACTATTCTGTCTCCTAACTAGTAACTTCAAGAATGGGCCTTCTCTCCTCTGATTGAAGTTAGGTAGAAGCATTTTACAACCAATGTCTTGACCCTCTCATTTATGACTCTACACAAAGAGCACTGGAATCACATGGGCACTTCATTACTTCCATTTGTCTTTAAATAGGTAGAGTCCTATAGAGGGTAGGTAAAGTACAATGGGTTTGGAGTCGGGGGACCTGGGCTTAAATCCTAACTCTGTCACTCTCTATCTTTATGATCCTGGACAAATCTCTTCTCTGGGCTTTGGTTTGTAATATTAGAAGATTGGACTGGATAATCTCTAAGGCTCCTTCCAGCTCTGGAGTCTACGATCCTCTACCTTGGTAGGGTAAGGAGGCAAATGTACAGAACAAAATAGCTCATATTTAGAGAGTGCTGGGAGATCCCTGGATAAAAGAGTAGAAAAAATGCAAAATATTCTTCTGAGTATGAGAAAGGTCATGATTTGGATTTCCTGCAGAGAGATGTGTCAGTGTTGTGGTCTCTAAGCAAACTTTAGCATGGAAGTAGGATTTGTGGTTTATGAAAAAATGAACTTTTTTTTTTGCTAGAAATTAAACTGATGCCTTTTAAAAAAAAATCTGGCTCAAAGTCTGTGGGGCTCAGTTTCTACTTTGGTACAATAATGGGACTGGACCCCATGGTCTCTAAGAACCATTCCAACTCTGACTTCCTATGTTCTGTCTCTTTCAACTTTAGCAGTTTATGAATCTTGTTTTTATTCAGACATGTGATTTCATCTGGGTAGGGAGTTCCAGGTGAGGAATTTACTCTACCAATGCAGATCAGCACTTTCTTTGTAATTTATAGCCTTGGAGTTGCCGGGGCCCTAAGAGGTTAAGTAACCTGCCCAGGGTCATATAGACCATACATGTCCAAGGCAGGAGTGGAACCTAGGCTTCTCTGACTCCAAGGCTTGTTCTCTATCCGCTACAGTACACTGCTTCTCTTACGAGTCTAAGCAGAACAAAACGTGACCTTATTCTCAAGTATTCCTCCTCTCTCCCTCCTTATAAAATCCCTAACACAATCTGAAAACACATTTTACATGTCCAAGTATCCATGATATTAGAGCTATATTTTTTCCTTTTGTCACAATTCCAACAATGTTAAAGGGGACCTTAAAAGACATCTGGTTCAACTACTACCTTAATCATGAATGATAATAAGTGAAATTTACATGTAGCTTTACAATTTACAAAGAACCTTAACAAACGTTGTATCATTTGGCCTTCAAAACAACCTCATGAGGCACATGCTATGGTATTTTTATCCCTATTTCATAGAAGAGAAGGTCATACAGACTGAGTGACCTGCCCAAGGAAACAGAGTAAGTGAGCATCAGGGGCAGGATTCAAACTCCTTGCCTCTAATGCTTTCTCTGCTAATACCATACTGCCTCTTCATCTCCTCTCTGATACCTAACATGTGGTCATCTAGCCTGTATCAGAAGACATCCAGTACAGAGGATTCATCAACTCCTGAGATAGCCCATCCTATTGTGGGACAATCTACGTCCACAGATTTACATGGACTCAATGGCTGTTATTTGGGGGCTTGAAGATGAAAATCTGTCGACAGTAGTTTTGGAAGAAGGAGCTTCATTGGTAAAACAAAAACAAAAACAAACCACTCACTTATCCATTCCAATGTTATCACCATGTAACTGTATGCACATTCCTTGTGAGAATGAGAAATGATAAGTGGATGGCCTAAATGCAAACCTGAGGTCACCAAGATACTATTAGGAGAATCATTAAAAAAAATGACTTTAAGAACTTTGAGATCTTGGATTTATGTTTTGGAAAGAGTACAGGATCTGAATTCAAAAGACCTGGTTTAGAATACTAATTCTGACACTTTCTAGCTCTGTGACCACAGGCAAATCCTTCGAATTTAACTCAATTCCATTCAACAAGAATTCATAAAATGGCTTCTAAGTGCAAGGCACTGTGCTGTGCACTAGGGGTATGAATGCAAAATTGAAACAAGAGTCCCTGTTTTGAGGAGGTTGCATTCTATTTTACCTTCCTGAGCTTGTTTACCCATCTGTAAAATGGGTAGCTGTGGTGGGGAATCATAGAATTGAAGAATTTAGGGTTAGAAAAGACTTCAGTGGCTCTGTATTCCAACCTTAGCTGAAATGTATTACCACTATAACATAGCCAGCAAGTGGTCATCCAGTACCTGCTTGACAAATTCCTCCAGTGTGGAATAATCCACTTCATTCTAAGGCAGCAATTCCATTTTTGAGACAACTCTAACTATTGGGAAGGTTTTCCCCCCGACATCCTGTCTAGAATGCCTTTGCACCTTCCATCCATTGCTCCCATTTTTTTTCCTTTGGGGCCAGACAAAATGAGTCTAAACTTTCTTCCACATGACAGCCTTTCCAATAACTGAACATAGTCATCATGTTTTGAAAACCTTAACATGCTAACAAATATGACTATTATTATTATAACCATAAATCTTAGGATAGCAGGGACCTCAGAGCACAACCTCAGGTCTAAAACTGAACTCAACAAGAATCCCTGACAACTGAGCATCCAAAATCCAAATGTCAACTTTTATAGAAAGGAAACTCACCTTCCTGGGTCTGAGCTTCTACTTTCTCTCTATAATACTAATCCAGGGAAGAGAAGAGGGAGGGGGGAAAAATTTGGAACTCAAAAGCTTGTGAAACTGAATATTGTAAGCTAAAAATAAATAAACACTTTAAAAAAACCAATAGAATCCAATATACAGCAAGTATTTATTAAATACCTACTATGTGCAAAGTACAGTACTAGGTGCAAGAGATGTAAAAACAAAATGTTAAGTCCCTGACCTATATAACATTCATTCTATTGGGGAGATACTACATGTAAACAGATAATTTGGTGTAACAGAAGGACTGGATTTGGAGTCAGAGGACCTGGGTTCAAATCCCAGCTCTTGTCACTTATCTATATGACCCTGGTCAAATCAATTAACCAATCTGGGCCTCAGTTTCTTCATCTATAAAATGAAGGTGCTTGACTAGATGTCTGCTAACAGAAATGTGGAATGGAAAAGGATCTGTAAACTTTTAAAAGCACATAGAAATTGGAGCTATTATTGTTTTCTACTGCTTTCAGAGCAATATGTACAGATGTGCCAGGCCATCATTGAGGGAATGACTATGAAAAACACAAGTCTGACCATGTCACTCTCTCACTCAAGAAACATTCCCTCCACCCCGCCCCTTTTTGGCTTTTAAATCCCTTCACAAACTGGCTCTAGTCTCATTTCTCTTTGGTCTCCTTGGCTCACTCCACATTTTACACAAACTTTCCAGTTTGCTATTGCCCATATACAGTACTCCAAATATTCATTCCTATATGTCTGCACCATCTACTCCCATGCACTCATCCCTCACCTCAGCTTCACAGAATGCTCAGGCGTCAGCTCCTGTTCTGATCCTCCCAATTTCTAATGCCATCTCCTAGACCTTTCCTTATGCTTAATTTAGATTTATTTTCTGTATACACATACATCAAAATATAAGCCTTTGGAGGGCAGTGATGTTCATTTTTGTCTCTGTACACTCAGCCTATCATACGTTTGGAGCCTGGCACATAGGATGCACTTAAGTGCTTGTTGAATAAATGAATGAATGAATGAATGAATGAATGAATGACTACTCAAAGCATCACTTACTTGTGGCCTGACTCATGAGCTATGGTGAACGCCAGACCAAGCCCTGTGTCTTCATTAATGGTGCAACTTCGATATTTGCTGCACATTCCACTGATGGGAGCAAAACCTATGGGAAACACCAAAGCCAGATGTTATTCCAATTTGCTATGTATCATCTAAGCAAGAGTTCTTTTCTTACACCCTAAGGCAGGGGTGGGGAACTTGCAGCCTCAAGGTCACATGTGGCCTCAGGGCCACAGATTCCCAACCTCTGCAAAAGGGTTCAGGGCAGAGTTGGCTGTGTGTACAACTGTGTTTAGTTCCCTTCTCTATAACTAATATCACCCCAAATTTAAACAGTACAAAACCTACACTCCTCTACTCAAGTATCCTTATACTTCCTTAAGGCATGGAGAGTTTCCTTTGGTTGGTTCTTGAAGGTTGTGCCATCAGAGCACATGCTTCTAACAGGTCTTAAATATCTGGAAAGGCTTCAAATAGGGCCTCTGGTGCTGATGATTCAATTCAATCCAACAAGCATTTAGTAAACACCTACTGTAAGCCAGCTGTGCACTGGGGATACAGAACCAAAAATGAAAACAGTTCCTATTCTCAAAGAGCTTTTATTCTATGGGAAGGATATAATACATACATATAGATAAATAAATATATGATACATGCAAAGAAAACATCCTATGTCCATTTAGGAGAATTAGCTCCAAATAGATTTATTAAAGAAATTCTAACATGGATTTTTTCCAGACCCAACCTCTTCTCTGAGCTCCAGTCTCTCATTTCCATCTGTCTGTATGACATCTCCACCTGGATATCCCATTAGCCTTTCTAAATCAACATATCTAACATAGAGCTCATCATCTTCCCTCTAAGATGTGCCTCTGCTCCAGACTTAGCTTTTTCTGTTTAAGTGAACATCATCCTCCCAGTCACCCAGACATTAAATCTGAATCATCTTTGAATCCTGTCTTCACCATGATTCTCTACATCTAATCAATTGCCAGGTCCTTGTTGTCATTGTTACTGCCACAAAATCTCTCCCATCATTCCTTTCTCTATTCCTGCAATTGCATTATGCTAGTTCAGGCTTCCATCACCTTTCACCTACATTATTGTACCAGCCCCCCCTAAATGGTCTCTCTGTCACCAGTATCAATCCTTTCCAATTCATTCTTCACAAAGCTGTCAAAATAATCTTCCGAAGGCACATGCCTATCCATGTCACACCCAGGCTCAAAAGCTTTCAGTGGTTCCCTATTGCCTCTAGGATAAACTACAAAGAATAAAGTCCCGTATTTAAGGCCCTCTACAACCTGGCTCCAACTTATTTGTCTAGCTTTATGTAACGTGTCTCCACCTCAGGTACTCCAAACTCAGCCAAACTGGATTCTGAGGTGTTCCTGCCTTTCCCTACTCCTACAGATACCCCATACCTGGAACAAATTCCCTCCTCTCTCCTTCTTTCAAAACCCTTCTCTTCTATTGAAGTTTAGCTCAGGAGCCACCTTCCCCATGCAGCTTTCTTTGATCCTTCAGCTAAAAGTGATCTCTCCTCCTCATATCCTCCTAGAATACGTTGTTTGGATCTCCCCTTTGGCCACTCCCCACCAACTCCATCACTCCTTTATATCATGTGTAGCTATGTATATGTCATAACCTACCACTCCTATCCAAAAGTTTATAAGCTTCTCAAGGGCTGATGAGAGATGGATGGATAGACAGATATAAAGATAGATAGATGATTGATAAATAGAAAGATAGATGGATGGATGAAGAGATCAATGATATATAAATAGAAAGATAGAGAATTTATTAGGAAATTTTTGGAAATGTTGCAGAGAGAATTCATGGGTTGGACAAGTTGACCTCAGAAATCTCTCCTAACTTTGGGACTCTATGATTCTGTCGTTCACTCCTCACAAGAGGATTAATCAGTTAGAACAGCAGTTTTCAAATTCCAACTTCAGGATAATTGTCGGTCCTTATATGGTCACCATCTCTCTAACTCCTGCTGTCCACTGGGACTGGAAAGGCTCAGTCTAGTCCTCTCACCTCCTTTTATGACCAATGGCAGTACATGGAAATCCCTGCTCTTTTAGAGATAGTAAGTGATTGGGTATGAGTTTAACTTCATATAATAATGCAGCTTAAGCAATCTCAAAGCATCTGAAGTTAATAACAATTCATATTTCTATAGCACTTCAGAGCTGAGAACTTTCCTCTTAACTCCGTTATATAATGAAAATGTTAATATTCCATTTTACAGATGAAGAAACTAAGGCTTAAGAAGAGAAGTCATCTGGCAAGGGTCATAGAGCATCAGAGTCAGGACTTAAACTCCGATCTCTTGACTCCAAGTAGGGCTTATAGTCATCATAGGAAATAACATTAACCTTTTTTGAATTCTAAACATCTAATATATCAATAGGGACTGGTTACACAATAATCAAGAAATACTTACTGAATACCTAAAAGGTATGGGCAGCTAGTTAGGTGTCACAGTGCATAGAGCGCTGAGACTGGAGTTAGGAAGACTCATTTTCCTGAGTTCAAATATAGCCTCAGACACTTACTAGTTGTGTGACCCTGGGCAAGTCATTATTATTATAATACAAGTATAAGTCAGTGTTCACCTTTCTCATCATTGACAGGCCAAGTGAATCACAGTGTTTAACTAACTTGCCAGCGATGGCACTGGTGGCTATGTAAGAATCTTGATGCCAGCTGAGTCACGTTCTTCCACTAGACTGCCATTCATTTCATTATGCCAATGGCCAAACTCTGGTTCAATGGAAAGAGCCTTGAACTTGAAATGAAAAGATCTGGGTTCAAGTAAGGCTCCAATTGTCACATCTCTGCATAACCCTGGGCAAAACACGTAATGTGTCTGAATGTCAGTTTCCTTTTTAAGGAAGAGAGATAAATCTTGCAATTCATAACATATGTACATTAAGTACCTACTATGTAAGAAGCCTGGGCTCAGACCTGAAGGAGTTACTAAGTTTAGATAAGACTGCCCCTTTTTTAATAAGCCTCAGAGTCTAGCAGGTGTTCAATCTGGTAGACGGAAAGAGCCATGGATTTAGGCTTGAAACCTGAAGATCTGATTTCAAATCTAGCCTCAGACACTTACTAGCTGTGTGATCCTGGGAAAGCCACTTAATCTGTCTGCCTCAGTTTCCCCATCTGTATGGGTACAATAATAGCACTTACTTCCCAGGGTTGTTGTGAGGAACAAATGACATAACTGTGCTTAGCACAGTCTCTGACATATAGTAAGTTCTATATAAATGCTAGCAGTTATTATTAGCTATTATTACTTATATATCTGTCCGAACTTAACAAAGTTACCTAATTACTTTTTATACCACCTTATTCCCTACCCTCAACCCCTACCCAAATTTCCTCAACATTTGAAAGGTAGAGGTTTACACAAATGGTCTCAATGGTCCTTTCAAGGTCTGAGTTCTACGCCCTTCCAGCAACTCATAACATTCTAAAGACGATAAAGAATCAGTGTGGCGGAATGCTCAATGAATGTATTAACGAGACTTGGGTTTGAGTCCCAGTTTTGACACTTTGTGATGTTGGGCAAATCGCTTTCTCTGAGCTTCAGTTATCTCATTATGAAACGAGTTAGAAGAAAATTGGTGCTACTTACCTCACAAGGGTTGTTGTGAGGACAGCAATTTAGTAAATTGTAGTAAACTAGAAAATTTACAATCCAATAGGTGCTTAAGAAATATTTGCTGACATGAACTGAAGCTATAAATTTGATCACCTTTTACCTCAGAGTACATTTATTGCAACTGCTTCATTTTCTCATAAAGAAGCTGAGACTGAAAGGAAATGGTTTTCCCAAAGTCACACAAGGGCTGCTGCTGCCTTTACTTGCTATTGCTGCTATTGCTACTACCACCACTACTGCTGCTACTATAACTGTTGCTGCTGCTCTTGCTGTTGCCTTCACTGTTGCTCCTGCTGCCTTCACTTCTACTGCTGTTGCTGCTAATTGCCTTCACTGCAGCTGCTGCTATAGTTGAGCCTTTACTTGCTGCTTCTGCTGGGGCTGCTGCCTTCCCTGCTGCTACTGCTGCTGTTTTCCCTGCAGCTGCTGCTTCCACTGCTGCTGCTGTTGCTACTACTACCACTGCTGCTGCTATTGCTTTCCCTGCTTTTACTACTACCACCGCTGCTACTGCTATAATTGCTGCCTTTACTTGCTGCTACTGCTACCTTCACTGCTGCTGCTGTTGCTACTACTACCACTGCTGCTGCTGTTGCCTTCCCTGCTGCTGCTGCTTTCACTGCTGCTACTGCTACTGCTGCTACTAATAATAATAGCTAGCATCTATATAACATTTTATGGTTTGCAAAGCACTTTGTTATCTCCTTTGATCTCAAAAATCCTGTTGAGGAAGGTGTTATTATTACCTTTTTTTTTTTACAGATGAGAAAACTGAGGCTAAGAGGTTAAATGACTTTCATAGGGCTACACAGCTAGTAAGTGTCTGAGGCAGAATTAGCACTCAGGTCTTCCTGACCTAGGTCCAACGTTCTACCCACTATGCCACCATAAGTGACATGGCATTTTAGGGTTTCCTAATCACTTTCTTCACAGTAACCCAGTGAGAAAAACAGTGCAAGTGTTCGTCATTCCCAATTAACTGAGTTTGGAAAAGTCAAGTAACTTGGCCAAAGCCACACCTCCACCAAGGGGCACCACCGCTACTTAAATCAAATTCATTGGGACTGAAAGTACAGGGAGCTTTCATTGGATCACACTCCTATTGATCCCTCGTTGTCACTGAAAACATTGAAGTTTTGTGAGGCATTTTGGTACTGTACCTAGTGTGTCACATGGCTCGTTCTTCCAGGAACAGATATCCAGGCCTGTTAGTAAAACAGCGTGATCGTGCCGCTTGTTGTTTTTCCCGACGAGGGCAGACTGCCACTGACAGAAGCTATTCAGAGACTGATCTGCATGGTGATTGATCAGTAATCCACCCTACAGGGAACCCACACAAATCAAAAAAGATTAATAAGAAATGAATGATTGTGATCAACTGAAACTTGAACTACATCAGTTCAGAAGAAGAAATGTAAACAGAGCAATCGATGTCACTCTCCTGCTCAAACACCCTCCATACACTGACTATGAGATCAAATACAAACTTCCTAACAGAGATATCCTGCGGTCACTTCTGTTCATCCATCCAATATGTGTTAAGTATCTACTACATACAGAACCCTGTGCTCAGCACTTCTAAGGCACAAAGATTAAATGGATGTGGTCTCAGCCCTCATGAAGCATATAGCATAGGCACTCACAGAGACAGAGAATACATATTAGAATATGATGTGCAACTAACAACACCACAGAATTTAGAGCCAGGAAGGGTCTAGTGGAAAGACCTTGACTGACAGAAGATGAGACCAAAGACCCAAGAGGATGAATGACACGTCCCTGGTTACTCAGGTAGTAAGTATCAGAACTGGGATCCAAATCCGCCACTCTTTTGAGTATGTAAGAGACATGAGGTCAGATGAAGGATCACTTCCAACAAGGTGCATTAGCAAAAGCATCATAAAAGAGGTGGTAGATGAACCACGCCTTGAAGGAAGATAACAATACTTAATATTTATATAATGCTTGAAAGTTTACAAAACTTCTCATTTACAAAACCCTGTGAGAATAGGCAGTGGAATGATCAGGATCTCTACTTTGTTCATAAGGAAGCTAAGGCTCAGAAATGAACAGACTTGACCATAGCCACATGATTGGTAAGGGCTGGAGGAGGGACATATGAAAAGATGAAAAAGCACTTAATTGCTCTTGATTATTTCAAGACACTAGTTCCAACCAGACTCCATAATAATAACCATGATGACAATAAAGCGTCACTTACTCATTCCACTAGCCTCTGTGCCAAGCTGATCATCATGACAATTTAGAATAGCGCCAAATTGTACCTCTATGCTGCCCAATCTATTTCTTTGACTCTTAGGAGCAGTTGCATCACTTACTTCCCATCCCCACACCCCATGTATAATGGGTTGGACTTCAAGGTGCAAGATGATAATAAGAATAACAATAAAAGTATCTATCAATACCACTTGCATGAATTCAGCCAATAAGTTATCAAGAGAGAAATATCAAACAAATGGCTGAGTTAAGGGGATTTACTTACAGAAACTTTACAATGGCCATTAAGAACCATGTCATTGCCACCAGTAATTATAGAAGTATTATTCTTAAGGAGCCCAGATTTAGTGCTCAATGTAGACTGTGGAAGGAAAGGGTAGAAATTGTGCAATATATCACTTCTCACTGTAAAAAACTTTACTACCTACCAAATACCTAGCAAGACATAACTTGGCAGCTAGAATTATGTATCAGAAGTTAGCTGTCTTTCATGGACTCACAGAGGACAAATCACCATACTACAAATACACACCTCAAAAAATCCCGAAGAACTCGGCCAATAAACCACAGTAATAGTGGACCATTATCACAGAACAAATAGTTGTCCACAATCATCCAAACATAAAAACTTAAGGACAATAGTTTAATGGGTGTTACCATAACAAATACTCATCCAAATACTCATATTGTTACCACAAGAAATACTCCAAGCTACCTGGAATGGAAAACTTTCAGAATGTAGAGACAGGTTAGCAGATGTGATCAATATCATGGTGGAATAGCATGAAGCACATCTCACCCTTCTTGTCCTGTCTACTATTGGAGTTGTACTGAGGATGTTTTCAGTGAGCCTATAGGAGATTATCTTTTATCCTAATATTTTCATCTATCTACAAATGTGACCTGTACAGTAGTCTGTAGAACATTAAACAGAAAAGGATAATAGTAGGGTAACAATTTATACAAGCACCATTGATATCTGAACCCCACAAAAAAGCTGGATGATAATGATGGTGGTGGTGGTGGTGATGATACAAGAAAGGGATTTATAATAGTTATTCAGGATCAAGTTGTTGCAATCATAAATTACACAATGGTTATCCTTAGGGAGCCCAGATTTATAGATTAATCTGGATTTTATGATAATTTGATGGAAACAATGCAACAAATCACAGTATATTATAAAACTTTAATATCTACCAGATTCCTTAAAAAAGATACAATCAGGTGCCTAGAATCACACACCATAATTTTACTATCCTTTTTAAACTAATCTATATACTGCAAATACAAACCCCAAAATATTCTTGAGAATTCAGCAAATAAACTATAATGGAATGAATATGTCATTACAGATAGGTCTGTTGCCCACAACCACCAGGACACAATATTAATCCATAAAAATTTTAGGAAGAACATTTTAAAGAGTTTATCATTATAATGAATACTCATAATCTCTAAACTACATAGAATGAAAAGCTTTCAAAAAATAATCTGTATTAAGCTTTAAGTCAGGGCTCCTTAAAGATAACCCTTATGCAAATTGAAACCATGTTTAAATAAAGTAAGGTACATATCATCCCTTTCTTCCTGTTTATTATTAGAGTTGTCCCAACAATGTTTCCAAATAACCTATAAAAGCTAAGCTCATATCCCAATAGTTTGAATTCAATTACAGAAAGCAGTCTTATCCATAGTCTATGGAACAGATCATTTCTCTCTGAACTCTATCAAAAAGGTGAGAACAAGACAACTGATGATAATGATGACAAATGACAATTCTATACTGTTTTAAGTTTTGCAAAATGCTCTACACCTATCATCTCATTTGTGCCTAAATCCCAAGCTCCTGAAAGGACTCACAAATGTGATTACTGACTCACTGTTGATGATGTTGGAAAGGTCATTATGAATGGCAGAAATGCTACAGGACTGGAAAACAGCTAATGTTCCAGTTATTAAAAGAAAGGGGTGTGCAAACCATAGGCTAGTGAACTTGACTTTGATTTTTGGCAAAATCTTAGAAATAAAGATTCTAGTTGGCAAACCACAACCTGAGGATCAAATCCTGCTTGCTGCCTGCTTTTATGTAGCCAGTCAGCTAAGAATAGTTTTTACATTTAAATTTACAAAAGCCATTTTTAGCTTACTGGCCATACAAAAGCAGGCAGTAAAACAGATTTGGCTCTTGGACCACAGTTTGCCAATCTCCGTTCAAAACATACTACCAAGAAGATAGTGAAAATCTAGAAAGGAAATGGTCATGTTAAGTACTAGGTAAGTACAAAGAAAGGCCCCCCAAAATTCCTTGCCCTCAAGAAGTTCACGGTCTGATAGTGGGAGACAACATACAAGCAACTATGTACAAAAAGGTACACACAGGATATATGGGGGATAGTCTCAGAGAGAAGAGATTGGCATAAGGGGGACTGAGAAAGGCAAGGTGGGATTTGAGATGAAGGAAGTAAGGAGACAGAAGTAAGTATTGCAGTATGTGGAACAGCCAGTCAAAATGCCCAGAGTTAGGAGATAGAGAGTCTTGCCCAAGGAAGAATAAGGAGATCAGAGTCATTGGACTGTAAATCATAGAGTACATGGAGGGGTGTAAGGTAGTAAGGGGCTGAGTTATAAAGCATTTTAAAAGCCAAATAAAAGATTTTCTATTTCATCCTGAGGCAAAAGTGAACCATTATAGTTTACTGAATAGGTGAGTGATCCAACCTGTACTTTAGGAAGATCACTTGGATAGCTGAGTGAAGGATTGACTGGAGTGAGCTGAGACTTGAGGCAAGGAAACTAAATAGCTGGCTATTTTAATAGTCCAGGCAGTAAATGATGAGGGACTGCATCAAGATGTTGTCAGTGCCAGAGGACAGAAGAAGTCATATACAAGAGACATTCTGAAGGAAGAATTGACAGGGCCTTGGCAACAGACTGACTATGAGAGAAAAAATTGAGAAGTCAAGAATGATACTTAGATTGAGAGCTTAGGTGACTGGGATGAACTTGACAGTAACAGAGAAGTTAGGAAGAAGGAAAGGTTTCGGGGGGAAAGATAATGGGTTCAGTTTGGACCTGTTGCTTTAATATGTCTGCATGACATCCAATTTGAGAATCCAATAAGCAGCTGGAGATGAGAGACTGGAGGTCTCACAGTAAGTGTGCAAAGTGACTTTGCTAAGGCTCCAACAAAGGAGACTGAAAGTTAGGAGGAGAACCAGGAGAGAGTAGTGTCACAAAAACCCATAGAGAAGAGAATATCAAAAAGACGAGGGTGACCAGCTGTGCCTAGGTCTGCAGAGAGGTCAAGAAGGATGAGGACTGAGAAAAGGCCATTAGATTTGTGCACTAAGAGATTATTAGTAACTCTGGAAGAAGTAGTTTCACTTGAAGGTCAAAAACCAGACCAAAGAGAGTTAAGACTTCTGTGCTCTGCCTGGACCACTTCTGTAGTATTGTATTCAGGTTTGGGCAACACATAAGAGGAAGGACAATGATAAGCTAGAGAACTAAGGAGATTGAGTAGGACATCGAGAGCATTCTATATGGAGATTGGTTAAGGAAATAAAAAAGAAGAAAAGACAATAAAGACTGCAAGGATTTCAAGGTGCTCCCCCCAACCTCACCCCAGCTCCTCTGCAAAGGTGGGGGTGGGACAGTGGGTTCCATGGATATGGAATATCACATATAGTTATATGACCAGATTTTCTGAGGTTATTTATCAGTTTTGGCTGATTTTCTTCCTCTTCTTTTTCTTTTTTTCCTTAAAAAAACCTTTGTTAACATGGTTTGGCTCTTTGGGAGGAGAATGGGGAGGAATATAGAAAGAAATTTAGGAAATGCAAAAAAACAAAAGATATAAATAAAAAGAATTTCAAAGGCTGTCATGTGGGAAAGGGTAACTAAGAGCAGATGAGTTCTGTTTGGCTTCAGAAGGCAGAACACTAGGACAATGGGTAAAAGTTACATTAGAGGCAGATTTGGACTTGATAAAAAGAGGAAGAGAACCAGTATTTATTAATCGACTGTTAGGCCAGTCATTGTGCAAAGTGCTTAAAATATATATATAGGAAAATATATATATATATTCAATATATGTGACATATACATATATATATTAGATACAAAATACCTATCAGGAATATCTTCCTAACAGTTAAAACTGTCCAAAAGTAGAATGAGTCGCCTCAGGGAAAATGAGTTCTTCCTCATGGGAAGTCTATAAATAACCACTTCCTAGCTGTGTGGCAGAGAAGTAAGACTAGCTTTACCCTGAGGCTACACTGAGAGATACTCTAGGACTGGCCCTCATTGACTCCGTTGGCACGTCCAAGCTTATGGCCAAAACAGTTCGGGAAATGCTACGTGAGGCTTTTTGGCCTTATTAAAGACTACGCAGGAGTCTCATGTCTACACGTCACAAACATTTTCTTCAAAAAAGGGAAGAGAAATATTGGACGTGGAAGATAATTAATATCAGCACATAAAGTGAAATCAACTTTAACAATAAATGAAGTTATACCTAAACCAGGTGTCTGGGTATGTGAAAATGGGTGGTACAATGGATAGAGCTGCTGAGCCTAGGCTCAGGAAGATTCAGGAAGGCCTGAGTTCAAATCCGGCCTCAGATAATTATTAGCTGTGTAACCCTGGGCAACTCATTTAACCTCCATCTACCTTAGTTTTCTGTTCTGTAAAATGGCAATAAAAATAACACCTACCTCCCAGGGTTGTTGTGAGGATCAAGTAGATACCATTTGTAAAGTGCCTGGCACATATTAGGCGCTATATAAATGCTAAACATGATGATGATGATGTTCGTTGAATCAACTTAGAGCAAATACCAAAATTAATATAAGACTATAGGAAAGAATACAAACGAAGAAGCCCTGGTGTGTAATTAAAAAAAATAACTCCGGGGCAGTTAGGTGGTACGGTGAGTAGAGCACTGGCCCTGGAGCCAGAAGGACCTGAGTTCAACTCTGGCCTCAAACACCTGACACATGTACTAGCTGTGTGACCTTGGGCGACTCACTTAACCCCAACTGCCCTGCCAAAAAAACCCAAAACACAAATAACTCCAATATGAGCTATTCAAACTGAAGCATAAACAGACTGAGACTCACACAGGGTAACACAGATGGAAAGTACTCACAGGCATGAACTGAACCCAGATCCTCTGGCTCCAAAGCTAGGGATCTTCTGCTGTACCCTCATGCATTCTGTACCAATGGAGAGCACGTCCACACTGAAGAGACCGTGTAGGGCCTTAGGCATAGTAGGTGCTTAATAAATGTGGGTTGCATTGAATTCAACTAAATTCAAAGACATACTCAACTGAGGCTATAAAATTTATTTTTATATAGCTTCCAGAAGAAATATGTCAAATTTAGTAGGGCCACATTTTGATGTTATTGACATCTGTTTAGCCAAATGCTATTTCCTAGTTTTACAGCACACATGAAAGCCAGAATGGGCTCTTTGTGACTTCAAAACTCTGGCTGTTTCCATTACTCCATGCTGCTCACTGATGCCATAAGGCAGAACCACATCCTTTCCCACTCCCCAAACACTCATACCCATAATTTCAAGACATGTTAAACTTTATATGAGGTTAGTAGTCTGACATCTTTTCTGTCCAAAAGTGGAATGTGAGGCAGTAGTGAATTTGGCCACTTTGGAGATCTCCAAGAAGAAAATGGACAGATATTTGCTGGGACTGGCCTCCTGGCTGTTTCATGAACAAGACACTGCATCTCTTGACTCTGGGCATTTTCTCTGCCTGTTTTCCACACCTGGAACGGTCTCCCTCCTTGACTACACCTCTGGACTTCTCTGGCTTCCTTTACGGCCCAACTACAATCCCAAGTTCTACAGAAAGATTTTTTCCAACCCCTCTAAATTCAAATACCTTCCATCTCTTAATTATTTCCTATTTATCCTGTATCTAACTTGTGTGTATATATTTGTTTGCTAGTTGTGCCCCCCACCCCATTAGATTGTGAGCTCCTTGAGGACAGACTGTCTTTTACTTTTTTTGTAACCTAGAACTTAACATAGTGACAGGCATATAGTAGTCCCTTAATAAATGTCCACTGACTGAAAGAGGAAATAACTATTGAGTACAAGTTTGGTCTAGAGCAGAGTTTCTTTATCTTTTTGTGTCAAGGCCCCCACTGTCAGTTTGAAATAATTAAATGAATTGCTAAATTTTAGTTAAAGGGTAATAGGAAGAAAAAGATATATTTTATTTACCTTCCAAGACCATAAACTCCCTGAAACCTAACCACAGACCCCTTAGGGATCCAGGGACTCCAAGTTAAGAACCCCTGATTTAAATGATCTCTAAAACCCCATCCGATGCCAAGATTCAGTGTTTCTGTCATTTTCTATCTGATTTTATGAATTCTAGAATTTTAGAGTTTAAAGAGGCCTCAGAAATTAACTTATTTTAGCCCACTGTCTAAAGCCATCAGCCCTGCTGTGGGCAAATTTCCTGCTAAAATGTTTTTTTTTTTTTGGTATGAGAAAGAACATCTGAAAATTCCTAAAGTGTTATCCACTTCCCCCAACCATCCAGTAGTTTAGGAATTTAAGAATTAAGGGCATGCTTTCTTGGGGGAAGAAGTTTCTATCTCTCTGTTTGGTTGAGAGACTCAAATTCAATAAATATTTATGAGGTCCTTCCTATGATATGTAAGACCCCTGTGCCAAGCAGCAGGTGAGACAAAGAATTTAAAAAAAATATGGTGTCTGTCTTAATGGAGCTTGTGGTCTAGTACTGAGATATAGCTATTTTTAAAAAACTCTTTAATAGGTAACTATAATATATAATATAATATTCTATTATAAGTGAGAGAGAAAGCTTCAGTGAACTGCTTTGTGAAATCCAAGGTGGGACACACTGTGGTTTGTTGAACTGCTATACACACATACATACATACACAAACACACGCACACATAGATAATTGCGATGCATACATATATGTGTGTGTGTATATATATATATACATATATATTTCAGTTAGAAGGTAATAGAAGGATCTCTCTCTCTCTCTCTCTCTCTCTCTCTCTCTCTCTCTCTCACACACACACACACACACACACACACACACACACAACACATACGCACAAATACACACCATGCCAGTCCCTGAATCCCAATTCAATTGTAAAATAGATTATGACAAATTGATGGCAGGATAAACAGCCCTTCAAAAACAATTCTCTATTATGCGAGGGTCCCATGACCATTAACACAGACATTCCTAAGAAACAGAAAAGATTCATAAAAGAGCCTCCAAGATGTAGCTATCACTCACTGACTTTATGACTCAAAACCACAACTTCCCAGGTTTTTGGTATATTCTGGCTGCTTAAAGCACAGCCTGATGAATATGACTTTTCCTGTAATGTATATAACACAAAGTAACACAAATAGACACACAGGAAAAGCCATTAGGGTGACCTGACTCCTCAGATCCACAATGCTCTATAATGAGAAGGCTTCCACTTGGCTCTCTTACTCTCCTGACAACCAAGTCAGTCATGTAGCCACAGTGTAAGGACAATTTAGGGAAGAATTTCTCAGACACATGGATTCTCCCTGCTTTTATTGAGTTCTCAAACTTAGCCTGCAAGTAGGAGGACAAGGTGGTGCCATCTTTAATGGTACTGGCAACAGCAGATGCCTTTCTGCTCCCACAAGTCAATTTTTCCATCTCCATGGCCATACAAACATATGACACCTAGAGCAGTTCTGGACAAACAGTAAATATTTAGCAAACTTTAGTCTCTTAGTTACTTTCATCAAAGAAGCATTTAGTAAGCACCTACTACCACTACTTGGGGGCCATCTCAGTCATCCTGATCTCTTTGTTGCCGCTGGACCCAGATGGCTTGGAGGAGAAAGTGAGGCCAGTGACTTTGCATAGCCCTCCCTCACTTAAACCCAATTCACTTGCATGTCATGGCATCACCTCCCTGATGTCATGGTCTTTTTTGAGAATGAAAAACAAACTACTATTAGTGATAGTAAGCATCTTTCTTATTTCACAAGAATGTCTGCGTTAATAGTCGTGGGACCCTCATATGATGGAGAAATTTTTTAAAGGCTGTTCATCCTGCCGTCAAATTGTGCTATAATCTATTTTACAATTGAATTAGGATTCAGGGATGGGAATAGGATGTGTGTGTGTGTGTGTGTGTGTGTGTATGTGTGTGTTGGCAGAACACTAGGCTATGGAGAGCAGAAGACAGCACAGAAATGCATGACACAGTCTCTACCCCTAGAAAGCCTATGATCTAGCAGAACAAGATAAGGTTGTATCCTACCACTTACAGGTTCTTGTTCCAGGAGAAGGAGGCTCACCACAACAATGTTTATGTCACTTCCAATGGTCCCATCTTTAAAAAGACTGGAAACCTGATTGAATAATGAAAAAGACAACAAAATCCAGTAAGAAAAAACTAACTTTTCCTAAAAGAGAAAAGAAAAAATCAACTACTTTATGTCAAATTATGATAAGAATAAATTTTGCTGCTGAAAATTAGAATTCGAAATATTTGTTGCATTCATTCATTCACTCAACATTGATTAAGCACCTGTGTTAAGCTGCATGTTAAAGGGTGAGAGATATATAGAGATATAGATAGACAGATAGATAGACAGACAGACAGACAGACAGACAGACAGACAGACAGATAGATAGATAGATAGATAGATAGATAGATAGATAGACAGACAGATAGACGGATGGACGGATGGATGGGTGGATGGACAGACAGGCGGATGGGCAGACGAACAGACAGCTGGCTAGTTAGATAGATAGATAGATGAATAAGATATAAGTCTTTCCATCAAGTATCTTAGAGTTTAGTAGGGAGTTAATACAAATGCACAAATGAAAAACAGCTAGCATTTATAGAGCATTTTAAAGTTTGCAAATCATTCTGTAAACATTTATATTCACTACAATTCTGGGAGATAGGTGCTATTATTATCTTTACTTTGCAGATGGGAAAACTGCACCAAACAGAGATTAAGTGACTTGCCCAGGGTCACATAGCCAGTAAGTATCTGAGGCAAGATTTGAATTTAGGTCTTTCTGACTCCAGGTCTAGTGTTCTATCTACTGTGCCACTTAGATGCCTATAATGATTTCTAGGTAGAGTCAGGGAAAGAATTACCACCTGAGTTAAGCCTTGAAGCAAAAAAAGGCTTTCATCAGGTGGAGGTGGGGCAGTTGAGGCCACTCAGAGCAGGGCAGGGTAAAGGTATATTGTAAGTAAAGTACAGATATGGGACAAGGTAGGATAGGAATAGCAAATGGCAAGTAGGTCTGTTTGGCTGGACTGTAAAGTACATGAAGGGAAATATAAGAGAAAAATCTGAGAAGGTAGATTAAAGCCAGATTATGGTAGGTCTTGAAAGCAAAACCCAGTAGTTTACACCTTTATTGAAATACAGCCATAAGATGTCAGAACTAGACTGTCCACAGAGGTTATCAAGCCCAATCTGAACAGGAATCTCATCTACGACAGTCCTGATGAACAATCACTTATTGGGTGAGGTGGTAAAACAGGTCCAGAGAGATTAAGGGATTCTGCTTAAAGAACTTCTCTGAGATCAACCATGCCCAAGGGAGCTCATTACTGGGAAAAAAAAAAACTCAGCATCCTTCAAGATCTCATCAGCCTTGGAACTCTACGTGATCATCGCTCTCTGCCCCTCTGACTAAAGGGTGGAGCCGTAAACTCCAAAACCCAGTACCTGGCACACAGGTTCTCAATAAATTTGCACTGACTATTAGAGGGGATGGGGAAAATAGGTTATTTTAGATATTTCTCTTTCTAAGCCAGAAATTATTTGGATATTTGATCAATGTTAAATTAATTGAAATTCTCCAGCAGATTTGTGCTTAAAACCAATATTAACATTTTTTCTTCAATGGAACCCACATCTTCATCATCTAAGACTAGGAAGGGACATAGGCCAGTCATGAAGCAAGAATGAGAAATAACTAATGGACAGTTCAAGTGCTATACAGGTATCCTACCAGGCACAAAAAAAGAGAAAAGCCTCCAGTATCTTGGGTTCATCATGTGCAGAGGAGTTATAGAAAGATATAGAATCAAAAAGCATGGGGCTACTCTGATCTGCATTCAAATAGATGGGCTGTAAGCTCCATGACAATAGAGTTTGTTTTGTTGTCTTTGTGACCTAAGGCCTCCATAGTGCTTGACACATAGCAGGCCCTATATAAATGCTTGTTGATTTACTGAATGATCAATGTAGGAAGCACCTTACACCAATGAGACTATGGATTTACAATATGTTTTTGTAAATATAGTCCCGGGAAGATATATTTTCTAAAATCTTATGCTTATGAATCATCTGCAAAAGTTCAAACTCTCTCCTTCTTAGAGGGAGGAAGGGACGGAAGAACAAAGGAAGGAAGGAATGGGGAAAGGAAGGAAGGAAGGAATGGGGGAAGGAAGGAAGGAAGGAATGGGGGAAGGAAGGAAGGAAGGAAGGAAGGAAGGAAGGAAGGAAGGAAGGAAGGAAGGGACGAAGGGAGGGAGGAAGGCAGGAAGGAAGGGAGGGAGGGAAGGAGTGAGGGAGGAAGGGAGGAAGGCAGGGAGGGAGGGAGAAAGGGAGGAAGGGAGGGAGGGAAGGAGGAGAAGCAGGAGAAAGAGGGCAGAGAAATGGAGAAAATGGAAAGAAAGAGAAGGGACAGGGAAGAGGGAAGGAGGTAAGAAGGATAGAGGGAGAAAATAAGTGTTTATTAAGTACCTACTCTTCAAGAACAAAGGACAAACAACAACAACAAAAATGTAGAAGCCACTGTGCTAAGCACTTTACAAATACTATCTCATTTGAGCCTCACAATGACTTTGGCAGGTAGGTGCTATTATTATCTCCATTTTACAGTTGTGGAAATTGAAGCAGACAGAGGTTAAGTGACTTGCCCAGAGTTACACAGCTAGTATGTGTCTGAGACTAGATTTGAACTCACATCTTCCTGATTCCAGGCCCAATGTTTGATCACTGAGCATCCAGAGATTGAAAATTTGCTGTCAGCCCATGCTGAGACTTACCATGTTCATTACAGTTAGGATGTATGTGGTCACATTTTCTTTGCCATGTTTTTCCACCATTTTCTTATCAGCCACAACAAGAGTCTCCACATTGAGGCCTCGCTGGGATTTCCCAGCAGACCTTCTAAACCGTCCAGTGCTCATGTATTCATCCACCCTTACGTAGGTATCATCTGTGGGGGGCTTGGGGGCATCTGTAAAGAAACAAAGCCACTTTGGCAGAGGGTCTGCAGGGAGTACACCTCTAAAGGACAGAGGGACTGCTGCAGGAAGACTCCAGCCTGATGGCCACCACCACCACATGGTGCTGAATGGCAACTATAAAAATTGCTCCTACTTCAGAAAGAAAAAAAAGATGATAAAAACAACTTGAGACAGCAGAATAAGTCAAGAACCAGGTATTTAAATGCATAAAGTAAAATATAGGATTGCAAAAGAAACTAATTACACTGAAATACAATTATCAAAAAAAATTTTTAAACCAAGTTCACGGACCCCAGGTTAAGAACTAGTATTCCCTGAGGATCTGTTCTTGATCCACTTCCCTTCTTTCTTGACACTCTCCCTTGGTGATCTTCTTCACTACTCCAGAGTCAGTTGTGACTTTGATGAGGCAGTATTGTACCAAGAGAGGGGACTCAGGAATCAGAGGCATTGGGTTCAGAATCTGCCTCTGATGCTTCCCCTCAATGTGACCTTGAGCAAGTCTCTTAACCATCCTGAGTCTCAGTTTCTTCATATGTAAAATGAGGGGGTTAGATGTGATGGCTTCTGAGGTCACTTTAAGCTTACAATCTATTATCTTATGACCTCATGCAGATAATTCCTAAATCTCCGTCTCTGGCCCTTAACTCTCTCTTCTGAGCTATAGAACCATATCTCTAGTGACCCATAGGCTACCTCCATCTGGATTTCCTACAAACACCTCAAATTCAGTATGTCCAAAAACAAACATTCTTTACCGCTAAACTTGCTCTTCCTTCTGACTTCACTATTTCTGTGTATGGTACCAACAAGCAGCATCTAGTCTCCCATGTTCAGTACTTTGGCATTAATTCTGACCATTCTTTTTCCCTTGATGTAACAACAACGTTTACTTGTGGGTACTGTGGCTGTGTAAGACCAATAACACCAGAACACAGGAGGGCTGCTAACACAGGCTCTTTGATCTGCTTTTCTAAGGAAAGCAACTTTAAGGGTTTACAATCTCATTTTAATTAAACATACATGTATCATTCACTTAGTTCAGGAGGAAAAGTCAGCACCCTGAACTTCAGAGAAAACACAAAGAGAAATTATAAACAGAAATTATATAAACAGAGCAAATAACACAAATCAGCAGACAGGGATTCTAATTGTCTGTCCATAGCAATACATACATAATTACCAGAGAGAGAAGCACCAAAATCTGGGTTTTCAAAGTCAGGGGGCTCCTTAATGGCTCCCCAGTGGCCAAATCACACTAACTCTCTTTCAGTGAGTGAGCACCAAAGCAAAATGCTAACCTCAGAGTATATATACACTTCTTCAGGGTCAGAGGGCATCACAACCATGTGACTCAAACTCATGTAATTTAGGCTTTCTTATGACTTAAGCAGGTTATCAAAGACTCTTGATTCAATCAAAGACTCTTGATTCGAAGGCAACACTCGGTCAAAGGCACTTGATTGCCTTAGTGCTGAAAAGTATTCCAAAAGAAAAAACAGCAAAAAGCCCCACTTTGCTTGCCATTACACTTGACTCTCATATGCAGTCTTTTACTAGGTCCAGTCAATTCCATCTCTACAATATCTTTTTCCAGCTGTCCCCTCCATATTTGCCTATAGTATAATAGCCTCTTTACATGATTTTTCATTTTTCTTTTCTCCAATCCGTCTTTCAGAAAGAATACGCTTTCTTATAATATAGATTGGGTCATGTCACTCATGACATGCTCAAAAATATTCAGTGGCTCTCTACTACTTACAGAATAAAGCATCCAAGAACTTCTACAACCTAACACCGCTTAACCTTTTCAGCTTTACCTCATATTATACCCCTCTATGATCTCTAAGCTTCAGGTAAACTGAACCCATGATCATACCTTGAATTTTGTAAGATACCCATGCCTGTCCCCATATTGCTCCTAATGCCTAGGATACCCTCCCGTGTCTCCCTTTTCTCCTGTTGAATTATGTCTCATTCATTAAAGCCCAACTCAAACATAATCTCCTCTAGAAAGATTTTTCTCATTCTAGTGACTGGGAACAGCCTGACCCCTCTGATTTCAACTTTGTCTTGTACCACCATGATGATCCTTATCATACAATGTAAACTAGAGTTCTTTGGATTTGTGTTGTATTCCAACAGTGGACTATCAGATCCATGAGGTTGGAGGCCATGTTTTATCTGAATTATATATCTCCCTCAGCCACCAGCACAAGACCCTGCACAGTAGATACTCAATAAATTGGCTATTATTGTAAATAGAAAATCTTCTCTTCGGAAGTCAAAGCTCTTCATAACCTAGCCACCTCTTACCTATCAATCTTCTTCCACTTTACTCCCTGCCAAGTGCTCTTCAATCCAATGACACTGGCCTCCTGGCTGTTCCATGAACAAGACTCTCCATCTCTCAGCCCGGGGAATTTTCTTTCACTTTCCCCCATGGCTGGAATGTTCTCCTTCTTTAACTCCACATACTGGCTTCCCTTAAGTCCCAATTAAAATCTCATCTTTTACAGGAACCCTTTCCCAGTCCCTCTTAATTCTAGTGGCTTCCCTTTTTTAATTATTTCCTTTTGATTCTATATCTGTATATATCTCTTTGCTTCTTGTCTCCCCCATGAGATTATATGTTCTTTTAAAGAAGATACTGTCTTTTGCCTCTTTTTGTATTCCCTAGTGCTTAGCACAGTGCCTGGCATACAGTAGGCATTTATTGATTGATTGACCACCAGCACTTCAAATATTTGAAGATGGTGAACATGGCTCCACTAAGTTTTCTCATAATTTTGTCCAACATGCTCATTTTACACATTGGGAAACTGAGGCATAGAAGAGAACTTGTCCAAGGTCATATTTGTTCCAAAAAGTAAAAATAAATGAATGAATAAATGAGTAAATAAATAAATGAACGAATGAGGGCCAGGTTTGTACTTTTGGCCTTAAGCCTTCACCTTCAGTAATAGCCTTTCCCTTCAGAGCACAGAAAACACTTTGCTTCGAATTTCTCTAATGAGGCTAATTATGTAACATTTTATATTATCATATCTGTGTTTATATCTGATTTTCTTACTAGATCAGGAGCTTCATTAATACTAGGACTGTGGATTGGTCTTACCTAAACTTTCTATCTGCCTCAGGCATGGCATAGTGCTTTTTACACAGCAGACACTTAATAAATGTTTGTTATCCAGTTGTGTTGGTTATATTTCCTTCCCAATTTCTAATGGATTCCCTGGAGTGGGATTAGTCCCATTTTAAACAAGCAGCCCCACTCCCAGCCATGTCAGCACTGCTGTCTGCCCTTAAGCAAACACAGACACGTCTGCACAGGGTCCACATTTAAAATGAGAACAAGAGAATGTTTCCTTACATACATTTCTTGCGCCTTCCACAAAAATGCTGCTTCTGCAGCCTTGGATGCTGAGAAGGCTTCTCTGGGCCCGGAGACTCCTGGGGGCTGGGACTTTGGGAATGAGCAGGCAAAGGCACACTGGATCCAGGGAAGAACTGGTACCGCTGGATTTTCTCCTCTGCTGTTCTTTTGTATAGTACATGAGGATGGTGGCCTGTGGGGGAGGTATAGTTGTGTTCCTGGGCTAGCAGTACTGGCAGTGGAGATATGAGGAATTCATTTTCCCGTGTCCTGATTAAACCTGACTAAAAAAAAAGACAATTCTTTACCACGTGTCTTACACATAAATGTATCATTTCTCTCTATCTGCACTTGTCACAGTCAGCTTCAATCCAATCCAAACAAATCCTTTTTGTTTATATGTCTCTCTGATATATAGAAGTTCACATAAATCATTCATTCAACAAATATTTAGGCATTTACCATGTTCTGTTTTGCATTTTGTCTCTATGAGGACAGTGCAATAATTATACACACACACACACACACACAAACACACACACACACACACACTTTTTACTGAACCTGTGATTTCCTTGGCATAGGGGACTCTTGGTGGGTAAACTCCCTTTTCCAATTCAGATAGTCAGTTAATAGTCTTATTTATAGAGTTTCCTGGAGCACTGTGAGTTTAAGTCATTTGCCCAGGGTTACAATGCAAATAGATACCAGAGGAAGAATTCGAACCCAAGTCCTCTTGACCCTGGGGCCTGCTCTCTATTATAAGGTCTTGATTTCCAATGTGCCCTCAGACATTTGCTTTGTGACTCTAGGCAAGTCATATTTTAAAAAATCCCCCTCTCTGTGCCTCAGTTTCCTCATCTGTCAATGGAGGTTATAATAGTACCTACCTTCCAGGATTGTTTTAAGGTTCAAATGAGATAATATTGGAAAGTGCTTTGCAAACCTTGAAGTTCTCTATAAATGCTGGCTATTATTATCAAGTGCCTATTATGTTCCAGGCACTGTGCTAACCCATAAGACTCTATATTACCTTTGATAACAATACTAATAATGATAATGATAAAAGCTTACATTTATATGGTACGTGGTTTTACACATACAAATGTTTGTGACTGAGGAAAGCCTCCCCCTTCTGCTTGCTATGCCTCCTGTCCAATGTAGCAAGAAAAAGAGATAACAGATGGACAGCTTGCACACTGAACAGATGGCCCAGGATCTAGACTTTGGGAAGTGAGTTTACACTGATCCACTGAAGTATTATGATATTAACAGTTCATCTTTCCGCAGTACTTTTCAGTCATTCATGAGCTGCTTTCCTTACTCACTACAGCTCTGCGGGGTAAGAATAGTCCAAGGATTCTCACTCACATATTACAAAGAAGAAAACTGAGAGGCTCAGAGAGGGGCAGTGATTCCCCTGATGTTACACAGCTAGGAAGTGTCAGAACCAGGTCTTAAACCCATGTCTTTTGACTTCAGATCCAATGTTCTTTCCATTTCACATACGACCTCTTCCACCCCTGCCTGGAAGGACAGAGATGATGGTGCTGATTCAGCAACAAATATCTATTGGTTGGTTATTATTGTTGATCAATAAATATTTATTAAGTCTCTACTATGTGCCAATCAATGTTCTAAGCCCTGGGGAAACAGGCACAAAGAATTAACTAATCCTTACTTGTAATGATGAGAAAAGGCCAGACCCAAGGTATGGAAGACACAGGGTGATTCTAGAGTGAAAACTGGATATGTTGATTTCATTTAAAAGTGCCCGATCAGGTGATCTCAGATCATGCCTCAGACTGCAAAGTCTTGCCATAGAAACAGAATTATACAACGTGGAGTTTAAAGGGACTTGAAAGATCATCGAGTATAGCCCTCACAACTAAGTTCAGAAACTGAAACCCAGAAAGAAGAAGTTATTTGGCTCCAGGTCATGTGATAAGTTGGTAGCAAGGCTGGCATTCAAACACAGGTCTCCTTTACTTCTCCCACAGTTCTTTCCTCTACACCACACTGCCTCTATCTATACATTCTCTATGGACCGTTTGCATTCAAGCTGGATTACAGGCAGGGTGTTCTGGTAAAGTAATAACTAGCAAAGTATCTGTGACATGCTTTTAAGGTTAATCTACATTATTAACACTTTCTTAAGTCTAGACAATGAAAGGAAGAAAGGAAGAAAGGAAGAAAGGAAGGAAGGAAGGAAGGAAGGAAGGAAGGAAGGAAGGAAGGAAGGAAGGAAGGAAGGAAGGAAAGAAGGAAGGAAAGAAGGAAGGAAAGAAGGAAGGAAGGAAGGAAGGAAGGAAGGAAGGAAGGAAGGAAGGAAGGAAGGAAAGAAGGAAAGAAGGAAGGAAAGAAAGAAGGAAGGAAGGAGGGAGGGAAGGAAGGAAGGAAGGAAAGAAGAAAGAAAGAAAGAAAGAAAGAAAGAAAGAAAGAAAGAAAGAAAGAAAGAAAGAAAGAAAGAAAGAAAGAAAGAAAGAAAGAAAGAAAGAAAAAGAAAGAAAGAAAGAAAGAAGGAAAGAGAAATCAAGGCCCAGTTGGTAACATTTGCTAATTGTAAGTGCTCACACTGAAAATTTAACTGCCCCCTCAAGATGGCTTCAGTACACTCCCGAATTCAGGAGAGGCAGCAACAAAGACAGGAAAGATCAGGAATCTGGAGATTTGAGTCTGGACACTAATCATCTGAGTGTCCACAAGCAAGTCCCTTCCTCCTCTCTGGGCTCCAGCTTCCTCTTCTGTAAAGTGAAGGGGGTTGAACTCAATGCTGCATCTCTTTTATAAGACTGATTCCTCAGAAGTCATTGGACAGACTTTTATAGCTAGAAACAATGTTGGAAACCAGTTTCTCCTCTTTGTTCTTCCAAAAAGGAAACTGTTTTTGCCTTTCTTTGTATCCTTGGTGTTTAGCACAGTGCCTGGCATATTATCATCAATGCTTCTTCACCTAACTTGAGGAAACTGAGGCCCATAGACAGAAAGAGACTTGTCCAAGATCATAAAATTATTAAGGGGCAGCATACAGTTCAGAAGATCCAGGCCCTCTGTCTTCCAACCTAGTGCACCCTAAGGCCCCTTCTAGTGCATATTCTATGACATCTTGGAATATCCAGTCATAGGGGTTTATTGAGTTTTGAAGTTCATGAGAAAAACCTTATACACTCTATGCTGATATTCCAGACCTGAAAAGTAACACAGTAATGAAATCACTCCCAGATGGCTGAGTCCCTAGTTAAAAACAGAGGGATGATCACTAGTTCTTTCCACACTGGATGGTCTTACTCACTGAGAACCAGGGCTTCTCAGTTCTTCTCCAGGGTAAGTGCTATACCTCTCTAAGTGGCTTCCACTCTTCAATCTACTTCTATCTACTGCCCCTTCCTCCCCTCTAATCATCTCCCCCATCCCAGGCCCTTATAACTTTAACTCCATAATCATTTGCAGGGCTTAAAAGTTAAATGGAAGAGTAAGGCCCAGAAGGAGGTCCTACTGGTGTAATCTTTCTCAGTGAAAAATAAGCATGATTTTTAGATTGGAGAAAGAAGATGAAGACTGGGGAAAGAAGAAAGGGAGAAGAGAGTATAGAGCAGGCTGAGGAACCTACAGCCTCAAGTCCAGATGTAGTCTTCTAGGTCCTTGGGTGCAGCCTTTTGACTGAGTCCAAGTTTTACAGAAAAATAATTTTATTTGGGGGATTTGTCCTGTGAAGTTTGGATTCATTCAAAGGGTTGCACTTGAGGACGTAGAGAGCCACATGTGGCCTCGAGGCTGCAGGTTCCCCACCCCTAGTGTAGAGTCTCTCTGGCCCTTGTCTGGATGCCCATTGTTGGTGAAAGGATTAAAAAAAAAGTTCCAAAGCTAAGGAAGGTCATTTAATATCACTTGATAGAATATCGAGCTTAAGGGACCTTATACATCATCTTATCCAATTGTCTCATTTTACTGCCGAGGAAACTGAGGCCAAGGTATTTGCTCAATGTCACATGGAGAGCAGATAACTGAACTGATATCTGTTCTAAAAACAGACAACAGCAGAGAACAACGTGAGGACCTGCCTGAATACAGAGGGCAAGAAGATGCTGCTGGAATTCAGAACAACAACCAATTTAGTGCCTATGAGATGCAGTACATTTCACAATGAAAAAGATCTGAAGGTCTTAATGGGCTACAAAGTCAATATGAGTTAATGGTATGCCATAATGAACAAAAAAGCAAATGTGATCTTTGGCTACATTCAAAGAAAAAAAAATGGTGTTCATAAGATGTGTTTATTTTACTATCCTGTCTTGTGTAGACCACGGCTGGAGAAACTTGTCCACTTCTGGGCTCCACATTTTAAGAAAGGTATTACAAGATGGGAGGATGAAGAGACTAGAAACTAGACCTGAGTATCACTTAAAATAACTGGAGATGTTTAGCCTGGAAAAAGGAAAACAGAGGAGGAACATGACAGCTACCTTCAAGAATCTGAAGGGCTAAATAGATAAAACATTTTACTTACTCTGTTCTTACTCTGTGCCAAGCACTGTCCTAAGTACTAAGCATACAAATGCAAATACCAGACAGTGCCAGCCCTCAAGAAGCTTATATTATCACAGAGGAAAACAAAACAAAAGGGACCCGGAAATCGGGGGATACCCACAGGAGTAATAAAGCTGATAGGGAGGTGGGAGCAGACTAGAGAGTGAGTTGAGCCAGGAGTGATGTGAGTAGCATGGAGCTTCAAGAAATATATAGATACTAGACAGGAACTCACCAATCAGTGAGGGTGCCTCAAAATGGAGTCATTCATATTTGTTGTAAGACTATTATGAGAAAGGATTAGTTTAGTTCTATTTCATCCCAGAGAGCAAAGCTAGGAGCAACCAGTAGAAGCTATTCAGGCAAATTATGTGATAATAACATTTATATAATGCTTGCTATGTGCCAGATGCTGTGTGCCAAGCACTTTACAATTATTATATCATTTGATAAAGCAACCCTGGAAGATAGGTGCTACTATCCTCATTTTAGAGTTGAGGAAACTGAGCCAGACAGAAGTTAAGTGACTGCCCAGCGTCACACAACTAGAAAGTATCTGAGGCTAGATCTGAAAATGCACCTCCTGACTCCAGGCCTGGTGCTTTATCTGTTGCCACCACCAAGCTGCCCCTTATACATATTGAAAATTAGGTAGGAAAAAAGATAAGAAAAAGCTTCTTAACAACGGGAACTGTCCAAAAGTATAAGGAATGCTTTAAGAAAGAGTAAGATCTGGAGCAGTGAGTAGAGTGCCGGCCCTGGAGTCAGGAGGACCTGAGTTCAAAGCTAGCCTCAGACACTTGACACACTAGCTGTGTGACCTCGGGCAAGTCATTAACCCCGATTGCTCTGTCTTCCCCCCTCCAAAAAGAAAAAAAGAGAGAAATTGGAAGATCCCTCGAAGACTTGAGGTCTTCAGAGACATTTCAGAGGCCGCTACTGCCCAAGGATGGATTGCTTTAGGAGCACTCTGAGGTCACCTTCAATTTTTTTATGATTCTATGATTTTGAAGTGTGCAGGGGCCAAGGGTACAGAGGGCCCCCAGGGGAAAAATCTCTTTGGCTCCAATTCAATTCAGAGTATTAATTCAATTCAGTTCAATACAACAAATATTTACTAATCCCCTAGAGTGTTTCAGGAGTTACTCTATGAAAAGGGGGTATAAAGATAAAAATGAAAGATTCCTTACCTTTGAGGGACTTAAATTCTATACAATCTTGTTTACAGCCAGTCAAATATAGTTTTCAGCCTCTATCCTAGACAAACCGCAAGCACATTCCCTTCCTAGGCTTTATAACTATTGTTTGCCTGACCTGGAATATCCACTGGTCCTGTCTGCCTCTCTAGACCTCAACTACCACCTGTCTGACCTGCAGTTCTTACCTGGCCCCATTGGGCCAGACTTGTCCTGCAGCTACCAGGCCCCAGGTTGCCACAAAATTCTAATAGGCTTACAAAAGACTTATCCGTACTGGAAGGAGCCATGATTGCATCAATCAATAAGCAAGTAAATGCCTAAAGTATGATGAGTGCTACACTATGTACCAAGGATACAAAAACAAAAGCAATGCAGCTATTCTTTCTACCATTGAAGACTTCAGACCTTCACCTTGCCCTAGAAAACAGTTTTGGCCACAACAGGAAAATGTTACAAGAGCCATACCTCTGACAATGAGACTCCCTGCACTTACCCAGGCTAGTCCAAGTGGCAGACACACAATCTGTTGCCAGGCCCACACTCCAGGCCTTTTTAGCTTGGTAGGACCTGCCAAAGCCTGTGCTTCACTGATCAAGCCTTAGTACATCCAGGGTCACCTCCATATCCTAAGCAGACATCAGGGAAGAACTTAAGTGGAGGGGACATAACTCACAACAGAAATAAATACTCAGGTGCCATAGAATGTGGACTTCCACAGCATTGAGAATATACTCGATGTCAAAGCTTGTGCTGTTCCTTGCAGAGGATACTCCAGTTCCCAACTCAATGCATTTTCCCTGGCTGTCCGCCATGCCTGGGATTCTCTTTGCTTGCCTCCACCATCTGGCTTCCCTGGTTTCCTTCAAGGCTCAGCGTAAATCTCACCTTCTGCAGGAGGCCTTTCCCAGTTACTATGGTCATCCCTGGTAGAGGTGCTGGCTCAGGAAGAGGACGTTAATGGAGAGTGTTAATGTGGATGTTTCTGTTTACCTAAAATAAGCACATGAAGGACTACAGCAGGTCACAAATGCAAGGGCTATATAACTAATGAAAGCAATACCTGGGCCATGGAGATTCCAGAAAGATACAGGCCAAGACTGGAAGTTAACATCCAAGGCTGCTTATTCAATCCAATAAGCATTAATTAAGCATTTCCTACTTTCTACAAGCGAAATGGCACAGTGGCTGGAGTGTTGAGCCTAGAGTCAGGAAGATTCATCTTCATGAGTTCAAATCTGGACTCAGACACTAACTAGCTGTGTGACCTTAGGCAAGTCACTTAACTCTGTTTGCCTCAGTTTCTTCATCTGTAAAATGAGATGAAGAAGGAAATGTCAAACCACTCCAGTATCTTTGCCAAGAAAATCCCAAATAGGGGTCATGAAGAGTCAGACACAATTGAAAATTACTAAACAAGAATTCACTAGGCACTGTAGGGGATGCTGGGAAAACAGAGAAACAAAACATTTGTCTTCCTCGAGAAGTTTATACTCTGCTGGAAAGATACAACAGATATATAGGCAAGTAAATAAAAATATGCATAAATCAAAATTAAAGTAATGGGGGCAGGAGGAGAACCACTAACGAATGGCTAAAAAGAATGGCTCAGGAAAGGACTGTCACATGCAACACACAAGAAGAAGTATGTCTCCTCCTTTTCTCCTGCTGTGGACACCCTTCATCCTCCGGTCCGGATCTGGCAGCAAGGAGACTAAGAAGTGAGCAGAATAACAAAACTCTTTCCACTTTAACACCTACATAACCTCAGAGACTGAGGGTTGGAAGGGGCTTTAGAAATCATCTAAACCAACCCTCCTCCCACCCCCTTAGTTTACAGAGGGGAAAAATGAGTCCCACACAGGTAGGATGTAACAGAGTCTCATGATAGAGTCTTCCCTAAGATAATTTGCTACTATATGAAGAGTCTGGGAATACTACAGGCTCATGCAACAGAGAGTAAGCACTAGGGTCAATGATCCCAGGCCATGCATGCTAGGCCTCCCTTCACCACCCTCCTCCATGTAGAAAGTAGGTGATGTCAGGTGACTCATTGTATTGTACCCCACAGGTGTACATCAGGGTGTCAGAGAGTAGGAAAGAGGCTGGTGTATAAGCAGTTTGGCAGATACAGAAACCAGCCATTACCTTTGAGGTGTTTAGTGGATGCAGTATGTTATCTTGTGTGAGAGAAGCATTAGATGAGAGTTAATGAGGTGAGGGAACGGGACATTTGAGAAAGACCAGAAGAGGTTGGGAGATCTAAAGGTAGCATGGGTCTTGGTCCTGGGTCTTCAGCCTTTGTGTCATTATTGTAGTGGTGGTTGGGTGCAGGTGAGTGTTAACTGTTGGTGTGTGAAGGTACAAGGTCATACCTCTGGTGACAACTGAGCACATATATCCTATGTGCTGGAACAGTGAGTAAGCACCCCATAAAGCTATGAAGTCAGATTCTGTTTAACCCTGTTGATCTAAATGAAATCATTTGGGCCTTTTTAAGCTGTGCATCGCTACAGCTGGGAGCTCAGGAGCATCCAGCATTCTTACCTCAAGCAAGTTAATGCATATATCCCCTAGACCAGAAGCCACAGACTTGTGAAAGAATCAACAGGTTCCAGTTTCATCAAGAAGACAACCTTCACCTAAGTTCTAATCTGTCACTATTTCCTTCCATGATGTTCTCATTGTGGGAAAACGTATATCTCCAAACACTTTCATCATTAAAAGAGGAGTAGAACAATGAATTAACATGCAACTAAAAAAACCCAGAAAAGTAACAAATCAAAAAATCCAAGCAAATATTAAATTAGAAATTCCGAAAATCAAAGAAGAAACTAACAAACTTAAAAACAAAACTTGGAATTGCTAAAACTAGAAGCTGTTTTTTAAAAAAACTAATAAAACATGAGTTAACATGATTTTTAAAAGAGAAAAATTGCTAATATGAAAAGTGAAAGGGGGCATTAATAACAATTGAAGATGAAACTAAGAAAATCATCAGAAATTATTTTGTCTAGTTATATGTCAATAAAATTGATAGATCAGATGAAACAAACAAATATTTATGAAAATATAAGATACTTAGGTTGATGGAATAAGAAAGAGACAATTTAAATAAACTAATTTCATAAAAAGAAATTGAAAAAGCCATAAATGAGTTCCAAAGGGAAAAAAAAGAACCTATAGTATTATATAGATTCACAAATGAATTCTATAAAATATTTAAACAATTAATTCCAGCATCACATAAACCATTTGCAAAAATAGGAATGAAAGGGATCCTACCAAACTAATTCTATGACACAAATATGGTCTTAATACCTAAACCAGGAAGAGACAACACAGAGAAAGAAAACTACAGACTAATGTCTTTAATGAATACCAGTGCTAAAACATTAAATAAAACATTAGCATAACTTCCTCTTTTCCTACTTCTCTCATTCTGCCATAACCTGAAAATGGGCTCTGAGACAGACTGAGTTAAATGAAATTCTTAAATTAACTACTGAAAATTTCAATAGAATGTAAGTTCCTTCAGGACAGATATTGTCTTGTTTTATATTTGGAGCACTAGCACTTAAAACAGTTCATGGCATATAGAAGCTATTAAACGAATGCTTCCTGAGTTAATGAATGAATGAATGAATAAGAAATCTTAAAAATATATAATTAGTTATTTCTCCTTCCATTTAGGTGACCCAAGGGTCTCTTCTCTCCCACTTTTCTCTAGGCCTTTCATATTTTTATGATTTCAAAGGAAAAGGCAGAATGTCATTTGGGATAAAGGTGAGAGTCATGATCAGCTAAAGGTTAATGTGTGCCTAGCTTTACTGTCAATTGCTAACCACAAGTAACAAATTGGGGGATGCCAGAATTTAATGAAAACCACCCTTCCAATAAACTTCAGCTGGGAACATATAAACAGCCTTCCTCCCTGGATTACTACAGTCTGTAGGGATGGGCCCAGTTATTAACAGTCCTTTGCACATGTTGGCATGCACGGGATGAAGGGACCCAAAGTACCCCAGAGAATCACAGGCCATAAAATATTAGAGTTGGAAGGCTTCTTCGAACACAGAAAATAGAATGGAAGAAATATTAAAATATAGGCATGGAATGCCAGACCAGGAAGGGGCCTTAGAGATCATCAAATGCTCTAACTAGTTGATTTTATAAATGAGGAATCGGAGGTCTAGAGGAAGGGAAGCGACTTGCCCAAGTTCACACAGTCACTTAGCAGCAGACTTAGATAGGATTCGTGGTCCCATATTCCTTTCATTTCACCACAAATGTTTGGAATACTAACAATGAGCCACTTAGTAGCTGAATCAATCAATAATTATAGGAATAATACTAATGGGTCACATTACTTTGGTATTTTAATTCTTATGAAATACAATTCAATAAATGCTAAGTAAGCTGCTACTGATTGTGCAGTGCACAGTGCTAGGGCTAAGGAAGATTCAGTTTAGATAAAACAAGGTCCCTGTACTCATAGAGCTCAAGGTCTCCTAGGGGGATAAGAGAAAATCCATAATACACATTACGTGACTTAGGAGGCATAAAAAATGACACCTATATGACACCTAGAGGTATCAGGGAATGATTTCTTCAGGGAGATGACAGTTGAGTTCAGCTTTATAAAATGAGGGGCATAGAGCTGTTGAGTTTGGCTGGAGCAAAGGGGAATAATATGAGATAAAGCTAGAAAAGCAAGTTAGTGTCAGCCTGTGGAAGACTCTGGATGCAAGGCAAAGAAGTAGAACTTTATTGAAAATAGTAATAGTAACAGAAGAAGCATGGTACTTGGATGGTAGTAGTAGGAATCAAGCAGAAGGAACAGATGACAGAAATGTTGAGAAATCATATAAGAGTTAAGAGAACCCTTGACTAGACATGTGAGAAGAGAGAGAAGGAAGAGGCAAAGGTAAACTCAAGTTTTAACATGGGAAGATTGAATCAATGGTATCATTACAAAAGAAAGAGGAGAAGAGTGCAATTCTGTCAGAGTTCATTCTAATTCACAGCATTTGTCTCTGAATAGCTTCCTTTTTTTCTTCTGATCTTATCAAACAGGTACTCTGTCTACTTAACCCTGATCTTAGAACCACCACATCCACGCCTGTCCCATTTCCTCTTTTCTGCTTCCTCAAATCCATACTCTACTCCCTCTTCATTATACCTGACTTTCTCTCTCCTTCTCCACATCCCTCTTCCTTTCCCACTTCCCTCCCTTACTCATCTTCTCCACTTGCTCCCAGATGCCATGATTAGCCATACCACTGGAAAGGCAATGGAAAGATGAATGATGTTGTATAAGCAAGATGCCATATGTTACCAAAGACATGAATATGGATAGGTCGTGTAGCAAGAATGAAAGATAGGAAATGGATGGTGGGAGTACAACATTGGTACTCTACAGATATGAAAGGAACAATCTAAATACCTATTGGATTTAGAACTGAAAGGGATTTCTGAGAGCATCTGCTCCAGACTCCTTACTCTATAAATGCAGAAACTGAGGCATAAAAAGAAGTGATTTACCCAGTGCCATATAGGAAATAAGCTGTGGAGCCAGGTACTGAACTCAGATTCTGTCTCCAAATTCTCTTCCTCCTAAGGGTACTTTACTTGATACCTCCTCAATGAAGCCTTTCCTGGTCACCACAACTAAAAGTTATCTCTAGAGACAGCTGGCAGACAAAATGGATCAAATGCTGAACTTAGAGTCAGGGAGACCTGAGTTCAGATTTGACCTCAGACACTTGGCTGACTGGGTGACCCTGGGCAAGTCACTTAACCTCTGTTTGCCTCAGCTTCCTCAACTGCAAAATGAAGATAAAATTGCACCTACCTCCTGGGTTGCTGTAAGGATCAAATGCATTTTTCACAATGCCTGGCACACAGTAGATACTATATAAATGCTTCTTCCCATGTATAATCTATGTTGAATTGCTTACTTTCTCAATGAGAGTGGGTAGGAAGGGAGGAAGGAAGAGAATGTGGAACTCAAAGCTTTAAAAGTGAATATTAAAAATTGTTTTTACCTGCAACTGGGAAAGAAGATATACAGGCACTGGGGTATAGAAATCTATCTTGCCCTACAGGAAAATAGAAGGGAAGGGGATCAGGGAGGGCGGTGATATAAGGGAGGGCAGATTGGAGGAAGGGGTAATCAGAATGCACACTGTCCTGGAGTTGGGGGGAGAG
The DNA here is from genome assembly GCA_028646595.1 of Phalanger gymnotis. Taxonomy (NCBI): domain Eukaryota; kingdom Metazoa; phylum Chordata; class Mammalia; order Diprotodontia; family Phalangeridae; genus Phalanger; species Phalanger gymnotis. The sequence continues at coordinate 291,579,779 of CM053625.1, forward strand.
GAGAGATGGGGAGAAAATGGAATTCAAATTCTTGTGGAATTGAATATTGAAAAGTGAAAATAAATAAATTTAAAAATTTGAAAAATAGAAATAAAAACAGAATAGAGCTCTTATTGTAACTGCGCAATTCAAGAAAAAAAAAATAAATGCTTCTTCCCTTTTCTTCCTCTAGGTTTCTTAGGACACGCTTTCTGAATCTCTCATTTTCTTAGTTCCTTTTCTGTATAATACTAAATTGTATGGTTTGTATGGTATCTATCCCCTCCAATATACTGTAAGCTCCTTGAGAACAAGGCTGCTATTTTCCCTCTTTGCATTCCTAGCATCTTGCAGGTGGCCTGAAGCCCACTGGAAACATGCATGATGGTTGGAAGCAGGTGAGCTGCTGCGTGTTACCACCTAATAGCCTATATACAAAAGGTGAACTACAAGAAGTCACTGAGGGACATGTGTGACTGGGAAAGAAGGCAGGCCTTTCACATAATTCATGAGAGGCATGGACAGTCTGAGGGGTATGCTGGCATTCATGAAATGCCCAGAGAAGCCAAAGGAGGCTGATTCTCTAGAGAACAGCGGTTCTTTACCTTCTTGTGCATCGTGGACTTCTCTGGCAGTCTGGTGATGCCTATGGACCCCTTTTCTGAATAATGGTTTTAAGTGCATAAAATAACACACATAGAATTACAAAGGAAACCAACTATGTTGAAATACAGTTATCAAAAAAATGTAAGTTCACAGGCTTCATTCAGGTTAAGAACTCTAGCTATGGAGGATATATGAAAAGACATAGATAAGAACTATACTGGATAGGAAGATATGGGAGGTCTGCAGTCTACATCTGTGGAGAGAGTGCCCACACAGATGAGATAATGGATTAATTAAAGCACTATTGCCAGTTAATAAGTGTCTGAGGCTGGATTTGAACGGAAGTCTTCCTGACTCCAGGTCCCGTGCTCTATATACTGCATCACCTATCTAAAGAACATACACTATCCCAAGAACAGCCATTTTGCTCTGGAAAGCTCTGACTGTGAGAAAATTTCTCCTTACAGCAAACCTCAGTCTACATCTCTACATCTTTTTACATGTTGAGTTTCTAGTTCTGCCTTACGGGAACAAGCAGAATAAGATTAACATCTCTTTCAAATGATAGCCCTTCAAATACCGGAAGAAATCCTCTCCACCACCGTCCCAAGTCCTTCTTTTACGAGGCTGAACATCCCCAGTTCCTTCAACTGCTCCTCAGATGGCATAATCTCCAGGCCCTCTGCCATCCTGGCCACCCTCTTATACACACACACCAATAAGCAGTGCTCACGATATGGTCTGACTAGGATCAAGTATAGGCCTTGAACCCAGTAAGTACCTCTTAAACATTGGGTGAATTGAAATGCATTCAGAGAGTAAATGAGACAAACTGAGAAGTATTACAGCAGCCAGGGAAATATTCAAATTTAGTAGAAGAGCATTAACTCCTGGTGACATCCATTCACCCCATTGCATTCTGTTGAGTGAATTGGGTAGATCCCTCACAGAAATTGTATGGAAAGTCAAAAACAGTAATCGCACAGGATCAAAAGGTATCAATGGGTTGCACTTTGTGTCAGTGGAAAGACACAAAGATCACAGACCTACCAAAGTCCTAGTATCACTCACCCCAGAAAGATAGACGTGGACGCTTGTTAAATAGTCACTGATAAGGCTGAAAATTATGGGACCACCACCTTGTAACTATAATTATGCCCTTGACACATTGAGAATTCTGCACTATTCTCACCATCTAAAAGACACAAGTTATGAAAAACTGTAAACAAAATTGATACCTATCAATGGGAGAAAGGCTAAGAAAAATAGTGTTATATGAATGTAATGGAATATCAGTGGGTTATAAGGACTATGAATTTGATGAATACAGATCTGCAGGGGAAGATTTCATTGAACTAATGCCAAGTGAAGTAAGTAGAACCAGGAAAATATATATAATATATAAATACGTGTGTACATATATATTTGAATATATGTCATTTAATAATATATATGTGTGTATGTATGTATAATATCAGACTTTTTCCAATATGTTAGTCTGGCTGTACTAATTTTCTTCCCTCTTTTTTGTTCTGTTTTCTAACTCTCTAGGAGGGGAAAGGACATGCTTGGAAGTTCAGGTGATGTAAAAAAATACATGAATAAAACTTTATTTTCAAAGAGACATGTGCTTTGGGTTGTTTTTGAAGTGATGCTAAGTTGTGTTAGACTACTTTCTCTGTCCTGCCCAGAACCTGAGCCTCTTAGCATGAATTTCTTAGGCAGTTGCCTAGAATTAAGAGCAAAGCCACATAACCAGCTGTTACAGATGTGATGAGGTAAGCTACCACAAGATTCCACTCATTCTGTAATCACACTGAGGGATAGAAATGTTGACTATGTTTCATAAAAAAAAATATCCGTGTGTGGTGTGTGTCTGTGTGTGTGTGTGTCTGTGTGTGTGGCCAAGCCACACACGAACAGCAGGTCTCCAGCACTCCCTCCATTATAAGGTCATCTAACCTAATCAACCACCCGAGATAAATCCAATCAGTTAGAGGTGGAGAAGGCCACAGAGATAATAGGATCTAGCTCTGGAAAGGACTTTTAAGGCAGAGATCATCCAGTCTGTCCTCCTCATTTTATAGATGAAGAAACTTAGGGCCAAAGATAGGAAGTGATTTGACCCAAATTACACAGATAATGAGTTGGAAAAGCCAAGACTTGAAACCAGATCCTCTTATTCCTCATTCAGTGCTCCTCCCATGACGACATATTGCCTTTTGGTTCAACTGCTACCTAAAAGTTGGTATTAACTCCAATTCAATTCAACAAACATCATTAAGCATCCACTGTGTGGAAGTCAACAACAAGTATTTACTGTGAATCAATTATATGGGAGACAGAGGGCAAGGTTCTCTTCTGAATGAAAAGGAGCATATGCATGTGACACCTTAAAGCATTGTATAGAAAGGGCTTAAAATGAGGGAGAGAAAGTTATTCGTGTGGAAGGAAGAAAGGCTTACAGGGGACAGATAGGAGACCAATAGATCCCCTTTCTCTATGGCTTTAAGGTTCAAAAAATGCTTTCTTCTCAATAGCTCTATGAGGCAAAGTACCCTAGGGTAAATTTCCTCATTTGACTGATAAAGAAACTAAGGCAGGAAAGGTGAAGTTTCTTACCCACTGATTACCACACAGCCAGTAAGTGTCAAAGGAGAGATTTGATCCAAGGTCTTAATGCTAAAACCAATGATTTTTCTACTATATTGCAGTACAGAATCCCCACTATACCATTCTTAGCTTAGATGACTCCATTATTGAAGCACCCATTACCTCCTGAGGTACCTAATTCTATTTTTGGGTTTAGTCATTTTTCAGTAGTATCCAATTCTTTATGATCCCATTTGGGGTTTTCTTTGCAAAGATACTGGAGTAGTTTGCCATTTCCTTCTCCAGCTCATTCTACAGATGAGGAAACAGAGGCAAATAGGGTTAAGCGACTTGCCCAGGGTCACACAGCTAGTTAGCAACTGAGGCCAGAGATGAACTCCGATCTTCCTTACTCAAGGCCCAGAACTCTCCACTGCACCACCTAGCTGCCCCAAATTCTGTTTTTAGACAGGTCTAATTGTTAGAAAACTTTTCTGTATATTGGGCAGAAATGGTCCTCCCTGCAGTTTTTACCTATTTACTCCTATATTGGTCTTCTGGGTCCAAGAAGAATAGTGGATTAATAGAACTTTATGTACCATAACCTTCAGTCTTCCTACCATTGTGACCATCTTCTGGCTTTATCGATAATTTTCCTACGATGTGGCACCCAGAACAGGACTCCAGATGTCATCGATCACAGTAGTGGATTGTCAACCTAATACTCGCTCTGGACACTAGGTTCCACCACCCTGGAGGCCATTTCTTATAAGACAAAAAGACATTTAGATTTGTACTCTGACACCTCCTCCACAGCTCTTTGCCATACTAATGAGACCTGGCCTCCACTTCTGACTTAGACATTCAGAGGCTGGAAACTGGGAGCAACAACTGGCTTATTTGTTTTGACACAGCTATTTTTGAAAAGGATATTCTAGAAGATATGCCTGCCTAGAAAAACAGAGGATAACATAATAACAGACAGATAGATAGATAGTAGCTTAAGGTTTGCTAAGTCCTTTCTTCAAAGCAACTCTGTAAAGGTTATGCCAATTTTACAAATGAGTAAACTGAGGGTCAGAGAGATAAGTGATATTCCCAAGGTCACACAGGTAGTAACTGGCAGGCCAGGAATACTCAGATCCTCTCCCCCATAATTATCTTGATGATTACTTAATGGCCTGGATCATCTCAGTTTTCCAATCCACTTTTCTTCTACAGAGAGAAACACAGCCTGGGTTGTATTCACAGGCCCACCCTGAAGGAGCCATGGTGCCTCCTGCTTTAGGTATCCCCTCTGTGTTCATATACAATCGGACAAGAAGCTCACAACTTTAATGATGATAACAGAATCTAACATTGCTATAGCACTTTAAGGTTTGTAATAAAGTGCTTTACACACGTTGTCTTATTTGAGACTCACAAGAACCCAACAAAGTAGCTGCATTTACTATTCCCATTTTAGAAATGAGTAAACTGAGGCAGGCAGAAATGAACAGACTTGCCCAGAATCACACAGATATTAAGTGTCTTATGCAAAGTTTGAACTCAAGTCCTCCAGATCCTTAGTTCAATGTTCTCGCCCCAGCATCTAAGAGTCAAGTGGAGCCAGCAGGGGTCTAGAAGGAAAACAAATGAATCTGAAGTCTGAGTGCCCCACTCTGAATTCTAGCTCTGCCCTTTACCAGCCATGAGACTGAAGGCCTACCTCTGACAATTACCTTCTGTGTGATCCTGAATCAGTCACCTACCTCCTTGACTTTGACACTTTCTTGTCAGTGTAAAAATACAAGCATTGACAACTGAAAAGGATTATATGTGAAGAAAACCTGCTGTAAACCTTTAAGCCACATTATGGCATTATGACTGATTGTCCACACTGTCACTCTCAAGCTAGCCAGCCAGTGAAAAAGGAGGTGGATTATTAGTATTCAATTAAATCATAACTTCCTGCCGGACTCAATTGGAGGAAAACTTAAATACAAAAAAGCTTTTAGGCAAATATACATTCTCTTAACTTGCTAATGTAGAATTCAGGGGTTGAGGGAACATGTGACCTTTATTTCCAGGTCCTTTTTACATCATTCTAAACTTTGGCTACAGGAACAGCCTTGCTAGTTCCCCTAGAACATAAGAGAGAGCAGGGACTTTCTCACCAGATTTTGGGCTTTTGCCATCCAGTGTTAATGATTATATCTGAGTCTGCCGTAGACCACAGGTCAAGCCCAAATTGCTTAAAAAGTTGTCAAAATAGAAGGTGGCCCAGGCCACCCTTGCTCTATGAGAAACTGTATTGCAAAATCCTAAATTAGGCCAAGATTCCCTGACTGCCAATAAGAGCTAGTCAGAGCAATAAAGGATCTTAGCATATAGAACAAAGAATGTCAGACCGTGAGAGACCTTAGAAAACAGAATATAGAATATCAAAGCTAGAAGGGATTTTAGTACCTTAGAACATAGAATATAGAAAAGAATACACACTCCCAAAGAGCTCATCCAATCTAGCCCCTTAACTTTATAGGGGGTAAACTTATAGTCTAGAGACTTTTAGTTATTAGTCCCAAGGTCACATAGGATCCTAGGATTTTAAAATTTTAAAAATCTATATGAAAATACAACCTTGCCAAAAAATAGGGGGTAGTTTCCCTTGATATAGACGGATTCTCCACTTAATATAAGTATTCCTTCAAATGGCAGTTTCCTCATACAGTCAAGTGTTCTTTGTTCATAAGTGAATAGCTGTTGTGCAGGGAGAGAAAGAGCAGAGGCAGAAGGTAAGTCAAGAAGTCTGTGGTTGTGGTGTGTTCATTCAGGTAATTATTAAATTTTCAATGTGAGCATTTACACCCAACAAATCAGAAAATGCTTATAAAATCAGGGTTTGATTTGTTTCGTTAATTGTTTATTAGGCACTTAATAATAAACTTTAAAAAGTAAAAAAAAAATCACGCGGATTAAGCTTAAAAGTATGTTGGGAATTTTCAGAAAGCTGGTTGTTAAACATTTACCAGCATATCTTTGGTGGTTAGGATCCAATATGAAATTATGATACGCACATATAATCGTATAAGATATATTCTGATAATTATGATAGTATATGTAAAATTATATACATATATAAGTGTATGTAAAATATATAGCATATACATATATATAACTTCTATGTATAGTAAATATAAGATAATTTGGAGGGAGGTACTATCAGTGGCAGAGAGCAGCATTAGAAATTCTATGAGGCAAAGGTGAGGAAGGAGTGCATTCCCGTAAATGGTCTGCTCGAAGGCATGAAGATGATAGATAAAATGTCGTATCTAAAGAACAAGGCAGCCAGTACGGCTAAACCATAGAGGGTATGAAGGTGATTAATGTACAATAAATTTAAAAAGGTAGGTTAGAGCCAGTTTGTGAAGGGATTTAAATGAAAAACAAAGGAGTTTGTATTTGTTCTGAGAGGTAATAAATAATATTTACATAGCGCTTACTATGTTGCAGACACTGCGCTAAGCACTTTACAATTATTATCTCATTTTATCCTTACAACAACCCTAAGAGTTAGTTGCTATTATTATCCCCATTTTACATAAGAGGAAACTGATAGGGAGCACTAGGGAGCCACTGATGTTTTTGAGCAGGGGAGTGACCATCTGACCTGTGACAAATTACACAAAGCAGTTAAATATAAGGTAGTTTGAGAAGGAGGGCATTAGTCATTGGGGAAATCTAGAAATGCCTCATGCAGAAGATGATACTTGATTGAGTTGCATGCATGCCCACTGACAAGCATATGTTGGCAATCTTTCTCCCATTGTACAGGGCTTGACATATGAGGAAAAAAATCCACGGGTGCAGCCTATGTGGGATGGAGACCTTGTTCTGTAGATCACCATAATAGAGAAAGAAAGTATGCTAGCACCAGCTACACTGAGAGACCAAGGCTATGGGGAGCCCAACCTTCCAGAAGAAAGAAAGCACAGGGCTAAGTGTGTCCTGGTGATGGTGACAAGCAGACTGAGAGAGGCAGGAAAAGAGAGAGACTGAACCTGCAACAGGACTCATAGCTTCCTTCATGAAGCAGGGACTTCTAACTGTGGTGCTCTGAGTATGCATGGATCATGTGCTCATTTTCTGAGGAGGGAAATGGAACTTGCCATGTACAGTTGCTTTCCTGAGGGCTCAGATACAAGATCTTTCTGCTGTATTTTTTATTACCTTTAATTATAAAACCTGCTCCATGTTTAATGTCTTTGTTAACCTTATAGAGGAGCCAAAAAAACCCTTTGTTAGAGAGCAAAATGAGTATTATATACTGATGGGTAAACCCTGGGTGCAGGCATGAACTATAGAGATTACTACTGGGAGGTCCCTAAGACTGTACCTAGCTGAGTATGACACACAAGTTACAACAAAATGGTGGCAAAATCACTCGACTTTGAGTTAGAGGGCTCGGTTTGAATCTCAGCCCTCTACCCATGTAACTTTGCGCAAGTTACTTTGGCCTCAATTTCCTCATCTGTAAAATGCACAGGTCATACTAGATGAGTTCTAAGGCCCCTTCTAGCTCTAACTCCTATAATATTGGGATTTATGGAAAGACACAGATGCAAATCACACCATAAGAGAAGGTGTGTGTGGCAGGACTTTGCTCTATACCAGTGGAGGTGTGCACAAGCCCACAATCTCATGGAGCCATCAGGATTTAACTGCCCTTAGCTCCACCTCACCTAGAGTCACAAAATTCTGGTCTGGCAACATTCCAGTCAAACCGGTACTATCATTTCTATATGACATGTGGGGAAGCTGAATGGTTAAGTAGAGGGGCTGAATTTGTCATGAAAGAAAATTTTAAATATCAGCAAAAAAAAAAACTGCATGGCTTCCAACTGCCCAGATTAAAACCAGATCACAGACTTTCTCCCCCCACCCCCTAAAAAAATGATCAGACTTCAGCAGAAAATCATTTGACAATAACTATTTCCAGACAGGCCCATGGGTTATATGCCAGATTCACATGATCAGGGTAATTTCTGTAGGAAGTTGTTATCAGAGCCAGACAGTCAAAATCATTCTACATTATAACCACAGGAAATGTTCAAAGGTAAAATCATAATTTAAAAACAGGTGCATGGGGGTGGTGAGTTCCCTATCACTAGTAGTCTGAGTAGAGACTGGATAAACATTTGGTTTTGGTTGTAACAAAGAGGGGTCAAGATTTATGCAGTGGCCAGTCCAGTTGGCCTCTGAGATTTGGTGGTTCTATTATTTCAATTGTCAGACAAAAGACTGAGGAGGAAAAAAAATGGAAACTTCAGCATGTCAGTGGAAATTAAACCTATGGGAAAGATGGTGAGAAAATGGAAATGGCTTATTGAGAAAAAAAAAATCATGGTTATAAAGATCCAGAGAATTTTAAGAGCAATGTTACCCTGGGAGAGCCTCAGACTAAAAGACATCCCAGATTCAAGCCAATTTCTGCACAAGTTCATAGCACCATTTAACCATATTCTCTAAGGCTCAATTTCCTCATCTATAAAATTAGGATAACAACTTTCTGTGTGGTTGTGAGGAAAGAAGTTTGTAAGTCACGAAGACCAAATATAAATGTGAGCTGCTACTAGAATTAATATCATTAGTATTACTACCACCTATGGTGTTAATTTTACTTTCACCCTATGACGGTGCCTGGCACACAGTAATCTTCTGAATGTTTTATCTGTCTAATTCACCCTGAGCCCCTCACCACAATAAGTCAATCCACTCCCAAATCAGAAATGAAGAAACAAGAAGCTCAGAGGCCCATGATTCAGATACAGTATATGAGACAGAGCCTAATCTTGCAGACTTTTTATTTAACATACCTCATTCTTGTTGTCATTGTTGTTGAGTTGTTTCGGTCATGTCTGACTATTTGTGACCCCATCTGGAGTTTTCTTGGCAAAGATACTGAAGTCCTTCACCAGTTCCTTCTCCAGATCATTTTGCAGATGAGGAACTGAGACAAACAGGGTTAAATGACTTGCCCTGGGTCATACAGCTGTTACGTGTCTGAGGCCAGATTTGAATTCAGGACATTGAGTTTTCTTGATTTCAGGCCCAGCATTCTACCCACTGCACCACCTAGCTGCCCCAACATCCATTCATTTCCCCCTATGTATAGCTGAAATCACCTCTTATGAGCTCATTCCCCAAAGCACTGATATCTCACTCTCTAATCTCAATGCAATACATGATCAGAAAATACTCTTCCCATAGTCAGTAGCTCTTCTTCCACATTTCCCCAAGACTACTCCCCAGTCATTGAGTCAACTGAATCAATCCCAAGCCAACTTAATGAACATCAGCCCTGAGGCAATGTCCTGATATTTCAAAATATCTGTGGATCTAATCACGTGCCATCTCATCCATGCCTTCCCATACCCTGAGACTCTTATCCATACCTTCCCATAAAGCATCTACCTAACAGGTTAAAGGACTCATCCCAGGTCATTGGTCCTTCTTCAGCACTACATTCTAGTTGGCCTTTGCTCTTGCGGTGTGACTAGGTGACCTCCCTTTCTGATCACACATTTCCTGGGTGATATCTTTCATATGAGCTCTTATGAATAAGGAGGATAGAGAGAAGGAGGGAGATAGAAAGAGAAAGAAACAAAGACAGAGACAGACAGAAAGAGACAAAGAAACAGAGACACAAAGAGATAGAGACAGAAACAGGGAAACAGTCAGAATCAGAGAGAGACAAAGAAAGAGAGATCTAATTCAATAGACCATCCATCCAGCTACATGTCATAAGTAATAGACATCCTTTATCCATTTGGTTTTTCCTGTATTGATAGTTAAGCTAATATGTTTTGAGTGATCATGGATCTAAATAACGAGATTCTCTAGTATTGTAGAGCACAACATCATCAGCAAACAGAAGCATCAGATGTTTATCATTCTAGCCCTTTCCCTAACTTTTGCTGTTGTTCTTCCAAATTACTCTTCTCATAGAGGAAGTCCTGTCCCACAGGGGTCTTCCTCCTCCTCACTGGGGAGTACTGCCTATATCAATAGATTAATTGTCCCAAGACTACATTACAAGTATAGGCATGAGCAAATCTAGCATGAGTATCACCTGGAAACTAAAGGTCTTTGTTGGACTTCGAGAGATTCTTCCCTTTCTTCCAAATCTCCATCATCCTAAGCCAGAATCTGGGACAAAACTGGTGGCCTCGATGACAAAGGGTTTCACATGGAAAGTACAGTCTCTGGCTTGCCTCTAGGATGGCTGCCAAAACCACAACACCTGATTGTTCCTGGTGGCTGCCAATTATAAGGGCTAAGACTCAGTTATCTGTTCCTGGATCTTCCCATCCCCCATTCCTAGAACCATGGACTCTGATCAGTGAGCTATCATCTTATCCTGCCAGGACCAAGCCACCACAATACTTCCTAGATGTTTCCAAACATTGCCTCCTTCTCTCTCTCAACATTCCTCCCATTCCCATTCTAACTTTAGTCCCCCTTTGTTTTTTATTTACTCTATTAGAATATAAGCTCTTTGGAGGCAGGGACTATCTTGCTTACTTGCATTTGTATCCCTCTCCCATAGCAAAGTGCCTAGCACATAGTAAGCCTTAATAATTTTTTTCATTCATTTATACTTATCCCTTCTTCTGATATTGTAATCTATCCCCCACTGGGCCATTATACAGATCATGTCATCAAAGATAACCTTATAGATTGTCTTTGATGTTCTTCTCTCCCTTAAAAGTTTCTCCCCAAACTGCCTCCTCCCAGAAAAAAAAAATGGTACCCAAATGGAAGACTTCATTCCTATGCTCCAGCAGGAGCCTCATGCCCTGTGTGCTGCTTAGCACTGATGCTACAGCATCCTGCGTACTGTGAGAGTGACCAAATACTTCCCAGAACTCTACTTTTATATGCTGATAGCAATAGTACTCCTTGCACTATGCCACAATTCAGTCACCATAATGTCATCTGCAAAACGAAGCATCTGGAAGAACTCACTATCTATATGGAGTCCTCCGCCATGTGTTCTGATTTCCTCCAACCCCCACAACAACTCCTTAGCAATAAATGAGCATAAAGGTTGGTGAGTCCTTCTGGGTATTTACAAAATATGTTTAGGAAAGTACCCTTTCCTCTCTTATTCACGATCTTCCCTCTGCTGTTTGTCTCTCTCTGTCACTCCCTAAACAAGGATAACCAAAGTCCAAATGGACACCACACACACACAAACACACACACACACACACACACACCTTCAAAGGCAAAATAACACATTTCTGCAGCACCTCAAAGCTTAAAAAGTACTTTCCCTACAATAACTCTAGGTGTAAATAGTGCAAATTTAACTCTAAGGTGACACTGCCTGATGATAACCAAACAGGAAAATCAGAAGAAAGAAGCATGATGTTCACCCTGGAAGCTATGTCCTTTACTCTGCAGAGTGGACATGTTGGAGAAATGCTAAGCTCTCTGGGATTCTAAGAGAGTAAACAGACTTCTCTCCTCTGGCTCTTCATCTCCCACCCCTAGCCTGCCATACAACCATATGAGCCTGAACCAGATTAATTTAACTGGTAAATATTTAACAAAATAAATTTTTAAAAATATAATAAAACATAGATAATGTTAATATGTGGTTTTCTAAGTCAACCTGTGGCCCCTAGAAAGCCTTACGTATGGAGTTTGACATCACTGATCTAGAGGGTATGGGTGATGTGGATTTACTTAATCAGGTTAGCTCTGAGCCTCCCCCACTTACTAGTCCTGCCTTATTTCTTCCCTGAATTATTCTATTTCATGAGTCCTGGTTAGATGATCTTGACATAATGGTGCTGTTCCCCACAGGGAGAAAGAGAACATGACTAGAAAGTGTTTTGTTCTTTCTGCAGAAACAATAGCAAAAAATAATACCTAATAAAATTGGTACTTCATAGCTAAACATCTGTCAGTTGGTCAATAAACATTTATCAAGTGCTTATTATGTGCCAGACTCTACGCTAAGTTCTGGGGATACAAACAATGCCAAAGACAATCCCTGCTCTTAAGGAATTCAGTCTAATGTGGAAGACAACATGCCAACAACTATGTACAAACAAGATATAGGCACGATAAATTGGAAATAATCATAAAATTAATTTGAAGGAAAAGGAAAGATTCTAGAATTAAGGGGGATGGGGAAAGGCTTCCTGTACAAGGTGGGATTTTTAGCTAGGCTTTGAAGGAAGTCAGGGAAGCCAGTAAATAGAAGTGAAGAGGGGTAACATTCCAGGCATGGAGAACAGCCTGTGAAATCTGACTAGAGCCAGATAGCCCTAGACCATAGATAGATAGGTTACTCCAAGCCACGGAGTTCTAGGGAAGATATAATTTGGGTTATTTTTCAGTTCCCCAGAGCCACTCCTGATGTGATTGGCCCAAGAAGTATAGAAAACACAACACGGTTCCCAAATGATGTTCAACTCACCCATTCAATGCCCTATCACTGTCAGCAACCTGTTTGCTTCTTGCCTTGACTTAATCATGGCTTTGTGGGCAAGGGCAGACCAGATGAGAAGAGAAATTTCTTTTGCTCTACTCATCTTGCTTCCTATGGCTGCATCCCAATCTCTTATCTCAAACCTTCAAGTTTCTAGTGTCCGAGAGATGTGTGTCATCCCCTCTCAGGCTCCAAGTCCTTGACCTCGTCCACAGTCTCTCTTTCTGGCTGCCGTGCCTTCTCACGTTTACTTGTGTACTTTTTCTCTCACTACCAGATAGCCACCAAATCCTCACCATTATTCCAAGCAGCAAGAAAGAGAGAGAGAGAGAGAGAGAGAGAGAGAGAGAGAGAGAGAGAGAGAGAGTTGTTACACAAGTCCAAACATGCTCACTTTATTGGGAAGGAAGCAAATGAGTTTCTGCATGGCTTTCCTGGAATTATATACTAGTAAGTATCAGAGTAAGGATTCAAGGTTTCTTTTCACTATTACCATGCTGTATCTTTGCTGTATTAGGAAGAGCTGGAATCAGACTCCTCAATATGGACCCAATCCCTTCCCTGGTTAGTTCTAAGGAGGAAAGATCTATAAGGGCATTAATCTGGGAGACTGAGATCCCCAGCATTAGAGTTTCAACTGACAATCAATGAGCACTTATTAAACACCTACTATGTACTGGGCCTTGTGCTAATATAAAGGCAAATAAAAAGCAGTCCCTTCTTTCAAGGAATTCGCAAACTAATGAGGAGACAACATGAAAGCTATTTATAAACAAAATTTAGACAGAATAAATTGGAGATAATCAAGAGAAGGAACATACCAACATTGAGAGGGATTAGGAAAAAGTTTCTTATAGAAGGTGGGATTTTAGCTGGAACTTTAAGAAAGCCAGGGAATCCATGAGATGGAGAAGAGGAGAGAGAATATTACAGGCATGAGTCAGAGAAAATGCCCAGACTGTCTTGTTCAAGGGACAACAGAGAGGCCAGTGTCACTAGACTGCATACCATGTGGAGGGGAATAAAGTGTGAGAAGAATGGAAAGGTAGGAAGGGGTCAGTTTATGAAGGAGTAGGAATTATTTCCTATTTGATCCTGGAAGCAAAATAGGAAACCACTGGAGTTAACTGAATAGGTAGTGACATGGTCAGACCTGCACTTTGACAGCTGACTGCAGAGTGGACCAGAGGCAGGCGGACCAACCAGCAGGTTATTGCAATAGGCTAGGCATGAGGTGATGAGGGCTTGCACTAGGGTGATGGCAGTGTCAGAGGAGAAAAGGGGGAGTGTTTGAGGTATGTGGCAAAGGTAGAAACAATGAAACTTGACAATAAACTGGATATGGGGGCAAGGGAGGGTGTGAAGACTTGTAGATGGCATGACTATTTTGAGCATAGGTGACTGGAAGGATAGTGGTATCTTTGACAGTAATTAGAAATGTAGTATAATGTATATTCTATTTAGATTGAGTTTGATGACTTCTGAGCTCCCAACTCAGTGAGGAGGAAGCCCTGCTTCCAGTGTAGTCCCCACAATCACTGTCCAGGAGAATGATACCTGTGGAGATGGGATCTGCCATCCCTTTCCACTATTAGCACCAGCTGCTGACCAACCGTTACCAATAGGGCAGGTAAACCAGCCTATCTGAAGCCACAAGGAACCCTGAGGGATGAGGTATAAGTTCCAGGTGAGTCAAAACATTTCAACCACCTTCCCTCAGATCCTGATAAAGCTAGACCAGGACCCTGAGCCCAAGAGCCCCAGGAATAGCAATACCCAGCAGACCACTTCCATTTTAGCTTCTGTAGCTACATTAAGGGGAGCAATGCTTGTGGAAATAAGGGCTGTTGTCCCTATCATGACCAAAGCAAATTGCCAACCAAAAGCCACTGATGGGCAGATGAGCACAAAAGCCACAGATATCGCAACAACCCAAACCACTGGCTTGCTTCCAGCCTGACCACTATAGCCATCACTCAGGAAACCACAGAGACCAAACTGGCAGCTGCTTCTTCATCTGCTTAAGCCTCTACTCCCAAGCAGCCACAGCTACTGAAGACCCAGAAAAGAAAGTTCTCACCACCAAAGGCCTTGGCACTGCCAAACATCTCAGTGCCAGAAACAAATGGAAACAACAGTAAAGAAGATGCATTACTGTCGGCTTTGTTGTTGCAGCATAAGGAGCACTGGAACTTTCCATCCGCCCTGGAGCTGAACCTTCATATATGTATCCTCTCCTCCTATTAAAATGTGAGTTTCTTGGGAGCAAGAGCTGCCTTGCTTTTCTATTTGTACGTGCTTTGCACATAGTAAACCCTTAAAAATACTTTTCCATTTATTCAGGGTATCTTGAGTCACACAGATGAAAGGTTCTTAAACTGGGGTCTGTTAATTTGGGATTTTTTAATATTCTAATAACTGTACTTCAGTAGAACTGGTTTCCTTTGTCATACTATATATTTATTTTGTTCATTTAACAACAGTATTCTGAGAAGGGGCCCTTAGGCTTGACTAGACTTCCAGAGGGGCTCATGAAACAAGAAAGGTTAAGAATCTTGAAAATAGATAGAAGACTATAGCATCTGAACAAGTTGAGCTGTAGCAGTACAAAGAAGAAGGCCAAGGAAAGATATGAACTCACGAAAGACAATCTCTCTCTCTTTCTCTCTGTCTCTCTCTGTCTCTCTCTGTCTCTCTCTGTCTCTCTCTCTCTCTCTCTCTCTCTCTCTCTCTCTCTCTCTCTCTCTCTCTCTCTTTTTCATCCCTCCTCCCCATCCCCATTTCTGAGCTCCATGGAAACTTATGTTTCCTGCTAACAGCAGGGAGTGAGCTGAACGACCCTTTCTAGGCCCAGCCACTCTCCTCTAGGAATTCATGAAGCCATGATTTCATCAGTGTATTTCCCCCACCAAGGCAGATCACAGCTGCTACATGCCTTAATAGATGGTTTCATCAGCTACTGTGGTCAAAATAATTCATCCTCTGGTGATGAGCCTCTCCACCCTTAGCTAGGCTGGTCTTGTGACAACAGACACTGTCTGCTGCCCAGTCCCATAATCGAAGCTTTGCAAGCCTCCCAGAATTTGTGCTCCTTTGGCATGGCTTTCAAGAACCCAAGGCAATATGTGCCATGATGAGGCATCCAAAGGGAGTCTTAGAGGGACATCTTCAACGCGCAGATAATCTACACAGACAAACACTGACACATCATGGGTGGGCCTAGAGGTGGGAACAGCTCGACAAGAGCATCATGTGTGGCCCTTACAGTAATTGTGTGTGTGTTGGGGGGGGGGTGGGGAGGCGCCTGGGAAAGGGAGAGAAAGGGGATGGGGAGGGCAGAACTGCCAACAAAGTGGAAAAAAAACTAGCAAACCATTTCACCAACTACTGAAGAAATAGATGAACAACAAAGACATTCACTGTATTTAGTCATCTTAATAAGTAAATTGGTTATTAACACTAATTTGGAATACAAAAGAGGATGGTCCTTTGTCAAGAACAATGGTGAATTATAATATTTATAAGGGATAGTTTTAATCTCCCACAGTAGAATGTGAGTTCCTTCAGGTCAGGGACTATTTCAGTTTTGTGTTTGGACCCTTGTAACCTAGTAGGGTATCTGGAACATAGTAGGCTCTTAACATATGCCTGCTGAACTGAATCTTACCGTCTTGGTCTATTGGAAGGGCAAGTTATCCCAAATGGAAAAGAGAAGCAGAAGGCTTTGTGGGAGGTACAACATGGAGAGGAAAGATGGGAAAAGTGATTCACCAGAAAGTACCTAAGCAGTCAGTTGGTGAGTCAACAAGCATTTATTAAGTGCTTACTGTTTGCTAGGTACTATGCTTAACATGAGGGTAACAAAGGAAGGCAAACACTTCATTGCTACCCTCAAGGAGCACACCTCCTAATGAGGAAAACATACAAAAACTGTACATACAAGATATATCATTAATAATAGCAGCTAGTATTTCTGTAAAGCCTACCATATGCCAGGCACTGTGCCAGGCTTTACAAATATCTCATTTGATCCTTGTAACAACAGTGGGAGGTAGGTGCTATTGTTATTGCCATTTGACAGCTAAGGAAACTGAGGTGGGCAGAGGTTAAAAGATTTGCCTAGGGTCACACAGCTAAGAAGCATCAGGGGCTGGATTTGAACTAAGGTCTTCCTGATTCCAGGCCTGGCACTCTATCTACCATGTAATCTAGCTGTTCTATATGGTACAAGTAGGAGGAAGAGGGGTGGAGGCACAGAAGAAACAGGGGGAAGGAAGCATAGCAAAGGCTTTGTCTACTTAGCCAAGCAGAAGTTTGTGGCAGTTCTTTCTCTGACAGTAGAGAAACAAACTTTCCCTGCCTCGGGCCAGGGGAAATTGGAAGAAAAAAATCAACCCTAGAGAGAATAATGGCACATAGTGAAAATACTATGGGCCCTCAGGGCAAAAGAGAAGTACATTCAAGGTAGGGGCATACAACTATCATCTATTCCCCAGACATGTGGAAGGGCAATAAAACCCAGTCCTAGGGCTGGAATTGGTCATTAGCAGTTAGAAGCCACTCTTGGGGTGATGAAGGAAAAAGTATGGGCTAAGGACATTTCCAGTCAGTGAGATTTAGTGTTTGGAGAAGGGGCACAAGAGCATGAGTGAGAGTTAGTTTGGCATGAGAGGGATTCAGTCTGAATACAGAATAGAGCAGTGGGACAATGGTAATAGGAACCTAAGAAGTGGGTGAGTATGAAATAGGAGGACAGAATTTATGGCGGGGGGAGAGATTGGGGACCCAGACGGATAGTGAAAGTGCATGTCTCCTCAGAGCCAAAACATGTGCTGAGGTCTTGAATGCTAGCTGTGCACCGTGCCCTCATCTGAAGAAGACAGTATCCATGTGGGTATGGGGGAGAAGGGAAGGCAGAAGACTGAAGATTGGGAAGTTAGAACATGTTAAGACAATGAGTTGAGTCCTAGCACCTTAGCTTGCTCCATGCAGAAATTATAGTAGAAAAAAATGGTGGTGAGAAATTGTCTGTCTAACATTCTCTTCCACAGTATATCTAAATTTAGTTTTTTCTGAGATCTTAGCTCCTTTTGGGAAAAAGGAACTTCTGGTAATCTAGGCCAAGGGGTAAGCATGACTAAATGACAATGGCGTGACATGTAAGGCTTGTGAAAATTAAAACTAAACTCTTCACAGGGGATAGGGATCAAGGGACCATAGTATTCAGAGCTAAAATGGGTCAGGGTGGGGGTCATCTTGTCAGACCCCACCCCTCTCCCACTTTACAAAGGAGAAAAGTGATGCCCAAAGAGATCAAGCAACATGCTCAGTCTCACAGCTGAGATGTGATCATGGGCTAACTGTAGATTCAGTATTCTTTTCACTACAAATGGACAAACATTTTTTAGCTCTGATTTCTTGCAGATTATATTTTGTATAGCTCTGCATTTTTGTATAGCTCTGATTGAATTCTACTAATTCTTAGAATACAGAGAGAACATTACCATCCAAGAAAAACAGTTCTGATGAAGAAAAAAGGAGGAAGATGTCTAAAAAATTGCATGTGGATGCATAGTCAACTCATTGGTCAACTTGGATTTCTAAAAGATCAAAAATACAGAGGCCTGTAATATAGGAAGAATAGTAAACATGTGGCATAGAGTCCTGCACAGGATGACCAGATCCTTAAAGCTTAAAGTGATCTGTACCTGGTGAAGAAAGCTAAGAACAAGTAAGAGTGTTGTTATTTGGCTATGTTTGTTTTAAAGTTCCAAGGTGAGACAGGAGCATTTTGCTTTGGCACAAAGAGATGGTGATAACTGACAACAGAGAGAAGACAGAGCTGCTCATCTCTTTTTTAGTCCTATTCCTTCTGATGAACAGAATGATCTTTGGTTTTGACAAAACAACCAAGTTGGTTAAGCGGGAGTTGAAGATTCAGGTAAATTCAGAACTAGCTGGATGGTCAGACCCAAAGACCATTAGTCATTAAATGGTTTAATGTCAGCTTGGAAGGTTGGCTATACTCCCAGTTAAAATCTCTGCCTTCTACAGGAAGCCTTTCCCAATACGCCTTTATTCTAATGCCTTCCATCTGTTGATTGTTTCCAATTTATCCTGTATTATCTTGTATATAACTTGTTTGTACACAGCTGTTTACATGTTGTTTCCTTCGTTAGACTGTGAGCGCCTTGAGAGCAGGGACTGTCTTTTGCCTTTGTTTGTATGTACTTGGCCCATAGTAGGAGCTTCATAAATGTTTACTGACTGACTGGTGGTACTCTCTCCTGCTGAGGCATCTGGAATATTATATTCAGTACTGGGGCACCACATTTGAAGAAGGGCGCTGATAAGCTGTAGCTTATCTAGCAGAATGTGACCAGGACAGTAAAAAGTTGTGAGATCATACCATATGTAGATCAGTCAAAGAAATTAGAGATGTTTATCCTGGGGAAGAGGACGCTTAGGGGAAACATGATATCTCTCTTCAAGTATTTGAAGTATTATCAGGTGGAAGAGAAATTACCCTTGATCCTCTAGGCTTGACCCCAAGAGGCAGATGAAAGAGGCTGATTTAGGGCTGACATAAGGAAAAACTTCCCAACCAGTAGAGCCGTCTACTAAAGAAAATAGATTCAGTTCGTAGTGGACTCCCCTTCACTAGAAGTCATCCAATGAAGGCTGGATGCTGGACCAATCATCTGATATGTTCTAAAAAAAAACATTCTCACTTACACAAGGATTGGAGATGGTCTTTTAAATTCTTTCCAACTTGGGTATGCTGTGAGTACTTTGAGGCCATGGCCATTCTTTCTTTATTAGCAGAGCTCTTAACTGGCTTCCCTTTCAAGATGTGGCTTGTTTTGCAAATCAAACCTGTCATGGAGCCACACAGTAAATGCTACACAATGTTGATTTAAGGCTTTTGGTCATCAAGTCTCAAAATGAGCACATGGTTTTTGATCAACCCAGCATTCAGCTCTCCATTGTCAGATGCTGCTGGTGAGTCAGCTACTGAGAGCCAAATGTCTGCAGTACTGCTCATCCTGTCAGAGAGGCTTAAGGGAAAGGGGTATCCTTTGTCTCTGTGCCTGACTAAGCCAGACTATTGTTAAATGCCACATTTTACTCTCATGCATTTTTTAAAATGTCCATTTCCTTCCTAGGGTATTTTAGGGGCATTGGGGTCCCAGTGAGTATCACGAAATCCTAGAGATGTAAGGGGCCTTAGAGGTCATCAATTCTAATCCATATTCAAAAAAGGAACCTTCACGATAATACACCTGATAGGGGGCCATCCAGCCTCTACTGGAATGCCTCCAGTGAGAAGGGTACCACCATCTCTAGATTCTCTGTTCTTCTAATGCTATGTTCTAGAATTTTATCAGGAATCGACATCAAGCCCACTGACCTATAAGTTGAATTAGGTGGCACTTCTCTTTCATTATGATTTTTGGGGAGTTGACTTATCTTGTATGTACCTATTTACATGTTGCTGACCTCCATTAAAGGATATGCTCCTTGAGGGCAGAGAGTGGTTTTTTTTTCCTTTATTTATATCCTCAGCACTTAGGACAGTTCCTATGTAAGTTCCTAATAATAAATTCTTAATAAATGCTTGTTGACCGACTGATTCCATGTCAATCCTTTCCAATCATTTCCTTGAAGACGGTTATCATGATGTTGTTCTCTTCTCCAGGCTAAACACCCCCAGTTCCTTCAATTGCTCTTCATACATCATGGACTCAAGGTCCTTCAACAGACTAGTAGGCCTACTCTAAACATTCTCCGATTTATCAACGTCTCACCTAAATTGTAGTGTCTGGAACAGAAAACAATATTTCAGCTGTTGTCTAAGCAGGGTAGGGTATGAAGCAAAACTATGATTCATTGTTCTTAAAGTTTTTTGCCTGTTTTATAGATTTATAATGCTAGAGGAAGACCTCAAAGACCCAGGGGGGTAAAGGACCCAGCTCAGATAATTAAGCATCAAAGGCTGGATATGAACCCAGATCTTTTGACTCCAGAAGCAATTGCTCTTTTTACTATACTAGATGGTCTTACCATCTAGTAACCTGCCAAAAAAATTGAGGTTAGCCTGGGATGACTTGTTCTCGATGAGCCTAGGCTGACTCATAATGTTCATGGCTTTCCTTTCTAAACTGTTCACACACTGTTCCTCTAATGCTATGTTCTACAATGCTACGTTCTATGTAGACTAGATGTTAAGTCATTCATACACACACACACACACACACACACACACACACACACACACATACTTACGTTTCAGAAAAACATCTGACAAAGTCTTTCACACTATCATTACTAGGTAGATTCAGAAACAATTGCACTGCCAAGACCCAAAGAGTGATGCTTATCAATCTGGAAGGTGATGTCTAATTAAGAACCCACAGTTCTTAGACTCATTGATTCATCTTTTCTATCAAGGGTTTGGATGAAGGAATTGGTGGAGGGTCGAAAACCCAGGTCTGCTGATTTTTATTTATGTGACCTTTACTTCTCTAAGAAGTACCTTCAGATCTAAAATGAGGATATTGGACTAGCAGACCTCTGAGGTCCCATTCCAGCTCTGAGTTTATGAAAATGTGGCATCCTGTATCCTTTAAGCACTGACGTTTGATGGCTCTCTGATTCTAACAAATTCTGCTAGTTAGGGTTTGTATAACAAGTCCTTCAGAGGTTTGCTGACTAAGGTTTCTATTTGGCTTCCCAGTGTTTACATAATTTCCATTTTTTTAGTCTTCAAGGTTAATTTTTATTTAGGCATCAATGTTTTTTAGAGGCAGAATTAGTATAGGCTAGAGTGCTAGGCTTGGAATCAGGAAGATCTAGTTTCAAATTCTACCTCTAATGTTATCTAAGTGACCCTAAGCAAATCCCTTAAACATTATATTCCTCAGACAACTCTCAGAACCTTATGTACTAAGTCATAGATGGGCTTAGATTTGGTGGAAGGAATCCCACAGAAAGAATTCCCCACCATGATAACATCATAGGGCCTCCAAATAGACCCCTATCAATCTTTTAATGCTTTTCCTCCCATAAGTACCTAAAAGCACAAATCTGTTGCTGCTGTGTGAAAATCATGTGGTCCAACCAATCTGTAGGATGCTTCAAAAGAACCCCAGAGCTAACTCACGGAAGCAAGTCTATGTTTTAGACAGTTGGGGAAGCCTGGGGATGTTTATAAATGTCAATTTTTAGAATATGAACTAAGAGAACAAACTTCTATTTAAGTTCCAGTCATTGTCTGAGACAGGCCTCAAAGAAGGAGGGGCCTAGAAGGAAGGGCTCACCAAAGAAAGAGAAGGATTTCATAGAAGGAAAAAAAAGTTTTGTTGTCATTTTAAATAAAAATCCATTGCAAACTAAAATTAGATGCTTTAAAATAAACTCTTTCAAAGACACAAAATGAAATGCATATGAACAATGAGCAATGAAACCCATCCATAAGCATTTTTGTTATACAACGTTACCACCAAATGTCATCACCCAAAACAATCAAAGAAAACGAATTCAACAAAAAGTGGTGACAGAATGTGAAGTCACTATAGGAGCCAACCATGTCAATTTCAACCCTGCTCTGATCACTCAGTGACAACCACATAATGTGGTTGCTTGTGTTTTACCCTTACAAGTCGGCTTGCATTACTGTTGACAGGCATGGAGAGGTGTGTAACGACAATGCAAGTGACAGGCAGAATTGTAAAATGACAACATCAGTAACACGTGTTGTGAGATGTGTTTTTCAGCAAACCAACACAGGCAGTTGGAAATCCATGATTCTGATCACAGCCTCTACATCTCAGAAGACCAATCCAATGCAACAAGCAATTATCAAGTGCTCATTTATTAAATGTGCTAGGCGCTGGCTATGCAAACACAAAATGAAAATCTACCCTCAAGGAGCTTGTATTCTGATAGTCTTGTATTCATTCATTCATTTATTCGTTTTTCCAACACTAATTAATTGAATGCCTAGTATGGGAAAGGCAGTATGATAGAGTGAAGAGCACTAGACTTGGGAGTCAGAAAGACTTGCATGTAAATCCTAACTCAAACACTTAATAGCTGTGTGATCCTGGACAAGGCCCTTAACTTCTCAGTGTCCTAAGCAACTCTCTACTGAGATCATAAGTTACAAGGATAATAACAACCTGCATTGGTAAAGAATTTCCTCTTCAAGGAATTTTCTGTAGCAATGTCCCAATCTCTTTCTTACTTCAGATACCCAAGATGGAAGTTACATCTTCATTAGATTGTGAGTTCCTTGAGGGCAGGGGCTGTCTTTTGATTTTCTAGGTATCCCACTTAATAAACGCTTACTGACTAACTGATCTCATACCTTATCATCACTATAACTTTTTCTTCCCCTTTCTTCAAGATTTTACATTCTGAAATCTATCTATCTATCTATATATCTATCTATCTATCTCCTCCCCCACACTCCTCTCAATACTATCTCTTGCCTTTGTGCTTCATTTCCTCAAAAAATTGTTCCTTACGCTCATTGGCAATCCTGTTCCCTCAGTCCCATTCTATCCTCCCAGTCCATCAACCCCATTCTAACTTCACTTCCATCCCTTCACAGTCCTGCTCCTATATTTATGTAGTTCAACAAGGCACTGTCCATTATCCTCAAATTTCTTGCCCTGGGCCTCCTGCTCTCCTATTCTCTAACGGCTTATCAATACAGTGACCTGCCTTCTCTACACCTATTGTTTTCTTTTTATCAATTTTTTAATTAAAAATATTATTATCTCTCCTACCCCTAAACTCGCCATTGAAAAGAAACCATAAAATCCTTCTAACAAACATGCATAATTAAACAAAACCAACTTCCACAGTGCTCATGTCCAAAAAAAGGTATATCTTATTCTGTACCTTGAAAGCATTGTCTGTCTGTCAGGAGGTGGGTAGCAGGCTTCATCATGAGTCCTCTAGAATCATGGTGGGTCATTATATTGATCAGAGTTCTTACGGTTGTGAAAGTTGTTTATTTGTTACAGTGTTGCTGTTATTTTATAAGTTATCTTGATTCTGCTCACTTTGCCCTGCGGTACTTCATAAATAAGTCTTCCTAGGTTTCTCTGAAATCATTCTCTTCATCGTTACTTATTAAACAATAGTAAGATGTGGTAACTTAGATTTAAAATATATTCACCACATTCATATACCATAATTTGTTCAGCTGTTCTCCAAATGAAAGACACCTCCTTAGTTTAAATTCCCTTACAACCACAAAAAAAAGCTTCTATGAATTTTTTTTGTACATGTGGGTCCTTTTCCTCTTTCTTTTATTTCTTTAGAGTGAACCAATCATTTTACAGCTCTGACTTTTTCATCAACACCCAGAAATCTCACTTCTCTCCACATTTTTCTACTGACATAATTCTCTCTAATGACCTTTTAAATGTTGGATCCAGCGGACTTTTCTCTGCCCTCAACCCTTTTAATCTCTACAGAAATTGCTGACAGCACCCTTATTCGGTTTCTATGACACTGTTTTCTCTTGGTTGTAGTCCTACCAGACTTGATTCTTCTCAAATGAATTCAATGATACATCCTCCACCTCCTCTTCCTCTTCCTCCTCCTCCTCTTCCTCCTCATATCCCCGCAATGTTGGTAATCTCCCAAGGCTTTAACCTTGTTCCTCTTCAGTTCTCTTTACACTCTCTCTCAGTGATCATGTCCACTCACATGACCTCTATTACCAATACAATTATGTATATAACCATCCAATCTCTATCTCCACTCAGAGCCCATCTTCAACCCCTAATATCATATATTCAACTGCCTATTGAACATCTTCACATAATTATTCCATTTACGCTTCAAATTCAAGGCATCTAAAACTAAACTTTACGTCTTACCACAAAAACCTATTCTTCTTCCCAACTTATCACCACTATTCTCCCATTGCCCCAGGCTTGCAGCCTCACAGTCATCTCTGTCTGTTCTGTCTTCTGTCTCTAAACCTAATCATCTGCCAAGTTTTGTCAATTCTAACTCTACAATATCTTTGACCACTGTCTCTTGAGGTCGTTACACTGCGTGACCTTTAAATTCTCTTGCTTCTCTAAATCTATAATGGATCCTAGCATCCTGTGATCTTTTCTCTCCATTAATTGTAAACACCACACTAGTTCAGACCTTCTTCACCTCTTACTAGAACCTACTGTAAATAACTTCCAGTCTCCAGTCTCTTCTTCCAATCCATCCTTAAACAGGTGCTAAAATAATTTTCCTAAACCACAGGTTTCACCACATTGTTAACCTGCTCAAAAATTTTCAGTGGCTCCCTATTACTTAAAGGATGAAATACAAAGTTGCTCACCTGGCACTTAGGCTCTTCCACAATCTGGCTCCAACTTATCCTTCTCTATGTGTAATTCACATTATTTGTAATTCCATTTGTAATTTGGAATTATTTGTTTAATATATATATATTATATATATATAATATATATATATTATATATTATGTAGTATAATATATAATAATATAATATATAATGTATATATGTAATAAATATAATAATGTTTAATAATAAAAATTTGGAGATTTGTAATTCTGCAATGTGTAATTCACATTATTTCTCTTCACACACTCTACCACCAAATCAAGTTACCTGCTATTCCCCAGACTTAGTATGTCATTGCCCACTTCTATGTATTTGCATAGGCCATCCCCCGTGCTTAGTATGTACTCTTTCTACCTCTCTACCTACTGGTATCTGCTTCCTTTCCTTCAACCTAGGCTTCCTCCTTGTAACCTTCCTTGATACTCTCCTTCTCCACTATCATATAGTGATTTCTCCCTCCTCAATGCTTCTTACAATGTTTTTTCCTGGATCTCTTAACCTGAAGCACAATGTACTTGAATGAAGCACAATGTAATATCTGTGCTAATGTCATATATTTAAACTTTTTGATAGTGAAACCAAATCTTGTTTGATCTTTTTGTCCCTAATACTAGAGTTACTTTGTACAAAGTAGATAATTAATAAATGCTTATTGAATTGAATTTATGGGTATCTAATAGCTATATATTCCCATCAATGGAAGTACACATAACAATGTTGCATCAATTGATAATATTTTGCCCAGCACTGGAATTTGAATGCCACTACTATAACATAATTAATCATGGCATAAATAATCATGGCAAGATTAACATGGAAATTCTAACCAGGAAACTGTTAAGGGGAGATACAGTACATTAGAGCATAAAAAACATCGGAATGGGAGTCAGAAAATTTCAGTTCTGGTTGCAGCTCTGAAACATTAATTTCGCTGAGTTACTGTGCCAAGTCCCTTAACTTCCCTGGACCTTTATTTCCTCATATGTAAAATGAAGGCATTGATCTACATCAGTGGTCCTTAACCTGAGAACCACAGAGCTCCAAAGAGTTTATGAATAAATTTCAGGAGGTCCCTTAATTTAGGTAGGAAAAAAATCACATCATTATTTTCACTAATCTTTGTCTTCTTCTGTAATCCTATATATTTTATACTTGGCATTTTACAAGCATCTAGGTGGTATGGTGGCTAGAAAACCAGAATTAGAGTCAAGAAGATCTCAGTCCAAATCCTGCCTCAGATATTTACTGTGTGACCAAAGGCAAGTAATTTAACCTTGGTCAACCTCAGTTTTGTTATTTTGTAATATGGAAGTAATGATAGTACCTACCTTTCTGGGTTGTTGTAAGACAAAATGAGAACATTCATAAAGTGCTTTGCAAACCCTAAAATACCATGTAAATGCTAGCTATTATTATTTTATCTTATGAATTTAAAAATATTGCAAAAAAGGATTTATAGACTTCCCAGTTAGATATAGGGAGGGAAAAAAGGAAGGAAGGAAGGAAGGAAGGAAGGAAGGAAGGAAGGAAGGAAGGAAGGAAAGATATGTGAAATAAGCATTTACTATGTGCCAGACATTGTGTTAAGCACTTTCCAAATATTATCTCATTTAATCTTCACATCCTGAGAGGTAGGTGCTATTATTATCCTCATTTTACACTTAAGGAGATTGAGGCAAACAGAGGTTAAATGACTTGCTGAGGTTCAAATGTTAAGAAGTGTCTAAGCTTGAATTTTAATTTGGTTCTTTTTTACTCTAGGCCCAGAGTTCTATCTATTCTGCCAACCTAACTGCCTATGAACCAAACAAAGTTAAGAATTCCTGATCTAGATTCTAGAACATCTCTGAGATCTTTCTAAAGCCCCTCCACTCTCTGATATTCTATGTTCTAAGGTTTCTTCAAGCACTTATGACTTAAGACTACCAACCGATTCAGTGCTTCACTTGAAAATGCACTGGAAACTGTTTCCTCTGTTCCCTTTTTCATAGCTTAAGAAAACAGAGAGCAGCTAAATGCCTTTAATAAGATCAGTGGTCAAACTAGGAACAGAATACACAGCTCCAAGGAAGTAGTCCATTCTGTGTCCCCAGACAATGCCACTTCCTTGTTAAGAATTCCAGTGCATTTTCTCATAAATATAACCTTTTTTTTTCTAGAAACCCAATTATTTTCAGCAACTTCAGCTGGCATGCTATGGAATTCAAAAGCAAACACACATGTCTTCCAAAATATTTCCAGATGGCCACACACACACACACACACACAGTACTTTTGCATAAGCATTCCAATAATCTCACCAGATCAGCTCCTCACTGTTAGTGACAATACCTGAACAGTTCCCAGAGGCATTCAGAATGACAATTCCCCCATTCTTCAAAGCGAAACATTAAAAACCTTGTATGACAATTCTCCGAACTGAAAGCCAGTTTATGGCTACTTTGAAAACAGATATCATTTGGAAATATTAAGGAGGCAACTATGCTAGATACTACAATACTTTGAAAAGAATCCATGCAATCATAAATGTGGATCCTCCCTCCCCTTCACTGAACCAGATTGAAATTTTACTAGACAGTTTCAGTAGTTGTTGCAGGAAAAAAAAAATGCATCCCCTGGTGGCCAGCCCTATGGTAATGAGCTTCTATTCAGTAAGCAAGGCTGATCTTCAAACAATAGGCATTGAGTCTGTCCATCATGGGGCCCTTTTTCAAGTTCAACAAATATTTATTGTCTTTGTTATTTTGCTGTTCAGTCATTTCCAACTCTTCATGACCCCATTCGGGGTTTTCTTGGCAAAGATACTGGAGTGTTTTGCCATTTCCTTTTCCAAATCATTTTACAGATGAGGAACTGAGGCAAAAAGAGATAAGTGACTTGCCCAGGGTCACATAGTTAGTGAGTGTCTGAGGTCAGATTTGAACTCAGCAAGATGAGTCTTCCCAATTCCAGGCTGGACACTCTATCCACTGTGCTACCTAGCTGCCAGCAACTATTATATACTATATATGCATATACCTATGTATAGTGTGTTGTTCTGGGTCCTACAGATTCAAATATTTTAAAAATCACATAGCTTTTGCTTTCAATGAGCTTGCATTGTATACATTAGGATTCACCATGTACTCAAATCCATTTTGAGGAAAATGCCTTCCTTTCTCAGATCACCTTCCATATATTCTGCAGATAACTTCTACATACCTAGTTATTTATACTGTCTCATTCATTGGAATGTGAGCTCTTTGAAGGCAGAAACTGTTCTAACCTTTCTTTGTAATTCTAGAACTTAGCACAGTGCCTGGCACATAGTAATTACTTAACAACTAATTGACTTAAAAAATGATTATAAAACAAAGCAGAATGTGATGAGGAAAAAGGAAAATTCCAAACAAAGTGCCCCAGGAAATTCTGAAGACTAGAAATCATTTTTTTCAGTGGGAAATCTACATTAAGCGGCAATTGAAATAAGCCTTGAAGTCAGAGTTTCCTGAAAGATAGAGATGAGAAGGAACTAGATTCCAGGTATGGTAGATAGTGTACATGAATGCATCATGGCAAGAAATAGTGGGACAAACTCAGGGTACCATCAGTTGTCCAACATAAGCGTATAAAGGGAAAGTGAAGTGAAATTTATCTAAACAGATAAGTTGAATCCGGACTGTAGAGGTCTGGTCTTAAATTTAAATGTTGAGAGAAATGATTATTAATAGCCAATATCTTGGGGAGATTCAGAGCTCTCCCCTTCTTCCAACTTCCTGATTTTAAAAACATTTAGTCTCTTGAAGGACAATACAGTTAATGAGATTGAATTAACTCTCCTCATCTGGGTCAGATCCCACTCAGCCTTACAAGGAATTTAATCTAAGGTGGTGAAGCCCATTATGTTCTACTCAAATTTAGGGGGAAACAGATCCTTTTGTCTAGATAGCCCAAGTCTGGGGGTGGTTTGAGTATAGAGATATTTTCTCTGTCCAAGTATGACAAGAGGTCACTCACAGCCCCTCGTTGAACATCTACTCTTCCAAGGGTATATAAACTGTGAGCCCATGCCATGATTGTCTTTGGTCTGTGAGAGACTGCCAAATGACCATCATTTTATTAATAACCTGTTGACCTTATTAACAAAACGATTAAATTACCCAGAAACTATGTCTTTTGAACCTTTTTAATCATCATAATGCCAAGCTAAGGAGTTTGTAAGAAATAGGGAACCACTGAACCTAGGAATGATGCGGTCAGCTGTATTCCTTACGGAGATTACTTTGGCATCTGCGTGAAGGACAGATCGGAGAGGAGAGTGGCTAGAAACAGGGAGCTCACTTGGGATGCAACTGTGCTACTATAACAGATCAGGTGGGAGGTGTCAAGGTTCTGAACTAGGGCAGAGGCCTTACAGAGGAAGAGGACATGGATGTAAGAGATGTTGTGGGCAACCGCATCTGGAAGGTGTGTGAGATTGAAAAGTGAAGGTTTTAGATTTAGGAGACTAAAAGGTTGGGGGTGTCCTTACCAGAAACAGGGAAGCTTGGGAGATGGGTGGGTTTGATAGGAAGAAAATGAGTCCCATATTGGACATGTAGAGTTTGAAATACCTTTAGGACATTGAGATCAATATGTTTAATAGGCAGTTAGAGGTCTGGGTAGGGGTTCAAGAGAAAGATTAAGGCTGGACAAGTAGATTTAAAGTTACTGCCTGAAGACGACAATTACAAGCATGAAAGAAGATGAGGTTGCTAAGAAAGAATTTAGAGAGAAAATAGAGCCTAGAATAGAGCCATGGTGGACACATTCCTAGGAGATGGAAGATGGATTATGACCAGAGATATTTTACTTAGTACTCTGAAAACTGAACAAGTTTTACACCTTGAAATTCCTCTGAAACTTAACTGTAGAGTTTCCTAACTTGCTCTTTATTTTTCTAAGCAATAAGCAAGAAGTTTATACTAAAACTGATCACGCTGTAAATCAAGACATAAGAAGTTTTGCTTGAATGTAATGACAAGAAGACTGAAAAGGAACATGTAGAAAGGTGTGAGGAGAACTGGCATAGCAAAGCACAGGGCACAAAGAAAGAGAGAGTTTCTGGAAGGAGTAGGAGGTCAATAATTTCAGAAGCTGCAAAAAAGATCAAATAAAATCAGACCTAAAAAAAACCTGTCAGATTGCATAGTAAAGAGAACTGACAACCTCAGAGCTCTTAGCACAGTACATAGCACACAGAAGGCACTTAATAAATGCTAGCTGACTGACTGCTCGACTAACAAGAGCAATTTCAGATTAGTGCTAGGGTAAGAAGCTGCATTTCAAGGAACTGAGATATAGTGGAAGTTAAGGAAGTAACAGCAACAAACACTGCCTTTTTCCAGGAGTTGGCTATGATAAAAAGGGATATAATTAGGGAGAAAGGAAAAGAGTCTATATGGTTTAAAATATTTGTAGCAGTTCTCTTTGTGGTGGCAAAGAGCGATGGGAATGCCCATCAGTTGGGGAATGGCTGTACAAGCTGTGGCATATGATAGTGATTACTGTAAGAAATGATGAGCCAGGTGATTAAACCTTAGTTTCTTTTTTTCTCTACAACAAGGTGTGAGTTAAGGTCCCCTATAGCTGCAATATTCTGTGATCTCTACAGTAAAATGTAAAAGCCTTGAAGAAGTAAAGGAAAAATTGTGAAACTTCAGACCAAAAATCATGAAGATGCGAACAATTGCTGCAGAAAAACCCAGGGAATCAGAGTTGGTTTTCCATGCTCTTTTTCAAATGCACACTCCTCACAACATATGGCTGGTTTCTTTTAAGGTAACAGTGTGTACTACACAACTTTTAAAAGAAATATTTCTTTTAAAAATTGTTTTCTCAATAATAAAAGTAGAAAAATTCTAAGGCTAAGCAACTATGGATTTTGAAAAAGTCACAAAAGAACCCAAGGGAAAACCAAGATTTATTTACATCAAAAGCATCTCCTCACAAGAGGTCAGCTCTCTGTCCAGACAGATCTCTCTTCCCAGGCTCCTAGTCTGGTATTTGAGTATAATCTCCCTTATAATTGGGTAGAAAAACTGTGGGAACAGACTTTCATGGGAAGTACTGGATATAATAAAGAAGAACCAAATGATTTTGCAGATACTCAGATACAGATAAAGCCTAGAAAAAATGTTCTTGGTACTTTTCAGATCCATCAGGAGATATGATATATTGAGACTTCAACAGGTGGTCACTTGTTAATATAAAGAATTCAGAGAAACATGGGAGACTTGTATGAAATGGTGCAGTATAAGCAGATCCAAAAGAAAATCTACATGACCACAATGTAAAAGAAGACAACACTAAATGGCAATAAAAGGTCAAAAACAATAAACAATGTTAGCAACAAAAACTTGAAACTTGAAGCTCATGACCTTCCTGCTAACAAGCAATAAATGACCAGAGTAGAAAGTGGCATCTACTACTAGCTACAACCTCTCCGATTGGGTGGGTTTTGCTTAACTATTTTCTGAGAAGCATACTTTGAGGAGGAGTAGGGTGTTTAGATGACTGTTACATGCATCTGATGGTTTTGTTTTCCAAAAAGTTATCAATTCTATCTTCTACAAACCTGCTTATTGCCAGGGGTGGAAACCCAAATCATTTTTATCTATGTAATGATAAAAATGTTGGTTCTGAAGAAAAAGTCCTAAGAATCACAAATTCAGGGCTAAAAATCATGACTGATTCAATTTCCAATTCTGCTAATGAGGCACACTGTGACCTAAGACAGGTTATTTTTTTCAGGGAATCAGTTGCTTAGCCTGTAAAATGAAGGTGTTGACCTAGATGAGTCTTTGAGGTCACGTCCAGTTCTGACATGCTTTGTTCTAGATTCTAGGGTCCCTTCTACATCTGACATCCTATAGTCTAAGGTCCATTTTCCCGCTAACATCCTATAGCCCAAGGTTACTTCTGTTTCTTGAATTCTATGTTTTAAAGTCCCTTGAGCTTTTGCATCTCAAGTTCTAAAATCTCTTCAAGCTCCAAGTCCAGATTTTCTAATCCTAATTCACAGTAAATCTGGCCCATTACTATGGATCTGGCTACTAGAGTTTAGTTATCAAACAGAAAATATAATAACTACTTTAAGTTTGAGAATGTTTAAGTTGTGCCTCTTCAGCTGTCTCTTGTCCCCACTATGATCATCCCCAATGTATTAGACTGAACTGGGTACCATTCCTGCAACATCTCCCTGCTTCTTTCTTTTTTAATTTTTTTATTAGTTAATATATTTAGTTTTCAGCGTTGATTTTCACAGGAGTTTGAATTACAAATTTTCTCCCCATTTCTACCC
>CM053625.1:291612648-291658723 GCA_028646595.1 Phalanger gymnotis
GGGTATGACTGCTTGTACACTAAAGAGTTCTATGTTCCACGCTTGGGGGGATGCGCCAGCTCTGCCTCAGCAGCACTCCTCCTTCCCCACGAACCCCCAACCAGGACTGGACTTAGATCTTCAGCGGGCTCTTCACTCCTGCTCTGATCAGCCACTTAATTCCTCCCACCAGGTGGGCCTGGGGCCAGAAGCAACTGCAGCTATAGTTCTAAAGCTGCCCCATCTCAGCTGCCCCTGGGGGTGGTGGCTGAACAGCAAACTCTATCCCAGTCCCCAGCAGCTTCTCCCACTAACCTACTCTGTTGTCTTTGGTGTTTGTGGGTTGAGAAGTCTGGTTAACTGCTGCAGCTCACTGATTCAGGGAGCTAGGGCCGGCTCCACCTGGCTCTTGGTCTCGTTGGTCTAAGCCCCCCACACTGGGCTCTGCTCCACCCCCCTCTGCTCCCAGCTCCATGTGGGACAGACCTTACCCAGAGACTATTCCAGGCTATCCTGGGCTAGAGCCCTG
Source organism: Phalanger gymnotis (assembly GCA_028646595.1). NCBI lineage: Eukaryota > Metazoa > Chordata > Mammalia > Diprotodontia > Phalangeridae > Phalanger > Phalanger gymnotis. The sequence goes on from CM053625.1 coordinate 291,613,157, forward strand.
CTTCCCTCTGCTACCCTGTGGGTTCTGCAGTTCTAGAACTGGTTCAAAGCCACTTTTTATAGGTTTTTGGAGGGTCTTGGCAAGGAGTTCACGCTAGTCCTTGCTTTCCAGCAGCCATCTTGGCTCCGCCTCTGATAATTTCTTGAAAGATGATGTCTAAGCTTTTTTTGATCATGGCTTCCAGGTAGTCCAATAATTTTTAAATTCTCTCTCCTGGATCTATTTTCCAGGTCAGTGGTTTTTCCAATGAGATATTTCACATTGTCTTCCACTTCTTCGTTCCTTTGGTTCTGTTTTATAATATCTTGGTTTCTCATAAAGTCACTAGCTCCCACTTGCTTCAATCTAATTTTTAAGGTGGTGTTTTCTTCAGTGGTCTTTTGGACCTTCTTTTCCATTTGGTTAATTCTGCCTTTCAAGGTGTTCTTCTCCTCATTGGATTTTTGGAGCTCTTTTGCGATTTGGGTAGGTCTATTTTTTAAGGTGTTATTTTCTTCAGTATTTTGGGGGTCTCCTTTTGCAATTCATTGACTTGTTTTTCATGGTTTTCTTGCTTCATTCTCACTTCTCTTCCCAGTTTTTCCTCTACTTCTCTAACTTGCCTTTCCAAATCCTTTTTGAGCTCTTCCATGGCCTGAGACCAATTCATATTTTTCTTGGAGGCTTTTGATGTAGGCTCTTTGACTTTGTTGACTTCTTCTGGCTATATGTTTTGATCTTCTTTGTCACCAGAAAAGGAATCTAGGGTTTGAGTTTGAGTTTGAGTTCGTTTTCACTGCCTATTCATGTTCCCAACCAACTACTTGACCCTTGAACTTTTCTTTGGGGTATGACGGCTTGTAGAGTAGCTTTAGGGTCCAAGTGCTGCTGTTTTCAGAGCTATATCTACTCCACCTTCACCACAGGCTCTGTCCCAGCAGTGCTTCTCCTCCCCCAAAAGCCGCCACCCAGGACTGCAATCCAGATACAAGCACGGCACAGCAAGAAAACCTGCCTCTGTGCCCACAAAGCGCTCCTTGCCCTCCCCCTCTGATCTGCTGCTAGATTCCTCCTACCATGGGAGCCAGGGACTTGGCAAGCAGCTGATGCTGGAGCTCTGGAAGCAGCCTCAGGAGCTTCCTGATGCTGCCACCCACTGCTGCTGCACCACCTCCGCTACCCCCAGGGCTGGACTGCTCTCAACTTGATCTGGCAGTTTCCCACTAACCTGCTTTTTGTCGTTTGTGGGTTGGGAAGTCTGGTCACTGCCACAGTTCAATGATTCGTGGCCCTCAGGCCTGTTCCGGCTGGCTAATTCCCAGTCTCGTCTGTCCTGGCACAAACCATGCTGGGCTATGTTCCACTCCCAGCACCATGCGATAGACCCTTCCTGGCGACCATCCAGGCACTCCTGGGCTGGAGACCTATTTCCCTCTGCTATTTAGTGGGTTCCACAGCTCTAGAATTTGTTCAGAGCCATTTTTTACAGGTGTTTGGAGGGATTTGGGGGAGAGTGTAAGCAAGTCCTTGCTTCCAGACGCCATCTGGGCTCCACCCCGCCTTGGGAGTTGTTTCTTGAATTAATTACCCTATAAACTATTAGAAAACAGTGCTCCCATTTCATGAGTTTGCATGTCCCCATATCATAAGGCAAAAGAAGTAAAGGCCCTTACTAATAACTGTTTGAAGAAGCTCTAGGAAGAAATAGGTATCGGGAACTGTGCTAAGTGTTGAGAACAAAAGGAAAGGCAAATGCAGTTCCTGCCCTCAGGGAGCTTATAATCCAATGGGGGAGAGACACGTAGGCAACTGTATGCAAACAAGATACATACAGGAAAAGTTGGACATAATCACAGGGAAAACACTAGCATTATAGGAGGTCTAGGAAAGGCTTCTTGCGGAAGGAATTTTAGCTGAGATCTGAAGGAAGCCAGAGAACCTTGGAGGCAGAAATAAGGAAGGAGAGCATTCCAGGCGTGGAGGCAGTCAAGGAAATGCATAGTCAGAAAGATGGTCTCATCAGCAAGGAGGCTAGTGTCACTGGAGGAGAATAAGGTGTAAGAGGACAACTCAAACATTGTAGAAATAAGAACTGCTCATATTACACTTGAAAGAAAATAATGGTAGCCTATTTCTAGAGTGTCACAGTGGAAAAACAATTTTCCTTGCAACCATCCCATGAGCTAAGTAATGCAAAAATTACCTCCATTTTACAGACAAGGAAGCTGAAAGGGATAAAGTAATTTGTTCACAGTCATTCACCTAGGAATGTCCAAGTCAGGAATGGAATAAAGACCTTTGGACTCCAAATGCAGCCTTCCACCCATAAGAATGGACATTTGTGTGATGTGATAATCACGGAGAATCCTGGATAACTAATTTGAAACTATAAAAACATAATATCACATCTGAAAGGATCTTTCAACTCCAACTCTGTCATTATACAGATAGGGAAACTGAGGCCCATAGAATTGGTGGGGCAGAACTAGGACTCAAAGTCGTAATGTCTGGGCTCCAGTCTAGGCCCCGCTAGCGGCTTGGTTTGTGACCTGCTCAGGCCCTCAGTTTCTTCATTTATAAAATCTGAACTCAGTTTTACTGATGTCAAGACCAGCACTTTATCCACTGTGCCATCCAGCTGCTTGTATGACAGGGATCCCTGGGCAATGAAAGTGAAACCATGAAAACACAGAATGTCTCAGCTGGAGGGGACCAGATCCACCACTTGTCATGTTATACATCTGGGGGAATTAAAGCCCAGAGTTAGTGGAGACAGATGCCTCAAAGTCATAACACCTGAGATTAGTACCAGGTCCTGCCGCTAATTCGTTCTGGGTAAAAATCCCCACAGGGCTGCTGCAGAGGAAAAATTTCATAAACCCTAAAGCAAGATATAAATGTGAGTTGCTTTTGATATAATCTGTAAAATGAAAACAACGATCTTTGCGCAGTCTACCTCTCAGGGTTATTGTGAGAGAAACAAATTCCTTTGGAGATAGGTTGTGTGGTTTAGTGGGGAAAGCACTGCAACTGAGTCAGAAGAAACTCTGGTTGGAATCCCAGCTCCAGTATTTTGGGACCATCAGCTCAACCTTTCTTTCATAATAGCCTCAGTTGACTAAAGTATAAAAAAGGGATAATGGTGCTTGAGCTATCTATATTACAGGTTTGTGAGGAAAATGCTTTGTGAACCTCAAAGCGCTACTGAAACTCTCTCCCAGGGGCCAGCAGAAAGCTAGTTGCACATGTACCAGGTAGAGGGTTTTAAGGACTGCTGCTAGAGATAGGAACCTCACTGGCTCTGCAGTCAACCTTGAAAAGAGCTCATTTGAATTTAACTCAGCTGGTCCTCAAATGACAGATCTACAAATGCCTTTGCCATACTCAAAGCCTTCCCAGCTTGGTAGACCTTCCTGAGTTTGTTGGCATGGCCTTGCATCCTCACCACCCCCCTGTACCTCCACATCACAATGAGACACTTCAGTGAAGCATTTGATGTGCTCTGATCATAGTAGGCACTAAATAAATAAGGAACAAATGAATGAATGAATGTGGTTCAGTGTCAGCTGCTCACAGCTTCCCAACAAAGCCACGAACCCCTGCTCCTTTCTGCTATACACTAATGCCTTTCGGTTCAGTAGCCCTTCACAAACGGACTTTTCTCTCCAAGCTCCACTATGGTCAACAACAGAGAACTCAGTGATTGAATCCTCTGAGGCGTGAAAAAGACAACCCAGCCCACATCAAAGAGTGTCTGGTGCCTACGGAAATACAAGTGCTTCACAATCTCCCTGCCCCTTCCCCATTCCTGGCTTGGCTTGGCAGAATGAGTCCTTGCCCTTAGAGCACAGACAGAGTGGTCCCTGCTAATGAACAGTCCAACCGAAGGAAGAGTGGGGCCAACTATGGAGGAGAAGGACAGCTTAGGACTTAATTGTTGGACAGCAAACCCACTGACGAGGAGGGGGAGGCCAAACCACAGAATGAGGAATACACTGGCTATGGCCTTGGCATGAGATAGCTGCAATCTGAGCAGATTCCACACAGAATCTCTCATAACAGGGACTGGGTCATAATCCAAGATTATCCTGCTGTGGGTACAAACAGGACGAGCCACCAGGGAAAGCATGTGATGGAAAGCACTCTGGACTTGTTGCTAAGAGTCCCTTGGTCAAATCCCAGCTTTGAAGCTTATTGGCCATGTGACTGTAGGCAAAACACTTCAACTCTCTGGGACTCAGTTTCCTACTCTGTAAAATGCAGACAGCAGTATTTGTCCTGGCTGCCTCATAAGGTGGTTGTGCTTTGTAAAGCTTAAAGGGCTGCCACAGCTCAATGGAAATTGCTATAGTTATCTAGTAAGTACTTCTATAGATCAATTCAAGCCAAAAGTTTGTCATCAGACACAATAATGAAAAGAGCCCTATGTTTGTGGTGCTTCGCAATTGATATGGAACTTTTCTCCACAGGGAGGCAGAAAAAAGAATAGTACCCCGCTTTAAAGATGAGGCACCGGGGAACAGAGAGAAGTTGGTATCTTGTCCAGTAAATGCAGAGCCAGAAGTCAAACACAGGCATTCTGTTCACTAGTTTGGGTCTAGTTTATTTGGGTTTTTAAAGCAGATGCTCAATTCATTATGGCTATCCTTTTCTAATTTGTTAACGTGTCTTATCAGAGATGCCACTTTCCCCTCTGAGGACTGCTTTAGCTGCATCCTCAAAAACTCCACTATCTTGTCTCAACTATGACCCTGAGACATTGCCCCTGAGACCTCACAGCTCTTAATTGTTTCTGTAATTTGTTGTTTCACGAGCTCATTATTTGGAGTGTCGCCCTTAGTCTCCACTTAGACCTGTATCTTGGCTCAGCACAGTCTTCTGCCTCCCCAGCTAAGGGCTCCTTCTATCCCCTATACTGCCTCTCAAGGAAATCCTGATTCACTGGTTCCCAAATCCTCTTTCCTCTGCTTTGTTTAATAGCAGAAGACGCAAAGGCTGTTCAATTGTACTGTAGGAACCTTGATGTGGAGAACTGAGTTCAGATCCAGCTCTGACATTTACTAGCTGTGTGACTCCATCTCTCACATTATTTTCCTGAAAAAAAAATGTTAATAATAATAATTATATGTGCACTACCTACCTGAAAGGCATGTTGGGAGAGAAGCACTTCATAAACCACAGAGCACTAGAGAAATGGGAGCAATTACTTTTTTTACTAGCTTTAAGTTCTAAATTAGACTTTTTCCTGTTCTCCTTCCATCTGGTCATGATGTTCTGGCCAACATATTTAGCACCTGTATTTCAACACACATTAAAGTGTTCTGCTGGTGTGTTAAACAGTTCAGTGGCACTTCAGACTCAAACCAACCTCAAGAAATGTTTACAATCTCCTACAGTCAATCAAATCCCACAAGTGCTATCCCTTACCCCAACACTACCCGCCTGGGCCCCCAGCAGGATTTATTGCAGAGAGGAAATCTCACTTATTTCAAATGCTTTCAGGTGTACTGACTCTCTCCAGCTGCTGTATTGAATGACAGCATCACATCATGACAGCTGCTAGCCACTGGAAGTAGCCTTGATCTTTTTTATCAGAAGACCCAGGTTCAAGTCCAGACTCTGTTACTTAAAAGATGTATGAACCTAGGCATGTCTCAGCTCCTCTGAACCTCAATGTTTTTCTCCGCAAAGTGGAGATAATCATTGCACCAACACAGCATTGTTGCTAGAAGGACCAAATAAAGTAATATATTCAAAGCACTATGCAAACCTCAAAGTGTTGTGTAAATATATATTACTACTATTATTACTATTATAATCATCATCCCATTCTTTTGTATTGGGGTTCATAGAGAAATTGTCCTGGGACAAGTTGCTATCCTGTTGTGATTCTGCAGTCAGTTGCACAGGTGGATAAAACAGATGCTTTTTGTAAGTGAATAAATGTGTTAGAATGTAAGCTCATCTTCTGTGGGTGAACTGAAAGCATCCTTGGAACTACTCCAGCAGCAATTAGGACAAGAGGGGGTAAATACACATGTCATCATAGTCCCATGTGATTTTGATTTGCTAGGTTTCTGTATTTTGAAATATTTTTATTCTACATTTGGAATGGACTCCATTCTTGGACGTTTTATAAACTCCATTTGAAGGCTACCTTTTTTGGTTACATTTTAGAAATCAAACAATAGGATTTTGCTATCATCTCTACAATAGCTCAGTAATAAAGTGATGTCCGCGTGTTCCAAAAATATCTCTGTAGGTTTTTTTTAACTGATCGTGTGCTCTAAGAATTTCTATAAATCCTATAATCATGATTATTATTATTAGGGAAGGAGAAAGGGAATAAACATTTATAAGCTGCCTACTATGTGCCAGGTGGGCAGCTAGGTAGGTCAGTGGATAGAGAGCCAGGCCTGGAGTCAGGAAGACCTGAGTTTAAATCCTGCCTCAGATACTTAATGGCTGTGTGACCCTGAGCAAGTCACTTAACCCTGTTTGCCTCAGTTTCCTCATCTGTCAAATGACCTAGAGAAGGAAATGGCAACCCACTCCAGTATCTTTTTCAAGATAATCCCAAATTGGGTCACAAAGAGTCAGATACAATTGAAATGACTGAACAACACAAAAATATATGCCAGGCACTGTGCTAGGTGCTTAACAAATATAATCTCATGTGATCCTCAAAACAACCCTCCTACACCTTTCAGGGCTATTATTATCCTCACTTTACAATTGAAGAAACTGACGCAGAGGTTAAGTGACTCGTCCAAGGTCACATAGCTAGTAAGTATCTGTGGCTGGATTTGAACTCAGGTCTTCCTGACTCCAGGACCAGAGCTGCATCCAATGTCATTCTCATTTTTCTAATAAAAGCTATCCTGGAATAAATTATAAGCTTATCATCATCATCACCATCTGTAAAAGAGACATATTACTTGTAGCACCTCCTTCCTGGGGTGGTGGTGGTTGTTTTGCTGGAGTGTGTGTGTATATGTATACACATATACAGAAATACACATATACATGCACACACATACACACGCATATGGAGAAAGAGACAGAGAGAGAGAGAGAGAGAGAGAGAGAGAGAGAGAGAGAGAGAGAGAGAGAGAGCTAGCACACTTTTTAAGGGTTGCAAAGCAGTTGATCCTCACAATGACCTCAGGAGGTAGGTACTGTTATTATCCTCATTTTTCAAATGAGAAAACTGAAGTAGGCAGAGATTAAGTGACTTGCCCAGGGTCATATAGCTAGGAAATGTCTGAGGCAGGATTTGAACGCAGGATTTCCTGACTCCATGTCCTGTACCCTTTCCACTGCACCACCTGGCTACTGTTGGGAGGAAAATGCTTTAAAAATTTTAAACATCATAAAAATGGGAATCGTTAGCATCATTTAGCTGATAGTAGTAGTCAGAGTAATTTTAAAAAGTTCTATACTTGGAGTCAGAAAGATCTGGATTCAAATCTCACCCTTGACGCTTGCTATGTGCCAGGGGGGCAAGGCTCTTAGCTTTTCAGAACCTCAGACAGCTCTTTAAGATCATTAAGTTATAGATGGACTATAATATGGAATGGCAAAGAGAGTTAGAACACCCCAAATTGATGATCCAATCCAATAAGCATCTATTAGGCACCAAATATGTGTAAGGTACTTTCTAGGTACTAAGAATACAAAATTATGAAAAACAGTCCCTGCCCTCAAGACCCTTACAGTCTAATGAGATTTTACAACATATAAAGGGATAAATATATGCATAATATATACATATATATATGTGTGTACATATATACATACATATGTGTATGGAGATAGATAGATAGATAGATAGATAGATAGATAGATAGATAGATAGATAGATAGATAGATAGATAGATCCATGATTATCTGAAGATGGAGACAACACTAACCACCAATGGGGCATGGAAAGGCTGTCCCTACGATCCCTCATGAGCTCAGCCTTGAAGGAAATTAGGGATTCTTAGAGGTGTAGGTAAAGGAATGTATTTTTGAAATGGCAAAAAGCATAGAGATGGGGAACAGAATGTCAGGTTTTGAAAACAGCAAGGAGGTGCATTTGGCTAGAAGATAAAGTAAGGGAAGGGAAGGAATGTCAATCAATGTCAATCAGTCAGTCAATAAGCCTTTATTAAGCAGCTACTATGTGCCTAGCCCTATGCTAAGTGCTGAGAACACAAAGAAAGGCAAAAGCATAACTTTCGAATTATGGACCAACAGACTATGTACAAGATAAATGGGGAACAATCAACAGAGAAAAGGCACTAGAATTAAGAGGGAATAGGAAAGGCTTTCTGTAGAAGCGGGAAGCATACTGTGAAGGACTTTAAATGCCAAGCTAAAGAATTTGCATTTGATCCTAGAGGCAATGGAAACCACCTACGGGACATGAACAGGTGAGTGACGTGTTCAGACTTGTGCTTTTAAAAAACTATTTTAGCAGACACTGTTGTAACAGTACAGGACAAAGGGATAAGGACCTGAACTCCAATGGTGGCCATTTTTTGTGAAGAGAAGGGAGATAAATACAAGATATGTTGGAGAAAAGAAACAAAACTTATCAACTGAATCAGAACACCTGGGTTCAAGGCCTGGCACTGAATCCAACTAGTTGAATGGCCTTAGACAAGTCATATAACCTCTTTTAGCCTCAGTTTTTTACATCTGTAAAATGGGCACAAGACTCTTTGTACTACTCTTTTCAAAGGGTTGTTGTGAGGAAGGCATTTTATTCACCTATAGAAATGGGAGTTACCATAATTAGTAGAGAGGCAGCATGGTGTACTGAAGACAATTAATGCTAGACTAGTAAGAAGGAAAACCTGGGTTCAAATTCTACCACCAAGACTTACTAGCTTTATGACCTTTGGCCAGTCACAACCTCTCTGAGCCTCTGGATATTCTCTAAGACCATAAACTATAGACCTATAGACTTGTCACAATCTCTTTTGGGGGAAACATGTTCCCATCATGGGAGCTCCCCACTCCATTGAAAACATAGGTCCTTGCCATTCTGATAGGTACATCATCACCAATGACTGTAGTAGTATCACAGATATCTGCATACATCACGGAACATCCCAAATACCTGATATGGCAGGATGATATTTAATTCAATTACAATTATTAAGTGCCAACTCTGTGCAAGGTAGTATGCTTGGCCATGGGAATCCCAGAGTGAAAAGTGACGCAATCCCTGACCTTAAGGTGCTTACACTTTCGTAGAGGGTTACAACACGAACCTAAATAAGTATTAGATATAGCAGGAAAGATGGAGGCAAAGGACAAAAGCAGACAAAGTACCCCGGGGGGAAGGGGAATGAGGAAGGAGAGAATACTTTCAATGGCAAAGAATCAGAAAAAAAAGTTACATGGAAGAGATGGCACTTGAGCTCAGCCATGAAGAGAAGGAGCCCCAGTGAAATGTTAAGGTTAGATTTAGCGTATTTCTGAATCCAATTAATTTTTTACCCTGACTCTGGCCATGCTGTTTCTTCTGCTTTGAGTGGCCTACCTGGGTTCTCCTCCATCTCTGCCTGCTGAAATTCTTCAACAGCTCCAATGCCATATCCCTGGTGAAACCTCTCTTGAACAACCACCACCCAGCTAGGGGAGTCTTACCTCCAACCTCGAACAGTACTTTACTAGAGCCTTCCCCTTTCAGGTGACCTTCATCTACTCAGCATATGTCTTCTGTGCCTCTTCCATTAGCTCGTGAGCTCTTTGAGGGGCAGGAACTGTGCTCCTGGCTTTCTTTGTATCCTCAGCGTTCAGCACAACGCCTAGTGTATACTCAGTGTTTCATAAATGTTTATTGATTGGCATCTCTCTTAAGCTCTTCTGTTCTAATCTTCATTAAATTATTAGATAACTGAGAGGTAGTTTAGTGCGGTGAAAAGGGCCTTCCTATCTACCAATCATAGAAGAGAATAGAAAATCCTAGGATTTAGGAGCGGAAGGAGCCTTAGTGTTCACTTCTCATGCACTAATCCCCTGATCTCATAGATGACGAAACAGAGCCAGAGATATCCAGTGATTTGCCTTCCCCAAGGACTCAGGCTTTATGCCTGCCACCCTCCCCATGGTTCTAGCAAGGGTTCGAGCTCCCAGATTCCCCTAGTCCCTCTTCCAGGAAGCCTTCCCTGAAGGAGTTTGGCCCACTAGAGTAAGGAAGAGTAGACAGAAAGCCTGAGTGATATAATAGATTTGTTTGGTTTGTTGGTTTTTCAGAGTGGCAGAGGGGGAAGGGAAAGAGCTTGGTCCAGATGTGTGATTTCACAGATAAAGGGGACTCACTCCTAGTGAGGGAAGCAACTTGACATAACAGTGGATAGGGCACTGGATTTGGGGTCAGTTCATTCTAATCTTGCCTCACATATGTAATACTTGAATGACCCTGAGCAAATCAATTGACCTCTTTCACTTCAGCTTCTTTATCTATAAAATGGGGGTAATAATAGCACCTACCTCACAGGGTTCCTGTGAAATCGAACCTAAAGTCTTAGGGCAGTTTTAATCTGTAATAAGGACATCCTTAGACCTATTATGTAACTATATAAATAAGTTATATAGATATATACATAAATAAAATATAGCTATGTAAATATATAAAATAAAATTTAAAAAATAAATATAAATTGCCAACAAAGATCAGCAACTGTCCTGCCACTCATAGTCTAGAACAGGGCTGTCCAAAATGCGGCCTGCCTACGAGCACAGAAATTGACATAAATGCTTTAGTAAACGAAGCCGAGCTACCCCAGAGCTCTCACTAAAATGGCAAATCAAAAATAATATATTGTCTATTGTTTCAATAAAAACCTAAGGTTGGACAGCCCTGGTCTAGGAGAACCTGAGGCACCGGGTGAAATAACTTAATAAGGGTCTCAGACCCAATCATGCGTCAGAGCCCTGGGTCTTCTTCCTGATTGTGAGGCAGAGTTTCCTACCCAGGATGCCAAGGCACCTCTCCCTGCCCTGATACTGTCTACATTTTACAAGAATCAGAAGAGAGTGTCTGAGGGAATGGGCAGGATCTTCTATTCAGAAGGACAGGGACAAAAATCACAAAGGATGAAAATGAGATGACAGATCTGGAACTGGAAACCACCTTAGAGATCATCCGGTCCAACCCTCTCCTCTCACAGATGAGGACAATGAGCCCCAGAGAAGAGAACATGACTCACTACTAGTCACGCAAATAGCAAAAACAAGATTTGAATCCAGTTCTGACTCCAAATGAGGGCCTTTCTACTGCACCACACCACTGACAGTAGACTGACTCCCCAACCCCCCAGTTGAAGTAGCAACTATGTGCCTTTCACAGGGCATCCCGGGCACACAGTGGGTCCTTTGAACTGGACCTGCTGAGAGGCAGCTTCTGTTGTGAACAGTACTGGACCTGGAGAAGAAGTTCTGAGTTTGAATCTTACCTCAGACACTTACTGAGTTGTGTTTATATTACCCACATCTGTTCACCCAATTGCATTTCCTAGTTACACAAAACACATGAAAGCTGGAGCACGATTCCTCCAGCAGCCACACTCACCAGTCCCATGCATGTTGATAGTGCCACCGAGGAAGTGCTATCATTCCAGATGAATCCCTGATAGAAACACTGCTCAACTGTAAGCTTCCCAGACTCCAGGACTCCATCTTTTCCTAGGACCTGGACAACAAGATCTTGGCCAAGGATGGCAGAAGGTTCAAGTTCTAAGTGCAGTTCTTGCCCAAATGCTGCAAATCTATAGTGCAGGGAGCCCCTGGCTCTCTGGGGTGACCGTTTCCGTCGTCTGCTGTGCAAAATGTTGTGTGAAATGTAAACCCCTCCGGGATCCACTTCAACGGGGGTCACAAAGACATAATCTGCAGTGGAAGAAAAACCATGACCACCAATACCTTTTGGCCAAAGCTCAATACCGTTTGATTCATAATCATTTCCGTAAGACACAGAGGTAGAAAGAATCACTGGAGAGATCGTTTGCTCTTGTCTCTCTCTTTTTCTGTCACTATTTTCTCTCTGTCTGTCTCAGACTCTCTCTTTCTCTCTGTCTCATTGTCTTTCTCTGTCCTTGTCACTCTTTTTCTATCTCTGTCTCTTTCTCTGTTCCTGTCTATTTGTCTGTCCTCTATTTGTCCATCTCTCTGTCTCCCTATCTCTCTCTGTGTATTTATATAGTTCTTTAGATGTGCAAAGAACTTTTTATGTGGTATGTCATTTGATCTTCATAACAACCCTGAGAAGTAGGTATTATTAATATGCCCATTTTGCAGATGAGGAAACAGAGTGAGGCACAGAAAGATTAATTGATTTGCTTATAGTCACAAAACTATAGTTAGTGTCCAGTGAAGGAGTAGGGATCTTTCTGACTCCAAGTCAGAAAGTCACTCCAAGTTCTATGCTGTAACCACGAAGCCTTATGGCTAATTTATACTACCCAGCTACCTCAATTAAGGGCAAAAGATATAAAGTGACTTTCCCACGGTCATCTAGTTAGTTATGTATCAGGGTCAAGATATGAACCCAGGTGTTCTAATTGCTGATAATCTGCCTCCAAAGTGCTAATCAGCACATTTGCCTCCTCAAGGCAAAAACAGTCCAATAACAGCTGCCTCAGGATGTCCCCAGTCACTAGAGACATCCAAGAAGAGGCTGGAAGGCCATCTACCACCTACAATTAGAGGTGACCCCAAGGTCCAGGTGAGAGTGCAGCTAGATGCCCTCTGAGATCTTTCAGTTCTGAGAATTTATAAATGATGAAGGGCATGAAATTACTGTCAATGAACATCAGAGCTGGATGGGTCACAGAATAGAGAATATCAGCAAAATGGGCCTTTGACTATAGAAGAACAGAGCTGGGAGGGGAAATTTTAATCCAGCTCTCTTATTTTTTTATAGATAATAAAAGGAAAGTCAAAAGAAGATGAGTGACTTTCCCAAGGTTGCACAGCTAGTAAAGGAAGGAAGGAAGAAAACAAGCCTTTATTAAGTGCCTACTATTGTGCCAGGAACTATACCAACTACTTTACAGATATTATCTCATTTAATCCTCACAACCTAAAGTGCAAATATTATACCAGTTTTGCAGATAATAAAACTGAGGCAGACTGAGGGAAGTGCCCAGGGTCACACAGTAAGCATCTGAGGTCACATTTGAACTCGTGTCTCCCTGACTTCAGGCCTAGTGCACTGTACCACCTCTAGTGGAAAGCAGAAGCATGATCCGATTTATGTATAAAACATTTCCTACAAATAAAATACCTCCTATTTGGAGCCATATAGATCTCACAGAAAGGCAGACAGATGTATGAAATTGCTATAAGATATAAATGGGGAAGCATCAGCATAAGGTGATATGTCGTACTATTTATCTCAGAATGCCTTCAACCTTGTCCTCTAAAGAAATATTGATTGTATCTTCCTAGCAAGGACTTGTGGAAAGGAAGGAAGGATGGATGGATGGATGGAAAGAAGAAAGGAAGGAAAGAAGGAAAGAAGGAAGGAAGGAAGGAAGGAAGGAAGGAAGGAAGGAAGGAAGGAAGGAAGGAAGCTCACTTTAGACCAGGAGTCAGGTGGACTGGGTACAAATTCTGGCTCTGCTACGCACTACAAAGGTGACTATAGCAAGTCACTTGTCCTCTCTTTGGGCAAATCATTTCACCTTGGTGGGTCTCAGTTATCTCTTCTCTGAAGCTAGATAGCTGTTCTTTAAGGTCCCCTTTGACCTCTGACCCCTATTTTCCTATGAGCGTCATTGGTCACATACATGTATTATTACCTTCATTTTATAGATGAAGAAACTAAGTGTGAGCAAGGGTGAGTGATTTGATTATGATGGCATAGCTAGAAAGCAAGGTGTCTAGGAATGGATCCCGAGACTTACTAAGACCTAAGCTCATTTCATTATATAATAGAGTTTTATAATACATTCATTTAGGACGAATTCACTCACTTGTCTCCCCATCATCTTCCTCCTCCCCCCAAATAAAAAAAGAGAAAAAAACAATTTAAATAGTGCAAGCCATCATTCCACTAAATCAGAGTGTTTTAATATTTTTGTGTGTCATGGATTCTTTGGCAGTATAGGCAATTGAAGGAATTTTCACAGGTAATTTTACATATATAATTTTAACCTTACAGACTGACTTTAAAGCCTAGCCAGGCCCCTGCCCTCCCATAGGATTCCCATAAGATAATGACTCCACTCTACATTGGTCAGCCACAGGACAGCAGTATTACTGTATAATACTACATTTACCTGAGTATATAGGCCATTCAAAAACACTGGCTACAATCCTTAAATTATATTTCTTTGAAAGGAAAAGAATATATAATAATACAATGAAAAATAACTCCCATTATAGACTACACTCATGTTTTATACAAGTCAAAATGGAAGGAAAAATATATGGCCTATACCTGAACCAATTTAGGAAAATCTTACCTACATAGAGTGACTTGGTGCTCTCAAAGCCCTTTTACATGTATTATTTCATTTTAGTCACAGGCCGTGTTGGGCAAATATCTTGAGGTTCATTTCATAGATCAGCAATATCTCTCTCATTTAATAGACAAAAATGGAAGCCTGAAATATATTTTACCTGTATTTTTTAATTGACTAGTTTTGTCCTCCCTGTTCATATGAAAAGCAGAGGATTGAACCACATTCTATATCTCTTTTAAAATAACACTAAATTAAGTAACTTTTCCCTTAGATGGCTCTTGGTTAATTTTTCTTTGGCTCTTAGTAGAAAAGGGGTTACCTATTCCCAGTAAAAAAAGATCTGACTGACTCTGTGAACAATTTTCCTTGAACTATAGAATAAGAGAATGCCAGAGAATCACAGAATTCCAGAAGCAACCTTAGAAATAAAAAATGAGAAAGAAAATGTTGGAACACAGGAAGTTAGGATAGAATAGAGGATGTTAAAGCAGAGGGGTGTTTTAGAATAGATAGCCCATTGGAGCAGCTGGGAAGGTGGTGCAGTGGATAGCACCAACGTTGAAGTCAAGAGGATCTGAATTCAAATTTAGCCTCAGACACTTATTAGCTATATGACCCTGGACAAGTCACTTAACGTCAATTGCATATATATGTGTGTATGCACATACACACACACACACATATATACATACATATATACACACACATACATACACACACCTCCTTCCCAATGCCTCCAAATATGTGCACTCTATCAAGGGGTATGCTGGAGCTGACTCATCTATGATTTTTAAATTTTCAGTGTGAGCATTTATATCTCAGAAATCAGCAAATGCTACAAATCAGAGCTTAATTTGTTGTTTTGTTTGTTTTCTAGACTTAAGAAAGTGAGGGAGAAAGTGTAATAAGGTAGATTAAATTTTAAAATGTGTCAAGCCTACAGTTTTTTTCCAAGGAGCTGGTTGTTAAACATTTACCAGCACACTCCTGACTCTATCCTAAAGGAGTTAGGGGGTAAGGCTTTAAGGATGGAAATTCTAGACTTTCCAAGGTCTCCAGATTTGGCTGTCTCTCTCACTAGGTACACAGAGACAGAGCTATGTTGTTCTCTCCAAACTGCCTGAAACAATGCATCAAAGGTTTTCCTTCTTCCCCAGGGGGGTTAATAAATGACAGAAGTGAAGGATGCTTAAAGAGCTGGTGGTCAGGGCAGCAAATCTCCAAGCTCAGACAAAGAATCTATGTTTATGGCAGAATCTCAGAAAGCCAAAGCCAGAACTTCTATAAAGGGGGGCCTGGATAACTTTATGAAAGGTTTTCTTCAGGATATAGAATCACAGAATTTTAGACCTAGATGGGTCTTTAATACGCAGAATGTCAGCAATGGACTGGATCTTAAACTATGGAACACAGTATGCCAAAGCAGATCTTAGAGACCATTAAGTTATCCCCCAATATCTTCTATTCACTATATCATGCTGCCTTAATAAAAGAGACTGAAGATACAATCTCTAAGACCCTTTCAATTTGTGAGTCCTATGATATAGTCAGATGCCTTCTACATAGCCAATGACACTGGAAAATCCAAGTAGATGAAGAATACATATTGCCCAGAGTATGACATTCAATTGGATTGACAGCCAGTTGAGTTAATCCCCCAGTACATATCTACAGGTGGGCAGCTAGGTGAATCAATGGATAGAGTGCTGGGCCTGGAGTCAGGAAGACCTGAGTTCAAATTCAGCCTCACAGACTTGTTAGCTTTGTGACCCTGGGCAAGTCTTAACCCTGTTTGCCTCAGTTTCCTCATCTGTCAAACAAACTGGAGAAGGAAATGGCAAACCACTCCACTACCTCTGTCAAGAAAATACCAAATGGGACATGAAGAGTTAGACACAACTGAAAATGACTAAATAGATATATATTAGACAGCCACCTTACAAATAGAGTTGGACACAGAATTTAGTCAGAAGGAATCAGGCAATAGCCTGATTATATTCAAGAAATTGTGCAACTTTTCAATATCCGAAACACCTCCCTGCTGCTCAAGTTCATCTCTTTTAAAAACCACATTCTTCTGGTCTTTCAAAATTGTAATATTTTAAGGAATACCACAATCTCAAGAGAATCCGAATTACAAGTAACCCAATGAGCAATTGAAAGATGCTGAGTAAGCATAAGCATGTTGACAATGATGACCAACTCTAGAAGTGTCAAGTTATGGTCAGGCATACAAATTCTGGGCAAAGGTGTTGGCCTGTTTATTTATCAGGACAGCCCAGGTGGTTGACTGATACACTGAAGATACTAAAAGAACCAGGGAATAGCCTCATTAGGTGGATTTCCTAAAGAATAGGTTTGACCATGTCACCCCTCTCTCTACTCAATAAACTTTAGGGGCTATCCTACTATCTCCAGGATCAAATATAAAGTTCTCTGTTAGGCATTTAAAATTCTTTTCCCTACCTAACTTTCCAGTCTTCTTCCACTTTACTCGCCTTCACTGTACAATAATTCCTCAAACAGGACACTATCTCTAGTCTAAGGCATAGGCACTGTCCCCATACCTGGAACGCTCTCCCTACTCACCTTCCCTTCTTAATTTCCCCACCTTCCTTCAGGTCTCGGCTCAAATCCCACCTTCTGCCTTTCCGACCTGAGATTACCTCCCATCTACTCTGTCATTGCTCTTGGATGTACCTAGTTATTTACTAGATCGTTAGGAGTTAAGTTATTTACTCCCCTCACTCCATTAGAAGGGAGGAACCGGTTTTTTTTTTTGTTTTGTTTTTTTAAACTTTCTTCGTATCTCCAGCACTTAACACGGCTCTAAGTTCTTAAACTCTTTCCTATTTGAGACATGAACAGGAATCTCACAGCCTGGGAAGCCATGGGTAGGCTGTGGTGTGTACCAGTGGAGCGCGCACCCACAATGCTGAACTATTACTTTTTTTACAGGTTGTGATAGCCCTATGCAGCAGCAGCTCACATTTCTATGACATTTCTCAGGTTATAAAGCAAAAGAAGCCTCAGGATTCTCAGCGGTCAGGGGGCTTACATAGAACGTTACAACTCAAAGGGACTTTAGAGATCACCTAGTCACGCTGTCTCACGCTTCCCTCAGAGGAGCGAAGAAGTTAAGATTGCATAGCTACACACTGGTAGTGCACAGCAGAGACGTTCTAGTTCCATCCAAGTATCAAGTGAGCGGAAAACCCCCTCAGAGGGAAGGCTGAACACCAACCTTGATTCAAACCGCTGCCGCCGCTACCGCTGCCACTGGTCCACGCGGCTGCCCAAGCCGCGGAGCAGAGGCTGCACATCTGGAGCGTCTGAAAGAGAAATCGGACAATCCGGGCTGAAATTGTTTGGGAGGGACACAGCGAGCTGTGTATCCTCCCCACTCCTTGCAGCCCTCACCCTCCGGCCCGGACGCCAAACGAAGGAACCTGCCTTAGCTCCACTCCCGAGCCCCCAAAGGCTCCACAGCTGCCCGGGGCCGCCGCCGCCGCCCAAGGTCGCCGCCGCCGCTGCCTGGGAGAGCGTCCGGAGGAGGAAGAGGAGGAGGAAGAGGAGGTGGGGGTGGGGGTGATCCATCGTGGCCCTTCAGTCGAGGGGAGGGGGAGAAGGGGAGGGTTACCTGCCCCTCTTGGGATTCGGGCGAGGCGCCAGCATTCTTCCCCTGGGGTGGGGGTGGGGGGCAGCTCCAGGGGTGGGCAGCCGGGCCAGGTGCGTCAGGTAAGCCCCGCTCCCTCACTTCCCCCACCTCCCACTCATCTGCAGCCTCTGGGTCTACTGCAGTCTGGGGGAGACTGACAGCAGCCCCGCCCCGCGCAGGGACAGACCCCCCCCAGACCCGTGGGGAGGGTGAGAGGCAAGCAACCAATCGGGAGGCTGCGCGGCAGGCGGGCGCTCCCTCCCCAAAGCGCGACCTCAAGAAGTATGTCTTGTAGCCCTTCTGCTAGTGAGAGAAAGTCCTTCTTGCCTGTTTGGTGACTGAACAGATCTGAACCCCAGCACCCCCCTTCCCCCAGCCAAGGAAGAAATGCCAGCTGGATCACACACACACACCCCCTCCCCCAGCTCTCAGGGGCCACGCCGCTGCCTATTGGCTGCCTATGGGTGGGATTCTCGTTTTGAGCTCTAGGCGAGGAGAGAGGGGGAGCAGGGACTGAGGAAGGTGGGGAGGATTCACCGGATGGTTGGGTTTAAAGCCTGAAGAGTTCGTAGGGACCATCGGAAAACAGATATGAGAGGTCCTGAAAGGTGAAGGTCACACAGGTAGACATGGACAGAACTGGGATTCAGACACAGACAAACCCCAAATACACTGAGGGACAAAGCAAACCTTGGATCTGGCCTGGGAAAGAGGGGAGGTGGTAGGACAGGGAGAGAGAATAGCTTAGAACTGGGACAGTCCTTAGAGGCCATCGGATCCAAGTGCTCTGCCCCACCCTCATTTTCCTAGGAAAGAAACTGAGTCTCAGAGAGGTGAAGCAACTTGACTGGGGTCAAACTGCTTATAGGTAGTACAGCCAGGACCCAAAGCCAGGTTGCCAGATTCCCAGGCTTGGACTCTTTCCACCACATCACAAGGACAGTATGGGGCAGTGGAAAGAGCCCTGTCTCTGGAGTCAGAGGACGTGGGTTCAGAGCCTACCTAGGATCTTAGCCTGTGTGAATTTGGACAATTAGGTCACTTTGATATCCCTGGGCCTCAGTTTCATCTGTAAAATGAGAAGGTTGAACTAGATGGCATTTGAAGTCCTTTCCATTTCTAGATCTCCAATCCTATGAACTTTCCCTCAGCTCAGAAAGAATAGTTGGGGCGAAGGGAGGAAAACGGGAAGATTACTGACAGGAGGACCCTAAAATAAGAGTGTGACTTCAATGACAGAACTCCCTATTGTCTGCCATTAGCATTGCTGGGTGAACTCAAGAGGATTTAGAGACTTTGAGCAAAAAGCATAGGGGTGATTCGGGCTGATCACTGTTAACAAAGCACTTTCACTCACTCATTTCTTGTTCTAGGCTCTCCTAGTTTGTCCTCAGAACAATCCTGTATCACTTTGTTTAGTGCAGTGTCTGGCACATAGTAGGTGCTTAATAAATGATTGCTGGTTTATCGATTGCCTTTTTCTCTCCTGCAGATGCCCATTAGGTCTAAGGATAAGAAAGCTTCTCGCCTACTCCCTGCCTACCCAAACTCCCTTCCCTCAGGAAAGGAGAGAAAGCTTTATGGACTAGAGGCAAAGTTGAGAACTGTATTTGCACTTACCTACTTAATAGGAACATAAATTCAAACCCTGGAGAGGCCTTTGAGATGATCTAGTCAAAACTCTTCCTTTTAAAGAAACTAGCTGAGGTCCAGAGAGATTAAAGGTCAAGGTCACAATGATACTAAGTAGCAGAACCAGAATTCGAACCCAGGTATTCTAATTACAAATGCAGTGCTCTTTCTACCTTCAATCTAGCATTTTAATAATCACCTACTCATTCACACTGCTTGATGGAG
The DNA here is from genome assembly GCA_028646595.1 of Phalanger gymnotis. Taxonomy (NCBI): domain Eukaryota; kingdom Metazoa; phylum Chordata; class Mammalia; order Diprotodontia; family Phalangeridae; genus Phalanger; species Phalanger gymnotis. The sequence goes on from CM053625.1 coordinate 291,633,116, forward strand.
ATAAAAGAAGTCTAAGAATCATCCTCCCAAAATTTATTGGAGTTGATGAGACAAGAAATGCATGATTCTTTTTTTTTTCAGACTGAATCTCTCTGTGTCACCCAGACCGGAAATACAGCACCCGCTCTCTGGCCTGATCTCACTACTGATCTTCTTGGGACCTTTGGCCTGATCCATTTTACAACCTGGGTCAATTTGCCCCTTCTTATGAACACAGGTGTCCTCCAGCTACAGGAAGGATTTAGCATAAGGATCTGGGGCTTAGCATGGACACCCAATGGGTTTAGCCCACTGCAGCTCAGATGCTCTACCCTCAGCCTCCCCATAACAGGTATTATAGACATTTGCTAATAGATTAGGTGGTATCCATGTGGTTTTAAAAAAAATCTCAATTCATGTCACATTGCAGCACATAAATAATTGCTAGGTTTGCTGGGGGTTGGGGCACAGAGAGTTCCTTTCTGAGTTCAGGCGTTCTACCTGAGCTGCAGTGGGCTAAGCCCAGGTGTCCATACTAAGTTCAATTCAAGTCAGTGAACATTTATGAAAAGGTTGGACAAGATGATGTCTGAAATTCCTTCCACCACTACATTCTGTGAATCATGAATTCGTTTTAAAATACCTGTTTATTGGGGGAATATTGTAAAGGGTCTAGTCCAGGTACAGGATGGAATAATTACTTTTCTCAGGTTTCTCCTATCTCTGAGATTCTGAAATGAAATACCATTCCACTTTCTTGGGTGTCACAGTCTAAGGGTGGATTTGACATTTATGCAGGCACACAATTAGCACAAAGTGCAGAGTAAGGTCTAAAGTGGGAAAGGTTATTAAATTGCAGCAGGAAATGGCCTGCTTGGCCCCAGTCAACAAGGTATCTTGAAACATCAGTTATATCAAATTCTTTAAAATTCTTTTAGGAAAAGGTTTATGAAGCAGAGAGGAGAATTCTTAAAGTCAAATCTTGGAGTTATACCAGGACAAAGGAGGTTTTACCTTATTTGATTACAACATAGAAAACTGATTTGAATTCCTCAAGACTGAAGTTGTCTCTTCTCCATCAGGAAAGATAGTTAGCCAATGAAAGAATGATGATTTTTATAATTCTGTTTTAAGGTTTTTATTAGATGCTATCATTAGAGGTATTAGAGGCATCTACACTTCACAGAGTCAGGAAAGGTTCTAACCTTCCATGGAGGAGATCCTGGTCCTAGGATCACCCATAAACTTGCTCTACAGGAGCTCAGGGGAAATAACTTTCCTAAAATCACACAGCTGATAATAAGAAGAGCTGTGGACTTGAACCCAGGTTTTCTGACTCCAAGCCTAATGATTATTCTACTATGCTACTTCAAAAGGTTATTTCAGTTCAGCCTCCTGGCTTAAAGTTTAAGACTGAAGTTCAAACATGAAAGGCCAAACTTTCTCTTTTGTTAATAGCTCTGATGCATGACTCTGTCATCCATTATTAAAAGACACATGTGTGTACACAAAAGGAAGTGGAAGATGTGTGATGAGCCTAAGACAACAGATGTACTACAAAAGTGATCCCTTGCCACTCTCAGATATCGAAAGAAGAAGGTAGGTATCTCATACACTGGGTAGATTTTCTCTCGATGATTTCTGGAAGAGCGTGAATGAGAATCCCAAAGAAAGATAAGGAATGAAGACAACGTGATCTGTACTGGCAAAAGGTGTAACCACACCAAGGAGAGCAACAATCATTCTGAGTTTTCTAAGAAAATGTCTACAACGGAGGCATGATTTGTTAGAGCAAAAACAGCTTTGGAAATTGTATGTCAAACAAACATTATTTCCAATTGTTGTTCACTGGTTTATAGCTTGCCTAATATCCTGGTTTTCAGCCTAGTATATCAACTCCTTAATTCAATTAAATAAACATTTATTAAGTGCCAACTATGTACCAGGCACTGTGCTAAGTGCTATAACCACTGACTGTAATTGAACAAACCTCAAAAGCCATGTGGTCCAATCCCTTCTATAATATTTATTCCTGACTAATGGTTACCTAGACTCTATTTACAGACTGTCTCTATTTAGCTTTTAGTACTGTGATCAAACAAGTATTACACAGAGATAGGGAACTTACTACTTCCTAAGGTAACCCACTTGATTTCTGTGCAGCTCTAATTAAAAGAAGGATGTTTTCCCCTTACATCAAACCTAAATCTGTCTCCTTGCAATTTCTCCCTTTTATAGCTGGCTCTGCCCTCCAGGATCAAAGAAACTAAGTTCATTCTTCTTCCATAGAGCAGCCCTTCGAATATTTGAAGACTGCTGTCATCCCTACCCCTCAAGGCTTCTCTTCTCAAGGCAAAACACCATTGTTTCTTTAACTGATAGTGCTACGTCATGATCTCCAGTTCTGCCGTTCTCTCGTGCTCCCTTGTGTTCACTGGTCTGTCAATGTTCTTGAGTAGAATAGTAGCTACTTTTTATGGGGCACTTTAAGTTTTGCAAACCGTTTTACCTGCATTATTTCATTTGACTCTCACAACAGTACTTTCAGGTAGGTGCAAACAAGTATTACCCCCATTTTAAGATCATCAAGAAGAGGTTAAGTGACACATCCATAGTCCCACAGCTAGCAAAGGGTTATAGGCAGAATTCTAACTCATGTCATTGCTGATACTAGGTCTAGAGTCCTTTTCTCCATGCCATTCTGCTGTTTAAACATGATCTTCCTGTTCTGTGGTATCTGGGCTCCACTGGGGCAGAGGGCAAAGGAACTCTCTTCCTCCTTGTGCCCACTGTGCACATTATCTCATTTGATTTTCACAGCCACCTTGGGAATGCTATTATTGTCCCCATTGGAGGAAATTGAGGCAAAGAGTAAGGCCATGAAGCTGGTAACTGTCTGAAGCTGAATTTGAATTCAGGTCTTCCTTACTCTAGGCCCAATATTGTATCTACTGTACCACCTACTTGTCTTATAAGATAAAATTTTAAAGGGACAAATGTAAAGTCATTCAATCAGGTTCAAAAACTCAATTCTGCAAGTGTAGGATGGAGTAGAGCCTTACAGTGCAAACTCAACTTGTCACTAGGGTGACATGGCAAGTAAAAAGATAAGGGAAACCTAGTCTGTGAAAATCAAATGAGATATTTGTAAAACACTTAGCACAATGCCTGGTACACAGTAAGAGCTTAATAAATGTTTATTCTCTTCCCTTATTTGATTTAGCCCATCCTCCTTACCTACATATATCTTTTTTAATGTTGACTTTGCCACCACAGTTAGCTAGCCCCTCTGAGCTCAGTCTCATCTACACATTTGAAAAACATGCTTTCTATCTCTTGCCTGTCTTCTCTGCCATCCATGCAATGGCTTACGGTTTTAAAACATTAATTTCAGTCCTCCTCCATTTATCCGACTTTTTGGACTGGTTTCATATATTTGCTTTATTTTACTCCCTTTGGCCAAGTTATTTATAGCTCTTTCCCAAGGCCTGCTATTATATGGGGCACTTTGCCTAAGAAGTGGTATTAGTATTGTACTATAATTATTTCAACAAATGAACTCAAGGCTGAAATTTTGGTTTATTCTCTCTCTCCATCGGAAAAGTCAACTGTATTCTTTCCAAAAGCTCTTAAAAATACCCTGCTTTCTACAGAGGGAGCTTTGGTTATTTTTTGCAAGAAGAAGTTCTTCCTCATTTTTCTACTTTTCTGGTATCTGGAAGGAAAAAAAATCCCACCATACTATGGATATGGAGAGAGGCAGGGAATGCAGAACAAAAAAAGTGATAACATGATTATACCCTGCCCTTATATCATAGCTAGAGAATTGTTTTCCTTTCCGAGTGTCACATTTCAGGAAGGACCTTGACAAACTGAAAATGTATAAAGGATGGTCAGGATTAAGCTTATGCCACTTTAACAGGCTCAGTCTAAGGCACTAGGATTGTTTAACCTGAAAAGAAGTATCATGCCTGAAGAACACTCATGTAAAAGAAGAACTGTTCCCATTATTTTGGGCCCTAGAAGAAAAACTAGGGGCAATAGGGATGGGTGGTGTAATGGCAAGCAAAGTGGGGCTTTTTGTTGTCTTTTGTTTTGGAGTGCTTCTTAGCCCTAAGGCAATCAAGTGCCTTTGATTGAGTCTTGCCTTTTTTTGCAGGAAGGCCCACACCCTTTTTCTAGTTAGGTCACGAGAGGTGTGAGACGCTCAAGAGGTGTGAAACCCTCGAGAGGTGCAAAGCATTCTGACCCTGAAAAAAGGTACATATACTCTGAGGTTAGCATTTTGTTGGGGTCTCACTCATTGGAAGAGTGTTGGTATGGAGAATCTGGGTAGCCGCTAAGGAGTCCCCCAGCTTTGAAAACCCAGGTGTTGGTGCTTTTCTCTCTGGTAACTATGTATGTACAGCTTTGGTCAGACAGCTAGAAGCCTGTCTGTTGATTTGTGCTATTTGCTCTGTTTATATTTTCTCTGCTTGTAATCTCTGTTTGTATTTGCTCCGAAGTTCAGGGTGCTGACTTTTTCCCCTGAACTAAGTGAATGATATGTGTATGCTTGATTAAAGTGAGACTGTAAACCCCTTAAAGTTGCTTTCCTTAGAAAAGCAGATCAAAAGACCCGTGCTAGCAGCCCTACTGTGTGCTGATGTTATTGGTCTTATACAGCCACAGTAGCAGCAAGTAGCATTGTTACTACAGGTGGGAGGGGATTACAGGAAGCCAGACTTGGACTTGATATACAGAGATACTTTTAAACAGTTAGGGTTGTTCAAGTTTAGGATGGGATGCTTTGAGAAGATAGTGAAACTCCTTATGACTGGAGAGGTTCAAACAGAAGCTACTGACCATATGTCAGTCACATCATAAAGGATATTCATACTCAGATATACATAACAGATAGCAATAATTCACATTTCTATAAATTTTGATGAAATGGGTAACTGATCAGGAAGACTTTAGTTCAAATCCAGCCACAGACACTGACTACCTATGTCAGTTTGAGCAAGTCATTTAACCTCAGTCTGCCTCAGTTTCCTCAACTGTAAAATGGGAAATAATGATAGCACCTACACAACAAGACATAGTTTTTGTGGATCAAATGAAAAAGTATTTGTAAAGCAATTAGCACAGTGAATAAATGGTTGTTTCTTTCTTTCCTTTTCTGCTTCCTTTTCACTTCTCCTCTCCTTTCCTCTCTTCTTCCCTTCCTTTCTTCTTCTCTATAGTACATCATGATTGACAAAGGACTTTCCTCACAGTATCTCCACAAGTTAGGTAAAGCAAGCAATGCAGATGGGGAAACTGAGACCTAGAGAGCTGATATAACTTAAAAAAGTGAAAAACGTTGCTCTTCACTCACGTCCTACTCTTCGTGACCCTATTTGGAGTTTTCTTGCCAAAGACACTGCAGTGGTTTGCCATTTCCTTCTCCAGCTCATCTTACAGATGACGAAACCAAAGCAAACAGGGTTAAGTGACTTGCCCAGGGTCATACAACTAGTGAGTATCTGAGGCTAGATTTGAACTTAGGTCTTCCTGACTTCAGGCACAGGGTTCTATCCACAATGCCACCTAACTATCCTAGTGAGTACCACTATGGAGATGCACCCAGATATTTTGACTCTAAATTCAGAGCTCCTTCTACTGTGCTGAGATCCCCACAAAACAGTAGCAGTCCATGATACTATGACTCTGCATTCTCTTCCTCAGAGATTTCATCTTATACCTTCAACTACTAACTCTATGAAAGCTGATGATTCTCAAATCCTCATCTCTAACCCTATTGTCAGCATTTGACACTATAACTTCTGATATAGACAGCTATAAATTTGATAGACATTAAATGCAACCTTATGAATGCACTTGAGGATACCAGCATCAGCCAGGGAAGGTAGCAAGTGAAAATAAATAGCAAAAAGGGCAAATAAAAGGAAACAGTAGTAATGTTGATTAGTTGTCCCTTGTTCTCCAAAAGGACCAAAATGACATTACTACTTTGGGGTCAAGTGTGTCTGACAGTGGCTGACCAGACCACTATGAACTTGGAAGTGTCTATCATAGTTCAGGTACAAATAATCCATGTGAACGTTTGGAATGGAGATGTCTCTAAATTTTCACATCTCACATTTCCTTCGAGCTATAGCAATTCTGCTTCGCTCACAGAGCACAGCACCTTCTCTCACTGAGGCATGCCATGCTGGGCAGCCCTGTACCAGTGTCTCCCACGTCTCACAATTGATTCCGAAGTTCTTCTGACAGACCCTAACAATGTCCTTGTATCATGTCTTCTGACCTTCATGTGAGAACTTGCCTTGTGTGTGTTCTCTGTAAAATAATCTTTTAGGCAAACCTACTTTTGGCATTTGGAAGATGAGGCCAGCCTATGAGAGTTTCACTCTCTACAGTAAAGCTTAAACGCTCGGCAGTTCAGCTCAAGAAGGAACTTCCGCGTCCAGTACCTTATCTTGTCAGGTGTTCTTCACAATCTTCCTAAGACAATTCAAATAGAAGCCATTCAGTTTCCTGGCATGGCCCTGGTAGAATGTCCAGGTTTCATAGGCATACAACTAGGAGGTTGGAACAACAGCTCTGTAGACCTTCAGTTTGGTAAGCTGCCTAATACCTTTTCTCTTCCACACTTTCCTTCGGAGTCTCCCAAATACTGAGCTAGCTCTTACAATGCATGTGTCAACCTTATCAACTGTGTGCACATCCCTGGAAAGCATACTGCCTAGGTAAGTTAACTTATCTGCAGCATTCAAAATCTCTCCATTTGCTATAAGTGATGGTTCCATGTATGGATGGTGTATTGCTGGCTGGGGGGAACTTCTGTTTCTTGGTGTTAATTGTTAGGCCAAAATTAGCACAAACAGCAGAGAATTGATCCATACACTGTTGCTTCTTAGCCTCAGAGGCTGCATTAAGTACACAGTCATCTGTGAACAGAAAGTCATGCACCAACACTCCCTGCACTTTAGTCTTGGCTTGTAGCCTTTTCAAATTAAATAATATACCAGGAGTGTGGTACCTGGCCTTGATGCCATTTTCATCCTTGTTGAAGGTGTCCAATAACATCTCTGAAAAGATCATTCTAAAACACATGGGAGCAAACACACAGCCCTGCTTCACTCCACTGGTGACTGGGAAAATGTGAGAGCACTGTCCACTCTCCAGAGCTCATGCAAGCATGCCATCACGAAACTTATATACGATATTGATGAACTTGTTCAGACAACCAAATTTTGCCATGATCTTCCACAAGCCCTCACAACTGGTGGTATCTAAGGCCTTGGTCAGATCAATGAACACTGTGTACAGACCTTTGTCCTGCTCATTACATTTCTCCTGGAGTTGTTGGGCAGCAAACAAAGTAAGGCTTAGAGAGTTGCAGGATTCTTAGCTCAGTAAGAAGGCAGATGAAATTCAGTTTTATGCTGATGGTAACAATCTAAAGCATTTTTATGTTGCACTGAAGGTTGTTTATTGGCCAAAGACTTATGTCTATCTCAACTACTCAATGCTGATGGAGCCACATTGTTTAGTGATAAGGACACGATCCTGTAGAGATGTTCTGAACATCTCCCTAGTGTTCTCAACAGACCATCATCAACCAATGCTGAAGCCATTGACCATACACTTCAGGTTGAAGTCAATCCTTCTCTAGCCAAACTTCCAATTGAAGAAGAGGTTTTGAATGTCATTAGGCTCCTCTCATGTAGCAAAGTACCTGGTGCTGATTCTATTCCAGCTGAGATCTACAAAGCAGGGGGTCCACTGCTCATACAAAAGCTGACTGAGATTTTCCAGTTTACATGGCAAGAGGAGGTTATCTCCAATGAGTTCAAGGATGCATCCATTGTCCATCTCTATAAAGGGAAAAGAAAAAGGTTGTCCTATCACAATCACAGGGTGGACTCTCAGTCATTGCCGTCAAGATTCTTGCCAGAGTCCTCAATAGGCTGATCCTTCACTTGGAAGATGGTCATTTACCTGAGAGCCAACGTGCTTCAGAAAGACCTACGGAATGGTTGATATAGCTTTGTATTTGAAACTTGGCATTTTCCCCTCCCTACATAAAGACAATAGCTTAAGAAAATCAGAGGCTGGCACTGAATGATGCTGACGATCTCATCTGGGTGCCTTTCATTTCTCCCTCTAGGCAGATCATTCTTGAATTGAACATTGGTGTGTATCCAGGGGTGCGCTGGTAAATGTTTAACAACTAGTTCTCTGTCTCTCAGTCTCTCTCCTCTCTGTATCTCTCTTTGTGTGTCTCTTTGTCTCCTCTCCTTTCCTTTTCTCTTCAGTTCATTTCTCTCTCTTCCCTCTCCACTTCTCTTTTTCTCTCCTCTCCTCTCCCTCCTTCTCCCCACACAAATACATATATTAAATACATATATAACAGTTTTAACTTAAATCTGAATTATTATTTTCTCTATCATTTTTTAAAATCTAGACAGTCAACAAAACAACAAATCATACCCTGATTTTTAAGCATTTGCTAATTTCCCAGGCATAAAGGCTCATTGAAAATTTAACAATTGGCATTCGAGTCAATTGGAACTGGCTCCAGTATACCCTCTCTAAAAATGATTCCAGGACTAAGGAAATCGAGGAATTCTTCCCTTGCAGGATTGGAATCCCCTGCTTCCCCCTCCCCCCATAGGAAGTTAGAGTGTCTCCCTCAGAACTTGTTCATTCAAGCCTGTTCCCAGGGCACTTTGTCTTGACTGAATGTTCTTAGAATAATTAGGATCCCTCAGAAAGAAAATCATTCATTTATGTCTATTAATGGGCAATATAAGGGATCTAGGGAGCCATCCTAAGATTATTCAATCACAAGGGTCAACCACCGCTGATGAAACTTTGTTTTAGACTAGTCCCTCTCAACTTATGTCTGAAAGAGTAGTTGTGATACCCCCACCCCACCACCACCCCTACCCAAAAAACAGAAGGAAAAAGTCTCAAACTTGGCCTTTCACTCAAGCTCTACTCTCTTATCTCCAATTCCTACAGTACCTCTCCACTTGAATATGCAACTGTCACTTCAAACTCAACCAGATCCCAAACCAGATTCATCATCTGCTATTCCAAACCAGATCTGCCTCCTAATTCTCCTTTCCCGTCCATGGCATCCTAAAAATTAATCAGGCTTAGAACTTTGATTTTCTTTGATTCTTCCCTCTTTTTCATCACTATCCCTATCAGTTCTTTATTCACATATTTAATAATCATTTATAAAGTACTTGCTATATGCACAGCATTGTGCCAGGTTCTGAGGGAGACATAAAGTTAAGTTAAGCCCAAATGTTGGAGAGGCTGTTAGTTGGTTACTGTAAAATGGTCAAATCATTCTGGAAAGCAATTGTGAGCTATGCCCCAAAAAATTATTAAACTGTGCATACCTTTTGGCCCGGCAATACTACTACTAGGACTATATTCCCAAGGAGATCAAAGAGAGGAAAGGTCCTAAATGCACCAAAAAATATTTATAGCAACTCTTTTCGTGGTGGCAAAGAACTGGACACGCAGATTGCTCACATGGGATGCCCCATCAATTGGGTAATGAATAAACAAATTATAACAGAATAACATTGTGCTGTAATGATGACAAAGGCAGTTTCAAAGAAACCAGGGAAGACTCATATGATCTGATGTAGAGTGAAGTAAGCAGAAGCCAAAGAACAATTTATTCTATAATATCAATTTTGTAAAAATGATCAATTTTGAAAGACAAGAACTTTGAGTGCAATGATCAATCATGATGGAAAACACTGTTCACCTCCTGACAGAAGTGATAGATTAATATGTGCAGAATGACATATGCTTTTTTGAACATGGCCAATATGGAAGTTTGTTTCGCTTCATTATGCTTATTTGTTATGAGGATTTTGTTTTTATTTTTTTCCGGCAGGAGGTGGAAAAAATAAACATTTGATCATTGGGGAAAATTTTTAATTTAAAAATAAGTCCAAAGTTTAGGTAAGACAGAGACATGAATTGCCCTGGACATGCATGTGCCCTAAGTTCATGGATTCCCACATGTGCGCTCTCTATACTTTTGCCCTGGACATATGAGTTCCTGATATACTTGCCATCTACAACTATGCCCTGGCCATCCAGGTTTCTGGCATATGTTCCTTCACACATGATGCCCGGCCATATATGTTCATGTATTTGTCTCAAAGTGAGAACTTGAAAAGACCTTAACTTAAAAGGGCCAGGGTCTCCCATTGCATCCTGGACAATCTCCAGTCATCCTGATGAATATCAGGCCACTGACCCATATGGCTCTGGAGGAGAAAGTGAGGCTGATGACCTTGCACAGCCCTCCCTCACTCAAATCAAAGTCAACTGCAAGTCATGTCATCATTTCCCTGATATCACGGTCCTCTTCAAGAATGGAGGACAAACACAACAACAACAACAACAACAACCTTTCTTGTGTGCTTCCTGGTTACAAGGGTCCTTTGTACCACCTACCCAGCTCATTATAAGCCTTAGGAGACCATATTCCTCTTGCGAACGAGAGGAATCTTTTCTTGTTTTATTGATTACATCATTTGCTATGTCGCTTTTTATTTTGCTCTTGCTCAAATGGTGTTTCCATCTAGTCCATGAAAGTGAGAGATATATGAATAGAGAGTGTCTCAAAAGTCCTCATGCAAATTTAAGATATTCTTTAAGAATTAAAAACCACACTAAGATTTTTGGGACCCCTTGTTACTATAATATACTAATACATGAAAAGCACATTAGAGAGATGCGAGCCAAAGTGCTATGAGGTTAGGGAGAATGAAGGAAAGGTTGTTATCAATAGCGGAGATTAAGGAAGGCTTCCCAGAGGAAGGGGCATTTGAATCAGGCTCTAAAGGACAGGTGGGAATTCAACAGGTGAGGATGCAGAAGGCCAGGACTCTGGGCAGATAAAACAACAAAATTACAGAGGCAGGAGAGTTCGAAGGATTTTGTAGAGACAGAGAAGAGGATCATAGGACTTAGAACTAGAAACAACCTCAAAGGTCATTTAATCCAACCTTCTAGTTTTACAGGTAAGAAAACTGAGGCTGAAAGGAAGCAACAAGAGATTTGCCAAAGGTCCACCACCTAGTATATAGCAGCACCAGAATTTGAATCCAAGGTTTCTAACTTTAAATCTAAAATTCTTTCTCCTATACCAGATTGCTTATAGTTTGGCTGTAAGTGTACTGTCCATGGAGGACAATAACACAAGATGGGGCTGGCAAGGGAGAGTGAGACTAGATTGTGGAAAGCCTTGAATGCCAGGAAAAGGAAGGTGGCACACAGTAGGAAGCAATAGTAAGTGACTGAAGCCTTTTGAGCAGAGGAATTGACAAGCCCAAATCTTGAAGTAAGAAAGATTATTCTGGGGGTGTTATGAAGTATGAATTCAAGATTTTTCCTTAGAAATAAATATGTCTCATAGGGAGTCTCTCCTCTCCAATCCTACCCTAACTATCCTATTATTGTAATAACCTCTTCACTGCTCTCCCTGGCTTGGTTACTCCCTTCTTCAATCCATCCTATCCATTGGCACTAGATTATTCTTTCTAAAAACTACTCCTACCATGTCACACTCCTGCTTAGAAATCTCCCCTGAAGCCTCACTACCCATCAAATTAAGCCCACGTTCACCAGCATTCAAGTCTATCCAAAATCTGGCCCCTCCTTACCTAGCCTAACTTTTCCCTATGGCAAAAACATTGCCAGGCAGGGAAGTTGCCTCAGTCACTCATAAATATACTATGCTTATGCTTTTCCTTCAGTGTGGATGTTCTATTTGGCCTCTCTCCTATTCAAACCCTACCTATCCTTCATAGCCTAGATGAAATCCTGCCTCCTCCATGAAACCTCCCTGACATTCTAATTCACAATGTTCTCTCTTCTCTGAGCTAGTGAGTGTTTGATGTCTGTCCCACTCTATCTGACACTTAATTATATGTTATGTGACCTCATGTGACCTGAAACACCTGTTTTGAGGATGTATGCCCAGATTCATATGTTAGATGCCAAAAAAAATAATAGTCACATAAATGAATGAAAGAATAAATAAATGGATGCATGACCAGGTGAAGCCAAACAATAGAACATGAGTAAAGGGACTTAAGAATAAATTTTTAAAGGACAATTACGTTAAGACAAGATCAGGAAGAGAGAGTGCATGACTTATGTATTGTATATCAAGCTTTAACATTCTTTAGAACCATTTTCTTCCTTATTTGTTTGCTTATAATCATCACATATAGCATTCATGATCATAAATAATACAGTAGGTTTCTTTTACAGAGAGTTCATTTGCATTTAACACAGAAACCATGGTTTCTTGTATCTCAAACATAACATAGAATTATAGGTTGCTTTAGAAGCAGCTAGGTAACACAGTAGAGAGATCGCTAAAGTCAGGAAGCCCTGAGTTCAAATCCTGCCTCATTCACTTACTGGCTATGTGACACTGGGTAAGTCACTTAACTTGTGTTTGGCTCAGTTTCCTCAACCGTAAAATGAGACTCATAGGAGCACTTACCTTGCCAGGTTGTTGTGAGGAACGGTTGAGATGATAGTGCCCAGCACATACCAGGTGCTTAATACAGGATTATTCCTTTCCCTTTCCTTGATGAAAATGGTTTTCTGATTTCCATGGCCCTCAGATTCTTTGAAAGGCAGTATGGTACTACATGCTACGAATGCAGATTGGGAATAAGGCCATCTGGATCCTCGTCTTAGCTCTGTCATTTAGGAGTGGCGTGATCTTGAGCAATTCACTTAACCATTCAGAGCCTCAGTTTTTTAATCTGCAAAATAAGAAGAATTACAATAGCATTTATAAGTGCCTTAAGGCTTACGAAGTACTTTACAGGTATCTCACTTTGTCCTCACAAGGACCCTGGGAGTAGGTGTTATGACTATTTCCATTTTTACATATGAGGAAACCGAGGCAGACAAAGATTCAAGGACTTGCTCAGAGTCACAGAGTTAGTATCTGAGGCTGGATTCAAACTCAGGTCTTCCTGACTCCAGGCCTAGTGCTTTATCCACTGTGCCACCTTGTTGTCTCTACAAATACTCATACTTGCTCTATCTACTTCCCAGGAGGAAAGTACTTTACAAACTTTGGAGTGCTATAGAAAGGGGAAGAATTGTTCAATATTTAAGGAGGAACTATGGAATCATTTCATACGCTACAGGGAACAAGAACTATTGACTCACAAGAGCCTAAATTGGCAACGAAAGAAAGAGGAAGAAAAGAGCAGTAAAAGGAGGTGAACAACAGAGGTATCTTTGGTATAATAGAAAAGGGACATGAATATGGGAGAGAAGAGACCCAGGCTGTAGTCCAAGGTTCATCGCTCATTTACTGGGTAACATTACCAAGATGCTTTTCCTCTCTGGGACTTTGTTTCCTCATATGTATAATGATATGTTGAATCTGATGATTTCTATAGATCTTCTAGCTGTAGAGTGGAAAGAGAGTATCACCTCTGCTCTGAACAAAGAACAACAAAAGAGGATGAAGGTCAGGGTGTTGCTGCTGACATAATACACATACTATATACATAATAAATATATAATATAAACAATAAAGGAATGTGGCCCACGTGCTCCAGCCGATATTTTTATTTTTGCTTTAAATTCATTCGCATTCTAATCAAAAAGGATCTTGGGAATAAGGCTCTTCCTGTGGAATTTTTTTTTGGCAGATACCCAGATGTTGGTTTGGGGTATATAATATTCCCATCTGGAACGTACAAGTTAAAAGGAACCTTCTAACCTTGAGTTAGTCAACTGTCTGAGAGTGTGGCCTTCCAATCAGCACATAGTCAGTGAGAGAACAGAATAAACGGCTTTAGCCTGGGGGTCTTCTGCTGGCTTTTACTGGCTGATATTTAGCTGCGTTTCGTGATTCATAGGCCTCAGATATGCATTAGAAAAAAGATAACACTCCTTGTCGTGGAAGACTTTCCAGCTAGCAACTCCATCAGATGGCAGTAGTGAGCAACAGCTGCTGATGTTTAGCAGAATGGAGATTACAAGACTAGCAGAAATACCCAGGTGAAATGATAGAGTGGAGAGCAGAGATCCAATGTCCAGAGAAAATACCTCATACAGCAGAGAACAGAGATACAGTTGTTATTGTAGTTTGCCCTTCATTTTAGAAAAGGACCAGTGACATCATGGATGATGTCTTGGCTTGTGCGTGGATTCTATTTAAATGAGGCAGAGTTGCTCAAAGTTGTTAGCCTCACTCTCTCTTTCTGAGTCATCGAAGTCCAGTGGCAAGACAAAAAGTCAGGACAACTGGCCAAAGGCCCAGGATGCAATGGAGGACCATGATGTCTACGAAGCCCTCCTCTCTTCCAAACTTCCATATTATGTTCATAATAATAGCTAACACTGTACAGTACTTACTATGTGCCAGGCACTGTGCTAAACATTTTACAAGTATCTCATTTGATCCTCACAACCACCCTGGAAGGCAGCTACTATTATTATCCCCATTTTGCAGATGAGAAAACTGAGACAAAGGGGGGGTTAAGTGACTTGCCTAAGGTCACACAGCTAGTGCATGTCTGAGGCTGTATTTGAACTCAGGTCTTCCTAGCTCCAGTCCTGGCACTCTAACCACTTCACCACCTAGCTGACCCTAATGTCAAGCACATCACCACCCTCCCAGTCACCCAGGCTCTCGACCTAAATGTCATCCTCTAATCCTAACCTTCTCGTGCTCAACCCCAACCCCCTCATATCCAAAATGTTTCCACGTCCTGTCAACGATTCCTTTAGAACATCTCTAGGATACGCCTCCTTCTCTCTTCTGACATGGCCGCTACCCTGGTAAAGGCCCTTATCACCTCACACCAGGATTCTTGCAATAGCCTTCCGGTAGGTCTCCTAGTCTCAAGACCCTCCCAACTCCAATCCATCCTTCACTCTTTGATCAAAGTGTTCCTCCTAAATCACAGGTCTGACCATGTCACCTCCTATTCAATTAACTCTAGTGGCTCCCTATCACCTCCAGGATCAACTATAAATTCTATTGTTTTTTAAAGCACTTTGTGAACTGGCCTCTGCATACACCTTACTTTCTCCACATATTCTACACTCCAGTGACTGGCTTCCTTGCTATTTCCTGCACATGCTCCATCTCCCTAATCTGGGCATTTTCACTATCAGTTGCCCACGCCTGGAATTCTCTCCCTCCTTTGTCTCTTGACCACCTGTCTTCTTTAACATTTTATGTCTTCTCTCTGAGATTATCTCCGACTTATGCTGCCTATATCTTGCTTGGACATATTTTGGTACATTGTGTTCCCCACCCCTGTTATATTCTAAGGTCTTTGAGGGCAGAGATTTTTGGCTTCGTATCTCTAGCATCTAGCACAGTGTCCTGTACATATTACGTGATTTATAAATGCTTGTTGAGTTGATTTGATACGTAGCTTTTAACTAGTGTGTCAGGGGCAACTGGAAATCCCTCTCCCGGCTAATGAGAATTCATGCCAAACTGCAGAGCAGAGCTCTGTCACACAGGGTTAATTTTAAAGCTTTCCTCACCCATTGGGCCAATAAGTAAGACTAATTGAGATGATGATATCCAAGGTTGTATTAGATCCAGCTGGTAAAAGCAAATTGTTAAATTTTTCAGTGTGAGCATTTTATATATCAGCAAGCACTACAAATCATGGATTGATTTATTATTATTTTTTTAGACTTTAAAAAGTGATAGAGAAAATGTTAATAATTCAAAGTAAACTTAAAAGTGTGCCATGAGTACATTTTCTTCCAGAGAGTTGGTTGTTAAATATTTACTAACACATCTATCAAGGGAACAAGATAGTTCATGTGATTTTCCGAGGACCAAACTTGTACCTGAATGTCAGACTCCACATCTTGCTAGAGTCGTAACTAGGAATGGCTGAGCCTGGGATAAGCACTACAAATAAGTCAGTCTGATCATGTCAAGAGAAAGCCCTAAGAAGCTTAATCGGTCAAATGGGGACAAGTGGCAAGAGACTCCAGTTGAGCAGAGCAAGGCTGCTATAGTGGAATTGCTCTGGGGTATACACAAGAGGAAGAAAGGGAAGGAGAAGTGCTTGCTCCAGCCTACTACCTAGAAGTTTCCTATTTAAATTTACTAAATGCTAAGTTCTAGTTTTTCTGTGCTGCTGAGGGACTGGTCAGAAACCTGGAGTAAAGCCCACCAACATTATAGCCCTTGAACTCTCCCTTGACTCTCCCTTGAACCCTTTTAAAACCTTGTTACAAATCTGATTTTGGTCTTGTTTCCAATGTGGCCACTCATCTGTGGTCCTTCAAACTGTACATCCTGTTTGCCTTGTTCTTAGTCTTAGCCCATTTGCATTGCATTTCTGAATACTTCACACACATACACACATACTCTCACTCTCTCTCTCTCTCACACACACACACATACACACACACACACCAACTGGCCCCTTCTGGGTTTAAATAGTCCCATGAAGCTGTCTCAATTATAGTCCTAGGTGGGCCAAGACCCTATTAAAACAAAAAGCAAAATAGAATCCTATTCTAGGCAAATCTACCTCCCCCACGCCCCCACCCCCAGCAACAAGGGAATTGTTAGCCTTGTTGAGTGTCAACAGCTGGCCAGATCCAGAATCTGACATTGGACCATTTGTGATTTTTTTTTTAAAAAAATAACTCATTTTTATAGTACTTTCCTCTTTACAAAGCATTTTCCTCCAGCAACCCTCTGATACAGAGCTGGAATTTGAACCCAGTTCTCCTGACTCTCAATCCAGTACCCTTTCCTCTCTATCGCAACTACTCCTCATTTGTGGAGAGCTTCTTTGTTTGTTTGTTTCCTATTTCCTAGAACCATTCAATTAGAAAAGAATTCCCAAATGCTGGGTCAAAGTACTGAGATGAGCCAGGCAACAACTGAGAACATTCAACTCCCCTGCAGGGAAAAAAAAAAAAACTCTCCTTGGCTTGAAACCAATCTGGACACTGCTGTAGGCAGGTCAAGCAGCTGTGTGAGTGTTCCTGAAAAGTTTTCTGGCTGGGCTGTGGAACTTCGATAACTCCCAATGTAATTCAACAAACACTTATGTAGCAGTACAATTGCCGTGACACCCCTGTGTGGTATTGCGTGTAGACATTAAATTATCTCCATTTAACAAAGGGGAAATTAGGTTCAGACATGTGAACTGATTTTCCCAGGGTCACAAAACTGGTAAGAGACAACATTTGAACCTAGGTCTCTCGATTAGAAGCCTATCAATCCTTGCACTGCTAAACATTTCCCGAGCTCGTTGTCCCAAGGTAATCTTTGATCTCATTCTACTGAAGATCCATCCTGAGCAGAAACAAGTAGACTTCCTCGTCTTCTGCTGGATGGATATAGGAAGAAACAGCCAAAGAAAAAAAGAAAAGGAAGAGAAGAGGCTGAACGTGAGAGGAGTCTGGGACAGAAGGCATGGGAGGCAATGAGAAAAGCTGCTTATGAAAGAATACAACAAGCAGATGGGGCAGAGCTGGAATCTCATTGGAAATGAGCTGAGTCCTACTCATGTGTGAGCTTGTTGGGTCTCTCATATCATATACAGCCAGAGGAAAGGAAAACCTCTCACTGGTATCTTATCTCCTGCTCCTGCCCTCTCTAGCTTGAAAGAAAGAGACATGGGGAAAAAAAAGACTTTGCATCTACTTTGCTATATAAAGAGGCGTGGAGTTGACTGGACAAAGAATATCTTCTGCTTTTTAAAGTACTGCCTGGGGAAAATCTGCATGGCCTTTTTACTATCTACAGCTTGAGAGAGAGAACCCTGTTAGCTCTATGAGTCTTTTCTTCAGGGTGTCCTATGAGAGGTCATATGGTAAGAGAGATGACCTTAAGGTCTTCCTCCCCCTCTACAGCCATATAGACCCCCAAGAAATAGGCGCGGATCCTTGGCCTTCTCGTTGATTCTTTTCCATTCTAGATGCAGAAAGTGAGCCGCAAAAATTGGAGATTTGGAATCCAGGCCAAGTTTTGCCACAAGTAGAACCCCAGGCAGCAAGAAGACCTCTTCTGGGGGTGACATTCAAGACCGCAGCCCAGATGAAGAATTCATCCAGCAGTTATGCCACATCTATGTGGGACTGAGCTAAGTTTTGAGCTTAATCACTGAACCATCCCCCACCTCCACCCCCAGACTGAGGTGGTATAGGAGAGACTATTCCCCCAAGGTTCTGGGGAAAAGGTTTGTATACTTGTTCTTTTTTGTTTTGTTTTGTTTTAGTTTTTGCAGGGGGGAATGCAGGGAAATTGGGGTTAAGTGACTTGCCCAAGGACACACAGCTAGTAAGTATGTCAAGTGTCTGAAGCCAGATTTGAGCTCAGGTCCTCCTTACTCCAGGGCTGGTGCTCTACTCGCTGTGCCACCTAGCTGCCCCCATATACTTGTTCTTGATATATCTGAGGTAAATACTCTTTAAAAAGTTGCTAATATTAAGTTATTAAATGGAACTAGGGTGCGACTTATAGCTCCTAAAATGGGATGAACACAGCCTGTAGGGGCTCTAGCCAATAGCAATAGAGAATCTTGAGAGAAAATACAGTAGACTAGCCCAAAGAGAGTAGGAACAGAGCACATGCCATCATAATTATTCCTGTTCTTGTCTTCTATTAAGCAAATGCTATGACTATTCTCGCTTATGCCTTATCGTTAAGTAAATGTTTCCCATTTAAGAGTCAGTAGTGTCATGGTGATTGATTTTGTATTAATGGGAAGCACGCCAGGGGTAGCGACCTCTCCTGACAGCTTCAGGGACTTTCTTCCCCTGTGACTGTTTTGTATCTTCCTCTCCCATAGTACTACATTTGAAGCAGTGGGAATTCCCAAAACATGAGAATATAAGACCACAAACACAGTAATCAGACCTAAAGCAGCAGCATCTCCAATGTGAATTTATTCACTATATTCCCTCTATTCATTGACTATTAAATCGTGGGATTACAAGATCAAGGATCGTGTGTTCACTGAATACATCTAAGATGGCCACAATGGCAAAGTCCTCCGACCCAACACGGAAAGGGTACCCTATCCCCTTTCCTTCCTCCTTCAATTCAGCCTCCAGTCAGTGCTACTCTGAACCCATCCAGGCTGCTTGACCACTCATACAGCCTGGACAAGATAAATCTGGGATTCTGTGAGATGAGTCATCTATTCTAGTCCTGAGATGGAGGACCACCAGGCTTTCCCATTCTCTATCTATGCCTTGCAAACTCCTAGCACTGTCATCTAACTAACCCTTAGGACTTCTGGAACTTTCTAGCCACCCTGCATATGAATTTTCTTTAATGTCTTGTCTTCCACAATTAAAGTATGATCTCTGAGAGAACAGGGGCTGTCTCTCTTTTATTTGTATCCCCAGTGCTTCAGACAGTGTTTGGCACATAATAAATGCTTAATATTTCATTCATTCATCACGAAGCCAGAAAATAGCATAGTGGAATAGCTGGGGAAAATAATATAGTGGAAAAACTGTGAGTTTGAAGACAGTAGACCTAGGTTTGAATCCTTACTATGAGAGTTGAGTATTTGTGTGACTTGAATAATTTAACTTTTCTCAACTTTGCTCAGCTGTATTGAGGAAAGTACTTTGTAAACCTGCTATTATTAGTATTCAGGCCTCACTCTAGATGTTTATTTGATATCTTCTATTTCCAGTGGTCCTCATGGACTAGTTAGTCTCATCACAATGATGGGGAATTTCCTGTTCATTAACTAATTAGCTAGTTAGTCTTTGTTCCACCTATTGTCAGTAGAATCATGTAGAAGACCTGCTGGAAGCCATATGCTAAAGTCCCTCTCAACGTTACCCAAATATCAGTGGTACCTATATGTTTATAGTATCAAGATAGATAGTTCCTTGCCCCACCCCAACACACACTCTGGAATTATTGAATTATTTTCAATGTGGTTGCCAAACACCCTAGTCTCCTCACATTTATTCACTGTCTAGGTAAAGAAGAGGAGGAAATGGAAGAGTAGAGAAAGGAGAAAGAAGAAGAGAAAAAGAAGAAGAAGAGGAAGGAGGAAAGGGAAAACGAAGGAGGAAAAAGAGGAAGATAAAAGAAGAAAAAGAAGTGCTAACATTTATATAGCACTTAAAGCTTTGCAAAGCCCTGTATGTTGCTAGAGAAAACCTGTGGAATAAGTGTTCTTTCATTCTTCTGCCTCCTCCAATGGATCCTTTTATTCTCTTCACAGGGAAAAAAAGAAGAGGGAGAAAAGGCTTTTGAACATAGTTGGGACCCAGTAGCAATATGCTTCAGAATTCAGAATATGCGTCAGAATATTCTGCCCTACATCACCTACCTATTGGTCCAACAGCATCAGAAAGTCTTGTTCATTAAGCTAGACCTGCCACAGTTGGGAAGAGAGTGTTATAATTTAATTGCAATATGGTAAAGAAGTGAATGGAAGAAGACTTTTCAGATCCATCAAGGAAAGCTTCGACAAGGGTCATACTGTCTGGGCTGACGAGACCTTTGCTACTTTTTGGTATTTCACGGATTCAGTGTTTCAGGGCAAGCCGGTTTGGGAAGGCAAAACTATAATCTCATAGACATGGTGATCTACTTACAGGCCTGTAAAATGCATGTGTTAGAGAAGCATGTTTGAAAAACTGGAGCAAGAAGAACTGGAGTTCCTAGGACTCTGGAATCACAATGGGGATAGAGTTACAAATGGATTTATAAAAAAGTGGACATTGCTGCAGTGGGGGAAACCTATAACCAAAAGAAATTGTTGGTAATTTCTCAGGTTTCTAGTATCAAATTCTGCAATTTTCTGTCCTGACTACAAATAATAACAGATCTGCTCTTGCACCCAATGACTCTTGGTTGGACCCCTATTGTCAGAAAATGATTTTAAGGAAAGAAGCATGTAGTGCACCACAGACTTAAAGCTTTCATGGCTCTATGATGTATGTCTTCACTGATCAGATTCTCTCTACCAAGACATTCTGTTGCTCCTGCTCACCTTACCAACCTGTGTGGTTCATATCTATGTCCTACTGCAAATCCTCTGTAGAGAATCCACCCAATTCCCCGAGGACTTTCCTCTGATTCTCTTAACATTTTGTGAATCCCAGTGCAGAATTCATACTGTTTATCTCTCACTGCATGGCTGACCTGTCTCCTTTCCCTGCCATCCACATCCTCAAAGATAGCTTTTAAGCCACATCTTGCATACATTCCATCGTTAGTAATATGCAATTACCTACTTATATCTACCATGTGTCATACTGCCTATTGGGGACAATTTTGATTGTCCTGAGAGAATCAAGTTCCATTGTTTGAAATTATATAGTGTCCACCAGCCTCACCGGTATGACTGAGTCAGGAGAATGCACAGTGGATCTGACCTGTCAGAACAGGGTGGAAATGGAATGAGCGCTCCTGCCAAAGCCAAGCACCATGGAGGCAAATAACATCAGGCAGTCATTTCACTGACACTCTTTGTTGTATGTCTCCTAATCTAGTGCAGACCGCTCAGGCTTGCAATCTCTGCTCCAGCCCCTGAAGTGACTACTTTCACATCACTCCTGCAGATTATAGCATTCTGAGAAATCCTGGCTCCTGACCTAGCCTAGCATTTGCTTGATAATTGCTGGGATCCTAGTTTGGACCCTCTCCCTCTTTCCATAACAGGGCATTGCTCCCCTCCCACTTACTATGATTGATTGCTCTAATCCTTGGCATGTGTCAGGCCCTTGTGGAAGATAGGATGTTTTGAATGTCACCAAGAAAATGTTGGTGTTACTTTTATAGCAGTAAGATGCACTTTTATAGCCGTAAGAAGTGGTTGAGCAATTTCCAAATTGCAATCCAGACCACTCTTTTCCTATTCAACTCTGACTGAGGCTCATCGACCCTTTGCAATGCCTGCCCAAGATATACTTGCTGAGGAGGGGCAATGTGGAATATAGAAAGACCACTGGGCTCAGAGTCAGGAGACCTGGGTTCAAGTCCCAGCTCTGACATTTATTAGCAATGGGATCTGACATGAATTGGTTCACCACATTGAGACATTTTCCTTATAGAGACAATAATACTTGTAGTGCCTACCTCACTGCGATGTTATAAGAGGGGGTCATATATATTATAAGATATGTACAAGAGGGGATCACCCAGAATTCTCAACTTAATCATTCAATCAAAGGTATGAACTAATGACCTGGCCATTTGTAATGGTAATCAGGGCAGCATTTTTTGCTGTTCTTCTCTTAAGTGCCTTTAATGAGTCTGGCCTTTGTTTGAATGGGGCAGGTAAAGTAGGATCTTTTTTCCCTTGGGAATGTTTCTCAGCACTAAGATAATCAGGAGTAACTGATGGAAACAATGTATGCCAGTGGTACTAGTGATTAACTAACTTTCCCACACTCTGGTGTTAGTGATTCCTCACATCCTAAATAGTGAGCCTCAAGCCCTCAGGGTCCTGAGCAGGGAATATATGTTGGAAAGTTAGCATTTGACTTTTGCGGGGTACACTCATTGAAAGAGTGTGGGTGATAACACTTTGGGCAAGTCATTGAAAAAGCGACCCCCGACCCCCCCCCCCAACCCACATAGATGTTGGTGCTTCTCTGGTAACTATGTATTGCTATGGATAGCCGGGTTTGTGTTATTTGCTCTGGTTATAATTTATGCTTGTAATTTCTGTTTGTATTTGCCCTGAAGTTCAGGGGGCTGATCTTTTCTCCCTCAACTAAGTGAATGATATATGTATGTTTAATTAAACTGAGATTATTAACCCCTTAAATTTGCTTTCCTTAGAAAAGCAGATCAAAGAACCTGTGTTGGCAGCCCTTCTGTGTGCTCTTGTTATTGGTCTTACACAGCCACAGTAGCTGCTAGCCACATTGTTGTCACACCATGTCTATAGAAACAATCACATCACCCCACTTAGGTAACCAAGTGAGAACACCTCTATTAAATCAATCCATCACTAATCACTTTGAATAGCCAGCCAATTTGGAACCCAGGAAGTATTCTGATGTCTATTCAGCTAGTGGTAGAAATAGTCTCAAGCCAAGTCTCTGAGAAGGAATTGCTCAGAGTGGTGGAGAACGCTTCTGTCCTCTCCCACACTTGGCCAGAGGAAGACCTTGTGACCTTCATGGGTCAGATGATTTGAACTTCTTCTTAGTGTCCTAGAATTGTTTCTAGAACAGCCAACCACAGTGTCTACATTGAGAGCAAAGGATAAACAAAATACCCTGAAGAAAGGCAACTGCTGAACTCTATAAGGAGTCCACAATGAAACTACACTACACCTAATGAGAACTTCTTGAGGGCCCCACAAAGGGGAAAAAAGGACACATGGGCTCTAGGCCCAATTCCCCTGGTCTCTGCACATACTTGGGAGGATCATGTGCCTCAACCTTTTTTTTTTTTTATGGAGGGGAGAATGTTGATATACCAACTGTTCATACTGTTCCTAGGGCACGTAGGTGGCACAGTAGATAGAGTGTCAGGCCTCTAGTCTTAGTAGTCTTGGACATTTTAAGGCCATCTCTATGTCAACTACACCATGCTACTATCATACTACATTTGAAGAAGCTTACCACAAATATGAAACCATGCTTCTATTTGCATTCTGTATGGAGCTTACTCTATGACATCCTAGGTAATAAACACCTTATACCTTGGACTATCACAGAAAAAGAGAGACAAATTGAGAGAGACAGAGAGAAATAGAGACAGAAACAGAGGGAAATGGTAGTTGGATAGATGGAAGGAGAGATAGATAGACAGATAGATAGATAGATAGATAGATAGATAGATAGATAGATAGATAGATAGATAGATATCTTTATATACTTCACTTAATGTTCATATTCAGTGGGTTACTGAACAAAGTAATTTGTGTATTTGAATGGGTCAGAGACATGTATTATTTTAACATGTAACACGTATTATTTGCATAAGAGATACTTTGAGTAGAGCCTTTAAGTTGGAATATTCTTCCACTGAGTGAAATGATTTCTAAAAATTCAAAAGCTGACCTTTATATTGTTTTACAATTTACAAAGTTCTTTATTTATGTTAACTATGAAATGGCATAGGCTGGCAGGGGTATTTGGGTACAGCCTTTTGACTGAGTCCAAGTTTTACAGAACAAATGGCATTTGTTCTGTGACATTTGGATTTAGTCAAAGGGCTGTACTTGAAGACACAGAAGGCCACATGTAGCCTCAAGGCCACAGGTTCCCCACCCCTGGCCATAGGGGAACAACAACATTTCCTGCTGATCAGGATACAGCCTAAAAGCTGTATTGGTTGTTGTTGTTGGTAGATGTACATAATAAAGAAAGAAATGTCTACCAGGAGGGTAGAAGGCAAATAATTCATCCCTCTTCACTTACCTTTTGTTCTTTCTCAACTTTACCTATCAGTCTGAAAAGATCTTAGGAAAAGGGGAGATACATAGCCTTAGTCTTCACAAAGCTTCCTTGGGCTTGTTTATATTTGGATAAAGTTCCCCAAAGAGGGATCCACTATATCAAGCTGCGTGAGAAGTTTTCTCCTATGTACAGATAGAACAAGTCAAGTCAACAAACACTATGCATCAGGAACTATGTTGGGCACTAGGGATGAAAAAAATTGAAACAATCTCTGTCTCAAGGAGCTCCCAGTCGAATGGAGGAGACAACATACAAATGACTATGTATAAATAAGATAGAACAAACTGGAGGGAATCTCAGAGCCAAGACATTAGCATTAAGGAGGATCAGCAAAGGCTTCTTGCAAAAGGCAAGATTTTAGCTAATACTTGCAAAAAAACAGGGAAGCCAGGAGGTGAGACCAAGAGGGAGAAAATTCCGGGCATGGAGAACAGCTAGTGAAGGATAGAGAGATGGAGTATTGTGTACCAGGAACAGCAAGGAAGCCATTATCACTGGATCCTATGTAGAATATGTGGAGGAGAGAAACATGTAAGAAGACTGGAAAGGTGGGAAAGGTTCAGGTAAGTCATCTTCCACACTCTAATCTTTTACAGTATACCCTTAGCTGGGGCGGCTAGGTGGTACAGTGGCTAGAGCACCAGATCTGGAATCAGGAAGACCTGAGTTCAAGTCAAGCCTTACTTATTAGCTGTGTGACCCTAGGCAAGTCACTTGACCCTGTTAGCCCCATCATCTGTCAAATACGCTGGACCAAACCCCTCCAGTATCTTTGCCAAGAAAATCCCAAATGGGGTCATTAAGAGTCTGAAATGACTGAACAACAACCACCACCACCACAACATGACTTTTTTATATTTAGATAACTTATCCATTTGTAATTTGCTATGCCATATAGTGTAAGATTCTGGTCTAAACCTGTTTTCTCCCTCAAACTACTATCCTTTTTTCCCAACTGTTTTTATTGAATACTAAAGGCTTTAATCAATAAATTAGGTTCTCAGGTTCATCAAAAATTAGACTTCTGGAGGGGGCGGAGCCAAGATGGCAGCTGGGAAGCAGTGACTGGCGTGAGCTCCCCACCAAGTTCCTCCAAAAACCTATAAAACAATGGCTCTGAACCAATTCTAGAGCTGCAGAACCCACAAAGTGGCAGAGGGAAGCAGGGCC
>CM053625.1:291659223-291686139 GCA_028646595.1 Phalanger gymnotis
GACTGGGGAACAGGGCAACCAGAGTGTATGCCATCTTGGAGTGGGGGGGAGTGGAAATGGGGAGAAAATCTGTAATTCAAACGCATGTGAAAATCAATGCTGAAAACTAAACCTATTAAAAATAAATTTTAAAAAAAAAAGAAAAAGTAGATTCCTCCATAGTTGAGATGCTTGTAGGTCCATGCGAACAAGAGACTTCTCACCAGCTGGCCATTAATTTGTCACCTGCACTTAGGTGACAGGAAGAAGGTGTTCAGAAATTGACCTCTATTATCTGTGTATCAGTGTGACCCCACCCTCACTCCCAGAGCCTACCCATTGGTGTTTGGCTGTAGGGAGTTCTGTTGTATCTTTCTATTCAATCTAGAAGACTAATAATGCCTCAGAAGGGGAAGGAGCCATTGATCTGTGCCTATCTGTTGGCAATAGTAAGATCCCAGGGAGCTGGTCTGAGCTGACCAAATTATAAGCCAGCACTAACAAAACTTGGAACCACATCATCCCTAGTCAGGCCTCAGCTAAAGGAATAACTCTGAGGCACCCCTTACTTACAAGATTCACAGGAAAGGTAAGAACTCTCGTACTACTTAATGGTTCTAGATGCTACATACCATCCAATCTAGGGTTAGCAAAAGGTAAACGTGTGATGATAAAAACAATGTATACAATCACGGAAAATCAGGCTGCTTATGTGGAAGTTCTTCGTTGTTTACCATACAATTGACTCCCTGTAAGAATAAATATTAATGCAATTTCTAAAGTGGGATCTTTTTTTTGCCTATTCAGTTGTAATGATTTTCTCCTGTTTCACTGAGTTACCAATTTCAGCTGCCCTGGTACATTTCCATTATTGGAGTTCTGTGTGTTTTGAGGTTCCTGCTTTTCAATTAAGTTTGGCTGACATCCAAAAAAGCTTTGCTGAAGCTCTCTACTTGCAAAGCTTAATTGGGGCCACCCACCATGGCAGTGGTTATATTTCTCTTTGCACAGAGAGATGAACACTGTAACGTGAATTACGGCAAACGCATTAACTGTCCTGGTGGAAATACAGGTGCAGACTGGCCAGTCTATCATGGAGCCACTGTTGAGTGTCATGATCAAATGAGATAATATAAAGCTCTTTATAAGCCTCCAAGTGCTATAGAAATGTTATCTATGTTAACGTTTCAAATAATTCTCCTGAGTAGTTCATTTTAATCAAAGATCACAGGATACTTGAGCTTAAACAACACAGAAGAACTGTATACGTCTTTAGAAAAGAGACTATTATCTATAACACAGCATCTCAGAGCTGAAAGAGACTGTTAGAATTGGAAGTAACATAGAATTTTTATGTAACAGAATCACAAAACTAAAGGTCATGCTTTAGAACATACATCAAATGTGGAAGGGATTTTAGGGGTTACATAGTCTACAGTCTTCATTTTACAGATAAAGAAACTGAGTCCCAGGAGGAAAGAGTGATTTGCCCAAGGATACAACATGACTTAGCATTCCAAGCCTATGCTTCCTCATAAAATGAGATCTGGGCCTGAATATTTGGGAGTTAACGGCATAGTATTATCACCGAGTCTCACTATATAGCAAGGTTTGAGCAGACCTGCACAACTTTACAGTAAGTGGAGACCAAAATTAAAATAAGTTAAACTTTTTCAGGCTGCAGATAAGTTCTAAGCAGCTCACTTTCCAAGTAAAGGTACAATTAATGATTAAACTATTTTGCAAATAAACCCTATTTTTAAAAAAGGGAAATTTCAATTAATATTAATTAATTATACTTACTACATAAGATTTTTATTTATCATGAAATCACATTAATGTTAAAAATTATTTGGCTAAGCGGTATCAGTTTTAATACATTTTTCAAGTTTTCTTTCTGTTTACATTTAGTAAAAAACAGAAAAAAGATAAGACTCTTACTCCTCTCAGACTGGAGACAGACTGATGATGGTTGGTTGCCATAGGTCATGGGACAAATAGGAGAGAGTGCACAGTGGCAACCCACCCACCAAGTTATGTGATGGGTACAATAGTAACTAGTGAAAGATGGGTTAAGCAGGGCATGGACAAAGCACTCTTTACATCTTTACTTTCTTTTACATCCTCTACACTTTTTGTGGCCTGCCCAAAATCCTTCGGCTGGTCCAAAAGTGGCCGGTGGGCTGTATATTGTACAGGCCTGGTTTAGAGGTTTAGGGAGGAAAGTGAAAGCAAAAAGAGGAAATCTTCTCTTTTCCATTTTCCCCTCCCATCTTAAAGAATGTGTGCAGGGTTTATTCTTTCCAGGCCAAATCTTTTTCCTCCCACTTGGGAGGCCTAGGAAGCTTAGCTCATGTCTGTAGAGCTTCACTGAGCCTCCTATACAATAAGCCACCTGAATCTGGCTCATCAATGATTTCAATGGCTTAGAGATACATGATGCTGAGTCACATGATTCATCTATGTATTTTTGCTCTTTAGTAATTTATGGGAAAATCAAAATGACAAGATTCTCTCCCAATCAGTTCATCCCTGGCTGGGGAAAGAGAACTCTACCATAAATCTCAGACCTGTTCAGTTCTCTATATTCCAAGCTGATCACTGATAGCCTCCATTGCACACCAGAACACAATTAAGTAACAGGGATGAGTCACTTACAAAGAGTCATAATTTATAGGAGACCAAAAAATCAGGAAGCAGAAATAGCTAAAAGAAATAGAGAAAATCATACCAAAAGATCCCATCCTCTATAGGCAACAGGAAAGGGAGTTAAATCTTTACTATCCTTACATGGATCCCAACCAGTGACTACAATCTGTAGCATCAGTCCATTCTAGCCATCTCCATTGGAGTTCTTTGTTCTAGGCAGCAGAGGCTTATCACTGAAGCCAAGTCTGAAATGCTCCAAGTCAAATCACTGAAACCAAATGACAGCTATTGTGTTACCACCATCACCACTACTGCCACCACCTTTCTGCCACTACTACTCCAACCTCAGCCTCAGTCAAGTGTCATTTCTCTGCCATAGTTGAGTTTAAAAACTTCCTGCATGGCAGAAGTCCACCTCTGCCTGCTCACAATCAGCTCAGTACCTCCTACAGTAATAAGACAATGTTGTCTGTCTAGGACTACAACTCTCATAATTCATAGTTGGGTTTCAAAATGTTCCCCTGACCACAGGGAACTCTATGTGGATATTTACTTACAAGAGAAATAAAGAAATATAAGATATTAGGCCAACAGTCTGATAGTGGAGAACTTTCAAATAAAGAAGACTCGAGTTCACATGTTACCTCATACACATTCTAGCTGAGTAATCCTGGGGCCAGTCAGTTAACATCTCCCCACCACCACCACCCCAGTGTCCCCCGGTAACTCTGTAAGACTATTATAGATTCTGCCAATTTTCAAGGGTGGAAGGAGTTTCTGTGTCCAGAATTTCCTTCACTGGGGGTGACTTATACCAATGAAATCATAGGTCTAGACCAAACAACCCCCCCAAAAAAACCAAAACCACATACACAGAGAAAACTGGTATTGGAAGTGATTGTGTTAATAACATAAAATGCCAGAGTAACCTTCCTAATGCTTAGTCTTATTCTTATGCTGACTTTAGGGAAAATATTTAAAAGGCAGCAATTTTGAAAAAAAATTAAAAAGTTCATCTTTTTTCCCCTAAATTTCCTTTTTGAGAAGTTGTTTATTTAATAATCAGAATCAGACATTGTCTTATAGGCTTGGCAAGTGGCTACTATTTTGGGGATTCATTTTGATTTGATTAATTAGACCACAGAAGAGACACTGGAATCAAATTGACTAGGTTCTTTTCTTTTCTTGGGAAATAAACATTTGGTTTGTTGACCACATTCTTTCACTCTTATACAAGAAACCGCAGTTTCACATGGGTTTGATTTCTGAGGTCTTCTTTGAAGTGTTTAGGGATGCCCTTCTCTGCTACCTTCCCAGTCCACATTACTAAAATCTGGTCTCAGTAGACACTAAATATTCCACATCACAGTTATAGGCATAATCTAGATTGCTCTTGTGAATAAGGGAGTCAAAGAATCCCAGAGCATGCTGAGGTTTTGAGACAGAATGTTAGAACACAGAACAAAGACTGTCAGGACTGGTAAGGCCCTTATAGCATCAAATGTTGAATGTTACACCTGAAAGGAGCATTAATGCACTTAGTTAAACCCTTCCATTTTATATAAAGGAAAAATGAAGCTTAGAAAGGAGAATCACTGTTAAGATCATAGTCATAGAGTCCAAGAACTGGAGAGGATGCCCAAAGTCATCTTCTCTAATCCCCACCTGATGTGGAAATACCACTGACAACATGCCCCACAAGTACCAATACAGAGATATTGTGTGTTAGGGTTCCAGACTACCACAATAAATCTAATACCACAACAAAGTGAGTCGCACAATTTTTTTGGTTTCCCAGTGCATATAAAAGTTATGTTTATACTATACCGTAGTCTCTTAAGTGTGCAATGGTGTTATGTCTTTAAAAATGTACATACATTAATTTTAAAATACTTCATTGTTTAAAAAAAGTGCTAACCATCATCCGAGCAAGTTGTAATCATTTTGCTGGTGGACGGTCTTACCTCAATGTTGATGGCTGTTGACTGATCAGGCTGGTGGTTGCTGAAGGCTAAGGTGGCTGTGGCAATTTCCTAAATTAAGACAACAATGATGTTTGTCACATAGATGGATTTTTCCTTTCACTTGAACATGTAGAGGCCATTGCAGAGTTATCAACTGGCCTAATTTCAATATCATTGTGGAGGTCGGGGGGAAGTAATGGTTAGTTGGTAGAGTGGTTAGGAACACACACAACATTTATTGATTAAGTTCACTGTCTTATATGGACCTAGTTAGTTCTTCTTTGTATTCTTGGTTTTGTTTTTATTTTTGGAGGCAATAGGGTTAAGTGACTTGCCCAGGGTCATGCAGCTAGGTCCTCCTGATTCCAGGGCCAGTGCTCTATCTACTATGCCACCAGCTATCCTTCTTTTGTGTATTTTTGCCACTTCTTCTTAACCTTTTCTGCTTCTGTTAAAGCCCTCCCATTTTTGTCTTTTATCATGCCCCTTTTTGCATGAAACTTTCTCTCGACATCTCTAATTTTCTTGAAGAGATCTTTCCCATTCAATTGTTTTTTTTCCTATTTCATTGCATTGCTTATTTAAGAAAACATTATCTCCCCTTGCTATTCTCTGGAATTCTTCATTCAGTTGGTTATATCTTTCCCTTTCTCCTTTACCTTTCATTTCCCTTCTTTCCTTAGCTAAATTTGTAAAGCCTCAACAAAAAGCCATTTTTTCCTTGCTCTTCTTTTTCTTTGGAATGTTTTTTTTTTGTTGTTGTTGCTGCTTTCTGTACAATATTTTGACCATCTGTCTACTGTTCTTTGGGTACTCTATCTACCAGATCTAATCCCTTAAATCTATTCATCCCCTCCACTTCATGTTCATAAGAGAACTTATTTATGTCATACCTATGTGGTACGATGGTTTTCCCTACTTTCTTTAATTTTTCCCTACTGTATATAAAAGGGAAAGGAGAAAAGCGTTAGCAGCCTGCCTTCTGATATTGAGTTTGACCCTGAGCTTAACTAAATGACCTCCAAATAGGTTCCAATTGAATGGCTGTGAGCAAGCTCTTAACCCAAAGAGCTAAACTACTACTCTGGGTGGGTATTGAGAAGCAAAGTGAGTGTATGAGAAACAATTCTTCATAGGTAGGTCAGGCCTTCTCTGAGACTGCTTATCTCTTCCTGCAAAGACACTTGGACTTTTGTGGCTGAGGACAGCTCTTATACACTTAAAGGTTTGCAAAAGGAAGTATAAAATATGGGGGAAGTAGAGGCTGTGAAGGGGCAAGGTGATGTAGTAGGAAAAGCACTGGAGTAAAAAAAAATGGGACTTGAGACAGGTCCCTTAACTTTTTTAACTTTTCTGACACTCAGGTTCACTATCTGTAAAATAAGGATAATAATACTTTTACTATTACCCTACTTCACTGGGCGTAAATCACAAAATGCTAAATAACATTACTACTACTACTACTACTACTACTACTACTACTACTACTACTACTATTACTACTACTACTACTAATAATAATAATAGTAATAATAATATTTATTATTATCAATCCTGTCTCTGGTGTACTAACATCCTTTCCATGTCTAACACTCTCTATTCTAAGAGCCCTTCCAACTCTGTTAGTCCATCTTCTGTTATTCCCATATTATTTTAATTTCATAAGAATATAACATAAAAACAATGCCATGACAGTAATATTAACAAAGAGATTTGCTTCTATAGAAATTCAATCAAACTTTTGTCCTATTTCAAGGAACTTACAGAGAGTGAAGGCATCTTATTCCACCTCTTTCAGGATTCTTTTTTCTTTCATCCTGAGTATCCTGACGTGACATCTCTAGACTAAGGGACATATGTACTTTTTATACTTGACCATCAATTAAGGATTAACGGAGTCAGAAGTAGGTGAGGCCACAAGCTGGTATAAGCAATGAACAGAATATAAAGCTAGAGAGTTGATGTGAGGCTTTCTCTCTGTGTGTCACTGGGAGCTTTCAGGTGCCTTAGGCCTTGGAACTAACTAAGGGCTATGGGCTTCTAGGACTCCAGGCAATATGACTCCAAATCCAGGACTCTTTGAAAAGTATAACTCAGGGGTTAGCAAATTTTTAAGTGACAGGAGCTATTTTAAAAATAATATTCTTAAACATTCTTAAAATAATATTCTTAGAATACAACTTTTTGAAGAGTTATATCATATATCATATACTTTGTAGAATGAGTAAGATGAAATGGATTCAAATTTATGCCAGTGAAAAACTGAGAAATAAATTAAAATCATTCATTTAAAAAATTAGACATATGAATCACAGTATCATAATGGAAATGAACTTCTTTTCTATAAATCAAAGAAATAATTAATTTCTTAACATCTTTAAAATTAAAACTTAGTAGAAAAACACATATAGTGGTCTATTAGCCAGTGATATGAAAGCATTCCCATAAGCCTCAGGATATAGGGGAAAGAACAAAGTCATGAGACATGGATTTCAAATCCCATCTTAAACCCTCACCAGTTGTATAACCAGATAACTTCCTCTCAAAGTCAAAATTTCCTCATCTGTAAAACAGGGATAACCAGAACCTTAGTTTTTGTCTCATAGGAGTGTTGTAAGGAAGGTACTATGGAAATGTGAACTTTCATCATTATCCATTCATATTTACTTATTTCTCAGAATCATTTATGAGAGAGAATGATTGTAGGTTGGATTCAAATGTCTGACAACACATGAATTCTCCTACTTCAGGGTCACTTCACTGTTCAAAAATCTTTGGAAACTCTTTATTGGTTATTGAGTAAGTTCAAATTCCTTTGGCATTTCAGGCCCTCCAAAATTTGTTGCCACCCTACCTTTCCAAATTCATCTCATATTCATCCCTCCCACACATCTTACCTACCTACTTTCCCCTCTCAACCCTGATCCTTCAGTCTAGACTTCAAATCTATGTCTGCTGCTCTCTCATCCTGGATCTTTCCTTAGTGCCTGAAACATCCAACCACTCCTATGGCCTTCTCAACCTAGAATATCCCTCTACAAGGCCCAACCCCTTCTCTAATTATAAGTTCCTCCTCCCTGGGCCTCCCTTTTGTGGAGGGGTCCAAGCTAGCCTTCATTCCCCTCCTGACCCCATTCATGATGTCAGGACTTCAAAAACATGTTCTCAAATGAGGAACCTTCATCTAAGAACTTCACCCGTCACCCCTCATCCCTACTCCATCTCACCTCTATTTTATAAGTTGTCTTCCCCCATGTAGAGTGTAAGCACCTTGAGAGAAATGATTGTCTCTATTTTTACTTGTATTTTTATCCGTAGTGCTTAGCACAGTCCCTGGCACATAGTAAGCACTTAATAAATGTTTCTTGTCTTCTGTCCCTCTTAACAAACTGAATTATTCTCTTCCCCCTGAACACACCATATACTTTTACATCTTCCTGACTTTATTCACACTGTTCTCTGTATAAAAACTCTCCTATTGCCTTATTTGGTTGTTAAATTTCTACTCAACTATTATAGCCATATTAAAAGCCTAACAGGCTTCCTCCTGCTTGGTAATGGCTTTCCTCCCTAGAGGTCGTGTAACATTTTGTTGCACCTTTCTAAACCACTTAGCACTGTGATGTTGTTTATGATAGCTCTGTGTTTGCAGTTTATTTTATCGCTCTACTAAACTATAAATTCTGCACACAGAACTTAACAAATGACTGTTGGTTGAATGAATGAAAGAATGAAGAGGCAGTGTGATATAATTTAAAGGGCCCTATAATTGGGGTCAGAGGACCTGGGTTTAAATGTCAATTCTGTTACATAATTCCTGTGTAATTTGGGTTAATTTGCTTAACCTCTGTGGGCTTCAATTTCCTCTGGAAAAAAAAAAACAACAGATTAGATAAAACAACCTCTAAGGTCCCTTTCCAACTCTAAGCCCTATAAATAAACATTCCTCATGTGGATAAACACTGAATCTGTCTGGCCTCACCCTGAGGCAGACAACATCTTTACTTGGTCAGGCTAAAGGCTTAAACTTCCTGAGGGACATTGCTTTCTTACAGGATGCTCCTGATTTCCACAGGGGCAAGTGCATGCAGAGCATGGTACAGAGAGGAAAAGCAAAGCCAGCTTTGGAGTTCAAACATCTTTTACTGAGGACTCACTTGAAAACAACACAGCCCATTAGCCCCAAGCTGAGTCCTGACACCATCATTCATAGAGAGATTAAGCTCCCCAGCTGGCAGGGAGCCAGCCATGAGCCAGGTGCCTCGCTACCTAATGCCCTGGGGCCACCTAGGGAGCTCCCCATAGACTTCTGGAAGAGCCTCACCTCAGGCTGGCCCTCTGTTCTATTTCAGACCCTACTTAGGGTTTCCAGCTGGCTGGCCCAGCTCCAAGAAGACAGGCCTTCACTTCAAATTATCCTGACACTGATGGGGCAGGTTACGAAAAGGAATGTACAAGAGGAAGAAAATACTTAGTGCCCTGCTCTCCCACTTTGGCTAAGGGAAAGGTATTGTTTACATATTATAACTCATTATTCCAATGCACTCAGACTGGATGGGTGCACAGAGAAATGGGAGAACAGGGCAGTGAAAAATCATTCTGATTTTAAAGGGGGACAGAGATGTTTGTATGTTTTAGTGCCATGGAAGGGACTAATAATGTGAAACTGGATAGATATTAGTTACAAGAGCCTTGAATGCCAGTAAAAGGAATCTGGATTTTACTTGGTGATCAGTAACACGCAGCTTGAGATTTTTGAGCAGAGGGGCAGGCATGACTGCTACTCACTGACCTTCTCTCCATCGTGACTTTCCAACATGCCTTTTTCTGTATCCCCAGAACTTAGTTCAGTGCCTGTAACATAGTAGGTGCTTAATAAATGTATACTGATTGATTGAGACTACACCTCCTCGCTAGGTAAATCTAAATAGAATGGGTTTGCTGTGAGGGTATAGTTCAAGTTCCTCTTTATATCTGAAGACAGGACATTATATACAATAAGCCACATTCTCCTCTTGTCCTACCCGTATGGTGCTCACAGGTGTCTAATTCTAATCAACTGTAGTTGACATGCATCAATATAGCCCCTGTTCCGTTTCTGAATCAAGGGTAGCTTTGCATAGGAGATGCTCAAATCTGGAATTCAAAGTTAAGTCCTGCTATTCTTTAGCTCTTGGTCATAACTATAATTCTTCAACATTTTCTCTTTCCTCCTCCCCTCTAATCTCTTTTACTACCCAGATACTTAGTCATTAGTAATGCAATCACATACTTTGACAATTAACTGAAGGTTAGAGAATGTTTTTGGTGGAGCCACTAGGGTAAGCTTAAGGGAGGATGTGGACAAGAGCAGCATGATAGAAGAGCATGTTTGGGCCATGATCTTCACCTGAGGTAGACTTTGCAGTAATTGAGGGCCTTCAACAGGCAGAGATCATAGGATCATGGATTTAAAGCTAAGGGGGTATCCTAGAGATCATCTCTGCTAACCTTTTCATGGATGTAAAGGAGGGCTCTGAGACCCAGAGCAGTTAGTCAAAAATTAGATAAATGAAAAAAGAAATATAGCATAGCAAAACATTTTGACCCAAAGCTTGAGATGTGGCTTAGGGCAGATTTTTTTTCTCCAAACCCTCTGCTACCTCACTGGGGTCTCCATTCCCTTTAGCAGTCCCCTTTTCGAATATGGTTCCCTTTAGTTGGTAGACTGGGTTTGCATGACCATGTCTTAGCCTTCCAGGTAGTGAAAATTTACAGTCAGGAAATGCGGGGTTGGATCTTCATTCATGGAACCTGTGTGAGGATATCGAGTATAAAACACTTGGCAGATCTTAAGGCACCATAGGAATATAGAATTGGAAATAACCTCAGCATTTGAAAATATGGGAGGCTAGATGAATCATGATGCCTCTGAGAGAAATAATAAAGTTTTTAGAAAAAGGAATAAAATAAAATACAAAAGAGGAGTAAAAAAAGGTCAGTTTTGGGCCAGAGTTTGAATTTGCAGTGGGACATCCATGTAGAAAAGTCCAAGGATCTCAATGTAGAGGTCAATGTTAGGGATGCTGATTTAAGATTCATTTAGGTGGAGGTAGTATTTGAAGCCATGACAGTCTGAGGAGAGAGAAGATAGTGAGACAAAAGAAGAAGGCTGAGGACAGAACATTGGAGGACTCTGTCTTAAGACCTGGACTCTACATTCCTGGGGATTTAGGGTCTCTACAAAACCGAAGCTACAGCTTTCTTTTTCTTAATCTTTCTTGGGCCCAGAAAAAGACCTTTCCATTTTCTATCCACTGACTAAATATCTAATTCAATTCGATTGAATTATACACAATTCAAGAATAATCCAATAGGATCAAATGCTTGTAGGATCATAAGGGTTAGAGCGGAAAG
This sequence comes from Phalanger gymnotis, assembly GCA_028646595.1. Classification (NCBI taxonomy): domain Eukaryota; kingdom Metazoa; phylum Chordata; class Mammalia; order Diprotodontia; family Phalangeridae; genus Phalanger; species Phalanger gymnotis. The sequence goes on from CM053625.1 coordinate 291,670,212, forward strand.
ACACCTTATGGACAATTTGTCCAACCTCCTAATTTTGCAGAGGAGAAACAAAGGCCCATAGTTGTGAGGTAATTAAGCAACGAGAGAGGTCTAGGATAACCACGGTCAAGCATACTTAATGCTGCGGTTGAGACGTTTCCCACTGTTTGGCCTCCCTGGAGCTCAGTAGATACATATTCCCAGAATGATGCTGTGTCCCAAATGGGTCTGCACTGAGAGATGGTCTGGTATAATGAGAAAGAACATCGGTATTAAAGTTGAAAGACTTGCATTTAAATCTCTGCTCTTGATATTTATTTTCTCAGACAAGGCATTTGACTTCTCTTGCCATCTCTGAAATGCAGATAATAACACATGAGTTTCCTGCCTCAAAGGGCCACTGTGAGAAAATTCTTTGTAAGAGGCTGCTGATGGCACAGTGGGTAGAATGTTTGACCTGGAATCCGGAAGACTTGCGTTAAAATCCAGTCTCAGATACTTATTAGCTGTGTGACCTCGGGCAAGTCACTTAATTTCAGTCTGCCTCGGTTTCCTCAACTATAAAATGGAGATCATAATAGTATCTTACCTCACAGGGTTTTGTGCAGATCAAATGAAATAATAGTTGTAAAGTGCTTAGCGCTGCGCCTGGTACACAGTAGGTGCTTATGCTTATTACGCTTATTACACTTACTAAGCAGCTACTATGTACCAGGCACTGTGGTAAGCCCTGGAGACACAAAAAGAGGAAAAAGACAGTCCCTACCCTTAAAGAACTCACAGTCTAATGGGGGAGACAATATGCAAATGAATACATACAAATGATAAATAGATAAATAGGAAATAATTACCAGAGGGAAGGCACTAGTATTAAGAGGAGTTGAGAAAAGCTTCCTATGGAAGATGAGGTTTTAACTGGGATTTAAAGAAAGCCACGGAAGTCAACATACAGAAATGAAGGACAGCAATCCAGGTATGAGGAAAAGAAAGAAAATGCCTGAAGCCAAGAGATGGAGTATCTTGTTCATGCAACAATCAGAAGCCCATTGTCACTGGATAGAAAAGTATGTGGCAGGAAGTAGGGAATAAGAAGACTGGAAAGATAAAAGGTAACTAGGTTATGAAGAACTTTGAACATCAGAGGATTTCTGATCCTAAAGGAAGCCAGTAGAGTTTATTACATAGTGGGTTGACATGATTGGACCTGTGCTTTAGGAAAATCACTTTAGTGGCTGAAGGGAGGATGAATTTGAGTGGGGAGGGACTTGAAGCAGGCAGACCCACCAGCAGGCTATTGCGGTTATCCAGGGCTGAAGTGATGAGGGCCTGGAAACAGAATGGTGGCAGCTCAGAGGAGAGAAGGGGGCATATTTGAGAGGCGAAATCATCAAGCCTTATTAACAGATTGGATATAGGGAGTTGGAGATAGTAAGAAGTCGAGGATGACTTAAGGACGAGATTGTGAGCCTGAGGGATTGGGAGGAAGGTATTGCCCTCAACAGTGATAAGGAAGGTAGGAGCAGAGGAGAGTTTAGGGGGAAATATGAGTTCTATTTTGGATGTGTTGAATTTAAGAGGCTTACTAGACATCCAGTGGAGTGTCTGCAAGGCAGTTAAAGATGTGAGATTAGAGGTCAGCACAGAGGTTGTTGCAGGATAGGTAGATTTGAGAATCATCAGCATAGAGTAATTAAATTGGTGGAAGCTAACAAGATCATGAAGCAAAGTAGAATAGCAGGAGAAGAGGAACAGAACAGAACACTAAAGGATAACTAGAGTTAGAGGGTATGATCTGGAAGAAGATCCAGCAAAGAACAGAGGATATGGTCTCATAAAAGGAGAAACAGGAGAGAGTGGTGTCCTGAAAACCCAGAGAAAAGAGAATATCAAGGAGAAGGAGAAGAGCCACAATATCATTCTCTTCTCTTCCCTTATTCCCTCCCCTATTCCTCAAGCCTAAAAATGCTACGGAAATGTTAGCTTTCATTGTCATTATTTGTAATTGTCTAGTCCTCAAAGTGGCCTGCAACAAGTCTGCCTGGCAGACTTGTTTGGGAGTAGGAGAGACTTTGGTTTGGGAGTAGGAGAGGATGAGGTCAATAGGAATGGATGGCAGGGATGTTGCATTCTCTTGAAAGTTAGAATCTCTTTCTACAGTTCCTTGAAACCACAAAGGCAGCCTTAGTAAAGTCAGGGGTTTTTCCTGTGTGGAGCAGAGAATTCTGACATTGAAAGGCTTCAATCCATCATGCCCACCCTACCAAAATCTCAGAATCACACAAACTCAGTTGTAATGGACCTCGGAGGTCATGCAGGAACTGAGTAACAATTCCAGACACTGAGGCCCTTTCTTAAACTAAACTGCCAAGCATTCAAACTCTATTGCAGAGTGCAACTCCTATGGGCTGGCCACGTTATTCGAATGGCAAAGGTACAATTGCCTAAAAGACTTTTTTATGGAGAACTCACACAAAGCTAGCACTCCAATAGTGGTCAGAAAAAGCAATACAAGGACACTCTCAAGTTCTCTCTTAAGAGCTTTGGAATTGATTATGTGACATGAGAGACGCTGGCACAGGACTACCGAGCATGGTGCGCCCACATCAGAGAAAGTGCTGTGCTCTATATGCAAAGCGGAATTGAAGTAGCTCAAAAGAAATGCAAGATGCACAAACTGGAGAATCCACCCCAAATATTCACATGGATCATTTGTGCCCAACCTGTGGTAGAGAATTCTGAGCTCATTGGTCTGATCAGCCACAGTCAGACATATTGCAACTTGACTCTAAAATAGTGATGTCATTTTGATCCTCTTCGAAAATGAAGGACAAGAACCATCTACCCAATAGAATGCAAACTTCTTGAGGGCAGGGACTATTCCACTTTTGCATTTATATCCCCAGGACCTAACATAGTGCCTGGCACATAATAGGTACTTAACAAATGCTTTTTTGATTCTTGATTAATCCTTTTAAAAATGACCTATACCTAAAATAGCCTCTACATGAAGATACCACTGACAAGGATTCCTTTCCAAGGACAGGAAATCCTATTTCCTCCTGAGGCAGTCAGTTCATGTTGATGAGATAGGCCAACTTTCTCTACCAATTATCTGGCTAGCCACACCCTTCCACCAGACACTATTAATGAAGCTGCAATAATAATAAGTCTGTTAAGGGCCAACATTTTTTTCATTTAGAATTGGTTGCCAGTGATGGTCACTAGAGTACCTACAATGCTAAATCCCACTCAATAACAACACAGTTTTGTTGGAGGAAAGTGCAGAGGTACATAGTAGGTGCTTATGCTTATTAAATCCAGGTATTTAATAAGACCCAGCAAGCATATGAATTTCTAGGTAGAATTCTTAGCTTTGTACTAACATGCAAATCTATTTTTTAAAATGACTCCTAAGTAATGAAAATTGATTCCTTAATAATTATCCAATTATCCAATTTTTCCAACGGTATATAACTTCTGTCCCAAAGTTTGGGTATAGGATTCTCTCCTCACTGGTGGAGATGAAAGCCTTGCCCTTCGTTAGGGGTGGGGTGGTATCTCAGGCAGGAGTCTCCTGACACCAAGCCTAGTGGCATCCATTGTGCAATACTGCCCTCCAGTAGAGAAAAGAAGCAAGACAGAGAGAGTAGAGCCAAAAGGTTTCTGCTAAGCTTTTGACCCAGTAGAAAGTAAGCCAAGGTAACTTGACTATCTGAAGATCAGATCACCTGTATCTTCAAACCCTGCCTAATAATTCTGGTCAAGTCAGGTCATACGTTAGGATTCAGGCTTACTCAGCTCTACCCTCTTAAAAGCAGTAAGTAATGTTGTGTCTTCTACATTACAAGTCCTATAAGATATAGAGAAGCATCCTCTCTCCTCTTTTCCAAGAAAGGATTCAACTTTGAATCAAGAGAATCTTGCCCTATTCATGAGAGAAAGCCACATCTCCAATCCCATAAACATGAGTCACTGAGGAATCACAACTTTGAATCAAGGAGTCTTGAGCAGAAAGATTTCTCTTCAATCTAGTCCACCTGAAATGTTGGGGACAGCTCTTTCCTGAGATATATTGTTGTTCCTAAAGATCGGGAAAAGGGAGAGTCATGTTCTCCATTCTAAACAGACAAAAAAGTAGTAGTGTCTCTTGTTAATTATAATATGATCAAGGACAGTTGAACTGAAAGGCTCCTAATATGCTTCTACTTTTGAACAGCTCTAATTAGTAAGCAAATTTCCTTACATCTAAATAACATCTAGGGGACTAGACATCTAACAAACTAAAATTTGTTTCTCTGCAATTACCTCCCACTGTTCCTAGTTCTGTCTTCTGGGGATAGTCAGAACAAATGTAATGCCTTTTGCATATATGCAATAACAATACCTTCTCTGTGAGAGAGTAAGCATATGTCAGGCAAGTCAAACCACTACTATCAGCTTGACTACACTTCTCTTTACACTATAATGAAGATAGGCAAGAACCCTAAACCCAAAAGCCTTGAGAAGAATAGTCTCCCCAGATCACAGATGCTGCTTCCAGCCCAGAACCCAAAACCATCAATCCAGGAAGAAATTCCTGTGAAAAAAGGGTACCACCAAGCAACTGCCCTAGCTAGGCAGTTAAACCCAAGAGCCTCAGGACTCCACCAGGCCATTGGTCCTGCTTCCAACCCAGTCCCCACAGCCATCATTCCATGAAGAAACTCCTGTAGAGATGCAAACTGGCCACTGCTTCTGCAGATGCTACAGCCCCACCTCTTTGTCAGCCACAACTACTAAAGGCCCAGAAAAGAAAGTTCTCAGCCCAAGGTCCTTGGTACTGCTAAATATTCAGCATCAGAAAAAAGTTGTGATTTTATCAATAGAAATAACATTGGTTTCTGGGTCAAATGATCACTCAGATTGAGGAATAGACATTTTCTCTAATCCCCATGACCTCTCAGACTTCTCCAAAATAGAAATTATGCACCAACTATGGAAGAACTTAAGCTATCTCTATAGTCTACCACATTGGTATCAAATTCAAATAGAAATGGGGGGCTACTAAACCACACATAGGGATCCCTGGGAGCCACATACTGACTTAGAAAATCACATATTGACATTATTTATATTTTATTGTATTTTATTTTGTTTTGTTAAATATTTCCCAACTACATTTTAATCTGGTTCAGGTAACACTTGGAAATGTCATAAGTTACATGTTTGACACCTCTGATTTAGGACACCTGGAATACAAAAGAATATTTAAAAAATGAACTAACCCCTTCCCTGAGCTCACCAACATGTGCTTTCAACAAATCCCAAGGACATGACACATGAGATTGCAGCAAAACCCAATCCCAGACTCTAGTTCCCCCTCCCTCTCTCCAGAGCTATGGAGATCCCCACTCTAATTTGCAGAAGTTTACTTGGGGCAGCAGCCAGGGCCATGGCAGTACTACGAGATCAGAAACTTGCTAGGGCCCTGACAGACAGACAGCACCACTGCAGCATCATTCTGTGCTGCAAAATATCTTTGCAGGAAAGCAAAAGAACATAGGGGAAAGGACAGGACTTTGTCTAGGCTTGAAATAGAGCTCAGCCCCAAGAGGCATCCTCTTTACCACCTACAGGAATTGGCATTGTTCTGGGAGTAAGGCACAATGGACAAGGGGAACTTGACAGGCAAGGTCAATATGACAGGCAAGGCCTACAAGGCACCGGCAGAAACTGCTTAGAGGGGAGAATAGAATTGCTCTTGACTGCATGAGAAATATTGGAAATAGAGAAAGACTAGAAAATTACAGGGGTCATGAACCCTGAGAATGAGGGTCTTGAGTAGACAGAGAGGATAGATAATGAAGAGAGTAAGAAAAAAGAACCCCTTTTGGAAAGGAGTACAAAAAAAAAAGAAATTTTAAAAACTCATGAACAAGACTAGTTGAAGAGTCAGAGAAGAGAAAAAGAACTTGATTGAGGAGGGGAAAGAGGAAAATTGTATAACCAGATAAAAGAAGGAAAGAAAAAGAAACTAAAAAGAAAAACCTCCAAAGTAAAGAGGTAACAAAAAATAAGGGAGACTAAAAGGGAGTAGAACAGGAATAAGGCCATCTTTAAAAAAGAATAAAGAAACTAAATTAACATAGTAATACATTTACAGCAGAAGAGTGAAAAACTATAACTTGATAAAAATAGTAGAAACAAAGAGAGGAAAACAGGAAAAAATAACTTTAAATGTTAATTTATCAAACAATCCAATAAAATAAAAAAGTAACAAATTGGATAAGAAAACAAGTCCCTTCAAACTGTTGCTTAAAAGAAATACATTTAAAATCAAGTATATATACAAAACAAAACTGAGAGAACAGAAAAAGATTTACTACGCATCAAGTGAATTTTAAAAAGTAGGTGTTGCAATCATGCTAGCTGACGAAGCAAAAATAAAAATTTAAAATATAAAAAGAGATAAACAAGAAAGCTATATTATGCTGAAAGGAACCATAGCTGACAAACCAATATCAACAGTCAACTTACATGCTCCAAATGCCTTAGCATCCAGTTTGATAAAGGAACATAGTAACACAACACTGACAGGAGACTTCAATATCTCTCTCTTAGTTTTCAATAAATATAACAGAAAGATAAACAAAAGGAAAAATAAGGAATTGAACTAATCACCGGAGAAACTAGTATCAAAAGATTTATGGCATCTTTTAAATGGGACTGCAAAAGAACAAACATATTCCTCAGCTCTACATGGAAATTTTGTAAAAATTAACTTTAGCGCACAGAGATATTACAAATAAATGTAAAGAGGCAGAAATGCTTAAAACATCCTTTACAGACTGTAATGAAATAAAAATAGTCATTGATTCAGGGACCACAAACAAAAGATACAAAGACCTAAATAGAGATTTAACAATGAAATCCTAAATAAAGAGTAGAACAAAGAACAAAAACAATTAATTACATTAACGAAATTGATAATGAAACATAATGAGAATGAGAATGAAAGAGCATATGAAAATTTCTGGGATGTAGGTAATACAGTAGTTGGGAAGAATTATATTTCTAAAAACATACGTTAATAAAATGGAAAAAGAAGGGATTAATGAACTGAGAACCTATTTCAAAATTAGAAAGCCAACAAATAAACAAAACTAAAATAAGAACAAAAGAGGAGATATTAAAAGTTAGAGGATAAATTGAAACAAAAAATAAATAAATAAAAATAAAAGCTGGTTCTTTGAAAAGATTAATAAAATTGACAAACCTTCAGTTAGTCTGATTAAAGATAAGGGCAGAAGAATTAAGTGAATAAAATAGCAAACGAGCCACAAAATCACAACAAAATCAGAAGAAATAAAAAGAATAATGAGAACATATTATGCACAGTTACATATTAACAAGACTAGGAACATACAGGAAATAGAGGAATGCCTTCAAAATCATAAAATACCCAAACTATCAGAAGATCAAATAGAGATCTTAAATAATCCAATCTCAGAAAAGGAAATATAGTTACTAAAAGAAAAAACTCTTGGTCATGCTGGATTCACAGGAGAATTCTATCAAACTTTTAAAGAATAATTAGTACCATACTTCACAAATTATTCTCAAAAATTTAGAAAGAAAGCACCCCATCAGGATCATTTTATGAAACAAATATAATCCTACTTCCTAAATCAAGGAAAGACAAAACACAGAAGGAAAACTTTAGACCAGTATCATTAATGATAATTAACTCAAAAATTTTAAACAAAATCCTATCAAACAGATCACAGCAATTTATCCAAGAAATCATTCATTATGACCAAGTGGGACTTATATCAGAAATACAAGGATAATTCAACAGTAGAAAAATAATCAGCATAATTAAACATATTAAAAACCAAAGCATCCAGAACCTCATGATCAAATAGATACAGAAAAAGTCTTGACAAAGTGCAGCCCTCTTTTATGCTGAAAGACAAAAAAAACCCCAAACCTACAAAGTATAGGAACAGAAGAATCTTTTCTTAATATCATAAAAAGCATCTATCTAAAACCAAAAGCAAGCTTCATATCCAATGGAGATACACTAGAACTTTTCCCAATTAATGCCAGCATGAAGCATGGATGCCCATTCTTCCCCTATGATTTGAGAGCTCTGGAAATGATGGGGTCATGGGACCTGGACCCCTAAAAGGAAAAGACAATGTCTTTGAAAGCAACCCAGTCCCTGAATTTTCCTATACATTTCAGCAGCCCGGATCACTGGCACTTCTGCCCAAGGCAACTGGCCCAACCCAGCCCACCTAGATCACTTAATTAGCTTATTAATAGTCCTTTTGCCCTTCTTGGCCCACCCCAGACTACTTACCACTCCTTAATCCCATCCAGATCCTTTCACTGTCCTTTTTATATATAAGCATCAGTCTCACCCCCATTAAGTTGCAGGTTCACTAGAAACCCTGCCCTCTACATTGGCATCACAATACACCATGTCATCTAAGGAGAAGGTTTGAGTAGTGAAGTCATTCCAGGCAGATGCCATTCTATACATACCCTGACATTTTGGGGTTCCCAGAAACCCCAAACCACATCACATCAGAAATGCTAGCAAAATCAATAAGACTAGAGCATGAAATTAAAGGTATAAAGATTGATAAAGAGGAGACGAAACTATCCCTATTTGCTGATTATAACATGGCCTATTGCCAAATCCCAGGGAATCTGAAAAGATATGAATTGAGACTTAATAGCTTCAGCTAAATTGCAGGCTACAAAATAAACTCTCAAAAATCAACAGCATTCTATATTATAACAAAACCTAAGAAGTATCAATGGAAAAGGAAATCCCATTGCAAATGGCTACAAAATATCTGGGGTCTATCTACTAAAGACTTGTATAGGTTCATTTACAAAAGGCTGCTCAAAGATATAAAGAATACCGGAAGACTATTCAGTGCTCACGACTAGGCCATTTGAATACAATAAAAATGCCAATACTTCCAGTTAATTTACACTTTTAATGTTATATCAATCAAATTACCAAAGGATCACTTTATAGAATATGATAGAATTATAGCAAAATCCATTTGGAAAAACAAAAAGATCTAGAGTATCCATAGAAATGATGGAAACAAATAGACATGAAGGGGGAATAGCAATCCCAGACCTCAAACTACATTATAAAGCAGCCATCATCAAAACATTCTGGTATTGGCTTAAAAAAAAGATAGATCAATTAAACTAGGCAAGGGAGAATCAGGAATAATGGGACTCAAGAACCCAGTGTTTTATTATTAAAGTTAAAGATAAAAGTAACCTAGGAAAAAACTGTATCTGATAAAAACTGATGGGGAAATTGGAAGGTAGTCTGGCAGAAATCAGGCTTAGAACAACACCTTACATCGTATTCCACAAAACTTTCTAAACGGATGTGTGACTTTAGTATTAATGATTACACTATTAAATGATTATACCATAAAATTATTATACTATTTAAAAAAAGAGAAATAGACTGTGTACCTCTCACAGATATGAATACAAGATGTATTCTTAACCAAACAAAAGACAGAGGCAATTACAAAAGATAAAACAGATAACTTTAAATAGATAACTTTGAAACTGAAAGGCTTCCATACAGACAAAATTAATACAACTAGGTTCTAGGATAAGAAGGGAAGTGGTCAAATGGGGAAAATATCTATTTTATGAAATTTCTCTGGTAAGGTTTGTTTTCCAAGGTATATAAATAATTCAGATATATATTACATGGACAGACAGATAGGCAGACAGACAGACAGATAGACAGATGACTAAAAGTCATTCCCCAACAAATATGTGGTCAGAGGATATAAACAGTTCTCAAATGAAGATTTGCAAAGAATTCACAACCACATGAACTATCTAAATCACTAATAATAAGACAAATATAAACCAAAACAACCCTGAGATTTCACCTCACACCCTGCAAAATGGCAATGTTGGAGGGACTATGTAATGACAGGCACACTAATACATTGTTGGTGGAGGTATAAAATAGCATAAATATTTTGGAAAGCTATTTGGAATTATGCAAATAAAGTGACTAAAACATCCATATCTTTTGAACCAGAGATTCTATTACTGAACTTATACCTCAAGGACATCATAGATTAGAAAAATATTCCCATATATGCCAAAATATTTATAGCAGCACTTTTTGTGATCACAAAAAAATTGGAAACAATGTAGATGCCCACTGATTGGGGAATGGATAAACAAATTATGGCACACAAATGTAATGTTATAAGAAATGATGTATGTGATGAATACAGAGAAGCATGGAAAGATCTACATTAATTGATGCAAAGTAAAGTAAGCAGAGCCAAGAAAACAATATACACAATAATAGTTAATAAGCATTTATTAAGCACCTACTATGTGCCAGGCACTGTGCTAAATACTAGGGATATAGATACAAAAAAAGAATGACAGGCCCTACCCTCAAAGAGCTTATAACCTAATGGAGGAATACAGCACACTAAAGCAAACTGAAAAAGGAGATAAAGAAGAGAAGATACTAAAGCAGGGGCATGATGGAGAAGTCAGTTAGAGACAGTATGATAGAGAAAGTAGGATAGTCAGGTGAGAAATAAGAAAATACCTGAGCTGAGCTCAGTCCTTAAATGGAGATCTAGTGTTTATGGCCCCACCCTCCAATTAGAGATAATGAGAGTAGTGATGAAGTGGAGTCCCAAGGGTGATAAGATCTTAGAGGATGATGAGGGCAACCCAATAATGAGCTTCCTGGGCATGGTTGAGCTAGCAGTCAGAGAGGAACCAAAGGAGTGCAGTCAAGAAGTAGCGTTGGCTTTAGATTCATAATACATATAGATTATCACAAATGATGGCCTCTTGGGACATTTACTGCCTAGAGCAGCTCCTTTCCCTGTATGCACCACCCCCAACTGGGGCTACTAGGCTATAGGGAAGAAATGGGAACAGTAGGGTTCTGGACAGAGATGGTAACAAAGAATTTGTAATACATTCAGTGCAGTAGGAATTTCCCAAGCAGAAGCCAGTTTGGCCCTTACTTATTTAACCATGTCATTTCATAAAATAAAAACCTCTTTTCATAACTAAAAAATGTCATGCCAAGTCAATAAGTCTTATTAAATACTTGCTATGTGTCAGGCGAGAGCTGGGAATTAAACTTGTCATGTATTACTGGGTATCTTAAAAGGAGGAGAACACATTCTCACTATCACTGGGTTTGGGGGAAAAAGTATGGTCTGAGAAGGTGTTGCCACAGTGACTCTGGTAGGTAAGCAGGTGCTTCACAATGGTATAAGTAGGTACTGGACTGTGAAGCCCAAGGAGGGCACTTGCCACAAAGAGGAAGCAGCACTCTCCTCCTCCCAAGGACAAACCATTCCCTTCCCCCCAGATGTTATCACCCTAAGGCAAAATCTCATTCAACCTTTGCCAAGCATGATTCTGCCTGCTTATGTCTTATCTCCCTACTAAGCTGCAAACTCTTTGAAGGAAGAACCTGTGTCTAATCTGAACGTTTTATCTTCCCTAGTGTAGAACATAGGAATCTATACAAATAATCACTTAATAAATGTTTGTTAAATTTAATTGAATCCTAGCCTAACTTTTCTAAGAGTCTCCTACTCTCTAGCACATGGAATACCACTTAATATTAAAGGATTTGAAGATAAAAAATCATATAATCATAGAAATCTCAGAGTTGGAAGGGATGTTGGGGTCAGAATCATAACTAGGAATCTTTGCTTCAGGAGAAGGCAAGCATCCAAAACTGTATTTTGAGCAAACTTCTGAGGCTGCTGCTAGATAGGATGAGGATGGGAGGAAGAAGGACAGAGATGGGTTGAGGAAGATCCTCTCTTGGGTGCATATGCCCAGAGGGAGCAAGAAAGGAAAATAGAGGAGTAAGCGACCTTTGATAGATCACTATTTTAACTATTTATTCTTGCTAACTAGGGGCTATAACATAAAAGCACTGTTACAGAAGAACTAAACAAAAAAGATCTTAACATCACTGATAACCACGATGATGTGGTTACTGAGCTAGAGCCAGACATCCTAGAGAATGAAGTTGAGTGAACGTTAGGAAGCATTGCTAACAATAAGGCTAATGAAGGTGATAGAATTCCAACTGAGCTATTTAAAATCCTAAAATATGATGCTGTCAAAGTGCTATTCTCAATATGCCAGCCAATTGACAGTGGCCGCTAGATTGGAAAAGATCAGTTTATGCCCCAATCCTAAAGAAAGATGAACATTCAAATTACTGAACAATTGTGCTCATTTTACATACCAGCAAGGTTATATTTAAGATTCTACAAGCTAGGCTTCGGCAATATTTAAACTTAGAATTACCAAAAGAACAGGCTGGTTTTTGAAGAAGAAGAGGAACTAGAAACCAAATTGCTAACATTTACTGGATTGTGGAGAAAGCAAGGGAGTTCCAGAAAAACTTTTGCTTCATTGACTACACTAAAGCCTTTGACTGTGTGGATCACAACAAAATATGACAAGTCCTGAAAGAGATGGGAGTAGCAGATCATCTTACTTGTCTCCTGAGTAACATGTATGTGGGCCAAGAAGCAACAGTTAAAACTGAACATGGAACAACAATTGATTGTTTTAAGATTGGGAAAAAAAGTACAAGGCTGTATATTGTCACCTTCTTTATTTAGCTTTTATGAAGGGAACATCATGGGAAGTGCCAAGCTAGATGAAATTAAAAGCTGGAATTAAGACTGCCAGGAGAAATACCAACAATCTCAGATATGCATATGATACCACTCTGATGGCAGAAAGTAAAGAATTAAGAAGCCTCTTGATGTGGATGAAAGAGGAGAGTGTAAAAGCTGTCTTTAAACTTAATATTAAAAAACTAAGATCTTGGCAACTGATCCCATAACTTCTGGCAAACAGAGGGAGAAGAAACGGAAGCAGTGTTAGATTTTATATTCTTGGGCTCAGAGATCACTGCAGATGGCAACTACAGCCATGAAGTTAAAAGACACTTGCTCCATGAAAGGAAAGCTATGACAAATCTGGACAGCATACTTAAAGCAGAAACATCACCTTGCCAACAAATATCTGTATAGTCAAAGCTATGGTTTTTCTAGTAGCAATGTATGGCTGTGAGAGTTGGACTATAAGAAAAACTGATAAAATGAAAAAAAAGAAAAGAAAAACTAAGCACCACAGAATTGATGCCTTCGAATTATGGTTCTGGAGAAGACTATTCAGACAGGAAGAAGGACATTTGAGTGGACAGGAAGGAGATCAAATCAGTCAATACTTAAAGAGATTAATTCAGACTATTCACTTTTAAGAGAGACAAAAGAGTAAAAGAGCACTCATAAGAAATAAAGGCAAGTACTGAGTTTCTGACCCACAGCATCTGAGCATCAGGATACAAATCACTCTGCCTAGGCAGAGTGTCTCATATCTGTGTCTCAGATAATCCCTGAGCCTTTTTTATCAGATCACCTCATGCTGGATCTCATGAAGAAGCATCAGACTGACTGGTCTTTCCTGACTGTTTCTCATTGGCTCCTGATTCAACCTATACTGAGCTCAGTTTCCTACAGAGCCCATAGCAAATTGTGGCAGGATTCAGAACACAGAGTAAGAGAGTCATAGCTATACAACATGTGAAAAAGGGGCCTTAGTAGACCACAAGCTTAATATGAGTCAGTGACAGCTGAAACTGTGACAAGTTGTGACAGCCAAAAAAAAGTTAAATGCAATCTTGAGCTGCATTAAGAGAGGCATACTGTTCTGAATGAAGTAGTTAATAGTTGTGCAGTCTTCAGCCTGGTTAGATAACAACTAGCGTACTGTGTTCTGTTCTAAGTTGTTATTGCTTTTCCTTCATTTTCAAAGAAGACCAGTGACATCATGGGCTGATGTCTTGACTCATGTGTAAATTGGATTTCTACAGAAGTCAAGACAACTGACAATGGCCCCAGGATGAAATGGTGTCTTCAATGTCTGACCAAGCTCTAAACATTCCATAGTACCTACTTTAGCCACCTTCATGGCCATTGGAACAAATTATTCTCATCTGCCCATTCTACCAGGGGAAGTCTTCAAATGCTTGGGGTAGACATCCCTCTAACTCACCAATGAGTTTGAGGCCTAGAGGTTACCTTCAACCTGTTTAGCCTGTCTGCCAAGACGGTTTACCCTCTGATGTGAGGGTTTGCTGAGCCCGTTTCAGGGATGCTCATCCACCTTTGGTGTCTACCTGGCACTCAATTCTCACCTGTGGCTTCAAGAAGGGGTAGCATGCTCAGCAGCCACACCCTAGTAAACCATCTCTGTTCTAAGTATCATATCCAAGAAAGAACATGGAGATTATGTCCGAGGACAACTAGAATAGAAAAAGAATTCAAAACTTTGACACACAAGAACTAATTGAAGGAATTAGTAGATGTTTTGCCTGGAAAAGAGAAGGCTTATTGAGGAAAGGGGAAAGGAGAGATAGGGATTAGACTTGTTCTACTTGGCCTTAAAGGGGAAAACAACCATATTGCCATGATAACAGGAAAAGTTTACTTACAAGGACTGCCCCTTACAAGAACTATTTCCCCCATGGCATCTGGCTATGACCACCAATTTGCAATATACCCATCTGGACTTAGCCAATCAAGGAGTCTCCTGATTTACTGGAGAGCTTTAGATGCTCTGTCCACATTCCATCCAAAATTACTTATTTTCATTCTTCTCCTATACCAATCCCCCAACCAAGGGAAAAAGAAGAAAATTCAAGCAGATGATGTTCTCATCACTCTAAAAATCAGAGATTCATAGGCTCAGAATGTGAGAGTGGTAAGGGACCTTAGAACAGACTATAGCAGGTCTGAATTGGGAGGCACCTTAGAAGACAGAATGCAAAATGTTAGAACTGGAAGGGACCTTAAAGAACATTGGGCTTTATACTCTCATTTTATAGGTTAAGTGCCTAAGGCCTGGAGAGGGGAAGTGACTTCCCTATGGTCACATATCTAGCAGGTTGTCAAAACAGAATTCAAACCCAGATCTCTCCATTGCTAATGCAAGATCCTTTCCACTCCATAGTACCACCTCCTTCCCATAGGCCTTTGCTTTGGGAAACTATGGCCAAAGAATCAATGGTACCTGTCCAACCTCATGCTACAAGTGGCAGAGTCAAGACTACATTTTGTGTCTTGCCCTAGGAAATAACTTGTTTTCATCTCTTCCAAAAGGAGAAAAAATGTGAGGTAGTGGAAAGGGCATGAATTAGGAGCCCAAGTACTTGAGTTCAACTCAGAGCTCTGCTCTTTTATTAGTTTTCCTCTCCTCCCCTCCCCTCCTCTCCTCTCCTCTCCTCTCCTATCCTCTCCTCTCCTCTCCGTACCTGAGGGTACTCTGCCCAAAGGAAGGTACATGTCAATGGCCAAGACTGCCTCCTTAACTTTGGATTTATTGACCAGATTTCTTTCTCAAAAACCAAGCCTTAAATCTAACTCACTCTGGAGCTCATAGATTGGACAATAGGTCCCTGTCCTCCTAGCACAGAGTGAATATAAAGTCTAAATAGTAAATAAATTCTAAATAGAATTCTAAATAAATAGTAAGTCCAGTGGTTTCTCTTTTGGGCAGGAACCCTGAGGGTCTTCCCTTCCCAGTTTGATTTTTTTTTTTTTTTAGCTTTTGATTAAAGAGGCCATCCCTTGATTAATTTCTTAAAGAGACCTATTCACTGAATGGGCATTACCTCACTCAAAGTGAGAATGTGAAAAGCCTGAAAATGCCAGGGTCTCCCACAGGCTATCTCTAGCCAACCTGGTGAATATCAGGCCACTGGACCCAGATGGCTCTGGAGGAGAAAGTGAGGCTGGCGACCTTGCGCAGCCTTCCCTCACTCAAATCAAAGTCAACTGCAAGTCATGTCATCATTTCCCTGATGTCATAGTCCTCTTCAAGAATG
>CM053625.1:291686639-291742366 GCA_028646595.1 Phalanger gymnotis
CACCATTTTTGTATAATAATTTATTTTTTATTTTTAGTTTACAACACCCAGTTCCGCAAGTTTTGGGGTTCTGATTTTTCTCTACCTCCCTCTCTTTCCCCCTCCCTACCAAGACGGCATCTAATCTAAAGTAGGTTATACATATACCTTCACATTGAACTTATTTACGTAATAGTCCAGTTGTAAAGAAGAATTATAATCAATGGAATGGATCGTGAGAAAGGAGAAATGAAACCAAAAAAGAAGGAAAAAAAGAAAAAGAGAGCAAAAAGTTTGCCTCAATCTGCATCCAGACTCCATAATTCTTTTTCTGGATGTGCATAGGTTTTTCCATCATGAGTTTTTGGAGCTATCTTTGAATCTTGCATGGATGAGAGGAGTCAAGTCTATCAAAGTTAGGGCTTACAGATATAGTGTGTAACTGCGTATAATGTTCTCCTGGTTCTGCTCCCCTTACTCAGCATTAGTTCATATAAGTCATTTCAGGTTATAATGAAGTCTGCTCCTCATTTCTTATAGCATGATAGTATTCCATTACACTCATATACCACAATTTGTTTATCCATTCTCCAATTGACGGGCATCCTCTTGATTTCCATTTCTTTGCCACCACAAAAAGAGCTGCTATAAATATTTTTGTACATATGGGTCCCTTTTCCACTTGTATGATCTCTTTGGGATATAGCCCTAGAAGTGGTATTGCTGAGTCAAAGGGCGTGCATGTTTTTATAGCCCTTTGGGAATAGTTACAAATTGCTCTCCAGAATGGCTGGATCAGTTCACAACTCTACCAGCAATGTAACAATGTTCCAATTTTCTCACATCCTCTCCAGCATTTATCATTTTCCTGTTTTGTCATGTTAGCCAATCTGACAGGAGAGATGTGGTACCTAAGAGTTGTTTTGATTTGCATTTCTCTAATCAATAGTGATTTAGAGCATTTTTTCATATGACTATAGACATCTTTAATTTCTTCCTCTGCAAATTGCCTGTTCATATCCTTTGACCATTTGTCAATTGGGGAATGACTTGTATTCCTATAAATTTGGTTCAGTTCCCTGTATGTTTTAGAGGCCTTTATCAGAGACACTGGTTGTAAAGATTTTCTCCCAATTTTCTGCTTCCCTCCTGATCTTTGTTACATAGGCTTTGTTTATACGAAAGCTTTTCAATTTAACATAATCAAAATTATCCACTTTGCATTTTGTAACACTCTGTCTCTTGTTGGGTCATGAATTCTTCCCTTTCCCATAAATCTGACAGGTAAACTATTCCTTCCTCTCCCAAATTGCTTATGCCTATATTCCTAAATCATGAACCCATTTTGACTTTATTTTGGTATATGGTGTAAGATATTGGTCTATGCCCAGTTTCTGCCCTACCATTTTCCAATTTTCCCAGCAGTTTTTGTGAAATAGTGAATTCTTAACCCCGAAGCTGGATTCTTTGGGTTTATCAAAGGATAGATTGCTGTAGTCGTTGACTACTGCGTTTCGTGTACCTAACTTTTTCCACTGATCCACCACTCTGTTTCTTAGCCAGTACCAGGTAGTTTTGAGGACTGCTGCTTTGTAGTACAATTTAATATCTGGTATAACTAGGCCACCTTCCCTAGCATTTCTTTTTATTAAGTCTCTTGATATTCTGGACCTTTTATTCTTCCAGATGAATTGTTGTCATTTTATCCAGCTCTGTAAAATAATTTTTAGTAGTTTGATTGGTATGACACTCAATAAGTAAATTAATTTAGGTAAACTTGTCATTTTTATTATATTATTATATTAGCTCGGTTTAACCACGAGCAATTGATAATTTCCCATTTATTTAGATCTGATTTTATTTGTGGGAAGTGTTTTGTAATTGTGTTCATGTAGAACCTGGGTTTGTCTGGGCAGGTAGACTCCCAAATATTTTATTGTGTCTACAGTAACTTTAAATGGAATTTCTCTATCTCTTGCTGTTGGGCTTTGTTAATATATAGGAATGCTGAGAGTTTATGTGGGTTTATTTTATATCCTGCAACTTTGCTAAAGTTGTTTATTATTTCAAGTAGCTTTTTACTTGATTCTCTAAGTAAATCATCATAGCATCTGCAAAGAGTGATAACTTAGTTTCTTCTTTGCCTATTCTAATTCCTTCAATTTCTTTTTCTTCTCTTATTGCTAAAGCTAACCTAACATCATTTTCTTCATGAATTATAAAATGAGGTTCTCAGCTGAGCAAGTAGAGAGAAGAAAGTAGGAAGCTTGAAGATAGAAGAGAAGGTCTAAAACAGCCCCCGTGGTAAGAAAAATAGAGAATTAATTAAATAGGAAAAAAGAATTGCCTTGCTTTTATGCAGAGAGAGTTGAGATTAGATGGCCTTAATCTGTAGTGTACTAAATAAGCAGGTTGCATAACTTGCTATAGTTCTGTTTAGTATCACATGATACAACTGAGCTGCTCTCAGTTTTACCCTTTTTACAATCTATGAATAGGTTCTGAAGGGTATGAGGCACTGAAGGTTTCATATACTTTGCAAATTATGACTATAGACACTCCAAGTCTGAAAGGGTCAAAACCGTAACACCTTATATTGTTATATGACCTAATATTATAGTCAGAGGCAAGGTGCCTACCTACCCCTTACATCAATTTGAAATGTTTAATAGTCAGTAGGTGAGCTTGAATGAAGAGACGGGCTGGATACATACATACATACACACGCGCACACACACACACACGTATATATCTAGTTTTCATACCCATGAAAACTAACGGGATCACTAAGTGAAAGATATAGACCTGGTTGATGGGACTGCTAAATCATGGTCAGCATTCTTTGAAAAGTCTTGGAGAATTACAACAATGTAAGTCAAAAGAAAACAACAACAGCAAAAATGCTACACAGCTTCAAGCTTAGCTCCAGAGAAGAGACGAGAAATGCATTTTGCTCTCTTCATTACGGAGGTGGGAGATTATGGATGAGGAATATAAGATATATGAAGGGATATGTGAGACCCAGTTCTTACTGGCTCTAGAGGGCCAATTGTTGAATTTTCAGTGTTAGCGTTTATACCTTGGAAATCAGCAAATGCTACAAATCATGCCATGATTTACTGTTTTGTTGATTGCCTAGACTCTAGACTTAAGAAAGTAATGGAGGAAATGTTAATTACACAGTATGTTGTCACTGCATTTTAAAAAGCTGATTGTTAAGCATTTACCATCATATCCTATGTGTATTATAAAATATAGTTGATGTTTTGATTAGTTTTTTTCTGAACTGCTTATTTTCTCTTTCTTTTTAAATCTTTATTGCTAGAAATGGCTTGCTAGGACAGGGGAGGGGATATACTAAACATGAATTGGTGTGACAATAAAAATAAGATTAAAATTGTTTTAAGTCTTAGAGAATGAGAAGAGTCCCACAAGATTACAGAGAAGCAGACTTTGTCCTGATTTTCCAAAAGGATTAGAAGTGACTCATTAAACTACAGATGAATGAGCTTGACATTCACTCTTGATGTATTTCTATCATTACATTAATTTGTTAACATTTAGGGAAACAGAGATCACGAGGCAGGAGTATGGATTCATTAGGAATAAATCAAATCAGTGTTCACTTCAGCAACACATGTACTAAACTTAGAATGATAAAGAGATTAGCATAGCTCCATGCAAAGAGGGCACATGAATTTGTCAACAAGAGATCACTTTACAAAACTAGGTAAAATAATGCTAAAATATATTTGGAGGAACAAAAGGTCCAGAATGTCAAGAGTAACAGTGACAAAAAGTAGAAATGTAGGAGATCTAACACTGTTGTTCAGTTGTTTCAGTTGTGTCCAAATCTTCATGACCCCATTTGGAGTTCTCTTTTTTTTTGGAGGGGGGAAGGCAGGGCAATTGGGGTTAAGTGACTTGCCCAAGGTCACACAGCTAGTAAGTGTGTCAAGTGTCTTAGGCCACATTTGAACTCAGGTCCTCCTGATGCCAGGGCCAGTGCTCTACTCATTGTGCCACCTAGCTGCCCCCATTTGGAGTTTTCTTGGCAAAGATGAGTGGTTTGCCATTCCCTTCTCATTTTACAGATGAGGAAACTGAGGAAAAGAGTTAAGTGACTTGTCCAGGATCACACAGCTGATAAGTGTCTGAGGCCACATTTGAATTTAGGTCTTCCTGACTCCAGGCCCAAAACTCTAGCCACTGCTCCATCTAGCTGCCTAAGCCTAACATTATGAAATATCAAACTGTAATATAAAGCAGAAATCATCAGAAACTATTTAGTATTAACGACTGATGACACAATTCCTTCCTTTGGGGAGAAGAGAACTGTGGGTGTGGAATGTTATATACTCTGTCAATCTGGCAAAACTGGTTTTCTATAACTGTTTTTATTTTTTTTCTATTAGAAGTAAGAACACTATGAGAAGATTGTTGTGAAATGAATGCAGTGTAAAAATTAAAATTAATTAACCTTAAAAAGAAAAATAAATGTTAGACTAAATTCATTTTTGATTGGATGACCAGACTGGTCAAGATTGACATGACGCAGTTCATCAAATAGTCTATCTACTCATGGTATATCTACTAGGATCTCACATTACATGTAAATACAGGATTTCTGGGTCATGTGACCAACAAAATGAAGGACTAGACATTTTCTCTGGTCCTAATGACCTCTCAAACCTCTCCCAACTAGGAATTATGCATAAGAAATTAAGCAATTCGAGCTTAGTCTCTTGCACTAAGATACTAAGACCCCAACAGGGATTAAAAAATTCAGTGAATTAACAATAGAGATGTTAATAGTCTCTGGAACCACCCACAAGAGCTCTACAAGCTAACAGAAAGACTTGCAACAGAACACTACTCTACCAGGGGAAACCAAAAGGCAGAGAAGCTCACTCTGGCTAGAAAGGCTACACAGTAGTGCTCTGTACTGCAACAGAAATAAGTTAAGAGAACTGGGGATCCAAAGGAACTGGGCCAGACGTGTGTATGTGTGTATGGTTATGTGGCACTCCACTAAGCCTGAAGGAAAAACCTGGTATCCAGTTGAGGCCAGATCTTCCCATCCTCCCCCCTCACCCTAGAAATCAAGATTGAACCGTGAATTTCCCAGTAAGGGAGGAGGCTGAGATGGCTTTGAGTCCTAGTCCCCTGGGAAATATCCATCAAAGGGGAAGGTCAGAAAGTGAGCAATAGGGAAAAAATAAGAAAAAAAGACAAAAATTGCCAAAGATCTCAGGAGGAAAAACAAAACCAAAAAACCCTCAATTTAAGACCTTGAGTATAAGCAGATAAAATAAATTGTATGAAATAGATTCCGTTTCATATGTCATCTAGGTGGCACAGTAGATAGAGAACTGGGCCTGGAGTCAGAAAGACCTGAGTTCAAATTCAACCTCAGACACTTTTTAGTCGTGTGACCCTGAGAAAGTCATTTAATCTCCATTAGCCTCAGTTTCCTCAACTCTACGAGGGGGATAATAATAGCACCTACCTCACAGGGTTGTTGTGAAGACCAAATGAGATATTTTAAAATCACTTAGCATAGTACCTGGCACATAGTAGGCTATATAAATGCTTATTCCCTTCCCTGCCCTCCCCCATATGAAGTTCTCTTCTGGATTTTTTATATTAAAACATTCATGTTTGTTCATGATTGTCTAATATATGACCAAAAAAATTTTTAAATTATTTTTACAGTCAAACTAAACATTAATAGAAGGTCTAAAAACTGTAATTCTTAGCACCCACTGCCCCCTTTTCTATCACTCTGTTACCACTAAATGCAGAAATGTAAGTGGACCACAAAGGAAGAAGAGCAATATTACGTTTTCCTTTGTTTTGTGGATTGCTATGACCAAAAGAATTCATCACCCAGTCTGTAGAGAGTCCTAAAAAAAAAAAAAAAAAACAAATAACTGTCTTAGACATCCTCAAAGCTTTACCAGAATGGTAGAACTTAGCAGAACTTATACTCCCCTGGCATAGCCTTCAAAAACCTAAGGTCACCTCCACCCCTCAATGAGTCATCCAAGTTAGACTTTGTAGAGGATTTCACTTTCTTGTGATATGACAAATCTGAAGAAAGAAGAAAGCTGTAGCAGAATGGAAAGATGACTCACAAAGTTTACCCTGGAGACATAAAAAGGAAATTGGAGAAATTTGGTTTTATTGTGCATACAAAGGCAACAAGAAACATAATTTCATGGTCTATTTGGTATCTCATTGCCATGCTCATGGTAAAGAGTTAAAGAATTTAAGAATTTTAAAAGGAGTATCACATGGAAAGTGTGTTGTGGATATGAGCAGATTGCAACATATAAAAAATAAGGAACTCTGAAGAAATGGAGTAAAAGATAACATCAGGGAAAGCATGAACAAATAAGAAAATGGGCTAGCCAGAGCAAGAAGTAGCATCTGAGTGCTTCACTGTTGTTCTTTATAGGATCAGCAAAAAGAGAGTAAGATATTGAGCACATTAGATGGATCCCCACAGCAAACTTATAGGAAGACCTAGACAGGAGTCACAGCATAAGCAGGAATGATGAACTGTGACCTGCATCATGGTGGGGGGACTGAGAAAGGGGCAAGGGGGAAGGAATATCTAAATCAATGATACTACATTTGAGTATTTGATAAAACGAGAAATGGATTTCATTCTGTATTGATTTGAGTCTGTTTAAACCCTTCTTTATTTGAGCAGCTGCAGCAAACACCTATGCCACAAAAAAATGTTCTTCCCAAGCAAAGTACAAACAGATCTTTTATGGTCTTCTAGGCGGGACTGAAAAAAACAAAAAGTCAAACAAGGGAAGGATAGATCTGTGTCAGTGGGGCACAAAGGCAGAGTTGTGGTTGGAATAGTCCGGGAACAAGTAACATATTAACAGGATGTGGCTACAGTAACTGGAACAGGGACTTTCTATTGTTCTGCCCAGAAATTTCAAAGTTCCCTTAAGTCATATAATGCTCCATAATTCTTTAGGGTTTACCTTGAATATTCTTCTGGATGTGATATAAAGATATAGGTGTAATGACACTAGGTCAGTGGACTTATAAATGGTTAACAGCAAGACTCAAAAAGTTGCTATTAAAGAATTATTATCAACCTCGCTACTTCAGTAACTCAAGGATCTTGACTTTGACTCTGTTTTATTCAACCTTTTTATCAGTGATTTGGATGAATGCAGAGATGGCATGCACATCACATTTTCACATACAAGCATAAAGCTTGTAAGAGTAGCTGATATACTAGATGACAGAATTAGTATCCAAAAAAGATCTCAAAAGAGTAGGCGAAATCTAATATTCAGAATGCAATAGAAATAAAAGCAAAGTTTTACAATGGGATTCAAAAATTAAACTGCATAAATACAGGAAGGGGAGAGAATAATTCATCCCCCTGTACTAAGCAACTCTTTTTCTGTCATACTCTTTCACTTACTATTACTTTCTCTAGGTCTAGACACTGTGATCCATTCCATCTCATCTGTACACCAAGATGGTCATACTCATAATAATGCCATTACCCAAAAGTGTTCCACTCCCAGGTTCATGGATTCTGAAGTTTCTTTGCCTGGTCATAATCTTTTATCATTTAATATTTCAGTCTTCCCTAAGACGCCTAGTTCTGTTTTTAATCCTCATTATGACCTCCACTACTCAATCCTTTCCCAGGCCATAATCCCTACACTTCCTCATATCAACTCATTGGTGAATTAGTTCAACTCTATACTCTTCACTACTGATGAGTCCCTTTCCCTCTTATCCTATTGACAATCATGCCTTGCTAAACCACAAATTTGAATTACTCCCACCATCTCCTGCTTTCACTCCTATTTACATGCCGTTGAACAGAGCAGGAGAAAAATCATGAAAACATGCGATTGGACCCACTACAAATTTATTTTACACAATCTTAACTGGGCCCTCATTTAAAGCTCCCTAATCAATTCACTATCCCACTCACTGGAAATTATTTTGCATTGAGCTGAGTCTTGAAGGAAACCAGGGTAGTGAGAAGGTGATGAGCAGAGAGCATTCCAGGCGTGGGCTGTTGTTGTTGTTCATCCTTTGTTCTCAAAGGGAACCAATGACATCAAGAGCATGATGTCTTGACTTTTGAGTGAAAATGGATTAAATGAGGTAGGGCTATGCAAACTTGTCAGCTTCACTCTCTCCTCCAGAGTCACTGAGGTCCAGTGGCAAGACAAAAATCAAGGTGACTAGTGATGACTGGGGATGCAGTAGACAGCCTCAGCCTTCCTAAGTTAAGGTCTTTCCCAGGTCTCAGTTTGTCTGAGGCAACATCTATTCAATGACTAGTTATAGAATTCAACTATTCCAAACCTTTTCACTCCTCCTAAAGCCTCCCACAACACCCCTTCCCTCCAGCCTCTCAGAACAATTCACTGAAAAAACTAAAGCTATGCACCAAGAGCTCCCTCTTATTTCCTCTCCTTCATTTCACTTCCAAATATCTTTACCCCTGCCTCACATGAAGTGGCCCTTCTCTGTGACAATAAAATTCTTCTACATGCGCCCTTGATCCTATCCCATCCCATCTTCTCCAGCAGGTTGCCCGTCTATCATCCTCACTCATTCATCTCTCCCTGTCTAATGCTTGTTTCCCTGGTTCCTACAAATATTCTCATGACTCCTCTATCTTCAAAAAAACCTTTCATTGGATCCTACCATCCTCACTAGCTGTATCTCGTCTTCCTTTTTTGGCTAAATTACTTGGGAAAACTATCTACAATAGTTGTCTCCACTTAAGTTCCTCTCACCTTCTTCTTACCTCTCTGCAGTCTGGCTTTAGACCTCATCATTAAATGGAAACTGCTCTCTGCAAAGTGACCAGTGATCTCTTTTTTGCAAAAATTGTGACCTTTTCTCACTGCTCTTCCTTCACGTATCTACAGCCTTTGACACTATCATTTACCCTCTTTATATTTTCTCTTCTTTAGATTTTTAGGACATTACTCTTTCCTGCATCTCCTCCTATCTGTCTGACCACTCTTTCTCAATATCTTTTGCTGGATCTTCATCCAGGTCATGGATGGAGGTCATGAGACCTTCACTAAGTCTAGGTGTCCTCCAATACACACACTCCTCCATCACCCTACTGCTAATGCCTTCTCTCTGAGATCATCTTTAATTTATCAGGTATAGATATAAATATGGATATAGTTACATAGATATAGATATCTTGTATGCACACTGTCATGTGCTTGTCGTCTCCATTAGAATGTGATTGCCTTGATAACAGGCATTATTTTTGCCCTTCTTTGTTTCCCCATCACTTGGCACATAGTAACTTGCTAAGTAAATGCTTGTTGAGGGAATAAGATATTCCAATGTTAGCACTAACATTTGTGTGACATAAAAGCAAGTCACTTTTTCCTCTTTTAACCTTCGTTTCATCTGTAAAATGGGGATAATGATATGTTTAACTATTTTTCTCTGATATGGTATTTTTAGAATTTAAAGCTTTGGGTAAAAGGAAATGCCTCTTTCATATTCCTTTTCCCACTCTCATCTCCATCTCTAGTATCAAGTGCAAGTGAAGAAGGGAGAAGAAATAAGAGAATCAGAGATGAATCAGTTTGGGGATTCAGAAAATGAGGCAACAAAAACAATGAAAGAAAAAAATAATGGGGGAGAGAGAGAATGTGTACATGGAAGGTATACTTTATAGTAGCTGGTTTCTATAGCAATTTTAGTTTTTAAAAGCATTTTCCTTAAAACAACTTTGTAAGTTAGGAAGTACGAGTGTTATTACCCCTAATTCACAGATTAAATAATCAAGATTGTGAGAAGTTGTGACTTAATGGCATACAGATGTGTTGAAACTAAGGTTTGATGGCTTGAAACTACATCACCTGATTCCAAATCTGGTGCTTTTTATATTTCACCATGGGAAGATGAGGTTGAGAAGGTTAAGAGAAGAATAGAGAGGAAATTAATAGAGTATACAAGAAAGTAAAAGGCAAACTTGGGTTACAATGTAGGTCCTTAACACTTTTTTCCTTCTGTAATAACTCATCCTTGAGGTTACCTTAGGTCTTGTTCTCTCTAATTGATAGCTCTGGGTATAAGAACTTAGGCCTTAGGAAAGATGCTCCCTTTTTCAGTGTCCCTGGTTCTGCCTGTTGTTTCTCTTTCATCCTAGATTCACTGGTCATGGACCTAGAGGAATTCACATTTCCCCTCTAAGAAACTCTCCCACCTCTGACATTCCAAGTTGTTAGGCTTCTGGTTACCTCACCCTCTATCTGAAAATCTCAACATTTTGGGTCTACAGATAATTCTCTCTCCCAGTCTTCCTCTCTTCAGCACAATGCCCCTGGATTAGCAGCTCTTTAACTGAGATATATGAACTTTTAAAATAGAGAGAGAGAGATGATATATTTTAATGAAATTGATATCCTTTAAAATCTTACATATTTATGAATTTAAAAAAACATTATTTTGAGAAAAGATCCAAAGGTTTCAGCAGACTGTCAAAGGAAACAAAAAAGGTTAAGAACTCTTGCCCTAGGTGGACTGTCACAGCTGACTGACTTTGATTACATTGCCTCTACCACTTACTGCCCTGAATTGGTATAGGGTGCCAGGGGTCAAGTGCAGCCCTTTGACTGAATCCAAACTTCACAGAACAAAAGTTTGGATTCAGTCAAAGGGCCACACTTGAGCCACTAGAGGGCCACATGTGGCCCTGAGACCGCAGGTTCCCTAACCCTAGGCATAGATCCTTTGTCTGCGCCTCTTTGATCATTTCCTGAACATAGTTTTTCCACTAAATTTCTCAAAATAGAAGATATCCCTTGACTGGTGGAACTGCTTTTAATTCTTCCCTGTGCTCCCTGGAGTCCCAACTTTCACTCTCCTCTCAGTGGCTAAGAAAGAACTCTAGGATTCCAGATGTCTATTCCAGATGTCTATTCCCATGCTCATTCTACTGGATCCAACTATTTGTAATGGTTGTGATATTTCATGAGATAGAAAAGATTACAGAAAACATCCAACCTGTTCCTGAACAGGAATTGGTCCTGAAGCTTCCCTGACACGGGGTCATCCAGTTTGTTTTGAAGACTTCCAGTAAGAGAGAGGCATCTATGTGACACAGTAGAGTGCTAGGCCTGAAATCAGGAAGATTCATCTTTATGAGTTAAAATCTGGCCTCTGACACTTATTAGCTGAGTGACCCTGAACAAGTTACTTAACCTTGGTTTCTTCAGTTTCCTTATCTGTAAAATGAACTGGAGAAGGAAATGGCAAATCACTCCAGTATCTTTGCCAAGTAAACTCCAAATGGGGTTACCTCAGGTCTTGTTCTCTCTAACTGGCAGCTCTGGGTATAAGAACTCAGGCCTTATGAAAGGTCCCTTCCGCAGTGTCCCTTCCTCAGCCTCTTTTGTTTCTCCTTCACCCTGAATTCACTGGCCATGGACCTAGAGGAGTTCACCTTTCTCCACCTCAACTTTACTCCCAGACAAGAAATTCTTCCCTCTCCGACATTCCAAGTTGTTAGGCTTGGACACAACTGAACAACAAGAAGTGAGAAAGAACCCATTATTTCTCAAAGCTGCTCATTCCACTTTTGCATAGCTCTAATTGTTAACAAAATTTTATTTTACCATCAATTGGTGAATGGCTGAACAAGTTGTGGTATGTGAATGTAATGGAATACTATTGTGCTATAAGAAATGATAAACAGGCAAACTTCAGAAAAACCTGGAAGGACTTGTATCAACTGATGCTAAGTGAAGAGAGTAGAACCAGGAGAATATTATGCACAGTAACATCCATAGTGTATGATGGCTGATTTTGATAGACTTAACCCTTCTCAGCAATGCAAGGACCTAAAACAATTCCAAAGGACTCATGATGAAAAATGGCATCCACATCCAGAGAAAGAACTATGGAGTCTGAATGCAGAGCAAACTATTTTCTTTTTTTGTTTTGTTTTTCTTTCTTATGGTTTCTTCCATTCATTTTAATTCTTCTTTACAACATGACTAATGTAAAAATATGTTTAATAGGAATGTATATGTAAAGCCTACATAGGATTTAAGGCCATCTTGGGGAGGGAGGGGAGAAGGAGGGAGAGAAAATTTAAAACTTATATAAGTGAATGTTGAAAACTAACAACAAATAATTAAAAATATTTATTTCATTTTTATTATTATATAATACTATTATATCATTGACAAAAGTTATTTTAAGCAAAAAGAAGCCTTAAAAATTTTTACTCCTTGGGACTAAACAAAATAGGACTGATCCAAGATCACACCAATAGGAAAATAGCTTATAGTAGATGCTGGATTCCTGGCCTTTTTGTAATAGGATCTGTAAAGATCAAACTTGGGCTACTGTGCCCAATGAAAATCATGCTTTGAAGGACAGTGCAGTATAAATAACGTTCTTTCCCATGTTACAGTACATGCCTTGAAGGATCTCAAAATGAGGAACTGAGGTAGGAGCTTCAACTGAAAGGTTAAAGGTATTATTTCAATCAAAGCATCAAGTAGAATTTATTGAGTCTTTTAGCAGGTGACACCATATAAAAATGAATACATAAAGCATACCCTAAAGCAGTATCATTCATTTTACCCTCAGACTGTTTGCCAAAACAAGTTACAATTGTTTGTCGGCATGATGATTTGAAAACGCTTCTTTAAACCAGTTCAGCTAAGATTTCAGCTTTGATGGAAGGCCTGCCGAATTTTCAGGTGGGTCCACTACTTGCAGAGAAGAGAAGTGGGACTTCATGGACTGTCTCTTTCACAGAGGATAAAAACAGGGAAATGGATGAGAAATCTATTATGAACCAAGTGGAAAAGTGTATTGCTGCTATGCTACCTCCATGGAAGCTAAACCATGTCTAGATCAGGAAGGAAAGAATACACTTGAAACCAAAACAGGCTTTCCTAACAGGCAGGCCACAACTTACATATACTTGGATTTATAAGGAGTCACTTTTATAGGGCTCAGTAAGTTCTTTCAAATTGTTACTTTTGGCATTTATGGCAAGTGGTGCCAAAATTAACTTACATCTCCCAATCATTCTAGATCTTCTTCATAGAGTCTCCACTCATAGCTGGCATCAGGAATCCCCCAAGGGCATCTTAGTAGAAAGACTTTTGATACTGAGAATACATGATCCAAGTTAGTGTTTTAGCCTTGAGTAGAGCCTATCAGTCAACTAATAAATGTTTATTAAATACCTACTGTGTGCCAGGCACTGTGCTACATGCTGGGGATACAAAAAAGAGACAAAAGAAAGTCCCTACCCTTAAGGAGCTTACAATCTAATGGGGGAGACAAGATGCAAACAAATATATACAGAACAAGCTATAATAGGATAAATAGGAAGAGAGATTGGGAAAGGATTCCTGTGAAAGATGAGATTTTAGTTGAGACTTAAAGGAAACCAGGGCTATTGGTAGGTAGAGTTAAGAAGGGAGAGCATTCCAGGCATGAAGGGCAGCCAGAGAAAATGCCCAGAGAGGAGAAATGGAGTGTCTTGTTTGTGGAGTAGCCAGTAGGGCAGTGTCACTGGTTAGAAGAGTATATGTCAGGGAGTAAGGTTTAAGACCAGAAAGGTAGGAGGGACTAGGTTATGAAGGGCTTTGAATGCCAAACAGAAAATTTTGTATTTGATCCTGTAAGCAATAGGAAGACACTAGCAGGGGTGGGAAACTTATGGCCTTGAGGCCACATGTGGCCCTCTAGGTTTTTCAGGCCCTTTGACTGAATTTGGATTCAGGAGCCACACTTGAAGACCTAAAGAGCCACATGTATGCTGTCAAAGTGCTGCACTTGAGGACCTAGAGGCTACAGATTCCCTACTCCTGCTTAGAGTTTATTGAGTACAGAGGTGACATCAGACCTGCATTTTAGGAAAATAGCTTTAATAGCTGGATGAAGGATGGATTGGAGTGGGGAGAAACATGAGGCAGGCAGACCCACCAGCAGTATTCCTCGGGTGAGGTGATGAGGGTCTGCACCACAGTTTCACTACTCAAGCTAAATATTTGCAGTTTTCTGATACTGCAAAATTGCTTAAAGAAGCAGAAGAGGGTTGAATTGTTTATTATTGTTGCACACTCTTTAATTCTAGAGCAGTGCAATGGCAAGGAAAGTGGGATTCTTGCAGGATTGAATTCTAGCCAATCAGAGACTTATATGTGAGTTTTAGCTGATCAGAGACTTGTATGAGTTCTAGGCAATTAGACATGTGCACTGAATTCCAGCCAATCGGATGCTGATTAGAACTATATAGAAAGAGAGCCCATGGTGTGAGAGATCAGACATTGAGAGGGCCAGCATCGAGAGAGCTGCCAGTGTTGAGAAGAGAATGAAGAGAAGAGACAAAGAAGAAAAGAAGAATGAGCTGTGAGTGTTGAGCTGAAAAGAAACCTAAAAGAGCTGGGGAGGGGGAACCTCTGATTGCTGGGAGGAGACCTCTGAGAGCCGAGAGGAAATCTCTGAGAGTGAAGAAAAGATCTTTGATGACAGGGACTTGCTGAAGGAGTTTCTGAGCCGTAAAAGCAAATAAGAGCTGTAGGGCAGAAACCTGCCCATGGGAAGGAGGCTTAGCTTAAGCCCCTTTTAAGAGCTATTAAAGTGAATTGAGCTGGTAACGAGCCTCTAGACTTTGAAGGTGGATTGAGATGACAGTGCTGGTAGTGTGTGTCAGTATTGTTGTTGCCCTGTTTTGTTTTGTTTTCCCAGGGGCAGAAGCTATGGGCCTGTGGAGCCTGCTGTCAGGCAGGAGCAGGGAGAGCTTAGAGTGCACCAGTTCCCGTGAGCTGCCTGTCATACGAATCCAGGCAAGAGTCAAGAGTGGTCAGCCTACAGAGGAAGAGCCATGGGACTTGGAAGTCAACCTCGACTCAAGATGAAAGAGGACTTGAACACTTGGTATTAAGGAGATTGTTCTTACTGTAACCTAGGGGTAGATGGTGTGGTATTTTCTGCTACCCCTTAAGGATGCATCATGCTAGGGAAAACCCTACCCTGGAACGCTTTGATGTTGGGGCAATGACATATGCTGTATAATATGATATTCTTACAGTGACCCAGGGGTAGATGGTGTGGTATTTTCTGCTACCCCTTAAGGATGCATCATGCTAGGGAAAACCCTAGCCTGGGATGCCCTGATGGTGTAAACAAGTATTTTGGGGGGGTGCTACTGAATGCAACGACATATGCTATGCCCCATATGAGAGACTGAGTGTTATGATATATATATACGTATTAAATGATGTTTTGCTTAAGGATGTTGCTATGTTATGCTTTATTGAATAAGGTTTAGTTTATAGCTGAATAGAGAGTTCATTATACTTTGCATACATTAGACCCTTAAAATTATTCACAGCAGCAGTCCTCAGGTGTGCTGCCATGATTGGTGTTACAAGCAGAGGCCAAGAAGTAAAGGGAAAACCACCCCTCAAGTGTTCTCCTGCCCAGCTCTGAAGCCCACTGCCAGGATGAAGATTTTTCCACTTTGGCTGCAAGAGAGAGTGGTCTCCATCTCAAGCCTCCATCTCCCCTAGGAGAGGCAGCGGGGTCCAAGCATTTGGCCCCACTGCAAAATACCTCATCAGGGTCAAGGGCCTCAAGAAGATCCCTAAAGCTTCCTCGATCGGGCATGTGGCAAAGGTGCAACAGCTGCTGCTGCTCGTTAAGTAAGATCTGACGGATCTCTGGATGAAGTGAACTAGCTGCCCCTACACCTGGCCTGTGCTAATGGATATCCAGATGTTGTATCTCTCTTAGTAGAGAGAAAATGCAAATTAAACATGCATGACAATGACAGTCAAACACCTTTAATTAAGACAGTACAATGTCAGTAGGAAAAGTGTGCAACTAAGCTGCTCAAACATGATGCAGACCCTAATCTTGTGGATACCAACAACACTATATTTCACTATGCTGCCTCTGGAGAGACACAGCCATAGCAGCAAAGCTTCTTTGACATTAAACTGATAAGCCAAAAACAACAGTCCTGATGATTGCTGTCAATGGTGAACCAATAGGTATAGTCAGTCTTCTTCTTCGATATGATATCCATCTCTCTTACCAAGACACATATGGATGAAGAGCTGAGGAATATGCTATGGTCAGTGGTCATTGTATTCACCGCCAACTAATTAATCAGTATGAAACACAGAGGAACTTAATCAACCCCTTTCACCCTAAAGCAGCAGTTCAGAGAGTGTTTCTGATCCAGAATTTACTTTTAGTAGACCTGCCATGGACAAAGAAGATGCTTCTGATTGAGATTCTATCAGTACTTCTCAGAAAAATGAGAGTTACAGAAGTTCCAAGGATCTAAATTTTAATAGGAATTATCCTTGCTAGTCACTGCCACTGACCAAAAATTAGTCAGGCTCCACCAAGTTTGGAAAGATTCTTTTAAAAGAAGATGAAACAGGGGAGTTAGAAAATGAGATTGGGTTTAGAGTTGTGATTCTAGCTGAAAAACCAGTCCCTTAGAAGCAGTGTGAACTGCAGCTCCGTCTTTAAAAAGAAGGTAAAGAAGATTTAACACAAAAATTGGAATTTAAAGGATCATCAGAGGAAAGCCAAGCAAGTTTTGATAAAAGTGACTTGGAACAGATTGAAGAGGAAAAGAAAAAGCAACAACATGATGAAATGGAAACACTGCAGGAAAAAAATGGTGATAAATTAACTGAAAATAGAAAGATTGGCAAAGTTAATGAGCTATTTTCTATAGAGAGCAATCAGCATGGTAAAGATGAGGAAAATAAAATCCCTGGGGAAGAAATTCCAATAGTGAGTATTTCTTCTTCCAATGAAAGTTCAGCACCTGTGCACCATCTTTTAAAGGGCAATGATTCTGTGATGGGTAGGAAAGATGCAAAAAAAAAAGTATCGAAATGATAAATGGACTTCAGAGGATCCTGGTATTACTTGATTTCATGAAAAGGTGAATTCCTTAACTGATATCCTACTCCATGGTCCTGAAGATAATAGTTTAGGTGAAGAAGATCATGATAAAGAAAGGTCTGCAAAGAAAACACTGAATGAAAAGAATAAAGACAAAGTACAAATGAATGCAGATTATCTTGATGACCTCATTCAGTCATCTGACACAGCTACAGAGGATTATGATTTACCTTCCTCAAACTGTAAGAATATTTTGTTATTGAACACCTTTGTATTGATTGTGAAGATCTTATCAGTCTTCTGAAAATTTATGATGCAATTCTTAAGATATGAAAAATCAGGTGAACTTAAAAAAGGACATTGTACACTATTTACCAGAAAAGTTAAGACTTTAGAAAAGAAGATTAATGGAAGAATTATCAATAATAAGAGAAATGAAACCCCTAGTTTCTAACACCAAAAAGTAGAATAGGACAGAG
Organism: Phalanger gymnotis; assembly: GCA_028646595.1. Taxonomy (NCBI): domain Eukaryota; kingdom Metazoa; phylum Chordata; class Mammalia; order Diprotodontia; family Phalangeridae; genus Phalanger; species Phalanger gymnotis. The sequence continues at coordinate 291,704,033 of CM053625.1, forward strand.
AACTTTGTAGCATCAAGTTTATACTGAAGCTAGAAAAAGAAAAGCTAGTGAGTACAGAAATGCCATTTGAAAAAAATTAAAGAACAGTTAAGAAGAAAACAAGAACAATATAGTAAAGAAATGGAGTTAAAACAGCACTTTGAACTCACTCTTAGAACTCTGGACCTTGAACTGTGAAGAGTAAGAAATAATTTGAAACAGGCTGAAGAAGAATGAAATGACACTTAAACACAACTTTCTCAGGAGCATAGTACCAGAGCTTTGCAAGACTGAATTCTGAATAATCCTGTTTGGAAGCAGAAAGAAATAAAACCAGCTGCTTCCAAAATTATTCAGAGGTCTGAGGTTTTCAATCGTCATGAAAAAGAAAAATATGTGAGGCATAAAAATCAAACCCTACAGAATGAAGTTGCCATGCTCAAACTGGAACTTGACACAGTGAAAATTAAGGACTAGGAAAAAGAAAATCAACATACAGAAGAAAATGAATTTTTTTGTTTTTATTTTTGTTTTTTGTAACCTGTAGTGTATAAGGAGTTGATGATGGAAAAGCATGTTTTTCATGACTTATCTAGATATACCCAATAAGTATGCGTCAGATATGGCACTTGAACCCTTCCCAATTCTGAGGCTGTCTATCTAAGCCACACCGCAGTTTCAGGAAAAAACAAAATTTTAAAATAAAGACTCAGATTGGCTAAAAAAAAAAAAGAAAGGAAGAAGAAGAAGAAGAAGAAGAAGTAGTAAACGAGGTAGAGGAGGGAAGGGGAGGTGAGAAAAAATATATTATCATAACTAGGCGTAAGGGCCATCAAAGTGGAACTTTTCAATGTTTTTTCTTTTGAAGTGTTTCTCAGCACTAAGGCAATCAAGAGCCTTTGATTGAGGCTTGCCTTTGTTTGTAGGAAGGCCCACACTCTTTTCCTAATTAGGTTACCAGAAGTATGAAGCCGCCTTTGAGAGGTGTAAAGGCCTTGCGTCCCTGAAAATGGGTATATATACCCAGATGATAGCCATTGAACTGCAAATCAAGAATTGAGAATCGAAAACTCTCAGAACTATAGGAGGAGAGATTTTGTTGGGGGCTCATTCACTGGAAAAGTGTCATGTGACTTAGCCAGAGAGGCCTCTGGGTAGTTGTTGGAGCCCCAAAGCTTTGAAAAACCCAGATGTTGGTGCTTCTCTCTCTGGTAACTATGTATGTAATGTCTTGGACAGACAGCTAGAAGCCCGTCTGCTGATTTGTGTTATTTTGCTCTGTTTATATAATTTCTGCTCGTAATTTCTGTTTGTGTTTTCTCTGAAGTTCAGGGTGCTGACTTTTTCTCCTGAGCTAAGTGAATGATATATGTATGTTTAATTAAACTGAGACTGTTAACCCCTTAAAGTTGCTTTCCTTAGAAAAGCAGATCAATGAACCTGTGCTAGCAGCCCTCCTGTGTGCTGGTGTTATTGGCCTTACACAGCCACAGTAGCAGCAAGTAGCATTGCTGTTACACTAGGTAGAATGATGAGTCACATTTTCTTAGCTAAGTAGTAGACTAGCTTTGATGATAATCCTAATTGATGTTAAACAAGTATTTTAAGCAATGACAGCATCATTGGAATAAATGTAATTCTGTCCAAGGTGACTATTTTAAAGGATTGCCTTCATTCGAATGTATAAAGTCTGTCACGTTTGTTGTAAAACCAAGCTTTAGTCTTCATAAGAAGCAGGAATTGTATCTGAGATTTTAATTGTATAGACAACTCTGGGTTGAAAAATTCCCTTTACCAGTGCAGGCCAGCACCTTCTTTGCAAATTTAAGTCTAAGAAGGTTGCCTAAAGCACTGAGAAGTTACATGACTTGCCTAGGATCACAAAACCAGTGTATCAAAGACAGAACTTGAACCCAGATCTTCCTAGTTTCATGGCCATTTTCTCTATCCACTATACTAAACTGCCTCGTATAGGATGGCTGAAAAAAGATAGAAAACAGTGCTCTAATTGCAACATATGACTAAAAGGCAAAATAAAGGAGTTAAGTTAAATGTACAATTTTTTAAAGATTTGGAATCAAACACAAAGCTCTGGCCTCTGAATCTGGCCATTAATCTAGCTTTGAGGGTTTCTGGAATTATAAAATCACAATACGGAGATGGATCGAAGTTTGAAAAAATTCAGTGCCAATAAGAACTGATTAATATAATTTAAAGGGGTCTTCCCTGAAAAACATTAAGATTTATATCTGTTAGTGAACCTGTAAAGGCAGATGGGATAGCAGCTCTAGAAAGCATAAAACGCAAGAACTTTGCTCTATAATACCTATGCTTGCTAACACAGGGAAATTTACAGTGAGAAAACTGCAATAGAATAGGAATCTGCATTTAGTTTCTCAAAAAGTTATTTCCAATGGTCTTAAATTTCACCAAAAATTTTCATTCTTGAAAGGTATGGGTCAAAATTCTACCAAAGAAACACTTCTAAATTCCATCAAACTGATAAAGGTGCTCCTTTACCTTCTTCGCTGTTAGAGTAACTATAAACAAGAATTACAAAGAAATTTGTAGAGTACACTAGACAACATATTAGATACAATTTTAGATGATCTGTTACTCTGTTGTCACGTTTAATCCATTAACTTATGTTAAGATTTTAAAAGGCTGGTATCGTTCAAGTTATAATTATTAAAATAAGGAATTTGTCATTTCTATAATAAGCCATTAACAGAGGGGTGGGGAACCTTAAATAGCCCTTGAGGCCACATATGGCCTTGTAGGTCCTTGGGTGTGGCCTTTTGACTGAGTCCAAGTTTTACAGAACAAATCTTTTTTTAAGGGGATTTGTTCTGTGAAATCTGGATTCAGTCAAAGCGCCACACTTGCGGACCAAGAGGGCCACACATGGCCTTGAGGCCACAGGTTCCCCACCCTTGCATTAGCCCTTTAGTCATGTATGTAATCTCTTATTATATCATTGTTCCTGACTTTCCAGGACTCCTTCAAGATTCAGCTCAAATCTTGCCTCTTAATAGAAGTCTTTCCTTGAATCCCAACCTTGCTAGTGCCTTTCCTCTGAGATGACTGTTCATTTATACTGTATATATCATGTATGTACATACCTATTTGCATGTTACCTCTCCCATTAGAATGTAAGCCTCTTCAGGACAAGAAGGGTTTGTTTTTTTTTTTTAATTTTGTATCTCCAGTACTTAGCACAGTGTTCAATACCATATTAAGCACTTAATGCTGCCAGCGGCTGTGGTGCCGAAATGGCCAGAGATGGCCGGATGCCACAGAGAGTGAAAAGAAAAACATGGGCCAGGCAGCAAAGTAAAAAACAGCTCTGTTTATTTAACTGAGGGACAGGACTTATATACCTTTTAGGTAAGCAGAATCAACAAATCCATGTGCAAGGCATTTGCATAATGCATGACTTCCTCGTGCTTTTGTTCCCCTTTTGCCCTAAATAATATTGTGTTAATAGCCCACAGGTGTTTTTTAGCACGTATGTGCTGTGAGGGTTTTTGAGAGAGCACGTGCGTACCAAGGAGGCTTGAAGAACCTTCATCCTGAACAGCACAGCACATGCCGAGGGAGGGATGGAGAGCCCATGTGCCGAGTTATCAGCCCAAAGGCAAGAACATGCCTCTGGCCTGTATCTTATACCAGAATGGACTCTACAACTTAATAAACGCTTATTAAATTAAAATTAGATTTTAACAGCACATTTCCAGTATATCCTGCCATAAACATAAAGACTGCCTATATTTATTTGGTTCCTTCCCTCTAAAAGGTTTTCACTAAGTCATCGTTTTCTTTAATGAAAGGATTAGTTGTTTCAATAAATAGATTTCTATATTACTTTTAAATTGTTACTGTGACAAATTGTTTTTTGAGAACTCAGATGTACAGAACTCAGAATGGCATGACTCTTGTGCTACTTAGTAGTATCTAGCATGTATCACAGGGGAGAAAGAAATAAAGGAGAAAATATTTCCAAACCACTCCAAACAAATTCAGAGCTAGTGACATCTTAACTCTGAAATATTTAACTAAACATTTAGCATAAAAATATAAAGCTTTTATTTTATCCACATTCAAAACATTATTCTCCACTATGAACTCTCTGGTGTCTGACAAGGTCCCAACTATACCTAAAGGCTTTCCCACACTGAATACATTCATAGGGTTTCTCTCCAATATGAATTCTCTGATGTTTAGTAAAGGATGATCTGTCACTAAAGGCTGTCCCTCATTCTTGACATTCATAAGGTTTCTCTCTAGTATGTATTCTTTGATGTTTAGTAAGGGATGACCTGTTGCTGAAGGCTGTTCCACATTCATTACATTAGTAAGGTTTTATACCAGTATGAATTCTCAGGTGTTGTGTAAGATCTGTATTCCGATGGAAGCTTTCCCACATTCATTACATTCATAGGGTTTCTCTACAGTATGGATTCTTTGGTGTTTAGTAAGAGATGAGCTGTCGCTGAAGGCTGTTCCATATTCATTACAGTCATAAGGTTTTACTCCACTATGAATTCTCTGATGTTGATTAAGAGATGAAATCCGACTGAAGCCTTTTCCACATTCACTGCATTCATATGGTTTCTCTCCAGTATGTATTCTTTGATGTTCACTAAGGTAAGTACTCCGACTAAAAGTTGCTCCACGTTCTTTACATTCATAGGGTTTAACTCCAGTATGTATTCTTTGATGTTGAATAAGATGTGTACTCCACTAGAAAGCTTTCCCACATTCGTTACATTCAAAAGGTTTTTCTCCGGTGTGTATTATATGATGTTGAGCAAGATTTGTGCTCTCACTGAAGACTTTCCCACATTCATTACATTCATAGGGTTCCCCTCTAGTATGAATTCTATTATTCTGAGTAAGCTCTGTACTCCACCTAAAAGTTTTTCCACAATCATTATATGTGTAAGGTTTCTCCCCCAGTATGTGTCCTCCAATGTCAAGAAAGAGATGACTTGTCCCTAAAGGCTTTTCCACATTCATTACATTCATAAGGTTTTTCTTCAGTATGAATTTTCCAATGTTGATTAAGATGAGTCCTCCAACTGAAGGCTTTCCCACATTCAATACATTCATTGGGTTTTTCTCCAGTATGAATTCTTTGATGTCGAATAAGAGATGAAATCCAGCTGAATACTTTCCCACATGTATTACATTCATAGGGTTTTTCTCCAGTATGAATTCTTTGATGCTTAACAGGGGATGATTTATTAATGAAAGATTTCTCATAATCATTATATTCATGGGATTTCTTCCTTGCACAGATTCTCTGATGCTTATGTCACAATTATGGTCAAAGTTCTCACCACGTGCATCATATTCATTGTATCTCTGTCCTACAAGAACTCTGTGTTGCGCAACAAGGATTGAGCTCATATTAAAATTTATTCCAAATTCATTATATTCAGTATCTCTCTTCCCAAGGAGATTCTTCTTATCTGTGACATCCTCTTGTCTTAAATAGCTCTCTTGGATTTCTAATTGTGTCCATAACTACCCATCACATTCCCAAGTTTGATCTAATTTGGAGTACCAGACATCACTGCTTGTGAGTTTTTCCACTATCATCTCCCGTGATGATTTTTCAGAAATGTCTTGTTCAGGAATTGACTCTAGTTTTAGGGTCAGCCTCCCAGTCTGAAAGGAACTGAAAATGCAAATGTCTTCTGTTCCATGGGCAGGGGAAAAGGAAGTTCTACAGTGGGAATAGTAGAATGAGACAGATAACAATGAGATCATGTTATATGTGGCGTTGACAATTCTTAAATATAACTTTGCAATCTGAAGATATAATAGAAAAGGAGCAAAAGAGCAGTAAGAAAGGCTCACAAGTTATTGTAATGGGGAATGGGAACTGGTCCAGTATGCACAGAGAATAAGGGAAGCCTCTTCCTCGCAAATTGGAAGATGACCAGGATAATTAGAAGAATAAGTTAAAACAGAGGGGCTGTAGCTAAGAGGAAATATTATGAGTTATAATTTGGGGAAATACTCTGGGATCATAGTCTAGATACTTATCACTTTGTGCCTGCTTTTTGTAAGAGAACTCTGACTATTCTTGACTCTAGTCTCATAAAGTTAACCCCCAAGGAATTTTAACCAACACCAAAGTCATTTTCAGTAACAATTTCATGTCTCTAAGAACAGCACTTCTTTCCCAAAAACCTTCTCTAAAGGCTTATTATGGCCTAGTTGTGGCCTTGGTTCTCAAAATTAATGCGGTTGAAGCACAAGCTCTGGGAGATTCTATTAATAAGGATTAGTCTAGGCAATGATGAAGATCATTAAAGGGTTAGCCACAAGGTGATCGTTTTCATTTGTGTCTGTGTATGTCTTTATTTTTTTTAAGGAGAGCCATTCAATAAGGCAATTTACTAAAACACAGCAGTATTATGAAGTGTCTTAGTGGAAGTAGTAACCACACTAATGAAATCATTTTTGAAGCTGTAACCCTGGCTCTCCAATGTCCATTCCAACCACAGTCAAAAACCATAAGCAATCACCCTGCTGACATCTAGATGTTTCTTACATATACCTGGACTTTTCTTCCCTTATTTTGAACTACTGCCTCCTATCTCTAAGCACCTGTAAAGGCCCTATTACTCACTCTTTCTTCCCTTTCACCTGTTGCCCTGAACTGTCCCAGCATAACTAAAAGTATCCTCTCCTTCCTCAAAGTTTCCTTGTTTCTCTACTTTCCTGTATAACACTATCTGGCATTATACTTATCTGAGTATGTCAGATTCCCAATCAAATCTAAACATTACCAAAGTAATTGTTCATAAACAAGGGTTATGCATATTTTCATCTTTATATTACTAGTGTCTAGCACAGTATCTAGAACATAGCAGGCACTCAATAAACGTTTATTGACTTGGTGAATGTGCTCATAGGACCTGGGCTTTCCACAGTCAATAGAAAATAATGAGAAGACATCCTTATCCCAAGACAAGGCTCAATCCTATAAGCTGATGCCTTGTGCTATGATCATCTTCTCCGAAACTTGTTTTAATTGTGGGTCCTCTACTCTCCTAGGCTAGTGACAGCCACTTTGTCTGACCCCTAATACAAGACCTTCTAAACACTACTTTGACATATTGGTTTCTAGCCACTTGGTAAATAAGGAGGGCTTAAACCCTGGGCCCTTGACCAGCTCTCTCCTACTTCTGACACTTATGTGATCTTCACTGTCCTGATGCTATCTATTCTCTGATGTTTCAACACTATTTTTCTGTTGTGAACTGTTCAATGACCCCCTAAAGACTACAAAGTGACATCTAGTCATCAGTCTGGCAATCAAAGCCCTACACAATGTGGCCTTAGCCTACTTACATTCTATGACACCCCCAAAATCCCTGCCCCTCTCCAGTTAGGCCAATTTCCTAACTGTTCCCCAGTTCAATTGCTAAACATCTTTCAGGGACCAAGTAAGACTCAGAGCAATTCTTATGATCAAAAATTTAGAGTTGGAAAGAAGCTCAGAGAACCTCCAACCCCCTTATTTACAGATGAGGAAACTGAAATTGAGGGATATTAAGTGATTTCCTCAAGGTCCTCATAGGTAGTGAATATTAGAGGCATTATCTGAACCTAGGTCTTGCTCCTGAATCAGTGCTCTTTCTACTGTACTGTACTGCCTCCTTCAAAAGAAACTTGCCTTAATTGCTATGGCCTTCATCAATCTCCTCTTCTTATAAACTCTATTGGTCAAGGTATCAGATAAAGCTTATGCCTTTGGTTTCCACCACAGGCCTTAAGGGATTTGACAATAGTTATTTAACCAATATTTCTATTATTCTACATCATTAGGACCATTTGTCTGGTCCCCACTCACTCACCTGGGCAGATATCTTTTGGGATTATGCTTTCTACCATCCAAGGTTCTTCTCCTTGCTCCAACTAGGAGATGGTATGTGGTTTGGAAACTTGCTGACCTGTTTATAAGGAAAGATACAGGGCCTGGGTTTTGTGCTTTGTATCAAAAGCCATTTAGTCCCAGTCCCTTGATCTCTAGGACCTCTAAAGAGAAGGCACAGCAGCATCACAGTGAACAAAAGGAAGCTACTTATTTTTGACTCAACAAAGTACAGACCCTTTCTCTGGGAAGAAGAATCAGAAGCATGCTGTCTTTAGGAACAAATGGCATGAAGAAACTCTTATCCCTGGACCCCTAGGCCAAGTTAAATGAAGCATCTGATAGATGTATAACTCTTCACAATTAAGAAAACAAGGATATTTCAGTAGTGAAATTTTGCCTCACACATAAAACCCTTACCCAATGAGAAAGTTTCTATAGTTCTGCAACATCACATCCCTATAAAGACTCCTTTGAGCAGGATCCAGTTGTTTCCATTCTTCCTGGGTGAAGTCCACAGCCACATCATTGAATGTCACTGATCCCTAAAACACCAAACACGTTCCTCCTCAACTCAAGGACACCCCATGGCCTTGTGAAGAGCTGGCAGCTTAAAGAATATGAACAGGATTCTAATAATGTTCCGATAACATGTAGGGTTTTGAGTGTTCTAAATCAAATTACTCCTATGTGCCTAACACTATGATAAATCTTTTTCAAATCTTAGTGTTCTCAGAAGCACCTTTTGTGGCAGCAAAGACTTGGGAAAAAGTAGTTACTCCTTAACTGAGAAATGGCTAAAAAACAGCAGCATAACTATATAATGGAATGTATTATGCCATAGGAAATTTATTGTTTAGAATTTTTAAGTCTTTCCAAGATTTCCTTCACGATATGCTAGTCGTCATGTGAATTGTTCTCCTGGTTATATAAACTTAACTCTGAATTAGTTTATATAATTCTTCCCAGGTTTCTCTGAATTTGTCCTTTTCATCATTTCTTACAGAATTAATGGACTATTCCATTACATTTTCATACCATAATTTCTTCAGCCATTCCCCCAATTCATGGACGCCAATTCTATTTTTTTTTTTGCTATAACAAAAAGGGTGGCTACACTTAATTTTACTCATATAGGTCCTTTTTCTGTTCTTCAGGTAATTTGCCTAACAGTAACACTGGATCAAAAGATACAATTTAGTGATTTTTTGGAGTTTAGTTTAAAATTGCTTTCCAGAATGGTTATGTCATTTCACAGCTCTACCAGTATTTCAATTGACCCTACGATATTTAACATGTTTTTAAAATGACTTGGAAAAAGGCATTGATGGTATTTTTATAAAAGTTTTAGAGAACATAAATATAGGATAGCTGGGAAAGACAGCCTGAGAGGTGCTTTAAAAAATGCTTGTTGGATTGAATAGCTAATATAATGGATGAAAGAGTTAGGATCCAAAAAGCTTCTGACAAGTTAGAATATTAGGCTAAACCTAATAGAAATTTAATAGGTATATATTTAAAGTCTTAGACTTGGGTTAAAAAAGAAACTTCAGAAAGTTAAAATAGCAGTTTGTTTGAAAAAGCTGTAGGGTTTTGATGGACTATGAAATCAGTATGATTCAATACTATGATAGAGCAATCCAAAAAGCTAATATAAGTTGAGGCTACATGAAAAGAAACACAGCTTCCAGGAATAAGGAGGTGACAGTTCCATTGTGTTCTGCCCTGCTCAGTCAACAACTAGGGTATTCAGTTCTAGCCATCACAATTTAGGAAGAATTTTGATAAACTGATGAGTGACTAGTGGAGAGCAACCAATATGACAGATCTTATAAGTTCATGCCACATGAGGATCAGTTATGTTTAGCCTGAAAGAAAAAAGATTTCAGGGAGACATGACCACTATTTTTAAGAATTTGGAGGGCTCTCATGTGGAAGAGAGATTGGATCTGTTCCACTGGACCTAAGAAGGCAAACTAGGAACAACAGGTGGCTGAAATTGCAAAGTCGTATACTTAGCTTGCTGTAAGGAAAAAATTCTTAACAATTTTAACTATCCAACAGCGGAATGACCTGCCTCAGAAGGTAACAGGCTCTTTGTCAGTGGAGTTTTTCTAGCTCCACAAGACTCAGTCCTCACATTTTTGCTCTCCTCTAAATTCTCTCCCTTGGAAAGCTCACTCATTTGCACAGCTGAAACTCTTACCCATTAAGCTAATGATTCCTAGGCTTTGATCTTTCACTCACTCTGAAGCCCCCTATACCTGTCCTGGACATCTCCCACAGGAATTCCTGTTTTTACCTCAAATTTACCATAATAGAATCTCTGCCAACTAGCCCTCCACGTTATTCGCTGCCTTAGGTTACATGGTACCAACTGGAGAATATAATTAAAATGCCAGGAATTGCAAAAGATGGTCAAAAAAAGAAGGAAGGATGCTCAACTTTATGAACATAGATGCAATGTAAGTTGCAAAATGGTTTGAAAATGGAAGATTTACGCTAACAGTTAGAAGATAAATAAGTTAGGCAAGAATTAGGAGGAGAAACTCACTACAATGACCCAGAGATAGCTGAAGAGTATCAGCATTAATTCCACAATCTTGGGGGCCAGGTGGGACTCCTACTGAGGAAAGAACTGGGGAGTTAAAGACAGTGAAAGAGCTTGGAAGAGATGATGCCTGTATTCATCATAGGAAGGAGATGACTAAAGAAAAATTTCAGTAATCACTGAGGATGCTATGGAAGTGACCAGTAAAGCTCTGAACTCACCAACAGCTAACCACTTCATGGTCTGTTGATGCCTCAATGTAGCATATGAATAAGTTATACTGTAGGTCTACTGTGGTTTCTACCATGAAATACTGAATATCTCCAAAGCCAGACTCTTTATCCTCCACAAACCAGACTCTCCTGCCAACATCCCTATTCCTGTCAATGATACTGTATTTAATGAACAAAAAAGGATGGCCTAAATAATAAAGTCAGAAAGTGATACCTTCTTGTAAATGAAGCCATCAAGCATCGATACCAATGATGGAACAGTAGCTATACCAACAGACCTCACTGGCACATTGGTTAGTTTTGTTAAATTGTCTTTTTTTCTCTTTTTTCTTTTATTCTTTATTACACAAGGGACTCCAGTACTGATCATGTTAATTTTAGTGGCATTAGTCAGGATCACGCTATTCAGGGATAAGCTCCTCCATTAATTAAATTCTGCTTACTTAACACTCCTCTTCTTCTGAAGTTAACATGTCCCTCCTACTCAGGTCCTGTGACTTCTGACACAGATATACCTAGAACAGAAAAGGACATAGATGGTGTTGTCGAGGATAGAAGTGCCACTGACCTTGTGACAAAGTTATCACCCTCCAGACTTTTGGTGTACTCTGTTTCTAAGACCTTGGGTAGCCTGTAGCATCAAGTGCTGCACAAGGCTTTCTCAGGGATGCACACAGCATTAGAGAACAAAACCAAAAATATACAGACAAAACCACAACTGTACTCTCCAAATCTGCATGATTCTGCCACACAACACAAACCTTACCTTGTTCTCTTGCTTTTCCTCCTCTCAACACAATCATTCTACAGCTACAACATAGAAGTCAAGTTAGTAATATCTGAGGATATACCCTGATTTTAGCTGCCTACAGGCAAACCCAGATTGGGAAATTGAAGAACTCATTAACACTTATAGCATCAGCTACTGCTTTCTTGCTTCCATAGTTCGACTATCATGCTTCCCCAATTATTATCTCTCTCTGTCTCTCTCTCTCTTTCCCCCTCCCTACTAATGTGTTCATGTGTTCCCTATTCTAAAATAAATTTCCAAGACCCCAGTGCCCCTTCTAACTACTGTCACATATTTTTCCTCCCCTTTTATTAATATTTGCATAAGGAGTTCACACTCACTGACGATTTCCCCCCTACTCATTCCTCATTACTTCCAAAAAAAATTATTATTTTTCCCATGCTATTCAAAATTTTAATCAGTGTCTTTGTATATCCACTCTAGTACAGTGTCAAACATACAGTAAGTGGATAATAAATGCTCGTTGATTGGATGAAGACATAGATAACATGCTTACCATTTTTGCTAACAATCCAAACAGGTGAGAGACAGTTAACATGTTGAATTATTGAGGCAATAACAACAATAGCTAACATTCATAATTTTAAAGCCAAGATTCAAAAATACCTACACAGACTAAAATAATGAGCTAAATCTAATTACATGAAATTTAATAGTGATACAGGTAAATACTGTTTGTTACTGTTGAGTCAGGTACAACTCTTTGTGACACCATTTGGGGTTTTCTTGGCAAAGATACTGGAATGGTTTGCCATTTCCTTTCCTTTTCCATCTCATTTTACAAATAAGGAAACTGAGGCAAGGGTAAAATGACTTGCCCAGGATTCAAAAAGATAAACTGCAGAAATACAGAACAGGGACAGCACAGCTAGATAATTTAAAGGGAAAAGGTTGGGAGATTTTTAGCAGACTACAAGCTCAAAATGAGTCAACAGTGCGACTGGGTGGCCGAAGTATTAGTGTGATCAAGAAAAGCACTGGGTCTTGAATGAAGAATATGACAGTCCCATATACACTGCTGTGGTCAGAGCACATTCAAGCATTTTGTTCTGTTCTGGGTACGACTTAGGAAAGAATTTAACCAACCAGAACACATCCAAATGAAGGCAACCATGACAAAGAGGCAAAGGTAGACCATGGCATATGGAGAGGAGTTGGAAAACTTGGGGATATTAGGAAAGGAAACTTGGGGCAAGGTGAGAGGAGGATAACTATTTAGATGATGTTGAAATACAGGATTTGACTTCTAGAAAGAAGTACTAGGAGAATTGTTTGAAGCTGCAGGAAGGCGGATTTAGGCTTGATGTAAGGAAATAAAATTCCTAACAATTACAAATGGGTTCAAATCCCACCTCTGAAACTTATTAACTATATGACCATGGGCAAGGCACATGTCCTTGCTAAGCCTCAGCTTCTTCGTCTGTGAGGATCAAATAAAATAATGTATGCAAAGCACTTTGCAAACCTTAAAGTTTCGACATATATCATCAGTTATTTTCATGATAATCATCATCCCCATAACTTTCCAAAAGTTGGATAATCTGCTTAGGAGGTAATAGGTTTGTTCCAATCACTAGAAGTCTACAAACATAGGGCAGATAAGTACTTGCTGGGAATGTTGTAAATTCCTATTCAACCAGTACTAGATTGTATCTGGAATCTTTTCCAACTCTGAGATTCTGTGATTAAGTTTCCAACAAATGTTCACAGCCACATACAGCCAATGGGGATAGGTTAAGCAATGATTCTCTAAGTCATACAGGGTATTTTTGAGAAAACAAAAACAATTCCTCCAATTGATTTTACAGGTTGCTTACAATCTGTGGCTTTTAAAACATCTCAGGGTAGAAGAATTCACTGGTGTGGTATCATCAAAACACTCACAAAGAGCTTTTCTTTGGTCTCTAAAAGATCAAAATCTGATTCCTGGATCACTGTCAAGGAATATAAAGTTGAGCTGCTACAAAAGGAAATCACTGCTGCATCTGAAATCCAATTAACAAGAAGAAAGAACAACCCAATCTTCATAACTGATTTGGGGAAGAAATCAATAGAAATATGATTATTAGAGCAACAGCTAATAAATAACATGGTCTGCTTCTCTCAGCATTGGTGAAAGCATCTGCTGTTTACTGGAGCAATGTGAAAGAAGACAAAAAAATTAAAAAACAAATATACACATTTATTTAGAGACTTTTTAAAAACAAAGGACCACTGAATAGTTCAAACCCATAAACATATCTTACACGTAGGAATTATATGCACAGTTGTTACAAACAGAAATTTTGCTCCCTTAAGAATAAAAAAGCCAACTGAGACCCAGGAAAGATACATATAAAGGATGAAAAATTTTGGCTGAAGAAACCAAACTGGACTACTCACTCCACATGAAATATTTAGAGGACAATTGGGAAGTGAGAGGGAAGGGTCTCACAAAAGAAACAGGGAAAACAACTGCCCAGCAAACATACAGGTATCCACATTTTTATGGCAACCTGAAGAAATGGATTTCTCTCACTTTGCTGGAAGAGATGCTGGAGGAGATTCCCTACTCTACGTAATCCACACTGACTGCTACAAGCTTCCTCATGGCTTGTTTCCCATTCCTGATGCCTGTCCTTAATTCATCCATCTAAAAAGAAAGCCAGTTTCTGACAGTTAACATTTCAAAGGCATCTTTGCCACCTGGATGTTCTATTATTTATAGAACACTATGTATGTACAATGCCTTTGGGAGCAGAGAGAAGGCATGGGAAGAAACCAATTAATATTCATATTTTCACAAAAGTGATAACAATAATTTAAAAAGAAGGGATCTGATGTAGCTTCTTCATTACTCCTTGGCAAATTAAGGCCATTCATTTCCTTTCACTCTTTCCTCATTGTGAGAAAGGGGTCTGCATCCTTCTTGAAGTCAGTTCCATGTCCTCCTCAAGGCAAAAGTGTATCCCTACAAAGCACTTCAGTTACCATCCCTTCGTGTGATATGGTCCTTTCTCCTTAAAGGAATGACATGGCTATTTAAATTGTTGTCTTCAAAACAGCAGTACTCATCTTTGGTTGTATTTTCTTCCTTTTGCTACAAATATAAAAACTGAGACAGCCTTCTGTGAACTCCATTAGTAGAAGACCTTTGGTGTCAAGCTCACAACATAAGCCTTCTACCAACTCAGAGACAAGTGACTCAAACTTTATCACAGCTATTTGTGAGATGAACGGTTAGTCAGAAACAATGGATAAACTTAGTTCACACTGGCCCAGATTGCCTTTAGACTTTCTGTATTCAGCAGCTTCCATACTGTCAATTCCTCTAGAAATTTCCATTTCTGTCCCTGGTAGAGTTAGCAATCTGATGAAACCCAGTGTCTTTACATCTTTAAAAATTCAGAGGTTTCATTACACAAACTTTTTATCAAGACTTTTCAAGTCCAGAAAGATTTAGGCTGAAGCAACCAAAGACCAATGGTTCCTGATGCTTGACTTCTGCTGGGTTTGGTTTTTTTTTTTTCCAAAAAAAAAAGTAACAAGGAAAGTCAAAAGAAGAAAATGCAGGCTACACCAAAGCAACATTCCATTTACTGCACCACACCACCACGCTTGCCATCCCCACCGTCAATAGGACAGGAATCAGATCAGAGGAACGAGAATTTCATCTAGTGGGTCTTCCCAATGCACTTTATCCAATATACATTTTGAAAAGAACTATTTGTGACTCCTGTGATGAAGCCCTCTGTTAGGGGCTTGAATCAAATGCACCCCACAATGTTGGTTTCAAGTTCTGCGCAAGAGGTAAAGTTGTTGTAGTATGTGATAAATTCAGTTAAGTTGCACCAATTCTTCATGTCCCCTTTTCTCATCATGTCTTCAAATGCTTTGCTACATGCAGGCAACCTTTCCAGCATGAGTGTTTCATTGCAACCACTTGTTCTTTGACAATCACTTCAGCTCTGCATCCTAAACCATAGGTCCCTCTCCCTGGCCACAGTCCAGCTGCCTCCCAGGTATGCTGAGTTTCTCTCCAGAGAATTCCCAGACCACCACTGACAAGCCCCAAATCTACCAAAAATTATTATTTTACAAGTTTTTATCATCTCTCTTCCCACTGCTAAACTGGACCCCCTGAAATTGAACAATTAAAAAAATACAAAATCCTCATAACAAATACACATAGTCCAGCAGAGGATTCCCACACTAGCCATGTCAAATACATATATATATATATATACACATATACATACACACACACACACACATATATATGTATATACCATTCTAAATTTCAAACTGTTTCATCCTCAGTTGTCTGGACTTAAGGCTTATCATTGCACTGATCAAATTTCTAAAGTCTTTCAAAGCTGTTTTTCTCTATAACATTGTTGTCATTGTATAAATTTTGCTCACTTCATTCTGCATCAGTTAATTTAGGCCTTGTTGCCTCTGAAACTGTCCATTTTGGTACAATAATATCCATTATATCTATATGCCATGATTTGTTTAGCCATTGCGTAATAAGAAGGCATCCTCTTAGTTTCCAATTTTTGAACTACAAAAAAAAAATGCTGCTATAAGTAGTTTTGTATATATAAGTCTTCTTCCTCTTTCTATGACCTCTTTGGAAGATCATAGAAACTAGTATAACTGGGTCAAAGTATATGCATGGTTTAGGAGCTTTGGAGGCATAGTTACAGATTGTTTTACAGAATGGCTAGACAATGCACTTCTACCTGATATCCATCAGATTAGCAAAGACGACAAAAGTAAAATGACAAATGCTGAAGTGTCTGTGGGGAAATGGGCAAATTAATGCACTCTTGGTACAGCTGCGAATTGGTTCAACCATTCGGGAAAGTAATTTGGAATTATGCCCCCAAAATTACTAAAGTGTTACCCAGTGATACCACTACTAGGCCTATAACCCCAAAGAGATCAAAGAAAGAGGAAAAGGATCCATTGTACAAAAAAAAAATTGTAGTAGCTCCTTTTTGCGGAAGCCAAAAATTGGAAACTAGGACGATATCCTCCTATTTGGAAATGGCTAAACAAATCATGGTATATGAACATGATAAAATATTATTGTGCCATAAGAAATGACAAAAGGGACAATTTCAGAGGAAATTAGGAAGAATTCTATGAATTGATGCAAAGTGAAGACAGCAGAACTAGGAGATCAATTTATACACTGATAACATTATAGAGAAAAACTGAAAGACTTTAGAACTCTGATCAGCACAAGATTAAGCCTCCTGTCAGAAGGGCAATAAATTTAATTCGGAAAGAGACATGTATTTTTCTAACATAGTCAATGTGGGAATTTATTTTGCCAGACTATAGGTTTACTTCTTAAGGACTTTATTTTTCCTTTTTTTCTTTTTTTCTTCCTCAGTGAGGGTGAGTAATGTGAGAAACATATTACTAAAATTTAAAAAATATATACAAAATACAAGGGATGAAAAATTTTTAACTGGGGAGAAAAAACCAGCAACAATCCCAAATAATAATAATCTTTAATAAAACAATGTGTTATTATTCTGTGAAAATACACACATTTTAAAAATAACTTCAAGGAAAAAATAACAAATGCTATCAAAAATGAGAATTATTATTTCTAGAAAGGCATAGAAAGCCATAAAACTCTATGCAAAATAACTGCCAAATTCTAGGAAGAACAGGCCTCCTGAGCTATAGCTGTAATCCAAATAGCCATCAGAGAATTAAAGTCATTGAAAGTGTTAAAGCTTTAGTTGTAAAACTTACCTCATTTTACTTGTCATATAAATTTTCTGAATACTTTAACCTTTATTTAACATAACATTTCTTATTTCTATGCAGATTTATCAGCCAAATCATTTAAAACCATAAAATATCAAATAAATGAATCAAATATTTTAACTTCACTCTATAATCACAGACCCAATTTAAGTTGAAATGTCAAAGAGAAGGAAATATGATGAAGACTATGTTTTATATTATTTCATTTGCATTAATTAATATGGCACGTCACAAAAGACAGTTTTTTGTACAGAAACATTCTTAGAGTGCCTCATATCTATCCATCCTGAAAATGCATTCAAAGATGTGAGCTCTTTTCATGAGAAAAAAGCTTGAAAAAAGCTGGGCAATGTCTAAAACTTGGATTTGCCATTCCACAAAAATCTTTTCTTGAGAGGTCCTATAAAGTTGCTTAGTAGACTGCCAAGCCAAAAAAAAAATCCCATACTATTGGAGGGATTTTAGCAGACGTGCACTAGAAATGATCAAGTTAGTAGTTGGTGAACAATAGAGGAAACAACTGAAAGCAGTTCCATTGTCAAGTGATGTAATACATTCTCAAATAATTTGATGTTTTTAACATTTTGAAACAGTTCATGGAGTAATTGGTAGCCTTGCTGTTCTCCTTCAGTCTGCGAATGTAAAAAACTACATTCATCTCTCAATATAACCAGCTTCTTATTTTTGTTCACTGTGTGCATACTAATTCCACCAAAAACAATTCCTTCTTTTTGAAAGCTACAAAAGTCATTAACATTTTGGAAATGATAAAGTTGTTTGTTTGGGTTCTAATTTGAAGAAAAAAAAACTGACTAGAAAAGAAAAGCTCCATACTGTTTGTACTGATGGAGCTCTTCCGATGTCTAGTAATACATCTAGTTTTGCTACGTTAGTAAAAAAGGAAGCTTCTCACATTATCATGACTTACTGCTTTTTATAGACATGCAATTGCAACAATGACTCTTCCAATAATCCTGAGAGAAGTTTAGTCAACAGACATGACAGTCATAAAACTTTATTAGAAGCAAATCTCTGAATCATCTCAATAAAAAAAATTGTTAAGAAATAAGAAGCAAATATAGAATGTTTCTCTATCACATGCAGAAATTCACTGGCTTTCAAAAGGACAAATCTTAAAGCACCTGTCTGAACCTCATTTGTAGAAATTTCACCTTTTCTGAAAGGAAAAAAGCCTATATTGGAACATTTTGAAAGAAAGGGCTTTAACCGTTGCTTGGTTTACCTAAACCAGGAGTGGGGAACTTGCAGCCTTGAGGCCATATGTGGCTGTCTAAGTCCTTGTGTGAGGCCTTTTGACTGAATCCAACTTTTACAGAACAAATCCTTTTATTAAGGGGATTTGTTCTATGAAGTTTGGATTCAGTCAAAGAGCTATACTTAAGGACCTAAAGGGCCACATGTGGCCTTGAGGCTGTAGGTTCCCTGCCCCTGAAACACTTTAATTCAAGGTTCTAATGTGACCATTATGAATACTACTGAAGATTTATAAGCTGTCTTTGGTAAGCTCCCCAACATGGAGGAAGAGAATAAAAGCCAACATCCTTAAAAACTTTCAAGTGCTGAAGGAAATGGTTTATACCAAAATGAAGCTGATAGAGAAAATTCTCTGTCAAAAGTTATTTCCATCTTTGTAACATTAAAGCTGAATCAAAGATTCACCATCACTTTCTTTCTGATATAAACTACATCAAAGGTGTAGGCTTGACCAAAGATGAACGCACTGATCTTAGGATAAAAAACTTACTCCAAATGGAGTTTAACTCAAAAAGTCTTGGTAAAATTCTTATGCTCCTTAAGAAAGGTTATCCTTTCCTTGTAAAGCAAGCTATGAAAACTTTAATTCCATTTGCAACAACATATCTTTGCAAACTGAAATCCAACACTTGTAATCATCAAAACAAAACAAAGAAATTGCTCGAATATCCAACATGATATGTGTTGCCTTGTCAAAGGCTATCCCACAATTTATTGTTCTTATTCAAGTTAAGCAACAACAGTCTTCACACTGATGAAGTAACTTGCAGATATATTAGATAAATTGTCTTATTCAGTGTGTTCATTAAAAAAGTACAAATATTGCAAGTGTGGTGTTTTTTTTTAATATTTTGGCAATTGTATTTTAATGTCACTGGTTTCCTTTGTAATCCTATGTGTTTTATGTATTTGAAAACCTTATTGTGTAAAAGGGGCCATAGATTTCACCAGGCTGTGAAAGGGGTGCATGACACAAAAAAAGATGAAAACACCCTGAGTCAAATAATAAAAAAGAAACCAAAAAGTCTGAAAATGGAACACTTATCCGATTTATGGAGAGAAGAGTTCCACTGAAGTCCCACTTCAATGTCTTATTATGGCATGTAGCTGACCCGGAGGTGAAAAGTCAAGGCCTCTGGAGCAGAGGCTCTGACAGGTCTCACAAAGTTAGAAAGGCCTCAAGTATGGGCCAGTGAGAATATATCTATTATCCTAAGATCCTTTCTTGACAAGTCATGAAAGCTCATTACCAGGTTGGCTACAGGCTGATGACTTTTTTTTGACAATGTTCAAGAACATCTTCTAAGTTATAAACGGACTGTGATGTACATCAATGAAGACAATATCAACAATAATGAAATCCCAGGTCCTTGGAGTATTGTTGAAGTATGGAGAGAAGATTCATTTTTCTCTATTGAACAAATGGAAGGAATCCTTGACGGCGTTTACGTAGATAATTTCTAAGGTTTCTTCCAACTCTAGATGCTACAATCCTATAACATATGACATTAGCTTCCCAGACAGACCAGGTGAAAACAGCACTCACTTTATGTGTCACAGCTTAAAATCTGATATGTGTTCCCATTGCCTTAAACGTAAAAGAGTGAATGAGTTCTTTGACCGGTTATCCTGCAGAAGACTGGTTTTACTGGCACTTGTGTTAGCCCTGCAGTTGAAAGAATACTGGACTTGCACTCAGGAGATGAGTTCAAATCCCAACCTTTATTATACTCCACCATATGACCTTGGATAAGTTACTAAGCTACTCTGAACCAAAGATTCCCCTTCCATAAAAGAGAGATCATGTTTGCACTGCCTACTTCACAGGACGGTCATGAAGAAAATGCTGTGTAAAACTTGGTTGCACTAGAGAAAGAAATTCTAGTTATTATTCTGCCTCATTTGAAGATCCTGTTGCTTCCTTGCTGCTGACCTTAGCTACAGCATATGGACATACCTCTTGCCTTTGATTGGGATCGGCCCATGTTATATCACCTTTAACCCTCACCACACTCAAGTTTTTCTGCTTCTAGTCTCTCTGAAACCAAGCCCCATGACAAGCCCTTAGTACTCTCTACCCAAAGCACACGCCCTCCCAGCATATCCTTCTACAGCCCAGATTCATCGTCATGCTACGTAGAAACAAACAACAGAAGTTGTTTAGAATACAAACTTGCCTCTTTTAACAAGAATTTTTTTAAAAGAGAAAAAAATCAATTCAGCACAACTAATCAATTCATCAAGCAAGTATAACAATATAAATAATATTCCACAACTATAGTCTCTCACTTATACAATGAAGGGAGAAAGGTACATTTTTTATACTCTTAGAGCCAAGCCTGGTCATTGTCACACAAAGAAACATGTTCTACTGGGAGATACAAGATACAAGCAGATAAATAGAAGGTAGCTTGAGAACACAGAAAGAAGATCAGAAAAGGCTTCCCATGAGAGACAGTACCTGAGCTGAGATCTGAAGAAAGCCAAGGATCCTAAGAGTCAGAGGTGAGACAAGAATACATTCAAAGTTTAACGGACAGCCTGGGCAAAGAGAAGGAGGTAGGAGGGGGAGCACTCACAAGTTCAGGTAACAGTTGCAAGAAGCAGTTTGATCAGAACACAAGAGTGTATAATAATGGGTGACATTTATGTAATACTTACTGTGTTCCAGGCACTGTGCTAAGTGCAATAATAACATTTATATAATACCTACTGTGTTCCAGGCACTGTGTGAAGCAATTTACAATCATTATCTCATCTGATCATCACAACGACCCTGGGAGGGAGGTGCTTTTATTATCCCCACTTTACAGTGGAAGAAATGGAGGCAGTAAAAGGTCAAATGATTTGCCCAGGGTCGCACAGCTAGTAAGCATCTGAGACCAGATTTAAGTTCAGGTCTTCTCAACTCCATGTCCAACACCCTAACCACTGCTCCACATATAAGGAAGTACAATGTGCAATAAGCCAAAAAAAATAAGCTAGAGCCAGACTGTGATAGTCTGTAAGTGCCAGGCCAAGGAGTCTGTACTCTACATTCTGAAGGCAATAGGGAGCCACTGAAAAATTCTGAGCAGGGAATTGACATGATTAGAATATTTTGGTAACTGTGTTCAGGATGGAATGGGGAGGAGACAAAAAGCAAGCAGGGAAATCAGTTCTAAGGCTGCTATAACTGTCCAGTACAGAGGTTATAAGGGCCTGAACTGGGGTAAAAAGCAAGCATGGAGAGAAAGGGATGGTTACAAAAGTGAAGGCAGAACTGAAAAGATTGGCAAATAATTAGATACGTAGAATGAAGGAGAGTCAAAGATAACCCTGAGGTTACAAGCCTGTGTGAGAAGAGGGAGGGTGGTACCCTAAACAGATATAAAGAGAGACAAGAAAGAGGTGAGTTTAACAGGGAAGATAATCAATAATTTTGGACCTGTTGAGTTGGAGATGCCTACAGGACATCCAGATGAGATAATGTGAGTCTAGAGCTCAAAACAGAGAATATGTCTGGATAAGTAGATTTGAGAATCATCTGTACGGAGACGACAACTGAACCCATGGAAGTAAATGAGATGACCAAGAAAAAGCGCATAGAAAAAAATAAGAGAAGACCGGAGACAAAGCCCTGAAGGACATCTAAACTTAGAATGTGGGAAATGAATGAGGAATTAACAAAGAAGATTCAGAAGAAGCAGTCAGACAGGTAGGAGAAAAATCAGACGATAGTAATGCCATAGGTGTTGAAGGAAGAGAAAGAATACAGGTGGATGGTATGGTCATCAGTGTCAGAAGCTGCAAAGAAATCAAGAAGGATAAGGCCTGAAGGAAAAACCAGTGGATTTAGCAGTTTAGAGATGTGGATAACCTTAGAGAGAGCAGTTTCAAGAGTAGTAAAGTCAGAAACCAGATTGCAAAGAGATAAGGAATAGGAGGTGACAAAGTAGAGTCAAAGAGTGTAGACAATTTTTTTTTGTGAGTTTGGCTGTGAAAGTGAAAAGAGTTATAATCTGGGGATAGCAGGATCAAGGGGAGGGTTTTTAGGGATGGAAAAGACCTGGGCATTATTGTAAGAAGCAAGAAGGAGCCAAAAGTAGAGATTAAAGATGATAAAGAGCCAATAATGGGAGCTAATAGAGGGACAAGCTTCTGGAGGAGTATAAGGAGAAAGTCTAGTCTTAGCAAGCAAAAAAGATGGAAGCAAGAGAGAAGAGAATGGAAGATTTCATAGGGAGTTTTTGAGGTATGGAACTGGAGAAAAGAAGGAACTCATAGTGGATGGCTTCATCTTCTCAGTAAAGTAAGAGATAAGGTGTTCTGCTCAGACTAGAAAGGCATTGGAAGGGTCTTAATGAGAGAAGAGGTTTGGAACAACTATAGTGGTAACTGAAAATTAACTAGGAAAGAGTAAAAGGATTGCCATGAAGCCATGTGGGTCCAGTTGAAATAAGATAACATAAATTTGTAGTTGAACCAAGTAGAATGGTTGTTTAACTTCCATGGGTGTTCAGCTACATACCAAGTAGGAGCAGAGAATGTAGATGGCAGGAGTAACCCCTGGGTTGGGATTTGGTAAAAAAAAAAATGATAGGATAATATAGCAAAAGATTAAAAGGCAATGGAGAATTTAATCTTGCTGGGCAAAGCAGCTATAGGACAATTTAAGGAAATATTTTTACCATCTGAAACCAACACTGGGAGAAAGAGGAAAGTCCCACTCACCTGAGACCAGGCTGTCATGAGCCCTATGGCCATTCTCTCCTGCTTTGTGCTTCCCTCTATAGGAAAATCCAAGTCCTGAGAAGGCAGAGCTAGAGAAAAGAAAGGAGCCATAAGGGAGAACATACTTTGAAATCATGGGATTTTAGAGCTAGAAGAGGAACTTAAGTCAATCCAACTCCATTTTATAGAGGATGAGACCGAGTCCCAGAGGGATTAAGGGGCAAAGAAGTGTACATTTCTACAATGCAGCACAAAAACGCACTAGACTTGGAGTTAGAGGATTTAATTTCAAATCTGTGCTCTACCACCTGCTACCTATGTGACCTACCCAAGGCACTAACACTCCTCTGAGACTCAGTTTCCTAAGATACAATAGGAGACGGTTAGAAGGGATTATCATTATGGTCTCTTATGGCTCTAAATCTTATGACATGAGATAAGTAATTGTCAAAGACCATATAGGTAGTAAGTGTCAGAATAAGCATTTGAACCCAGGTCTTTGAACTCTATGTCCACTGTCCTTTCCAATATATTACAAATCCTGCCTTAAAGATTTGACTCACCAAGCTAGGATTCCTTACAAATGAGCTGGATATGAGAGAGGCAGATGGAAGAGAGCCCAGAGCCATCCCTGGCCCCTCCATGATCAGAGGGAAGGCCCATGAGTACCACTTCCTTCTGAGAAGGAGAACCAATAAAAGTCTAAAAGAGGGAAATAAAGGGTAGCAAGGTGGCACAGTGGAGACAGCTCTGGCCCTAGAGTCAGGAGGACCTGAATTCAAATCCAGCCTCAGACACTAGTGGTGGTATGTTGGGCAAATCGCTTAATCCCAATTGCTTCCAAAAAATAAAATTAAAAGGGAAACATTAGAGTAGGATTTCCTAAGTAGATCTGAGGTGAAGAAAAAAACCAAGGACAGGTACCACTGCAAAATGAGTCAGGCAGGACATTCCCTCTTAAGAGATAACTAAGTTCAGTTCCAAACATAAGATTATACTTTGGAAACTCATCTGCTCCTGTACTTTTGACTCAAGGTTCCCTCTATTTCCTCCCTCTCCTGCTTTCTTTAAGTTTCTAAAAGGTCCTTTTCAACTTCAATTCATACTCCTCACTTTTACACTCCAGCCAAACTGGACTATTAGACATTGCCCAATTGTGTGCCTTCTCCCACTTTGCAGCTTCAGAGCAGTTAGGATCCAGGACCCTTCCCAACTGCCTGCTGAAATGCTTTTCTGCCTTTGAAACCCAATTCATGTATAAGCTAATAGGGTTATGGGATTTAAGAGCTAGAAACAACCTCAAATATCATCCCTGTTTTGGGAGAGGAAGAAACCAAGTTCTTGAGACGTTAGGTGACATCAGGCCTGAAAGTTCTTCCTAGATCCCATTACTAAATATCCAACGTTCTTTCCACTATATCTTTCTTGATCTTTCCTCCAAGAAACTGTCTCTGTTTTTTTTTCTTCCTTAAACTTACTGATAGCCCTAAGTCCACATCTCTCCTTTGCCACTGTCATGTTCTACCTTGTATCCTATTTATTTGCATAAATGTCATTCTTCTTTATTAGACTTTAGCTTCTTTGAAGGGAGTTGTTCATCTTTGTATCTCCAATGAAAATGACAACAAAGTCTTGAATGTAGAAGGTGCTTAATAAATTCTTGATTAATTAAACCGAAAATTCTATGTGAAAAAGAGGGATTTTTCCATAAACCAGGTGGTAAAGGTGCACGGGGGAGAAAGGAGAGAAGGTGAGAGGTGGTTGTGTCCCATATAGTGGAGATAGTAGGATTACACCAGCTCATAGAACTGACACAAATAACTGTGTGATGGGTATGGTGAGAAAGAGAATAAGAGATCAGCTGGGGTTTTAGTCACTTCACACCTCAACCATTCCTCCAAATATCTTCCCCTGAATTGTCTGTTTGCCTCTGTCACACACTAGGGAGATTCCCTCTCCATACCTCCATATTCCTCCAATCTATAATTGCCACCTCTGTACTCAAGCATTTGATTCAAACCTTCCATGCTCACTCCCTCCTTACTAACCTCTGTATGTTGTGACTTCCCCAAAGACTCTGTCCTTAGACAGGATGATCAGGAATTTCTCTAGCACCAGCAACCCTAAGAACCTCTCCCTCAAATTTTTAATCTCTAAGTCAAAGCTTAATCTAAAGGCTCCAGGTCTAGTGTTTCTCTCACTAATTAGGATTCCTACTCCCAGTGACATCCTCTCCTACCTTCACCTCAGAAAATCATAGACTCTCAGATTTGGAAGAGACCACAGAGGCTTCCCAGAGTGTAGTCTAACCCACACCTGAGCATAAATACCATCTCCAACAACTGAGACAACTGGTTGCACAACCTCCATTTTAAGGTTTTCAACGACAGAGAACTCACTATTGTCCAAGGCAGTACACTCCAATAATTGTCAAGAAGATTCTCCTTATTATCAAATGTCCTCTTTGCCCCTTCCACTCATTACTCCCTCTTCCCTCCTCCACCTGACAATCCTTCAAATACTTGAAGACAACAGTCCTTTTGTCACTAGGTATTCTCTTCTCAGGTCAAAACTCATAAGCTCATTTAACTTAGTAGCCTCAAGACATGGCTGATTAACGGTAAGACCCCTTATCATTCTGGTCAAGTTCCTCTGAGTGGATGCAGTAGCTTCTTAAGTTGGAGCCCAGGGCTAAATGCAGAACTCCGGAAGTGTTCCGTCAAGGAGTGAATATAATAGGGCTATTATCCCCTTGTTCTGAATACCATTCTTCTATTAATAAAAAAAATTATGATGGCTTTTTTTCCAACCACATCACACCACTGATTCACACTGATGAAGCTTAGAGGCCAGTATAAAACCAATGTCTTCTTCACGTGAACTAGAATCCAGGTATATCTCTTCCATGTTGCTCAGGTACAGATTTTTTTAATCCAAGTCCGGACTGGATGGGGAAACTAGGCAGCACAGAGCACCAGGCCTGGAGTCAGGAAGACCCTCAGCTCAAATCCAGCCTCAGACACCTACTAGCTGTGTGA
This sequence comes from Phalanger gymnotis, assembly GCA_028646595.1. Taxonomy (NCBI): domain Eukaryota; kingdom Metazoa; phylum Chordata; class Mammalia; order Diprotodontia; family Phalangeridae; genus Phalanger; species Phalanger gymnotis. Next base: position 291,730,293 of record CM053625.1, read on the forward strand.
CCCTGGGCAAGTCACTTAACATAGTTTGCCTCGGTTTCCTCATCTGTCAAATGAGCTGGAGAAGGAAATGACAAGCCACTTTGCTAAGAAAACCCCAAATGGAGTCACGAAGAGTTGGACATGACTGAAATGACTGAACAACTGCAACTGGGACTTGACACTTTATTAAATCCATTAAAGTTCATCTTAGTAGATTTGAACTATATTTCCAGATTAGTGAACTAATTTTAATTCTCAATTCTATCATGACATCTTAGTCAGTCAGTCACGTATTTATTATGTGCCAAGCGCAGAGCTAGGTGAGGAGATACAAAGGTAATACCCATTTTAGCTATTCCCACCACCTTCATGTCATCAAAAAATTTGATAAACATGCCATTTATAACTTCATCAAAGTTTCATCCAAGTAAATAAAAAAGTGTTTTTAAAAATAAGGACAAAAAGAAGCTTAGAATATTCCATTTGAAACACTTTCCAAGTTAACAATTTTTACAGTATGCTAGTAGAATCACAGATGTAGAGATTGAAGAGACTTTCAGGGATATCTAGTCCAACTTTTCTTTTTACAGTTGAGGCAACTAAAAGCCAGAAAGGCTAAGTGATTTACCAGGTCACACTGGTGATCAGGAGCAGAGCCTAGATCTGGACCCAAATCCTCCAAAGCCAGCTTTCCTTCTACTCCCTATATCTGATTGTCCAACCAGTTCCAAATCCACCTAACTGTACTATCACTTGTGGACTTCACATCTGTGAAATGAATTTCATCATTCAATGAGACATGAGACTTTGTCAAAAGCCCTGGTGAAATCTAAATATACTAAATCTGCAGAATTTGACAGAATTGTCTAGGAATTCAGTCAAAAAAAGAAATGAGGTTAGTCTGGTACAACTTGTTTTCAATGAACCCAGACTGGATCCTGGCAACCACAAATTCTCTTCTAAATACTCACAAACTATTCCTCAATTTAGTGTTACAGAATTTTGCCAAGAATTGGAACAAAACTCACTACTTTCTCCTTTTAAAAAGTTCTGATTATTTATTCGTCTCCAATACTCCAGAACCTTGCCTGTTCTCCATATTTTTCAAAAAACATTAGCAGCAGCTCAGCAACCACACCTGCCAGTTCCTTAAGTACCCTGAGACATAGTTCCTGAAGAACTGAGGATAGAGGAATTGCAAACAAGATCACTTCTGCTGGCACCTTCAAAAGAATAAATGAGTGAATGAATGAACATTTATTAGGCACTTACTATATACCATGCACTGCAATGCACTAAGAGCTCAGAATTCTCCCTCTTATCCCCCAGGATGAACTACTGTAGACTCATTCCAATGCCAGTCAAGACAGAAATAGGACTGAGTCAGTAAAATAGCAAACTCAGTAACACAGTCTAAACTCAGAGCCCCACAGAAATAGCCAGACTCCCCAAATATACAAACAGGTACCTGACAAGTTTTATTCAATCTGGAGATATTTAACATGTACATACTACTGTACTTCAAGCACTGTGGGATATATGTTTATATATAGAGAGAGATATAGATAGATAGATAGATAGATAGATAGATAGATAGATAGATAGATAGATAGATAGATGTATATATATGTGTGTGTCTGTGTGTATATATATATACACACACAGACATATGGATATATAAGAAGATATACACATGTGTGTGTATATATATATATATATGAGATATATAAGAATTAGGGCAAGGTTCCCTGATTCCAGTGAATAAGGAAACACATGCTGTAGACCCTGATATAATCAGATATTCAGAATCATGGACTTGGAACTCTTCCCTAGCATACAGACATATATGGAAAGACTTCTTCTCTGAAAAAGATATATGTATAAAGGAATTTTTAATTTTTCTGGACACACACACACACACACATATATATATAGGGTTCTTTTGTAACAGACACGGGGCTCTTCTCTGTCACAGAAAAAGCAAAGGACATTTTTCTTGGTCACAAACATTTATAGAAGACTATCAAACATCCAAAGCTACACATATACTGGACTGTTCTCTGATACACAGAAGAGCAGGCACATAGGGCTCTTGCATAACATACAAACACAAGACCCTTCTCTGACACACACCAAATCAGATCTCCTGACAACACACTCATAGCTTCAAAGGGCTCTTCAGTGACAAGCATAGAAATATTTATTCAGGGCTTTTCTCTAGCACAGTGACACATACCAGGCACAAAGTGATATTCATACATATCACTTAAGTATTTAATCCTTAATATAGTCTTTCTTCGATTCAGTTATAAGGACAAAGGGCTTTTCTACATACACATCCTACAAAGAACTCTCTTACATGCACATACAAGAAGCTCCTTTCTGATACATTTGGCTTATTCTCAGACAGAAATGTATACACAGGACTCTACTCTGATATACAGACACATGATTGTGACCCAGACATATAAACAAAAGTCTCAAAGGTGTATAGGATTTAGACTTAGGAAGGAATTGGAGATCACCTAATCCAGTCCCATCATTTTATAGATGAGGAAACTAAAGCACAGAGAGGTTAATATGTAGCTATTAAACATCGGAGCTAGGATAGGAACTCCAAACCCAGCATTATCTCTACTGTATCCACCATGCTGTAATACTCCATGATGGAGAGAAGTCTGGAAAAAGAGTCAGGGTGTTTTTTTTTTAAGTGAGAGTGCCACTCCATTTATAACTGTTCTTAAATATTCAATTGTAGATTTAGAACTGAGAAAAGAATAAGATGATGTTTACTCAATACCATTCCCTTCTTCCCACCCTCCCCCGCCAACTTAGAATCACATAGAGTGTTTGAAGGAACTTCAAAGTTTACCTAATCCAAGTATGTCATTTTACGGATGGGAAAATAGAGGCCAAGAGAAGTTTAGTGGCCATACAGCACTAGGACTCAAACTCAGGCTCTCTGACTCCAAATCCTGCAATTTTTCTACTGCAACATGCTGCCCATTCTCTCACACACCAAGACACTGCTCATCTTTATCACACACAGTCTTTTCTGACATACATAGATCACTAGACAGCTTCCTACTGCCCCTTCCACCTCTAAACTTAGGCTCCTACTTCCTTAGGAAGGTGAAGGCTTTCTCTGATGCCCTCCAAATGGACAAAGTATGTCTCTGAAAGAGACATCCAAAACACATTCTCTGACTTCCCCAAAGACATGGAACAGACCTCTCTTTTGACACACTGGCTCATAGATCCATTGGTCTCTTCTGACACACACACAGACCCACCACTCATGACCCTTCGGTGGGACAGAAAAAGGTGTGACACAAATAGGCACATTATTTAAGACAACATATACCCACAACGATAGAAGACCACACACACACACTCTCTCTCTCTCTCTCTCTCTCTGTCTTTGGAGGCTTAGGTTGCTGCTTCCCCCATCCCTTCCACCATTGCTTAGCTGCCTCAGAACCCAGGAACACAAATGGCCACCCAGACTGAGATGCTCCTGCAGTGTCGCCTCCCACCCCCACCAAACTACACTTCCCAGAAGATGCCAGGGTTACCTCGACTTCATTTCCTGAAGGCCATTGCTTGCAATAGAGACATTCCATTATCATTTTTTTAATCTTTTAAGGCTTCTGGGAAACTTCAGGGATTAGGGTGGGGAGGGATGGAGGGGAGGTGGGTCTTAGTGAAAAGGCCTTTGGGAAATGTAGCATAATTGCCTCCCTTCAGTGGGCAAAGCCTAAAGGTAAGGAATGGAAAATGTTCACCTCCTGGAAGGGGGGAGGAGAGGGGTTTGAATCTCTAACTTGCTGGGGTGAAGTTTGAGTCCTCCTTAGTTCTGAATTCTGAATTATTTGTTATTCAGTCGCTTTCCACTTGTGAGTGCATTTGGGGTTTTCTTGGCAAAGATAATGGAGTGGTTTGCCATTTCCTTCTCCAGCTCATTTTATAGATGAGGAAACTGGGGCCAACAGGGTTAAGCTACTTGCCCAGGGTCACACAGCTAGTAAGTGTGTGAGGCCTGATTTGAACTCAAAAAGATGAATCTTCCTTACCCCAGGCCCACACTCTATCTACAGCATCACCTAGCTGCTCCATACCACCATCCCCTAGGCCCTCCTAAACACTGCATTTCCCCCAGGACTCTGAGTCTTTAGCAGCCCTAGATACTTTGAGGAGCTACTGTCACTCCTGCTAAGGCACCCAGGCCTTCCTGATTGTTCCCAAGAGACAGCATTTCTCCACTGCACTCCACCACCATCCCTGATCAACCTCATAAAATGCCCCTCATTCTCCTGAATTTCTTGTTCCTTTGAGTGTCACAAATCCTCCAGAGCTCCAGGGCCCTGAAAATCCTAGGCACCCTTGAATTCAGGACACATGCAGCCCCTTGACTCCTACCTACCCCATTGAGTTCTCCCTCCCCCATGGCCTTGAATTCTTGGTACACTCATCCTGAAGTTCTTGAATCTGGCCTATAGTGAAATAGCAATAACTCATAAACATGAAGTTAAACATTTAATGTCAGAGGCACCATGTTAGATGCTAGGAATATGAATGCAAAAAAATCAAATAATCCTAGCTCCCAATTCCAAGAGGCTTATGAGTAAAGTTAATGGGTAACCCCCCCATCCAGTGCCCCACCTTCAAGAATTTAAAGACCGTTTCTCAGAATTTAGACTTCTATCATTATGTGCCTGAAGAACAGCTAGGCAGCAGAGTGGATAGCACGCTGGGTATGAATTCAAATCTGCATTCAGATACTTATTACCTATGTGCCAGGCACCCATGCTAAGTGCTCTACTAATATTATCTCATTTTGTCCTCACAAACATGTAAGGTATATTATTATCTCCATTTTACAAATGAGGAAACTGAGACACCAAGTGGTTGCCCAGGGTCACACAGCCAGTGTCTGAGATCAGATTCAAACTCAAGTCTTCCTGACCAAGTTCTGCAGCTCGCCATCTAGCTGTCTAGTGAAACAACTGCTTCCTATTCATTTTTAATATTATTAATTTCTAGCTTCACTATAAGGAGGTGATTTTCTGGCCATTGCTAATCTTTTTCAATCTATCGCACAGCTGCCAAAATAATCTTTGTTAGACACAAGTCTAACCATGTCACTCTCGTTTTTAAAAACTCCCTATTGCTTCCAGAATAAAATACAAGTTCCATTTCGTCTTGTTTTCTTCTGGACCTGTGATTTCATTGATGTGGAAAACTACAGATGACAAAACTCTCTCTACAAATACATATCAACAGTCCTTCAATTTAGTCTTAAACGTACTTAGGGTCACTCAGATGCAAAGTACCTTGACCAGGGTTTCTCAGTCAATTAATGTCAGAAGTGGGACTCGAAACTATGTCTTCCCAACTCCTGCAAAGCCTCTCACGTTTCTTAGCCTGGCATTTAATATGCTTCACAATCTGACTTCAACCTATCTATTGATTCCATTTCCAGCAAAACTAGACTATTGTTCTCTACACTCAATGTAGTAAGATGGCACCTCCCACCTACAAGTCCACAAGCCATCCCTTATACCTACAATACACACCCTCATCCTGCTTACCTTTTATTTCCTAGCTCAGGTGCCATCTCCTCTGGGAAGCTAATCTGGCTCTTGCAAGCTGTTAGTGCTGTTCCCCTTTGACCTCTCATCTAACTCAACTCCCTGCCTTGTGTTACACTTATTTGTACATGCCTATCTTATCCCTAGAAGGACAAAAATTTAAGCTCAGGCATTGTTTTATTTTCCCTTTAGGACTCCAATGCTGAGCATAGTGCTTTACACACTTCGGATGCTTTTAAAATGTTTAATGAATTGAATTAGATTTATCTTAGGCTCATCAACACTCATTAGTCCCCTCTCTATTCTGCTTTTTTCTGTGTGGTTTTAATTACTTACATTTCCTTTCTCCTTTCTGGTGATTTCTTTCCCTCTTCCCTTTTCAGTGTGATTAAATCATGAAATAATTTATCCAATACAATACTATGATCTCAAAGTACCATCTCTTATGTTGAGATTTTAATCATGGTTAACCCATTGCTGAGAATCAATTCTTGTGTGCATTTATCTCCCTATCTTGCTAGCTCTTTTTCCAAGAATTCTTTAAAGTTCATTGAATTGTTAAATATTCATCATTTACTTTTGAACAGTTAGGAAACCGACTCTGGAATTGAGGCCCATATTTTTTTTTATTTTACATGTATTTATGTCTTTGGTCATTTCTGTGGGAGTTTTGTGGAAAAATTTGATTAAATCTTGCTGTTTGGAGGGGTGTGTAATTCCATTGTGAGACAGCTTAAATTTTCATTCTCTTTATCTATATAGCATTGAATTATGATAATTAAGAGTGTGGTTAATTTTACATTGGAGTTCTATAGGGTATGTATGTATTTTTTCCTCCAGTGTGAATTCTCTGATGTTCAGTAATGTTTCTTCAATGAATTCATCACTATTTCTTCTAGTTCCCTAAAATATATTGGGTTGTTTGACTGTTTCCACACAAAATAAGATTGGTACAGAACTAAATAAGTAAAATAACTTAAGTAGCATTATAATTATTATATTGACTACCCATGAGCAATTAACATTTCTCCAATTATTTAGTTCTGTCTTTATTTCTACAGTGTTTTATGGTTAAATTCATATAGTCCCTGGATAAATCTTGGTAGACATACTCCTAGATATATTATAGCTTCTATAGTTATTTTGTATAGAATTTCTTTCTATCTCTTCTGAGTTTTGTTAGTTATATCAGAAGAGTACCGTCTTTTCTTATTATAAACAATTTATGTAGTTTTTAATTATAGTTGGAATTAATGTTTGATAGAACTCACTTGTGAATCCATATAGTCTCAGATTTTTTTTTCCTTTGGGAGCTCATTTATTTCTTTTTCAAATTTTTTCTAATACGAGGTGATTTAAATAATTTATTTCTTTTGTTAATTAAGTTATTTTATATTTTTCTAAGTATTTATCTACTTCCTCTATTTGTTTTGTTAGCATGAAAAGCGAGAATTTCCAACAACTGAAGACAAAATAGAAGAAGCAATCAAAAACTTACCGTCAATTCTCCCTCTTAATTTTTGATAGGAACAATTTAGTTTTCACTTCATTTTAAAAATTATGTGCAGTGTTTATTTTATTAGCTCCTTTTAAAAGCTTCTAATTTTATTTATTGATCCAATGGTCTTTTTCTTTCAGTTTTATTACTGCTTCACTCTGTTTAATGCAAGCTCAAATAATGAAAAATTCAATTTGGTGTTAATTAAAATTATAGCAGGTCACATTTAATGCAAGCCAAAATTCAATCACTTTCTGGATATTGCACTTGCCTATCACTGCATATAGATGTGTTATGCTGCTACATACCACATTACCAGCAGTTGTGTTATTTTAAGCCCTTAACAAATGAAGAAAAAGCAGAATCCTTTAGATGGAAATGCTGCCAACACACAAACACACACACAAAAAAAGACTTGCTATTACAATAAAACAAAAATTTGATGTAATTTCTAAAATAAGACAAAACGTTAGTATATTTGAATCTACAGTACAGAATACTATAAAAACACACAGGTGAAATTTTTTTTTTTTGTCCATTGGAGCATTTCATTTGTATGTGTTTTACACCCTTAGAAAAAGAATCCCAGGATTTTTCCTCCTGCATGTTTTTGTCTTGCTTCCTCATGGTCCATGATGCCAGCTGAGGATGTAAGCACAATAAACCAAAACTGACAGGATAGTAGGAGATTATTCTGCCACTTTTCCAGATCTTTCGATTGAACATCAAATGTGGGGCTGATTACACCATACTTGTTTAATCTGCCTATGAGGTTCACAACATTTTTCCCGCTCTGTGATCATCAATGATCTCAAATTCGCCAATATAACCATGCTTCATCATCACAGTTCAGAACCAGATAATTATGTTAGAGCACGGCCTAATGAGAACCTGGCATTTTCCTTGCTTTTCTGCATTGTTGATGCTTTTGAGAGCATCTGCCAGGACATTCATGTGCACCATGGTGGCAGCGCTGCAAGATGGCAGAAAGAGTGGAATTTTTAAAAAGGTAAAGTTGCATCAGCTTTTTATAGTTTGTGAACAATCACCTCTCTATCACAAAATGGGTACAATGTTTCATCATGAATCCTCTGGAATTACAGTTGATCATTATGTTAATCATAGTTCCTATATCTTTCATAATTGTCCTTACAATATGTTGTCACTGTATGAACTGTTCTCCTATTTCTGCTTACCTCGGTCTACATCAGAAACTTCCAAAGTTTCTCTAAACCATCCCCTTCATCATTTCATAGCACATCAGTGCTCCATCACATTTATATATCATAACTCATTCAACAATTTCCCAATAAATGGGCATTCTCTGAGTTTCCAGTTATTTGCCACCATTGAAAAGGAACTGCTACAAGAATTTTTTGTATATCTTTGGACTTTGTTCTCATTAGGACTAATTCCTCCTTTAATTTACTCTCTTATTCTCCCTTCTCTTTTTCCCCTTCAATGACATGTATATCTGTACTCAACTCTGTGTATATGTTGACCAGTTCAGATCAGAATAATGTTCAAGCATCAATCACTCCCACCACCCCTTCTTCCTTGTGTATAAACTCCTACTTGTGCGCCCCAATTGCATAGGGTAATTTTCCTCCTCCTTCTTCTCTGTCCTTCATGTATTCTTCTTCCTCTCCCTTTCCATTCTCCTAATATCATCAAAACATAACAACCACTCTAATTAGACCTCCTTTATGGCCCCTGATAAGAAAGGGGTTATGAAATGACATACATATCATCTCCCCATATTAGAATGTAAACATTATTTTTATTTAGCTGTTTGTTTCTCTGGATTTTCATATTTGCACTTCAAAATTTCTGTGTAGCTTTAGTCTTTTCATAATTAATGCTCAGGAGTCTTCTTTTTCATTACAAATCCACTTTTGCCCCTGTTGGATTATATTGTTTTTTCTGGGTAAGTTATTCTTTGTTGCAAACCTATGTACTTTGCCTTCTAGAAATCAAAGCTTTAGTGGTAGCTGCTAAATCTTCTGGAATCCTGACCATGGTTCCTTGGTACTTCAATTCTTCCTTTGTTTGCTTGTAGTATTTTCCCTTTGACCTGGAAGCTCTGTATTTTAGCTATAATGTTCCTGAGAGTTTTCATTTTTTTCTTTGGAGGTAGATACTTTATGTTTCTATTTTGCCCTCTGGTTAGAAGAGACCTGAACAGTTTTCTTTTTTGATTTCTTGAATCTAGGCTCTGTTTCTTAGCCTTGGCTTTTAGGTAATCCTATGAGTCTTAAACTATCCCTCAATCTATTTTTCAGTGCTTTGACTTTGGTTTAACATTCTTCTTGTCTCATGGAATCATGATCTCAAGGAGTTTTTTCCTTGGGTAAGGCTTCGAACCTGTTGCCAAGAAGCTATTTTTCTTTCCAATTCTTTGTTCTATAGCTCTCATTTCTTTTCCTTTTCCTTTTGTTAGCCTTCTTATTTCGTTTTTAAGGTCTTTTTTATACTAAAGCTTCATCTCTTCTAGGAATTCTAGTCGACTTGTGCCCAAATCATTTTTCTTTCTGATTCTCTGGGCTTCAACACTACACCCCTTTCAGCTTCCTTTTTATGTGTTATCTTCTCCCATGAGAATAAAAACTCTTTGAGGACAGAAACTGTTTATTTGCTTGTCTATTTATTAAATTTTCTGGGCTTTGGTTTCCTCACTGATAAAATGGAGAGTTGGACAAGATGACTTTTTAAATTAAAATTTGATGATTTTTTTATAAATAGTATTATCAATGTAGTTATTATAAATGTAATTATCAATGAACATTCCAGTATAGAAATAAGAAGACTGTATATGAAACTATGACGTTCTGTTATGTAAAGTTTACAAGTGTATATTAAATTTGACAGCAAAAATAAAATTTTCTGTTTGTGTCCCCTTCTGAAGTCCTTATATTTTGTGTATATTAAAATATTTTGATTTTGATTTTCCTTTTCACACCTCTATTATTATGCACTAACTTACTCCCCAACTCTAAATAAAAGTACTCCCTTACAACAAATGACTAAAGTCAAATAAAACAATTAAAGGCCATGTCTGAAGGCACTAGTTTAAAATAAAGACCTTAAAAATTAAATGAGAGGCCTAACAAAAAAAAAGGGAAAGAAATAAGAGCTACAGAATAAAGAAATGGAAAGAGAAATAGCTACTGGGCACAGAAGGTTCAAAACCTTACCCAAGGGAAAAACTCCCAGAGATGATGATTCCATGAGACAAGAAGAATGTTAAACCAAAGTCAAAGAACTGAAAAAATAGAAGCCAGATCATTCCTGCCTCAGTCAATCTATACAAAACAGCCTATTCTCCACCCAATCTTACCAGAGTAGCACAGTGGTGGTAAGAATTCCACCTAGATAAGAATCTCTTTACTCTTTAATCAGAACTGGGTTCTCCCAATTGGATGGAGTCTTGCTCAAGATTGAGGAGAACGTCTCATGGTCAGCTCTGTCCTTCACAAGAAATGAGTTTTGAAAACTGGTCATTAGGGCAGACATGTGGCACAGTGGAGAGAGCACCGGATCTTGAGTCAGGAAGACATATCTTCCCGAGTTCAAATCTAGCCTCAGACCCTCAAATCTAGCTGTGTGACCCTGGGCAAACCATTCAACCATGGCTGCCTCAGTTCCTCATCCATAAAATGAGCTGGAGAAGGAAATGACAAACCATTCTAGTATCTTTGCCAAGGAAACCCTAAATGGGATCACAAAGAGGCAGACACAACTGAACAACAACAAATAACAACTTCTTGGCTTCAAGGAAGGCCCTCTCTCCAGTATGTTATGCTTCAGCACCTAAACACACACAAAAAACTATTCAGACCCTGGTATCTAGATTTGGTTGGTATATTAAATTTCTAGATTGGTATGTTTTTTTAAAAAATTGGTTATTAATAAGAAAATAATCATTTCTCTCATATCCAAGGGGTACAGTCTTCAGTTCATCATCAAGGATTGGATCAGAGCAAATAAGCAGTTCAGTAATTAAAAATTTAATTCAGGGGGGCGGAGCAAAGATGGCAGCTGGAAAGTAGGGACTAGTGTGAGCTCCCCGCCAAGTGCCTCCACAAACCTATAAAAAATGGCTCTGAACCAATTCTAGAACTGCAGAACCCAAAAAATACCAGAGGGAAGCAGGGATTCAGCCCAGGACAGCCCAGATGGTCCCTGGATGAGGCTTATCGCGCACGGAGTAGAGGGGAGGGGCACTCAGCATGGGCTGCACAGACCAAGCAGACCAGGAGCCGGGCGGCGCGGGCCCTAGTGCCCTGAATCAGTGAGCTGTGACAATTGCCAGACTTCTCAACCCACAAACACCAAAGACAACAGAAAAGAACTGCAGAACCCACAGAAGAGCGGAGGGAAACAGGGCTCTACCCCAGGAAAGCCTGGATTGTCTCTGGGTAAGGTCTATCCTGCACGGAGCTGGGAGTGGAGGGGAATGGAGCAGAGCAGAGCTGAGCCCAGCGTGGGCTGCGTGGACCAATCAGACCAGGAGCCGGGCAGAGCGTGCCCTAGCACCCTGAATCAGTGAGCTGCAGCAGTTTCCAGACTTCTCAACCCACAAACACGAAAGACAACAGAGAAGGTTAGTGGGAAAAGCTGCTGGGGACAGGGGGACAGAGTTTACGGTTCAGCCACCCCCCCGGGGGGGGGGGGGCCGGCAGCTGAGGTGGGAGGAATTAAGTGGCTGATCAGAGCAGGAGTGAAGAGCCTGCTGCAGATCTAAGTCCAGTCCTGGTTGGGGGTTCTTGGGGAAGGAGAAGTGCTGGTGTGGCAGAGCTGGTGCATCCCCCCAAGCTTGGAGCAAAGCACTCTTTACTCTACAAGCAGTCATACCCCACTGCAAAACTCAAGGGTCAAGTAAGTTGGCTGGGAACATGGCCAGGCAGAGAAAACACACCCAGATTCAGTCTCAGACTCTGGAATCTTTCTTTGGTGACAAAGAAGACCAAAATATACAGCCAGAAGAAGTCAACAAAGTCAAAGAG
>CM053625.1:291749116-291774746 GCA_028646595.1 Phalanger gymnotis
GAGAGAGAGAGAGAGAGAGAGAGAGAGAGAGAGAGAGAGAGAGAGAGAGAGAGAGAGAGAGCGCAAGCGTACAGACCTAAGCTTTGGGAAGACTAATTTGACAGCTGAGTGGTGGGTGGATGGACTGGAGTGGGGACACTTGAGATGGGGAGACCAATTAGAAGGTGATTACAATAGTCCAGGTGAGCTGATAATGGCCTGAACCTGGGTGGTAGCAGTTTCAGAGAGATGGGGGCATATACAAGAGATGTCATAAAAGTAGAAATGATAGGACCTGACAACTAGATGGAGGATGATTTGAGTCAAGGATGACACCTAGACTGCAAACCTGAGTGACTTGAAGGATGGATAGTAATAGGGAAGTTAGGAAATGGGAAGGGTTTGAGAGAAAAGATGAGTTCAGTTTTAGACATGTTGAGTTTAAGATGTCTAGGAGACATTTAAGATGTCACAGTTGGCAGCTGGAGATTCAAGACTGGAGGTAAAGAGAGAGGTTAGGGCTGGATAAGTAGATTTGAAAGTCATCTGCAAACATGATAACTGAAATCATGGGAACTGATAAGATCGGCAGGTGAAATAATATTGAGGGAGAAGAGCATCCAAGACAGAGCCTCAGACACCATGATAAGTGGGTATGACCTAAACGAAGATCCTAAACGAAGGAGATGGAGAAGGAGCAATCAGACAGGTGGGAGGCGGTCCAATACTATTATTTCTAATTGTGAAGAAAGAATGACAATTGATACCTTACTTGTTTCACTTCCACCACTCACCAATGCCTATGACTACCTGTCAACCTCTGCCATTAGGATATCAGCTCCTTGAGGGCAGGAACCATCTCACTTTTTGTAATCATACCCTTGAATCCCCAGTGTTAAGCACAGGGCCTGGCCCACAACAAACACTGACTACATGCTTTTTCATTCATTCATTCATGGCTCTGCTTTCATAAGTCAATGCTTGGACATTACATAGACAACTGATTCAGAGCAATTCACCTTACAAGTCATTTCCTATTCGATAGTCAGTTTCACTTTTTGTGATATTAGACTATGCTCATCATGTTCCTTTGAAGAAAGTGTTCATGAAACACAAGTAGGAGGCTTCTATGTAATCTACAAGTCTTTGGTCACTTTCATTCCTTTTTCTTGATCTACATTTTACAATATAACTCTCATCATCTTCACATTTTCCTATCTTTACTTTAAAGTCACCACATATCAAAATGTTAATTTTATTGACGTCTTTGTAATGTTTGGACACCTCTTCGTCTTCTGAAAAGGATTTTGATGCATAAATTGCAATTATTTTTACAGAAGTTGTTTTACAAATACTCATAATGAGCATTGCCATATGAGGCAACCAAATAATTCATGAAATGTTTCTTGTTGCTTATGGGCAGACAATAAAATTAACTCAAAAAATTCCTTTATTTGCTTCTCCAAAGAGAATATAATACAGCTCCCCCTTTCAAATTAGCAGTGAATTCCTTGTCTTCTGGTTTTGTTTGTAGTGAGAATGTCAAAACTGACAGGATTCATTTCTTCTCATTTTGTGGTCCCTGGGCAAGGCTTGCATTTAGCATACTTAAATAATTCAATTCAATAAACATTTATTAAGCACCTACTATGTGCTATGCACCATGCTAAGCTAAGGAGACACAAAAAAGATAATCCCTATTCTCAAGGAGTTTACAATCTAAAGGGGGAAAAAATAAGGTGAGAAGGTTGGTGGGGGTTGGTGGGGGAAGGAACATGATGTTCTACAGAGTCAAAAGAAGCAGAGCTGTTAATGGAAAAGGGAGAGATACTTGGAAAGTTCTCAAAATCCTGAGCCCTCCAGAAAGGAAGGTTTTGAGAAAAGTTTATCCCTCCAGCCTCTAACCTTCCAAACATGAAAGAGAGGCAACTGAATGAATTAAGAAAGTATAGAGTATCAAAAACTGAATCAATCTACATGGAGAAGGAAATAGGAGGTAATTTTGGAGGGAGCAATAATGGTGAATATTTGGGTCTATAAGGTGTCACAGTGAACATCATATTCCCTTCTCTCTCCTCTACTTTCTCTTTCCTTGGGGGTTAAAGAATTAGTCATTTTCTCACATGTTGTTCCACCAACTGTGTACCTAGAGCCCAAACAGGATTTAAGTTATTCTACTGAATGACTCCAAAGTTAGGGAGGTATCCTATCGAGTCAGGGCTTATGGAAAACCTTAGCCATGGATTCTCTTATCAGAGAAAGAAAGATGCTTAGTCATGGCCTGAAAAATACCTGTGCATTTACGTCAAAATCTTCTCCACCAATCTGCCACTATTACTAGATCATTGGAAGGAGGCTACACAGAAGTAAGGGCCATTTTGCATTTTTCTTTGTTTCATGGGTCGCCAAAAAAATTACCACCAAGTGCCCATCTAATGGTCATTAGATAGGCAGATCCTTAGAAAGCGGACTTCTGAGGCTGGGAACATACTCAGAGCCTGTCCAGTGTTAAAGAACCTTCTAGGGCTTGTATTTTGTTAACATAGCCTTTGAGAACCCAGAGTCACTTCCTCTTATTTCCTTTACATAGCTTGCACTTGTACAACTGGAACCTTTCACTTTCTTTGTATTCCTGGCATAGTGCCTGGCATAGTAGGCACTTAATGTTTATTGGCTGACAGAAAATGCATATGAAAAACAATAATTCTGGCACAATGATCATAGGTTTATAGAACTTAAGGTAAAAGGCCTTACGGTTCATCTTGTCAAATCCTACTTTGCAAGATGAAATCAAGGCCCATAGAAGAAGGATTTGTCCAAAATCTCTATTCCTAAGTGTCGGAGAAGGAATTTGAACCATAGGTCCTCTGTACTCCAAATCTAGCACTTTCTCCATTTTATGGTGCCATGAACAGAAACAGAGAAAATGGTACAAGGGCCAGGTTTAGGGGGAAAGGTATACATGTTGGGACTGGCATACCAGTGAGATAGCCATAGGGAAATATCCAGTAGCTAGTTAGATATCGCAGGGAATTTGCTCCAGATCATAGTATCTATGGATTTCTGAGTCATCTGCATAAAACTAACAGTTAAACCCATAGAAGAGAATGAAATTGTCAAGGGAGAAAAAAGTATAGTTCACTGGCAGAGGCAGCTGGTGGCACAGCAGGCAGTGCGCTGGCCCTGAAGTCAGCACAATACACCCAAGTTCAAATCTGGCCTCAGACACTTACCCACTGTATGACCCTGGGCAAGTCACTTAACCTGTTTGCCTCAGTTTCCTCTACTATAGAAGGAGATAATAGTCCCTACCTCCCAGGGTTGTTCTGAGATTTTTGAAAATTCTTAGCACAGTGCCTAGCACATAGTAGGCACTATATGAATGTTTACTCCCTCCCTCCTCACAGATCCTACATGTCCCTCCTTTTTTCCTACCCAGAAAACAACATAAGAACTGGAAAATCACTGACAAGTGAAACTGCTCAATCAAGATTCAAATCCAAAGTAAAATTGTAGATAGCTTTGGAGGAGTGGGAAGGAAAGGGAACCACTGTGGAAGCACCTGGATAGAGCATGAATAGAGTTAAAGATATAGTGGGAAAGATGCCAAGTTCATTATCACTGGAAGGACTGGCTCTATGAGTGCTCACTGCTCAAGTCCCCACTAATTCAATAAATTATATTCAGTGACAACATAGAATTTGTCCTGGTTCCTGCTAAGGAAGGAACAGAGAGACCATGGAGGACCATGGAGGATTAGCCCTCAATCCTGAAGATCCGAATTGGTTGGGTGGGATGAAATCTTCAGAATCAGATCCAAAACATCTATTGGTCCCTTTGCAATAGTAGAATCTACATCACCTGACTATAGTTGGTGATCTATGTTTGCCTTCACAGGATTTACTAGAGCCTCTGTAATAAAATATAGCAGCCCAGACTGTGAAGCCACTAAAATTTACCAAGTATAACACCTAAGATATCAACTAACATCTGAATAGAGACCAACAGGGACAAGAAAAATGACAGTCTTCTCAACAAGAGGAAACCAGTAGGGTGAAAAGGGACAAAGACAGAAATATTCAAAGACAAACCACTTGTTTTATATTTTAGCAGGAAGCCAGCACTAATAGCACATTACCAGACTGCTTCCGGGTTTGTAAAACACTTTCTTCACAGCCTATTGAAGTAGTTAGTACAAGTACTGTTGTGCCATTTTACAGATGATAGTAACTTCACAGGTTAACTGTTTTACTCAGTTACAGGGTTGGAGGCAGGATTCAGATCCAGCCCTCACAACTCTTTCCACTATGCCACCCTGTCTTTCCCTACTGACAACCCAACTACTCTGAACCTGATGCAATTATCAAGAAAATTCCTGGTCTAACGAGGCTTCTTCCAGGGTCGGGCGGAGGCTAGAGAAGGCTTTGCATAAATGCACAGGTATTTTTCAGGCCATGGCTAGGCATCTTTACTTCCCTGATAGAGGAATCCATAGCTAGGGCTTTTCTTAAGCTCTAACTTGACAGGATACCTCCTTAACTCTGGAGTCATTCAGTTGGGTAACCACACAATTGGTGGAACAAGATGTGGAAAAACAACTAATTGGGAGGAGGGGAATGGAATGTCCAATGTGACACCTTACAAACCCAGATATTTACCATTATTGCTCCCTTCTCCAAAACTACCTCCTACTTTCTTCTCCACTGCCTCCCTCTCCAAACACTATGCTCTATGACATTTCAGACAGTATGGGAAAAGCTCCCCCTGCAGGGGAGCTGAAGGACACAAAGTATCTTTTTATTCCCCCTTCATTATAAGAACAAATATAAAGGGAATAGGATGATGGTAAAATTCAGGGCTGTCCAACCTTAGGTTTTTATTGAAACAACAGACAATATATTTTGATTTGCCATTTTAGTGAGAGCTCTGCTGCAGTAGCTCAGCTTCCTTTACTAAAGCACTTATGTAAATTTCTATGCTTGTAGGCAAGCCGCATAAATTACACTACAAGATGGCCCACAGGCTGCATTTTAGACAGACCTGGTATAATTTATGACCAAGAAATCCAACATGGAGCCTTCTGGACATGGGGACGCAAGCTGAGATTTGAATTTTTCTCTAAATAAACAGCATACATGAATCTGGCAAAGTGGATCACACGCCTATTGCTAGCACTGCATAAGAATCTAGTAAGTAGCATGTACATTTCCCAAGTGTCATTTCAAGCAGGCTTAGCTAAATCACTAAATATAATGTGACTGCACAATTACAATGCATGCAGCTTGCTTATAAATTTCTGATCTCAACCCAAAATTTGCCAACCAATGTCAAAAAGGTTACAAAATAAAAGATCTCTTTATTTAAGCAAAAAGAATAAACTAAATTACACTTAGGTACACTAAGAGAACAGTAGGGTTTTTTGTGATGGAAGAACTGATTTAGAAAGCAAAGAACATTTTTCAAAAAGTCAAAGTTTGATGGGACACTGGAATAGGAAGTTTAAGTAGCCAATGATTTATTTATAAAATTTCTTTCCACAACAAATTCACTAATGTTCAACAAGGTGTATAATTCAAATGAAACCTCTCTCCCAACAGTCAATTCAGTTGAATTCAATAAGCAATTTATTATATAAATAGTGTGCAACCTTGGGTCAGATCTTGAAAGAGATACAAAAGCTAGGTAAGACACAGTTTCTGGCCACAAAGAGCTTACATTCTAATAAATGAGATACATACAAATAACATTACCAAACAATATATTAGTGCAAACATAGTTCTATGTAAGTTCTGTGTGGGGAGATGGCCATTAGCAACTAAAGTAATTAAGATAATTAAGAAGGGAGATTTGAGTTTGGTCTTAAAGCATCTGTAAGAATACAAGTGAAATTGAGTGATGAGGCTATTCCAGACATAAGGAACTCCATGAGCAAAGGGAAGAAGGTGAAAAATAACAGGATATATGTGTGGTAAGGCAAGTAAGTCTAGTTTGGTTGAACCAGAGTGACAGGCACTAGATTTCAGAGAAATTTAAATGACAAAGGGATTTAAAGATTACTCTATGAGCTATAGGAATCCGCAAGAGATTCTGAACAGAAAAATAAGTATAACTATATACATATAAAGACTAGCAGTAGTAGGAAGGATGAATTAGGGGGAAAAAGTGGAAGTACATGAAAGAAGTTGGGTACTGCAGAAGCCTAGACAGGAGATAGAAACTTGTACTGCAATGGCAGCAGCAAGAATAAGGAGGAGTGTGATGACATAAATACTCTCCAAGTAAAATTAGCAGGACTTGGTAACTTGAAATGTGATGGAAAGAATTAATAACACTAAAGTTTTAGAATCTGGGAGACTGGGGTGAATGATGGTGCCTTTGACAGAAACAGTGAAATCAGATGCAGTACAGGTAGATGGGAAATATTTGCCTGAAGTGACAAGAACTAGAAATAAAAACTCAGTTTCTTAGACATGTTAATTGAAGCCTTAAGACCATAAAATTCCCCAAAGACCACATATAAAGAAAAGAGATGGGCTGTGTGCTGGACCTAAAGTCAATGAAGACCTAAGGTCAAATGCAGTCTAAGATACACAGTAGCTGTGGGACCTTGGACTAGCCACTTAACCTCTGCCTTCCTCAGTTTCCTCACCTATAAAATGGGGATAATAAAAGCACCCATCTTTCAGAGTTGTTATGAGGATAAAATAAGACATTTGTAAAACATTTTGGAAATCTTAGTGTGCTATATAAATGCAATCTGCTATTAAATACAAAAGCTTGTTGAAAAATCTACCTTATAAGGTTGGAAAAAGAAAGTCTCTAGTTAATAAAAGCAAAGGAATAGTTTAAAGATATAAGAGAAGAAGGAATACAACTTAATGTTTTTGAAAACAAAATTAAGGTATAAAAAAGAAGGGATCAATATTGTTCAGTATTTCATCTTTTATCTCTGTAAGCACTGCAAAAAATAAAAAAGACACCAAATTTGAACATCAGCACAATATTGGTTACTCATGAGAATATAGTTTTGATAGAGTGGTTATTAGGACAGAAACCAGACTACAAGTTGTTGAGATCATGAATAGTAAAGAGGTGGAAGCAGTAAGCAAATTATTTTTTTGAGCTAATAATAGGGATGATAATAGCTAGCATTTATATACTGTTTTAAGGTTGCAAAGCACTTTAACAAATATTGTCTCATTTTAGCCTTACAGCAATCCTGGGAGGTAGGTGCTATCATTATTCTCATTTTATAGATGAAGAAATTGAGGCAGACAGAGGTTAAGTGACCTGCCCAGAGTCACATAGCTGTATCTGAATTCAGGTCTTTCTTATTCCTGGTTCAGTGTTCTACTCACTCACTGCACCACCTAGCCACCTAAAATTCTGGTAAGTTTAACAAAGAGAAAAATGGGATAGTATCAAAATAAAGTAGTGTCACAGGCCTTGTTTTTGTACTAGGGAGACGTGAACAAATATGTTTGTATACAGCTGGGAAGGAACTAGTAGAAAGGGAAAAACTGAAGGTGCACAAGAGGACAACTGCTGAAGTAAAGGCCTCAAAGTGGAAAACATCAAAGGTGCAGGAAGAGAAATTAGGTACCACTTCTAGAAAGAAAGGAGTGAGTAATGATTTTGTGAGTTTTTGATGAAAGAAGCTGAATGAGCTCCTGTGAAATTGCTGTTTTCAGTAAACTAAGAGGGTAGGGGTTGGGGGTGGCCAGGGATTATGAAAGAGTAAGATGACTGGAACAGATGCTGTATAGGTTGGCTTAATTTTAGTGCTTTTCTTTAGTATAAATTTTCCTATTTTGAGTAAGTCCTCTGTTTGAAATCCCTACATTAATTATATTCATAAGGATTTACCTCATTAAGGCTTCTCTCCAGCATAAATTTTCTGATGTTTAATGAACGATATGCTCCAGTTAAAGATCTTCCTACATTCATTATATTTATGCGCTCTCATACCAGTATGAATTCCATAATGGAAAAGATGAACTGTGAAGTTTTCTAATTCATTATGTTTATTCCAAGATGGACTCTGATATTCGGCAACATATGTACAGCATCAGTATGCCTTCCCATTTTACATTTGTGGAGTTTGCCATCAGTATAAATTCTCTGATTTTTTAAGTAAAAGTGTGGTTTTTTATATTTATCATATTCACAGAAGTTTCCTTCCAGGATGAACCATCTGATGCAGAGTAAGCTGTACGCTTTGATGGAAAACTGTCCCCCATATATTACCTAAATGTGATCTCTTTATTAAGAATTGTCTGATGTTGAGTATGTTGTGCTCTCTGGATGAAAGCCTGTTCATATTTATTATGTTTAGCAGATGTTTCACCAATGTGACTTGTTTGATGTTGAGTAAGATGTTTCTTCTCACAGAAGCTTTTTCCACATCCATAAGGTTTCTGTCCATTATGCATCGTCTGATGCCGAGTGCGTTGAGTACTCCACCGGAAGGCCTTCCCACATTCATTACATTCATAAGGCTTTTCTCCAGTATGACTTATATGATGTTGAGTAAGCTGGGTGCTCAGGCGGAAGGCTTTCCCACATTCATTACATTCATAAGGTTTCTCTCCCGTATGAATTGTCTGATGTCGAGTAAGCTGTGTCTTCTGGCGGAAGGCCTTCCCACATTTGTTACATTCATAAGGTTTCGCTCCATTATGAATTGTCTGATGCCGAGTACGCTGTGTGTTCCAGCGGAAGGCCTTTCCACATTCATTACATTCGTAGGGTTTCTCTCCAGTATGAATTATTTGATGTTCAGTAAGGTGTGTGATCTGGCGGAAGGCCTTTCCACATTCATTACATTCATAAGGTTTCTCTCCATTATGAATTGTCTGATGTCGACTAAGCTGCGTACTCTGATGAAAGGCCTTACCACATTCACTACATTCATAAGGTTTATCTCCCATATGAATGGCCTGATGTCTAGTGAGTTGTGTGCTTAGGCGGAAGGATTTCCCACATTCATTGCATTCATAAGGTTTCTCTCCAGTATGAATTGTCTGATGTCGAGTAAGCTGTGTTCTTTGACGGAAGGCCTTCCCACATTCATTACATTGATAGGGCTTTTCTCCAGTATGAATTCTGTGATGGTAAGTAAGGGACGATCTATGACTGAAGACTTTCCCACATTCATTACATTCATGGGGTTTTTCTCCAGTGTGAATTGTCTGATGTTCAGCAAGGTGTGCACTTCGACGGAAGGCCTTACCACATCTGATACATTCATAAGGTTTGTCTCCAGTATGGACTGTCTGATGTTGAGTAAGTTGTGTGCTCTGGCGGAAGGCTTTTCCACATTCAGCACATTTATAAGGTTTCTCTCCATTATGACTTGTCTGATGTCTAATTAACTGTGTGCTCAGAGAGGTCTTGCCACAGTCATTAAATTTATGGGGTTTCTGTCCATTAGAAATCCTCTGATGGCAAGTGAGTTGTGTATTTTGACCTAAAGTTTCTCTGCATTCATTATAATTAAAAAGTTTCTCCGCAGTATGAATTCTGTGATGGGAAATAATGGGTGAACTGTGATTGATGGCTCTCTCACATTCATTAGGTTTCTCTCCAGTATGCTTCCTAGAATATTGAATAAGACCTCAATTATAATGGAAAGATTTCTCATATTATTTAAAAGCATGAAATGCCTTTTAGGCAAATTCTATTATATCTACTTAAGGTGAATAATAGCTGAACCTCTTTCTGTTTATATCATATTTATAGAGATTCTTATAGGAACTCTTGGTTGTAGAAAAAGGAATGACCCTAAACAAAAGTTTCTGTTATATTTACTACATTCATGGCTTCTCACTTTTTGAAGTTTTTCTACCTCAGTGGCTTCCCATTACCACTATCATGAAACACAAACTCCTGTTTGGCAAGTAAAACACTTCTCAATATGGCTCCCATTTGCTTTTCTAGCCTTATTCCCTTTCATTATTCCCTTCCAAACACTGTGTCATCCAGCTAAACTGGCTTTTTTAATGTTCCTTACACAACTCCATCTTCAATCTCTGCCTTTGCATAAGCTGTTCCCCATGTCCAAAAGGTACTCCCTCTTCACATCTGTCTCTGAAATTCCCTAGTTTCCTTCAAAATTCAGCTCAAGCTTTACCATCTACATGAAACATTTCCAGATTCCCATTCCCCCCCCCCCACAGCTGCTAGTCTTACCTGCAAAAAAATTACCATTTATTTTATATATACTTATATGCATGTATATAGTCTCCCCAGGTGACAGAAAGTAAGTTCCTTGATGGTAGGGACCATTTTTCTGGTACCCCTAGAACCTGGCACATAGTAAACATTTAATAAATGTTTGGTGATTGTTTCTTCTGAATGATTTTTACTTGCCTACAATGTTTCTCTTCATTACTCTGTTGCCTCTCTAACATGGCATCACATTCCCAAGCTTCTCCCAATTTGAAAACACGTGGATCATCCCTTCTGAATCTTCCCTGGGATGATTCTTCTGTAGAAATAACCAGCTTTACAGCTGATTCCTTGGTTTCAGGTCTAGTCTTCCAATCTGAAAGAAATAAGAAATATTAATGTACATTGTTTCCTCTGCTAGGAAAAAAGAAACTACTCTACATTTAATTCTCACTTCTATGCTTTATTAAGAAAAATTATTGCCAAACATTAAAGCTTAAAACAAATAAGAATACTTCCACCTCACACATACGTAGTAAAATATAGTGTTTAAAAAGCTTTTCATTATTTCTCTCATTTGATCTTCACCACAACATTTGGGCAGCTAGGTGGTAATAAGAATGCCAGGTCTGAAGTCAAAAAGACTCATCTTCCTGAGTTCAAATCTGGCCTCAGATACTTACAGTGTGATTCTGTGCAAATCACTTAACCCTGTTTGCCTCAGTCTGCCTCAGTTCCTCATCTGTAAAATGAAATGGAGAAGGAAATGGCAAACTATTCCAGTATCTTTGCCAAGAAAACCCCAAAGGGATCATGAAAAGTTATACACAAGGTGGGGCAGTTACTATTTTTTTTCCAAAAACTCAGGTTTTGAATGATTTAGTAATTTAGTAATCACATCACTAATAAATGTCAAAGATAGAAATCTAATTGAAGACTATGGTCTCCAAGTCCATTTCTCTTTTCCTATACCATTCTGCCTCCCCACAAAAATGTCAGCACAGTAGAGAGAATGCTAGACTTGGTGTCATGGAGACCTGAGCACAAATCCAGTATCAGACATTTATTAGCTATGTGACCCTGGGTAAGTCATTTAACCACTGTCTGCCTCAGTTTCCTCACCTGTAAATAGGGATGAGAGTAACAGAACCTATCTTCCAGTATTCTAGTGAAGATGAAATGAAATAATGTTCATGAAATATTTTGCAAAATTTAAAACACTACATAAAGACTAGCCACTGTTATTACGAAAGCAAGTAGGCTGGACAGTTACTTTAAAGATCAATGACACAAGGAAAGTCCCCATATATACTAAAATATTGCTATTAACACCTTTTTTGATAGTAAAGAATTAGAAATAAAGCAAGTACCTATCAACTGGGGAATGGTTGAGTCAGTTATGGTAGATGAATAGAATGGAATGATGTTACTGTATGGTAAATAATGACAGATATATGGAATTTAGAAAAACATGGGAAGACATATATAAAATGATGCAGAGTGAAGCAGAAGAAAAACATATGCATAATGACTATGACAATGAAAAGAACAGTAAAAAGATGAATTCAGAGTAACTTTAATGATTAATCTTTGTCTTCGAAAAGAGATAAGAAATATACCCCAGTCCTCTGAGCTGAGATTTGGGAAACAATGGGGATGAAGTATTAGATATAGTCACTGGGAGGGAGAGGGACAGTCTGTACCTGGAAATTAGTAATTAAAAAGATGAAAAAGTGTCAAAACTTATTTTTAAAAGAAATGTACTTAAATATGTATTCTATATTTGTAATTCTGTATTGACTCTCAAAAAGACATGCATATTATTTATATCTGGGCTATAAACATTTGGCCTTTCTTGTGTGTATGGGCAGGCCAAATTCCTTTGAGTAATCACAGATCTCTTCCAAGAGGTTCTGCAATGTTTTGGGGTCTTATACCATCAAAACAGTATCATTCTTAAATAGGACCTCCTATAGCAATATTTGGGGAAGATATGGATGAGAATCACATAGGATGAGCAGGAATCAATGGTCTGTAATCTGCATTGTTGAAAGAGGCTAATGAATCAGTAAGATTACAGATGCATTTAAATACTAAGTATGTGTCATTCTAAACAGCAGAACCAGAAACAACGGGTGAAAATTCAAGAGAAGCCACTTTCAGCTAAACACAAAAGTTAAACATTTCCACAATAAGAACCATCTAATATCAGATAGGCTGCCTCATACATATAATAATGACTAGGCTAGAAGAAATCTTAGGAGTTTCTACAGCCCAACACCTGATTTTTTTCTTTCAATATTTTATCACTCTTTCTTTACATCACTATCACTTCCCACTGACTCCACCCCCAAAGAGCTCTCTCTTGTAACAAGCATCATCATGCTTTGTCATTAATCTTAATAAGTCATAATTAGTCACTGTATTAATCAATGTTCTCAAGTTTTTCAATTTTTTTTACATTATCACAGATAACATATAAATTGTTCTCCTGGCTATGCTAATTTCACTTTGTATTAGTTCATATACGTATTCTCAAATTTCTCTGAATTCCTCAGTCATTATTTCTCATGGCACAGTAAATCAAAGCCCTCACGTCACATCAGCAGTACTGAAACAAAATGCAAACTGGTCTCCCTGCTTTCTTTTTCTTTCCATTTCCGCTCCATTCCACAAATGGCCACCAGATTAATTATTTTATAACATCAACAACTTCAAGTTATACTTCACAAAGATGCATGTCAGCTGGAGGGTTAACAGAAAAGAGCACTTCAATTGGATTCTGAGAGAACTGGGTACAAAGCTTGCCTCTAACACCTACCAGCTATGTAAAACTGAGCAAGTTACTTAACCTCTCTTAGACTCAGTTTCCTAACCTGTAAAAGGCAGATAGGACCTACAGTACTTACATGAGAGGGGTGTTATGTGGTTCAAATGAAATAAAGTACACAAAGCACTCTGCAAACCTAAAATTGTTATATAAATGTCATTTCTACCTAATTATTATGTCACTGCCCTACTCAAAAACCTTCAATGGTTCCCTACTACCTCTGGAATAGAATGCAATCTCCTTAACCAAATATTTAAGGTGTTCAACAACCAGCCCAAACCCACCTTTCCAGGTTAATTTTACCCCTTCATCAAAATGACTAGAGATGGCCCAGGATGCAGTGGGAGATGCTGGCCCTTCTAAGCTAAAGTCTTTCCAGGTTCTCACTTTAAGTGAGGCAATGCCCATTCAGTGAATAGGCCTCTTTAAGAAGTGAGTCAAGAGATGGCCCCTTTAATCAAAAAAAAAAAAAACAAAACAGGAGGGGAAGACGCTCAGGATTGCTTCCCAAAAGAGAAACAGTTACTATTTAGATTCCCTGGGAGTGGGGGGTGGGGGGGGGGGAGGGCGGGTGCCACCGGCTGCCAAAAATAACCATTGAGTGGTGCTTGGGCAGTGACCTAGAGATCCAGAATCAGTTTAACGCTTGGTGTTTGAAAAAGAAATCTAGCCAGTAAACCAATCTGGCCACTAGATCCAGACGGCTCTTGAGGAGAAAGTGAGGCTGATGACTTTGCATAGCTCTCCCTCACTCAAATCAAAGTCAATTGCAACTCACGTCATCATCTCCCTGATGTTATGAGTCCTTTTCGAGAATGAAGGACAAACCACAACCGCACACACAACAATCCACTTCATGTATATGTATGTATATGTATATGTATATGTATATACACAACACATGCATATATGTGTATATATGTAAATACATATTTAGATATAAAAACAGCCAAATTATACAAATTCACAGAACTCAACATTTCATTTTCTGGAGGACTCTATGAATGCTTACCAGTTCTTCACAAACCTGAAATGTACTTACTTATCACCTACAACTGGCAGAAATTTTTTCTTCTACCAAGGTTCAATCTGTGGCCATTTCTGCTATAAAGCCTTCCATAATCCCTCCCCCTGTTATTAAGACTCTCTCTCCTCAAATCCCTTTGCATTTACTTAATTGTGTACTTGCTTAACTTCACCCACTCCCCAACGGAATAGGACAAATTGCTTTGGTTTCATAATTGTATATCCGAAAGTGCCTAGCACAGTACCCCAAACTTAGGCGCTCAATGAATGAATGTTGAATTGCTCTATTGAGGCAAGAAAATGAGTTGATTATGACAGAAGTTTTAAAACAAAAAAAGGACAAGAGGGTGAAGGAATTATTCCAGTGTGAAACTCCTTATCTTGAATGAAGGGGAGATTATGATGAATTTTCACAATACTTTTTGTCATATTAAAGAACTGGAAAAAAAGTGGATAACCATCAGTTGGAGGATGGATGAATAAATTATATATGAATTTAATGGAATTTTATTATACCAAAAGAAATGATGAATAGAAAGTATTCAAAGAAGCAGAAAAAAATTCATATGGACTGATGCAGAGTAAAGTGAGAAGACCTAGGGGAACAATTTATACAATGATTACCAAAAAGGAAAACTTTGAAAGACTTAACTCTAATCAAGTAATGACCAATGGTGACTTCAGAAGACTGATGATTAATGCTTTCCATCTCTTGACAGTGAGGTGATGGACGAGAAGTACTAAATGTGAAATACATTATCAGACACGGACAATGTGTAGTTTTGTTTTGCTTATGTAGTTTTGTTATGCTCTTTTGTTAAAAAGGAAAGCAGTAACAGTGAATGAGGGAAAAATAAAATAGAGAAAAAATTATCAATAAAACATTAGTAAAATACATAGATAAGAGGATAAACAGATTTTGAGGAAAACACAGACAAGAACGACAGTTCTGTTACTATCATGTTAAATCAATAACGTACTTAGTTCACTTTCATGTATAATCGTCTTTTCAGTTCTCTAAATACTAAAAGTTCATGCTTAAATTCATAATAAAGAAAATTTAAAATAAAATCAGTAGCAAGTTTTTCTCCATAGCACCACCACAACACCTTTTGTGTCTGTCCCTTCCTTTTATTCACTCCCATTATCTACTACCTTAGACAAAACCCTCATTATCTGGCACCTGGATCATCATAATCTAATTTAGTCTCCCTGAATCTATTGTCTCCTCTCTCCAAACCAACTTTCACACAGCTGCCAAACTGATATTCCTAAAACAGATTTGACCATGTCACTCCCTCACCCAAAAATCCTAAGGATTTTTGTTGCCTCCAGGATAAAAAATAAAAATCCTGAGACTGGTATTTAAAATCCTCAATGATACCAGTACTACCTACCTTTACAGTCTTAATTTATATTATTCCACTCTATGTGGAATAATATAAATATTCCACTCTATTTCTAGTCAAATTAGCCTACTAGCTGTTCATTATTCACATTGTCTCCCTTCTTTTTCTTGGCAAAGCCCCTCATTCTGAAATGTCCAGCTAGGTGGCAAAGTGGATAGAGTATTTAGCCAGGATTCAAGAAGACCTGAGTTAAAATCCAGCTTCAGGTACTTACTAGCTGTGTGATCTTGGACAAGTCATTTAATCTGTTTCCCTCAAGTTTCGTGAACTGCAAACTGGAAATAATAACAGCACTTACCTTGCAAGGTTACTGTAAGGATCAAATGAGATAGCTGTCAAGTGCTTAGCACAGGGCCTGGCACATAGCAAGCACTATATAAAAGCTTATTTCCTTCCTCCTTCTCTTTCCCAAAGATTCTTAGAAGCCTGAGCTTCCTTCAAAGTACAGCTGAGATATCTCCTCCTACATTAAACTATTCCTGATCCCCGTCCCTCTCATCCCCATTAGTGCTCTGCAGAACTTGGAATTTCTTTGCAGTTGTTTGAACATCCTTTGCATATATTCAGTGGGCCCCCAAGGGAAGATATGCTCCTGAACAGCAGGGATGTTTCTTTTTTGTCTTTGTCTACCTACAGTCTAAAAGTACAGTGCCCTGAACCAAGTAGCTGCTTAATAAATATATGGTGAACTGATTTGATACAGAAAAAGGGCAAATCCAGAACACACTAAGAGATACTTTTTAAAAAAAAAGAGTAGCAACATCATTTCCAAAAAAACACACAAAAGAAAAAGATTTAAGAAGGTATGGAGGTAAATAGGACATTTTTATTTTGTTAAACATACTCTTTTTAAAATGGATGGTTATAGGAAGATTGGTGGGAAAATGGTCACTAAGTATGGTAACTCCAGAGAAAAGTGAAAGTCAACTCAAGACAGCTCTTCCTCTGCAGCCAGAAGCAATGAATGTGGAGACATCACAGAAAAATGATTCACTAAAGTGAAGATGAGACTTAATGAAGACAGCTCATGTCAGATAATTGAGACTTCCCTGTCCCTAAATGAGCTGCTTGCTGCATGAAATGGCTCTCACCTTCTGGGTTTTTACTCACTCACCTGGACAGATCCTTCTTGGGACTTCTCCCTCTGACATCCATGGTGCATCCCCTTGTTCCAACTGGGAGATCACATCTGGTTTGGAAACTTCAAGTCCTGCTCATTGGAAATGGGAAAGTACTAGGGATAGAGAGCCCTTCTCACTTCAGGTAAAAGAGGGCATGCTAGGAAGGTGGAAAGAATGGTACAAAGGACCACTGATTTGTGTTACTGGGTAGTATGGCCAGGGAGATTAAGCAGGGAAGGAAGAGCATAATAGCATGGATTTAGGCTCAGGAAAAGGTTAGTTCGTTTGAATGAATACCTCCCTAGAGTCTGCGAAACTTTTCTTCAAGAATTTCCACTAGAACCTTAAAGGAGAATCTGAAGGAACAGAGAGTGAGAAGATCCTCAGGTATAATACAATCAAACTACCAATACCCAGTTATGAACCGAGAGAAGTAACCTCTTTGAGCTACAAATGACTTAAGCAATCTCTGATCTCTCTCAGCACACCAAATAACTTAATTATTAAAAGAACTTCATAGGATTTAGTAGTAAAGAAAGTAAAAAAATCACTTCGATAGGCACAATCTGCATCAAAGGAAACAGATGTCCATACCAAGGCACAGCAGGTTTTTATAGTTCTCCAACATCACATCCTTGTACAGCTCTTTCTGGGAATGGTCCAGGTGTGCCCACTCTTCCACGGTGAAATCCACAGCCACATCAGTGAATGCCACGGATTCCTGAAGCATCAAACATATTCCTCCTTATCTAAAGACCATTTTTTGAGGCAAGGCAGGAATTGTAAAAAGTGGGTCTAACAAGTTCATGCTTCTGAGTGTTCCAAGTCAAAAGCTTACTGAGTGCCCATTGTATAGCTTATTTTGTACTAAATCCAACAATAACAACTTATTATTTTATTGCAATTTTTAAATATTTCAAAGTACTTTTCTTACAGTAGTTGTCCTCGTATATCCCCACATCCACAATACTTTGCACATGGCAAGTAAATAATAAGTACTTGCTGACTGACTTATTTGATAAACGAAAAAAATGAATCATAAGAAAGCTAAATGAAATGCTCATAGTCATCCAGCTAGTAAAATACCAGGACTGGGATGAATCCAGGTTTTTCTGACTCAAAACCAGTGCTCTTTCCATCATATCAGTCTATCTCTTGTTCTATAGTTCTCACAAATCATTTCCTCAAGGAGTACAATTGAGGCATGCTGAAACTTCCAAATCATACTGTTGATATCGTCAACATACATGTAAGTAAAGGCACAATCATCCACTGTACTCCAAATATTAATTTCAAGTCATACAGTATAATCATTCTCCATTAATAATCAAAATATTATTTCCGAAGAATACCGACCCTTGCAATTTCTTCCTAATTGTATAATTTATACCAACTCAAATCTGTTTATTGTATCAACACCCAACATAGCTTTTTCTCCTTTACCCAAAAGATTTAAGCGTAGCACATATGTATTATCCGTAACCATTCCCATAAATCTATAAGCAGTACTTCCCTTAAATTTATCTACAAATTTTAGCCATCAATAATAATGATAATTAACATTTATATAGTGCCTACCAGGTGCTGGACACTGTGCTAAAGGCTTTACGGCTTATTACCTCATCTGATCCTTCCAACAATCCTGAGAAACAGGTGTTACCATTATCCTCGTTTTACAGATAGGGAAACAGAGGTCAAGAAAATGTCTGAGGCCGCATCTGAACTCAGGTCCGGCCCACTGGCCACTGCACATGGGTCTACCCCTAAAAACCCGGAAGGTAAAAAGGGAAAAGTTACCTGCCCAGCCTGGGCCGGCCAGAACGCCGGGGCCATTCCCTCCTTGTCAAAGCTGCCTCTTCCTGGGAAGGGCAGTCTTTGGAAGACAGGGTGGAGGAGGAGAAGGGCGGCCCGCGCTACAGCTCGCCCACATTCCTGATCAGAGAAGCCTGAGCAGCATTCCCGGAGAAGGGCGTGCTGGAGGCATCGCTGGAAGAAACGAGACGAGCAACTCACGAGGGGCCGGAGGTTTCGTCCTCCCTCCTCAGGCACTGGTCACCACGGGGGAGGCTCAAGCCCTGGCGCGACGAGAGAAACTACTACGACCACCACCTCGGTGACCTCGGGCAAAACGCTTAACCGCAAGAGGCTTCGGTTCCCTCATCTGTAAACTGAAGGACGCAGATTCTCGCCCTTTGAAACCCCTTTCTGCCCTGGGCCTCGTCCCACAAGCACCTGCCAGGCCAGATGCCGAGGTGCAAGAATCCGGGTGCGTCACGGGGCGGAGCGGCCCGGACCGAGGCCCGAGGGCTGCTGGGACGGGCGTGGGCGTAGCTTGGAGTGGCTCCACCACTACCTCGCAACTTGTCGGGTGGGAGGCCTGCCCTTTCTCAGCACTTCCGGCCCCCCCCCCCCCCCGAAATCTCCGCTCCTTACGTTCCGGGACATTTTCCGTGAGCAAAAAAAATTTCTTCAAAATCTTAGGAGGCTTTTGGGAAATGTAGTTTAGGGCATAAGGAGATTTCTGCGCATGCTCGTGCGACCTGGGGCAGTCGCGGAATAGTCTTCGTGTTTCGGATTGACTCGTTAGGCATGCGCGCAAAACTACTTTGTTTCCCGACCTACGTCCCAGTGGAAGAAGCCGCTTTCTTTGAGCTGAGGCGGAGCTCCTGCGGGCTTCTCATGGTTAGCGTTCTCAGGGCAGTCAAAAGTGGAGAGGGTGGCCAGAACTTGCCAGGGCGGGGGCGAGGCGGGGGCGGATGGACGGAAGATCTCTGGCGTCACTTCCGATTCTTCCTGGTTTCTTAGTCGCGTGTCCTTCCCTTCTTCACATCCATGCCCTTCTCCAGTATTGTAGCAGTAGCGCCCAAGAGCCCAGACCCACACAGCTACCCAAATGATTAATGTCAGGTAACTAGTCATTTATTAAGTCCCCGCTCTGCTCAAAGCAGCTTGGCCTAGTGCAGTGAGAGTTGTCCTCCAAATCCAGAAGGCCGCGTGACTCTGGGCTTAATCACTTACCCTCTCGGTGTCCTAGGCCAAGGATGGGGAACCGGCGGCCGCTGCAGCCTTTTGACTGAGTCCAAGTTTTACAGAACAAATCCTTTTATGAAGGGGATTTGTTCTGTCAAGTTTGGATCTAGTCAAAGGGCTGCACTTGAGGACCTAAAGGGCCACATGTGACCTCGAGGCTGCAGGTTCCCCACTCGTGTCCTAGGCAATTCTCCAAGAGAAAGTTAGCAGTAATTAGGGAATGGTAGACCTAGGCAACTGTCTTTACCTGTCAGCCTACTCAAACACCCACTGAACCAATCATTCTCTCTGTAGGGACTTTCCTTTTGCTCCACTGAGAGAAGTCTCCCTAAACCAGAAGAGCACCGGCTACAGGGTGCCACATTGCCAGATCTGCTGCTCACCCGCAACATTAACCACAATGGGACCTTCTTCTAATTGCTTAATTGCTTTTTTAGTAGGCAGGAAGAGAACCAGTAGAGAGGGATGTCCTGAAAACTTAGGTAATGGAGAGTATCAAGGAAGACTGAGTGATCAGCAGTATGGAAGGCTGCAGAGAGGCCAAGGAAAATGAGGATTGAGAAGAGGCATTGGATTTGGTAATTAAGAGATCACTGGTAACTTTGGAGAGAGGCTAACAAGTAGAACAGATTAGATCCACAACATATAGAAACAAATACAGTACCCTAGTATTTAATAAACCAACATACCCAGCCACAGAGAAAAAGACTCTTTATTTGACATAAACTGCTAGAAATACTGAATAGCAGTCTGACAGAAATTAGGTTTAGACACACAATTCACACCATATATTAGGATGACCTTCAAATGCATATATGGCCTAGATATAAAATGTCACATAAATTAGAGAAACAAAGAAGAAATTACCTTTCAGAGCTATGGATGAGGGAAAAGACTTTGTGACCAAACAAAGGATAAAGAGGTTCATTGAGGATAAAATGGACAATTTCAATTATATAACATTTTCTAAAATTGTCAGTGTTTTAAAAGTTGAATTTTGAAAAAGTTTTTGCACAACCAAATCTTTCTTGTTATTGGGGGCGGGGTCGGAGAGAGTTGGGAAGGGAAAAATGCTTAATAATTGAATTAAAAAGAATTAAAAATTTAAAAAATATACATAGAACTTTCTTTTTAGAAAAATGAGAAAGTTCCTAATAGTTTTATGAGAATAGCATAATGCAAGCTCGAGCACAATAAATATCAATTGCTTCTTATTAACATCTATGGAACAGTGGTATTGCCAACACAAGAATCATAAAAGTACACTGTCCTTGCATTATTAAGCAATTAGAAGAAGGTCTCATTGTGGTTAATGTTGGGGGTGAGTGGCAGATCTGGCAATGCGGCACCCTGTAGACGGTGCTCTTCAGGTTTAGGGAGAGTTCTCTCAGTGGAGAAAAGGGAAAGTCCCTACTGATACAATGATTGGTTCAGTGGGTGTTTGAGTAGGCTACTATGCCTCTGGATCTTACCTACCTACTCATCTGGACTATTCCTCCTTTGCGAGATCACCTTCCACATCACACCCCCTTGATGGAGTTCAGGTAGAGTTTTGGCAGGACGTTTCTAAAGAATTACAAAGACTCAGGTCAACTCCAAGCCAGTTGGAAAGATTTATTATAGTTTTGAGGTTTCATGGTCTGGTGAACAGCTAAATCCCTTAGAGGAATTAGCAACTTCAGTAAGGCAAGACATAAATTTTACAGAAAATATGATGCTGATTACAAGTCAAAATTTACATACAATATAGGAATATGATTAATATTAAAAAGGCAGGAGGAGTTTGTTAGGGGATTAGGTAATGGAGGAGGGGTCCTAGCCTCAGTAGAACTGCACAGGTGCTATTGTAGGGTGAGCCCCTTCTACGGTTTGGTGGTCAAGCATCCTGCTCTACATCCCGATAGTGGTGTCTTCTGATTGGCTAGCTATTGTGGTCCTTTCTGGTCCAGATGGATAGTTAGGTATTGTGGTCGAATACAAGAACACACCCGTTTCTGTGGGAATGGGTCTGGGGACAGTGGTTGGGATCCCATCATATGGACACACTTGCTGCTTTTGTGGGAACTAAGAGTTCAGGGACACACCTGTTCTTCTAGTGAGCAGTGAGGCATAATTTAGGACATTAGCTGACAAGACCTAGGTAGGTACAGTGGGGCATATAATGAAGTTAGAATATTGGGGCTAGGGGCAGCTCTATTAGGACTCCATCGCTCCAACCGTAGGTGTCTCTTAGGTTAATGTCCTGAGTCTTCCTTTCTTCTCTCTCTATATTACTTCATTTAGTGATCTCATCAGCTCATGGATTTAATTACCATCCTTATGCTGATGGCTCTGAAGTCTGCCTATCCTGCCCCACTCTCTCTGTTGTCCTCCAATCTCAAATCTCCAATTGCATTTCAGACATCTTGAATTGAATATCCCGTAAACATCCTAAACTCAGTCTGTCAACCTGCCCTTCAGACTTACAACCTAGGAATTATCCTGAATTCCTCACTATTTCTCACCCCCTGTATCCAATCTTTTGCCAAGGACTGTCAATTTCATCTTTTCAGCATTTCTCATTGTAACAATGTTGCTAGCAGCTGTTTTGGGAGTGAAAGACTAAGAATGAGCACACAGAAGGCTGCTAGCACGGGTTCTTTGATCTGCTTTTCTGAGGAAAGCAACTTTAAGGGGTTAACAAACTCAGTTTAATATATCATTCACTTAGTTCAGGGGAAAAAGATCAGCCTCCTGAACTTCAGGGCAAATACAAACAGAAATTACAAGCATACATTATAAACAGAGTAAATAACACAAACCAGTCTATCCATAGCAATACATAGTTACCAGAGAAGCACCAACATCTCTCTGGTTATCAAAACCGGAAAGGTTGAGGGGGGTGGGGCGGGCTGGTGTTTCAATGGCTTGCCCAGAGTCTTGTCACACTTTCAGTGAGTGTACCCCCAAAAGTGAAACACCAATCTTCCAACACATATACTCTGCTCAGGACCCTGGGAGCTGGGGCCAACTTAGCATTTAGGGTGTGGGAAAATTCCTCAACCACCAGCACCACATCATATGCAAATCAATGACTCCTGGTTGTCTTAGTGCTGAGAAACACTTGCCCCGTTCAAACAAAGGCCAGACTCATTGAAGACACCTGACAGCCCTAGCATCCCAAAAGAGGAACAGCAAAAAATCCTGCCCTGATTACCATTACACTCATAAATGCCCCTGTTCTCTCCTCTGACACTGCCATCACTCTAGTATAAGGCCTTATCACCTCATGCTTGGATTACTACAGTAGCCTGCTGGTAGGTCTCCCTGCAAAACCAATCCATCCTCTGTTCAGCTACTAAAGTGATGTCTCATAATGTCAAATGCACACACACACCACCCAGTAAACCCCAGTGGTTTCCTTTTGTATCTGATATCAAATGCACAATGCTCTATTTGGCTTTAAAAGTCCTTCATAACTAGCCTCCTCCTTCCTTTCCAGTTTTCTTACACTTTACTTCCTGCCAGATACTGTTTGATCCAGTGACACTGGCCTCCTTGCTGTTCAATGAACAAGATGCTTCATCTCTCACTTCCAGGCACATACTCTGACTGTCCTCAGTGCCTACAATACTTCTCTCCTCTGCTCTGACTACTCACCTCCCTAGCTTCTTTTAAGTTCCAGCTAAAATCCTGCCTTCTATAGGAAGTCTTCCCCAACCCCTCTTAATTCCAGTGCCTTCTCTCTGTCAGTTATTTACTATTAAACCTGTATGTAGGCAGAGGATTCTGGGAAGATGGCAGAGTAGGTCAGAAAATTCCAAGCTCTCAAGATTTTCCCTCACCAAAGAGTTAAAGTAGCATCTTAGAGCAAAGTGTGGGTGGAGACAAGAATAGGGGCAGAACCAGGATCTTCCTAGGACAATTTGAAAAGATCCAAAGTTTGGTCACTTCCAGGAATTAACACCTCCAGGCTAGGTTCCGTTTTAACCACAAGTGGCAAGCCCTCAGGGTAGCTGGTTTGAGAGGCTGCCTGGGCCCCGGCGACAGGAACTTTTCACCCTGGGATAGTGAGGAGAGTTGGGCGTTTGAGCGCAGGAAGATTGAGGGCCCCTCTGCTGATGAGGAACGCCAGACCCAGGTGTGCTGCAAAGAGTGGTAGGGGCGAGAAGGAACCAGCACACACCCTGTGAGTGCAGAAGCAATGGGGCAGAAAGCCCCTGGCTGTGGGCACTTACAGGATGTTGGAGGTTTGGCTTTGGTTCCAGGCTAGAGGGAAGAGCTGAAGATCTGGGGCAAGAGGCACCATTTCCCATACCCCAGGGCTAGAGGTGTTTACAGAGATCAAGCTATTACCACAAAAAATACACAGGCAAAGAAGAGAGAATCCAACCATAGAAACCTATTATAGGAATAGAGATGACCAGGGTACTTCTTCAGAGGAGGATACTGAAGTAAGGAAATCCCCAAAGAGTAATGTCAAGTGGTCACTTGCCCAAAAAGAATTTATAGAAGATCTTAAAAAATATTTTAAAAATCAAATGACAGAGATGGAGGAAAAACTAAGAAAATAAAAATAATCTGAGAAAAATAAGAAGGTCATGAAAGGAAAATCAACCCATTGGAAAAGGAGATCCAGAATCTCAATGAGGAAAATATCTTGAAAATTATTGGTCAAAGTGAAGCCAGTGAAATTATAAGAGATCAAGAAATAATTAAACAAAACATGAACAATGAAAAAATAGAAAAGAAAGTGAAACATTTTCTAAGGAAAACAACAGATTTGGAGAATAGATCAAGAAGAGAAAATATAAAAATAATCAGACTAACTGAAAGTTATGATCAAAAACAGAATCTTGATACAATAATACAAGAACTAGTTAAAGAAAATTATCCTGAAGCATTAGAACAAGTCAGGGAAGTAGAAATAGAAAAAAAATCATGAAACACCACATAAAAGAGCCTATGAGGAAAACTCCTGGGAATATCATAGTCAAATTCCAAAACCCCCAGATCAAGGATCAAATAATAAAAGCATCAAGATTAAAACAATTTAAATATGATGGTGCCACGATTAGAATTACACAAGACCTAGCAACAGAGACATTAAAGGACCACAGGTCTTGAAACACAATATATCAAGGAGCAAAAGACCTGGGGCTCCAGCCGAAGACATCATACCCTACAAGTTTAAGTATTATCTTGAATGAAAAGAAAAATGGACATTTGATAAACTCTCAGACTTTCAAGACTTTGTTAAAAAAAAATACTGAACTTAATAGAAAATTCAACATACAAGAACCAAGAGAAACAAAGTACAAACCAAAGAGTGACTATAAGGGATTCATAAGGACAGACTGTTTACCTTTTACATAACATAAAATGTAAAATGTATGTCTAAGATTCTTATTAATAATTGGCCAGCTCATAAGAAAGAGGGTGGGGTGAGTAGGGGGGGGGGGTAGAGCCAAGATGGCAGCTGGAAAGCAGGGACTGCAGTGACCTCCCTGCCAAGTCCCTCCAAAAACCTATTAAAAAATGGCTCTGAACCAATTCTAGAGCTGCAGGACACACAAAATAGCAGAGGGATGCAGGGCTCCAACCCAGGACAGCCTAGATGGTGTCTGGGTAAGGTCTTTCGTGCATGGAGCTGGGAGGGGAGCAGAGGTGGGGCAGCTACAGAACTACAGCTGCAGTTGCTTCTGGCCCCAGGCCCACCTGGTAGAAGGAATTAAGTGGCAGATCAGAGCAGGAGTGAAGAGCCTGCTGAAGATCTAAGTCCAGTCCTGGTTGGGGTTCTTGGGGAAGGAGGAGTGCTGGTGTGGAAGCGCATCCGCCCAAGCTTGGAACATAGAACTCTTTACAAGCAGGCATACCCTGCTGAAAAACTCAAGGGTCAAGTAAGTTGGCTGGGAACATGGCTGGGCAGCAAAAACACACCCAGATTCAGTCTCAGACTTTGGAATCTTTCTTTGGTGACAAAGAAGACCAAAACATACAGCCAAAAGAAGTCAACAAAGTCAAAGAGCCTACAACAAAAGCCTCTAAGAAAAACATGAACTGGTCTCAGGCCATGGAACAGCTCA
>CM053625.1:291775246-291801556 GCA_028646595.1 Phalanger gymnotis
GGAATAGATTAGGAAGAAGCAAAATATAGTTAGTCTTTCACAACATGAGTATTGTGGAAGGGTTATACATAATGATATGCATGTGGCCCATGTTGAATTGCTTGACTTCTTAGGGAGGGTGGGTGGGAAGGTAAGAGGGGAGAGAATTTGGAACTCAAAGCTTTAAAAAAAAAAAAGGTTTTGTGTGCAACTAGAAGATAAGATACACAGGCAATGGGGCATAGAAATTTATCTTGCCCTACAAGAAAGGAAGGGTAAAGGGGATGGGAGGGGAGTGGGGTGACAGAAGGGAGGGCTGACTGGGGAACAGGGAAACCAGAATATATGCCATCTTGGAGTGGGGGGGAGGGTAGAAATGGAGAGAAAATTTGTAATTCAAACTTGTGAAAATCAATGCTGAAAACTAAATATATTAGATAAAAAAAATTTAAAAAAAGAAATAGGGTAGGGTAAACCTGACTATGATATGAATTTAAGAAGTAAAACCATTTAGAAACAGCTAAAAAGAGTATTTTATACAGAAGAGGTGCAAGAGGAAGAAAGGATATAGGAATTAGATGGGGGAGGAGGGCTGGTAGTTCTGGTAACCTACTTTCATTGGGAATGGATGCAAGAGGGAAAAATACATATATATTTAGAAGAGTATAAAAGTCTAAATTTAGAAGAAATAAAATGGTAGGGGTATAGTGAGAGGGAAGAGGACAAGGGAGGGATTTTTAGAGGGGAGAATGAGGTAATAGGTAAAAGAGGAGTATAGAAGGGTGTTTAGATTTATGGGAATGGGAGGATAGGGGAGGGATTCTTGGAGGGGGTTAAGCAAGTAATAGGAGAGCAAGGTGGTCTGTAGAAGTAAAGTAGAGGAATCAGGAGGGATAGGAAACAAGATATACACAAATATAAAAACAAAGATCAAGAGTAGAGTGTTGGGAAAATATGTGTGTGTGTGTGTGTGTGTGTATGTATGTATGTATATATAGGTATAGAGAAAACTATTGTAGCCTTCGGTGGGGGGGGGGAGAACAAAGTAAAAAAGTGCACAGCAGAGAACAAAAGAAAACTCACAAGGAAGCAAAGAAAAGATGGACAATTCTCAAAACAACATGTATTATTTATCATACAGGCTTTCTTGAAATGAAAATCTATTGTTACCTGTTTTGAATCCTCTTATGCTCTTGTATGCACACGACATGCTTTTTTCCCTTTCTTTGTATTTAAGTTTCAATATTTAAGTTTATATGTTTTCTTTCTTTTCTTGATTCTGTATTTGTGTTCTGGTCCTTGAGTCTAAAATAAAATTAAATCTTAAAAAAAAAAAACCCTGTCTGTAGCTTGTTTGCTGTTTCCCCCATTAGACTATAAGCTCCTTGAGAGAGCTTCATTTTATAACCCCTGCTTAGCACAGTACCTGGCACATAGTGGGCACTTAATGAGTGTTTATTGCTTGCTAGGTCCCCTTCCCACTTTTTTTAAAACATCATTTCCTTTGAAATTTCAAACCTTTTGTCCCTCTAGATGAGGAAGTAGTAATACTTTTTTTTCTAGTTCAATAAAGTAATGTGTTGGCAGTTTAATTGGTATGACGCTGGTGACAATGAAAAACCTGAGACAAAGTTTATGGGTAATTGATAATCTATTAATTAGGTTAGCTAATAATAAATTGACAGTCAGTTGTTTTTCTTGGTGACCAAAGGAGACATTGAATATCTTAAATATTTTTCTGAAAGGAAATGCCCCTGACAGGAAAAATCAACCCTGATTGATGTACATTTAAATGAGGAGGTAGGCTAAAAGTCTTCAGCCCTCTCTATGAGAATATTGCTTGATATAGCTGCTTCCAGGAGTCTGGACAGATGAATCCATCTCCACCTAGAACACTCAGGTTGGTTTTCTCCTTTATGAGCTAGGTCACTCTAAACTTGAGTGGAGGGGTACAAGGACATTGGCTTATTTCAAAAGCAAGAATTCACCTAGATTAGATTCCATTTACACTCTAAACAGAAATAAGGTCTCCTAGTTGGGCAGGATCCTGCCCAAGATAGAGTACCATGTACCCTGAGTATTAGGGCAATCTCGTCTATCAGTCATGCCTTTCAGAGACTGTCTGACTTACCTACTTGGGCTGGTCCCTGAACAAGGAAATAAAGGGGGAAAAGCCTTAATTCCAATTTGATAATTGGTTGTTAATATAATTTCAAAATAATAAGTTTTCTTATACTGAATAAATTAATGTAGGGACTAACATTTTTATTATATTAGATCAGTCTACCCATGGATATGGGTATATAAAAGAGATGTTAAGAAAGTAGAAACAGGACTTGATATCTAATTGGATATGAGCACTGAGAGTGAGAAGTGGAGGATAACAACTAAATCATGAGCCTGAGTGGTGGTTGGATGCAGATACCAACAAAATAAAAGGGAAGAGAAGAGGATTAGAGTGGGGGAGGAGATCATGAGTTCAGTTTTGGATCTGTTACATTTAAGATATCTACAGCACATCCAGTTTGAGATTATGTCTAATGGGTAGTTGGAGATGAGAAAGTGGAGTTGGAGAGAGTCTAAGGCTGGACAAGTAGAAGAGTCATCTGCATAGACATGATTAGTGAAACCTTGAGAGGGAGAAGAAATCACAGGACAGAGTCCTGGAATACACTTAGCAAGCGTGAGCTGAATGAGGATCCAGCGTAAGAAACAGAGAAGAAAAGTCAGTTAAGAGAGCCATAGAAGAGCAATGTCACAAAATGCCAAAGAAGAAATTATCAAGAAGAGACTGAGAATATCAAAGGCTTCAAAGAGGAGAGTGATGAGGATTGAGAAAAGGCCATTAATCTGACAGAGATCATTAGTAATTCTGAAGAGAGCAATGTCAGTAGAATGATGACATCAAAATTAGAGTGGGAAGAGTTAGGAAGAGTGATAGGGAAGGAAGTGAAGGCACTTGTTGTAAACGGCCTTCTCAAGAAGTTTAACTGAAAAAGGGAGGCAACTACAGGACAATAGCCAACCCAGAAGGACAGATCAAGTTAGGGTTTTTTGAGGATAGAGTTGACATAGGAATCTTTGTAGGCAGTAGAGAAGCAGCCAGAAAATGGTTAAAGATTAATGGGACAGTAAAAATAATTGAGGGGAGGGAGAGAATGGTACCTTCTAGAAAATGCAGGATAGATCACTTATGTATGTAGAGGGATTATATTTCAATTTCACCAGAAACCCAAATGCACTACCACTAAGATCTTGAATTTTGAAATTTTTCTGTGATCATAACCTCTTGTCCTTCCATTCCTCTCTCTAGCTTATTCTTAAATATATTTTTAGTGACTACAGGGAAGTAGTCCTGGGACTGGTGGAAAGGCAGGCTAGGAATCCAGGATTCCTGGTTCCTGTGAAGATGAGAGGTTGGGGGAAATAGCAAGATCTGCCTGAAATGAAAAAAGAAGGTGAAGGAAGGATGGATGATTTGAGCTGGCAGCAGCTAGCCTCTCACTCAAGGTTCCACACCCTCTGTCTGATCAGTTTCTTGCCCATATAGGTCCCAGGCTTTCTGGGAAATGGAGTCTGGTGGGCAGAGGAGTTTTCAGTGCATGCCTAAAGAGAAGGCTGCACAAAGAATGGGGTTGATGAGTCTGCTTCTTTTCTGGTTCTCCAGGGCCTTAGACCTTATAGCCAGTGAGCTTCTTTATTCTCTCATCAGCTCCATAGACTCGCTTCCTTCCCTCCCAGTCCCTGCTTTTGAACCAGGTGGGGACTCCTGTACCCAGAGATGCATTGTTGGGATGTCACCAGTTCTTCAGCTTCAGGACTGGTGGCCAGTCTTGTAGCCCTGGGAGCAGGAGTTCAGGGTCTCTTTTAAAGGTCAGTTTTTGCTCCTAGTCTGATCTGAGGGTACAGGTTTGAGTATCTCTGCCTTTAGGAAAGAAGGATGCAGTTGATTGAGATATTCAGTATCCTTTGTTCCTTTTATTCTCTAGAGATGGTGCTGACACCCCAAGCAGCAGAGTC
The DNA here is from genome assembly GCA_028646595.1 of Phalanger gymnotis. Taxonomy (NCBI): domain Eukaryota; kingdom Metazoa; phylum Chordata; class Mammalia; order Diprotodontia; family Phalangeridae; genus Phalanger; species Phalanger gymnotis. The sequence continues at coordinate 291,779,246 of CM053625.1, forward strand.
TGCCCACCTCTCTCTCATGACATTCTGATTCCTACCCCTTTGGGGAATGGGGATAGAGAGATTTCTGCCCCTTTGTTCTGACAAGTACAAAGGAAAGACAGCTAGTCCTGGCCAAGGTTCAGTTTTACACCCCAGCTCTGCCTTCTGAAGACACAGTAATGAGAAATAACAGTGAGGAGGAAGAGAAGGAAGAGGGAATGGCCCCTCCCCTACTGGCATCTTGGGCCTGCCAGGTAAGTTGGAATTTCCTCTCCTGAAATGGTTCTATGGTCCACAGAAGAAATTCAGACAATGCAGGGAAGGACCTTATCCAGGGTCCTACAAGTAAGTAGCAGAACCAGGAGTCAGAATCTAGTGCTAGTTTCACTAGGTCGCTGCCTCCTGAAGTGATACATTCCATAGAGAACTCCTCTACTTGCTTAGTATCCCGTTCTTCTCCATCCAAATTTCATTTATCAGTTTGTCAAATCATCTACATTCCCAGAATGTTCAGAGCTGGGGGCTATGAAAAATACCAAAAAAGTATAGTGATTTTTCATTTTATTTGTTTTTATTCTGAACTTAACAAACACCAAATAAAATGACTATTTCCCTGTGGTAGAATAGGATTCTACATAGTGAAATGATCTAAGATTTTTAAGTGCCTTCTGCCTTAATACCTGCAAATACCATGAGTAGCATAATCCCCATTTAACAGAAGGAAATGGATTCACAGAGAGAAAGTGATTTGTTTAAGGTCATATGAGTTGGAGTCAGAATTTGGAACACTCCAAAAGTCCACTTGCATTTTACAAGTATCAGGACAAGCATTATGGAGAAGGAACCTTTTGTAGACTTTTCTGGTAGTGTCTGATTTTTTTCCTAGATATAAATATTTTCTCCTCCAGCTGGTTTAGGGGTTCAACTGGGGGCAACAAGACTTAAAGACGAAAAAGAAATAATATTTGTTCCCAAGAAGCTTACATTCATCTTTGGGGAAATAATATGTACACAGACAAGCTACAAACAAAGGGAGATGGTAAGAACATTATATTTGGTGGTTCAAAACAGATTTTATTCAGTAGGTAGCTTTTGACTTTCTGATCTTCCCAGTCCTCACCTTTTACTTGTTTTTCTCCCTTACAAACCATGGTGCATTTGAGAGTTTACGAGTAAAAATGAGTTGCACTCCCTGGGAGAGAGTGTGTAAGGTTGATCTATAGAGTCAGAGGCAGGTGGAAAGTGCTGAACTTAAAGCCAGTAGACTTTGGTTTTAGACCCAACTCTGATATTTAATTAGCTTGTGACTGATTTATTATTTATAAAATAGGGGTAATAAATATTTTTACTGCCTCCTCATGCTTTGAGAAAATTGTTTCGTAATTCAAAAAGTACAATGTAAGTATGTCATTTTTCTAGGTTTTTATATTTTTGCACTCTTCAAAATCCAGGATAAAATGAAGCACATAATAGGTACTCAATAAATATTTGATTTGTGATATTCAGAAGCCCAAACTCTGTGAGAAACACCTCTTTAGTTCTTACTAACTTCACCTGTCCCTCCAGAGATGATCCCTAGATAAGCAGGAATGTATATGGTGTTTCAGGAATCAGTGACATTTAGTGACGTGGCTGTAGATTTCACCCAGGAGGAGTGGGATCACCTGGATTTATCCCAGAAGAAGTTGTACAAGGATGTGATGCTGGAGAACTATAGGAATTTGGTCTGCCTGGGTAAGGACTGCTCTCCTTCATGACTCAAAATCTTCCCATCTGTAGTTTCCTTTCTTAGTAAACACCATGAAGTGTTTATGCATCATTGTTTGGCTACAAAGACTGAGACTGGAAATTCTTTTCAGTCCAGTAACAGGATCCCTGCTACCCATACCTAGATCTTTGCTTTACTTGACTGGGCATGCTTTTGTTGCCCCTAAGGTTATATATTCCCCATTTTTCATTTCCTTAGGTCAAAGACTGTCTTGAAGTTTCATTGTAAATACTTCAATACAAAAAAGTTCCCATGCCTTTGGCAGAGTAGATCAAAAGAATGTATTTTCAATGTGAGTCCAAATCCACTTCAGGACATACCCGCGTACTTTCCAGGAACACAATACATTCCTGCTTGAGGTCCTTTGTTATCACCCTTTAAGACTGGTGCTCCTTCTTTCTTTTTCCAATGAGTAGGACTTACAGCGTCCAAGCCAGATCTGATCTGCCAGTTGGAACAAGGTAAAGCACCTTGGATCCACAAGGAAGAGATCCCAAAAGTCACCTGCCCAGGTGAGTGATTTGAAAGGGGGATATATGTTTAAAATGAGTGAGCGCTCTTCAAAGCTACCCAGGCCTAAAGAGCTGAGGGTAACTGATATGAGATAGTTTACAAAATCTTATCTATACCTCAATAAAACACTCCTCTGAACTCTCCATTTAGTCAGTCAGTCAATCAACATTTAAGTACCTGCTATGCACCAGACACCATGCTAAACACTGGGGATGGGAAGGAAGGCAAAAGATAGTCCCTGCCCCTAAGGAACTTACTGTCTAATGGGAGAAATGACACACAAGAAAGCTGAAGAGGTAGGAGGAGTGAGAGGTGTGGTAGTCCAGAGAAATGCTCGTTGGAAAATGAAGAAATGACAGTCCTGGAGGTCCTCCTAAAATGGAGGTTCTTGGAGGAGCTCTCCACCCCTCCAGTGTGAGGGAAGGAGGGACCCCAGGTGTAAAGGGCTCAGAGGAGGTATGAGTTCCAAGGCTTAAATGATCTTGGATGAAGAGGGTCCTGGGGCATGATGAGGAAGAGAAGTCCAGACTACTTTCTTTAGAATTGCCTTATCCATAGGAACTATTCTCTTGCTTTTAATCTGTATTGCTGTAGGGCTTTCAAAAAGATCACATCAGTTACTAAGTTCAAATCTTTTTACCCAGAGATCCTACATCTAAGATCATTTCCTCAAGGAAGTTAATTACAGCAGTAAAAGATAGATATGTATAAATATAGTTGTGGCAGTATTTTTTGTAATGACAAAAAGCCAGATGCATAGAGGGTGACCCATGATTGGGGAAATGGCAAAAGAATGTTATTGCACTAAAAGGAATAATAATAAATAGGAATAATTTAAAGATATATTAGAAGAGCTGTATGAAATGGTATACAGTGAAGAAAATAGCACCAAAGGACTATTCACAATTGCTACAATATAAGTAAAGGCAGCAAAATTCGGGTCAAATAGAGTAGACAACATTGCTAACATACTGTCAGAGTTTTAACATCCTTATTTTCTGTTAAGAAAGTACAAATATGGAAAATAGTATGAACCTGAATGTGCTGTTGGACTGTTTTGATTAACATTTCATGAAATATACTTTGTGGGTATGTTGTCTGGGAGGTTTCTTATCTAATTTTTTAAAATTTTAAATGTTATTTTTATTGATAGCTTCTGTTCTTATATCACACTCATTTCTGAACATATCCCTGCTCCCTCAGGGAGCCATCCCTTGTAAGCAAGATTAAAAAAGAAAGAGGGAAACTTGCAGTTGAGCAAAACTAACTGGTGAATCAAATTTTGTCTGATACTATATGTAATATTCCATGTCCCTACTCTCCATGTCTGCAAAGAGCATAGGTCAGGCATTTTTTTTTTCAGTTCTAGGGATAAGTTTGGTTATTATAATTATATAACTTTTAGGGATTTTTTTGTTATTCCTTCATTTACATTGTTGTAGTTGTTGTGTATGTTGTTTTCTTGATTATGCTAGATGTGGGCCTGGGGAAGGGGAGAAGAGATCAATCAATAAATAACTCATATATTTGACATCAACAGAAATAAAGAGAAGATTGAGAAGATGAATCCTTTGATTATAGCTGTAAAATAGGAAGCAAATGAGGCTGGGGAAATAGGGAAGAGCAGACAGTCTTAAAGCAATGTAACTAGGAAATGTAGGAAAAGGTTAAAAAAAAACCTTTTAAAAGTTTATAGAGGTAGAACTGTTCTTTAAGCCAGGTTTAATGATGTGTTTGTGTCTCAGTACTTGTAAAACCCAAGATCTGAACTTTTTCTAGAGTTGTAGGTGTTTGTCTAGTAAATGTATAAGGCTGGGATTGGACTTATTTAATAAGCAAAGGGAGGTAAAGTTTACATTTTACTTACAGACCCATATTTGACATGTAGTTATCCATCACAATGGCCCTACTGCTGGACATTTGTCAATGTAATCAAACTGTGGGCAAATCCTGTCTAACTTTCCATAACCAATTTAGTAATCTCTCTATATCATTCTCTTCCTAGTAATTAAATATTTAAATTTCAGTGAATTTACTCCATGCATGGAGTGCTGAAATAAGAATGAAAATCAAAATTACTAGACTTACGTTTGAGTCTTTCTTTTGATACTTATTTGTGAGAATGTGAACAAGTCATTTCAGCTCTCTTGGCTTCAGTTTCCTCATCTATAAAATTAACGGGTTAAACTAGTTGATCTCTACTTCTCTTCCAGGTCTAACATTCTTGTAATTTTGTGAGAGAAACCTCCTGACTTTGTACAGTTCTGAAAGTTAAGAGTACAGGTTCCCAATCTGTGGGCTATGGGCCCAGAGGACTCTGTGGGTTTCTTATAAGGGATCCAAAAATCTACAATAGGCATTGTAATCAACTAGTGGATCCTAATTATAAAACTATTATCATGTGAGGTTCTTTGAATTTTTTGACATTAAATACTTGGTCATAATATTCAAAAGGGTCATAGCACACAACTTACTTGACACCAGAGTGGAAATATGCATCTTTTAGGTTGAGTTGTAAGTAGTCTCCCATTAGCGTTTGTTTGTTACTTCTAGTTAAGAGTTAGAGTTAAATTTAGAGTTTGGGAGATATTGTATCTTGTCACTTCATAGAAAAGAAAAATGGCATAGCGGGAAGAGTGATGGTTTGGGAGTCAGCAGACCTAAATTCAAATCAAAGCTCTGCCTGTATTACCTTAGGCATGTAACCTTTCTGGGCCTCAGTTTCCTCATCTGTAAAATGAAGGGTTCAGACTAGATTTTAAGATTACTTCTGGCTCTAAATGTATGTTCTTATGACCTTTATTAGTTCCCACATTTTGACACTAAATTGCTTTGACCTGGAATCTCATAATCTAGCAAATATACTACTTCACAAGATTTACGTACTTCACAAGATTATTGTGAAAACCAAATGATAGCAAAATGTGAATGCTTTTTATATATACATACATATATATGTGTGTATATAATTGTATAGCTGTATTATAGCATCATCATTCCTTCAGTTAATGTTTAACACCCTTTTTTCTTGATGGAGACAAAAGACATGACTAATTATACAGCAGTTTCTTTTCTCATAGCAAAGGGAAAGCATGGTTGAGGGGATGGCCAGTAATTTATGGTTTTATTTCTTTCAGGTTGGGAAACTAGGCCTAAAACCAAGAAGTCTACCAAAAAACTGGACATTTCCATAGAAAAATCATCTCAAGGAAGATCCACAAAGGATAGTTCCCATATTTCCAATTTGGAAGAAGTTTGGAAATGTAATGCCACTTTAGAGAAGCATAAGAAGAAACATTCCAGGCAAGTTAAAATCACCCCAAGAAAAACTGGTGTACCAGAAGCTTCAGATTCAATCCTTTGTTTACTGTTGATGGCCCTATGGGAAAATAACTACTTAAATATTATATTGTTTTACATACATGTTTATGTGTGCATACATTTGTTTTACATATTTGTGTATATATGTGCATGTACATATATATATCTACATATGCCTACATATATATGTGTATGCACGTGATTACTTCAGATGGCATTCCAAACTAAGGAAATCAAATAGAATTGACTCAAAGAATAATTTATTGTAAGAATAATAAATATTTCAATTATTATTCAGATAAATTCCCCCTCTTTGCATACCATATTAGCATACAACTTTTTGAATGTAATGAATGTGGCAAAACCTAAAATGACATGTCATCTCTCTTGCTTACCATTACAGAATTTGTACTGGAGAGAAGCTTTACAAATGTAATCAACGTGAGAAGGCCTTTCATCATAACACTCACCTTACTCGACACCAAAGAGTTCATACTGGAGAGAAACTTTATGAATGTAATGAATGTGGGAAGGCATTTAGTCGTAACACAAACCTTACACAACATCAGAGAATTCATACTGGAGAAAAACCTTATGGGTGTACTGATTGTGGAAAGACATTTATATTGAGGTCAAAACTTACTCGACACCAAATGATGCATACTGCAGAAAAACCCTATAAATGTAATCAATGTGATAGATCTTATATTGAGAAATGTTCTCTTACTTACCATAAGCGAATTCATACTGGAGAGAAACCTTATGAATGTAATGAATGTGGGAAGGCATTTGTCCTGAGGACAAGACTTACTCAACATCAAATGCTACATACTAGAGAGAAACCCCATAAATGTAATCAATGTGATAAAACTTTTAATAGCAACTCTTCTCTTGCTTACCATAAGAAAATTCATACTGGAGAGAAGCTTTATAAATGTAATGCATGTGGGAAGGCTTTTCACAAGAACACATGCCTTATTCAACACCAGAGTATTCATACTGGAGAGAAACCTTATAAGTGTAGTGAATGTGGCAGAGCCTTCCGCCTGAATACTTACCTTATTCAACATCAAAGAATTCATACCGGAGAGAAACCCTACCAATGTAGCATGTGTGAGAAAGCCTTCTTTCGGAAGTCATCACTTATTTGTCATCACACATTTCATACTAAAGAGTAACCCTATAAATGTAATGACTGTGGCAAAGTTTTCACTGATAAATAATCCCTGTCTTATCATTACAAAAGTCATATAAGAGAGAAACCATATGAATGTAGTCGAGTGTGGAAATACTTTTTGTCATCCCTTGCAACTTGTCAAGCATCAGAAAATTCAATGGAAAAAAAAACTATGAATATAAGGTTTTCAGCAAAAACATTAATCATACTGAAAATGAGAGAATTCATACTGAATCATGAATCACGAAGCCTCTCACTGTCTAATTTAGCGCATTGAATGTTTCAAAGCCTTCTTATCTCCTTGAGCTCTCTCACAGGTTCTACCATGTTGGAAAGGCTTCAGGTGTGGCCTCCCTGCTGCCTGGGTACATCAGAGAACCAATTTAAATGACAGAAATGATTAGATTGATACTAAGGCATCTGAGTTACTATAATAAGCTGTAAGTGGGGAAGATCTTGTTGTTTTGATCTGAATTTGTAGTCACTCCATGGCCCAAGCCAGAGTTAAATTAGTGCTTGAAATTGTCATGTGTGTAAGATTCAGATCTTTCAGAATATGAGTATTATTAGAAAAATGTAAAGAAGCTTATGAAACAAAGATATAAATCTATTAAGTTGTGAGGTTACAGTCAGGAACCTCTTTTGTTTCTTTTAAAGAATAGGACTTTAGTACAATCAGTTATATTACTGGAAAGTAACTTGTGAGCTATCTTGTGTTACTTTAACATGAATCTGATTTTGCTTATGTTTGTTATTTAATCTGGGATTAGAAGCCATCAGTACAGTATGTTCTGAAATGCATGTAAACTATTTAAGTGTCACTTTAAAAATGTTCCCATTTTGGAAAGGGCTTCTAAAGAACAGTAGTCTGTTTTTATGTCCATTTGAACAGGGTTAATAACGGAATATGTTTTATTATAGGCAACTTTTCATGTAAGCTGTTCTCTATATATAATTTGGTATTATTATATTTACACACCCTATCCGTAGTCTTTTGTTGTTTCTTACCAAGCATCCTAAAGCAGATTCATTTGTGTAATGTTGAACCTAGAGATGAAAAAAAAAGCATTTACTTACCATGAGTACTGGTAGCTATGTGTTCACATATAGGAAAAGATCCTTAAAATATCTCCTCGTCCTACAAGGAAAATTAGCAGGAGTGGAAAGTTTTAAGGAAGTAACAATGTGAAATGATTTATATGTCAAATAAATGATTCTAGCAGGATATATATGCCTTGAGCATGTTCTAATGACAAGCTCTGAAAAGGCTCCAAGTATGATCTTCAAGGAGTGCTATTAAACCAATGATCCATGATGCCAGCAACTCTATGGAGTTGACATCCATGAAATGCAGGTGGAATTCTCATGGGAAAGATTGGGAGAGAATGACTTTTGGCATGGCCCGAAGCGGGATTACTCTGACTCATTTTCCCCAGAATGACATTTTCTCTTGAACGGAAAATATCCCAGCTGGATGACTAAGTCTGGCTCAATGCAATTGGCTATCTGTACAACTCATTCCTGGGATAGACATCAAGATAGGGGAACATTTTCCCTTGTTGTATAGCTATGTCTCCGTTCTTTTATGGCAAATTTCTGTAATCATATTAGGTGATTAGTATAAACTCGACTAAGTAGATCTTTTAGGTTAATGCTGGACTACATCTGAGTTGTTATAGTAAGTTGCAGGTATAAGATTTGAGTTATTTGGTTTAGAATTTTAGTCCTTTCTATATTCTCAACTAAATAGGTAAGTAGATATTTAGTCTTATTATCTGTGTTACTATACACACACACACACACACACACACACACACACACATATGTGTAAGGTCCTTTAATTTTTTTTTAATTAGTGTGATCTTTATTTAATATTTTTTTAGTTTTCAACATTGATTTCCACAAGATTTTGAGTTACAAATTTTCTCCCCATTTCTACCCTTCTCCTACTCCAATGACATATATTCTGATTGCCACTTTCCCCAGGCTGCCCTCCCTTCTGTCACCCCACTCTCCCGCCCTTATCCCCTTTCCTTTTACTTTCTTGTAGGGCAAGATAGATTTCTATACCCCATTGCTTGTAAATCTTACTTCGAAGTTACATGTAAAAAACAACTTTTTTAAGCATTTGTTTTTAGAACTTTGAATTCCTAATCTCTCTCCCTTCTTTCCCCGCTTGGTTGAGAAGGCAAGCAATTCAATATGGGCCACACATGTATCATGCAAAATACTTCCATAACAGTCATGTTGTGAAAGACTTAACTATATTTCCTTCCATCCCATCCTGTCCTTCTTTATTCAAATTTATTCCCTTGACCCTAGCCCTTTTCAAAAGTGTTTGCTTTTGATTACCTCCTCCCCCAATCTGCCCTCCCTTCTATCATCCCCCTTCACTTATCCCCTTCCCCCCTACTTTCCTGTAGGGTAAGATACCCAGTTGAGTGTGTATGTTATTCCCTCCTCAAGTCAAATCTGATGAAAGCAAGATTCACTCATTCCCTATCACCGGCCCCTTCTTCCTTTCTAATAGAACTGCTTTTTCTTGCCACTTCTATGTGAGATAATTTACCCTCATTCAATCTCTCCCTTTCTTCTCCCAATATATTTCTCACCCCTTAATTGTAATTTATTTTTAGATATCATCCCTTCATATCCAACTCACCCTGTACCCTCTCTATATATATGTATATATTCAACTGCCCTAATACTTAGGTTTCATGAGTTACAAATATCATCTTTCCATGTAGGAATGTAAACAAAACACTTCAACTTTAGTATGTCCTTTATGATTTCTCTTTCCTGTTTACCTTTTCATGCTTCTCTTGATTCTTGTATTGGAAAGTCAGATTTTCTATTCAGCTCTGGTCTTCGAGAATGCTTGAAAGTCCTCTATTTTATTGAAAATCCATATTTTGTCCTAGAGTATTATACTCAGTTTGCTAGGTAGGTGATTCTTAGTTTTAATCCTAGCTCCTTTGACCTACAGAATATCATATTCTAAGCCCTTCAGTCTCTTAATGTAGAAGCTGCTAGATGTTGTGTTATCCTGATTGTGTTTCCATAATACATTGTTTCTTTCTGGCTGCTTGCAGCATTTTCTCCTTGACCTGGAAACTCTGGAATTTAGCTATAATATTCATAGGAGTTTTCTTTTTGGGATCTTCTTCAAGAGGCAATGAGTGGATTCTTTCAATTTCTATTTTACCCTCTGGTTCTAGAATATCAAAGCGGTTTTCCTTGGTAATTTCTTGAAAGATGATGTCTAGGCTCTTTTTTTGATCATGGCTTTCAGGTAGCCCAATAATTTTTAAGTTATCTCTCCTGGATCTATTCACCAGGTCAGTGGTTTTACCAATGAGATATTTCACATTGTCTTCCATTTTTTCATTCTTTTGGTTCTGTTTTATAATTTCTTGATTTCTCATAAAGTCACTAGCTTCCACTTGCTCCATTGTAATTTTTAGGTTAGTATTTTCTTCAGTGGTCTTTTGGACCTCCTTTTCCATTTGGCTAATTCTGCCTTTCAAAGCATTCTTCTCCTCATTGGCTTTTTGGAATTCTTTTGCCATTTGGCTTAGTCTATTTTTAAGGTGTTATTTTCTTCAGTGTTTTTGGGGTCTCCTTTAGCAAATCATTGACTTGTTTTTCATGATTTTCTTGCATCACTCTCATTTCTTTTCTGTTTTTCCCTTACTTCTCTTACTTGCCTTTCCAAATCCTTTTTGAGATCTTCCATGGCCTGAGACCAATTCCTATTTTTCTTGGAGGCTTTTAATGTAGGCTCTTTGACTTTGTTGACTTCTTCTGGCTGTACGTTTTGACCTTCTTTGCCACCAAAAAAAGATTCAGTAGTCTGAGTCTTTCGCTGCTTGCTCATGTTCCCAGCCAACTACTTGACCCTTGAAGTTTTTCTCAGGGTATGACTGCCTTCAGAATGGCGAGTGCTTTATCCCAAGCTTCAGGGGTGTTGTGTTGCTGTTTTCAGGCTACTACTACACAGCGAGCTCTGCCACAGCAGTGCTCCTCCTCCTACAAGAACTGCGAACCAGGACCATGACCCAGATCCAAGCAGGGAAAAGCAAGAGAACCCTGTCTCTGGGCCAGCAAAGTGTTCCCTGCACTCCTACTCCGATCCGCCACTTGATTCCTCCCACCAGGTAGGCCTGGGGCCAGAAGCAACTTCAGCTCGAGCTCTGGAAGCAGCCACAAGAGCTTTCTGTTGCTGCCGCTGTGCTACACCACCTCTACTGTCCCTGGGGCTGGGGCCAACTGCCCACTCCTCTCACCCTGATCTAGTAGTTTTCCCACTCACCTGCTAAGTTGTCTTTGGTGTTTATGGGTTGAGAAGTCTGGTAGCTGCCACGGCTCAGTGATTCAGGGCCTTAAGGCCTGCTCTACCTGATCTCCTCAGCGCCTGGTCTATCCTGGTGCAGCCCACGCTGGGCTGTGCTCCGCTCCCAGCACAGTGCGATAGACCCTTCCCAGTGACCATCCAGGCCATCTTGGGCTGGAGACCTGCCTCCCTCTATTACTTCATGTGTTCTGTAGCTCTAGAATTTGTTCAGAGCCATTTTTACAGGTGTTTGGAGGGATTTGGGGGAGAGCTTAAGCCAGTCCCTGTTTTCCAGCTGCCATCTTGGCTTCTCCCCCCAGTCCTTTAATTTCTTGCAATTGTATGGGGATAATTAGGCAAATGATAGAAAGACTTGTGAAACCAGGTATAATTCTGTTATTTAGTGAAGTTGATATCATAACTGCCTCAGTTCTGCGTTAATGAAAAGAATAGCAGCACAATTAGTTATCTCAAAAGAAAAATGGCTTATGGTCCCCCTTGTAAAATGCCTTAAAGACAGATCCACTTTTACTAGGGTTAGTAGGTTTATTAGGCTAGAAGTTGAAAATATTTTATTATAAACTAAATGAGTACTGTTCTTAATTTATATATTTATATATTCCATTCCAACATCTTCTGTTACAATTGTAATTATTATGGCAACTTTTGAGAGAATTCATTGGGGTCCATTTTCTTATAAAAGATGTCATGTTCTTGATTCTCATTCTCTTAATGAGAGAATGAATAATGCCAAGTATAAAAATTGGGTTATATATCAATGTGACAATTGGCTAACCTAAAAATGTAAATTCTGTAGTCTAAAAAGTTACATAAAGTTTGAACTAACTTTCACTATTTGTATCAGTAAGGCAAGATTTATGATATTGATGGTGACCATGAATATGCCTGTATAGTTCAGAATTGCAAAGTTTAAGAGACTCTCTGTATGGAAGGCAGAAGAAGTAAAATATTTATTCAGATGCCAGAGGATCAGTAACCCCAATTCAACATAGCAATATCTGTATCCCAAGACCAGTTAGTCCACCTCAATGTAACAGTAAGGAGATTAAAACACAGTATCACAGCAGGGAGCCAAGCCATCCTGTAACCTTCCCTTGTGCCACAGTCTTCCCATAAACACCTACTCATGAATCCTAACTGTCTGCTCGCCTGTGTCCTCTCAAAATTCTGAAAGCCTTTGCAATTTTCAGAGCCTTTCCAGTTCTTTCTCTGTCTCTCCATCTCTTCCAGTTCTCCATCTCTCCTGCAGTTCTCTTTTTTGTCCTCTTCTCCTTGAAGCTCTCCAGTCTCCACAGTTCTCTAGTTTAATCTTGATGGCTATCCACAGGGAATATATACCTTGTTTGGGGCCCTGATGCTTAGCACCTACTTAGCAAAGGGTGCGGACCTGCCTACAAACAAGCCTCCCTTAACTAGCTCCACCTGAGGCCTGTCAAATGGGTGTGAAAGATCTTTGATCACATTAGCAGCATTGGTGCTACACTATTTGATTTGGATATTGACAAAGTAAATTTAAAATTGTGTAGGAGATTTTTTTTTTTGGCAGAGAAGAGGATTTCTACAAGTGACTTGAACCAGAGAAGCCAGTCAACTGGAAATTGCTTTGAGACCAGAGGGCTGCATCAGATGGTGTGCTGAGAACCAGAGTGCTATATGAGATAAGACTTCTGAGCCTTTTTCTAATTCAAGGAAAATTTCTTTGACAATTCCTGGGATATAGTCAGTCCCCTTCTCTTCTGTGCCTGGAATTCTTTTCTTCCTCCTCTTTACCTGCTACCTTCCCTGGCTTCCTTTAACCCTCAACTAAAATCTCATCTTCTATAAGAAGCCTTCCCTAATCCCTCTTAATTCCAATACTTTACTTCTTTTAATTTTTTCCCCTATTTGTCCTGTTTATAGCTTGTTTGTACATATTTCGCGAGCATTGTAGAGAATTTCCAAGAGAATCAGGAGTACAGCTGGGTGAGGAATGTCCCAATTCAGGGAATAAAGCTGAAAATAGGGATAAACAAGACATCAACAAAAAAGAAATTGTTTTGTTCTAGGGTAATCCATGACATAAGCCTAGAAGGGATATAACTCCTCAGTGACTAAGCAGAAATTCCTGGAATGGCCATAAAGCCTTTTAGAAATTCTGAAAACTTAGATTTAAGAGGATATTATAAATGAAATGAGAGCTCTAGAAAAACAACAGCTTAGATAAAGAGGTTGTTTTTTTAATCGCAGTAATGGACTCCTCTAAAAATGAAATGAATGGTACCCAACCCCATATGGTGAAGGTCAGTGCTAGAACTCAGCTAATCTAGGTCAAAACCAAGCAGGGCAAATCACTCTACCCAAAAACATAAAGGAACAGAGTTTGGCCCTAGCACAAAGCCCCATTCCTGTAGGTGCAGAGATGACCAGAAAACCAACATAGTGGAAAGTAATGCCATAATAACACAAATAGAGACTTAAGGGGGAAAAAAGTAAATTTTCCACAAGGTACAATATCCCACAAGATACAAGAATATCTAGAAGAAATATAGCAAGAGATGTTTTTAAATGGAGGAAAGAAATAGAATAAATGGCTTAGAAGAGAAAATGACAAGCCTTACCCAAGAAATAGGCTCCCTGATAATTAATTTCTCCTTGATCTGGAGCTCTGGAATTTGGCTACAAAATTCCTAGGAGTTTTCTTTTGGGGATCTTTTTCAGGAGGTGATCAGTGGATTCTTTCAATTTCCATTTTACCCTCCAGCTCTAGAATATCAGGGAAGTTCTCCTTGATAATTTCTTGAAAGATGATGTCTAGACTTTTTTTTTTTTTGATCATGGCTTTCAGGTAGTCCAATAATTTTTAAAGTTATCTCTCTTGGATCTATTCTCCAGGTCAGTGGTTTTATCAATGAGATATTTCACATTGTTTTCCATTTTTTGGTTCTGTTTTATAATATCTTGATTTCTCATCAAGTCACTAGCTTCCACTTGCTCCAATCTCATTTTTAAGCTAGTATTTTCTTCAGTGGTCTTTTGGACCTCCTTTTCCATTTGGCTAATTCTGCCTTTCAAGGCATTCTTCTCCTCATTGGCTTTTTGGAGCTCTTTTGCCATTTGACTTAGTCTATTTTTTAAGGTGTTATTTTCTTCAGTATTGTTTTGGGTCTCCTTTAGCAAGTCATTGACTTGTTTTTCATGGCTTTCTTGCATCACTCTCATTTCTCTTTCCAATTTTTGCTCTACTTCTCTAACTTGCTTTTCCAAATCCTTTTTGAGCTGTTCCATGGCCTGAGACCAGTTCATGTGTTTCTTGGAGGCTTTTGATGTAGGCTTTTTGACTTTGTTGACTTCTTCTGACTGTGTGTTTTGGTCTTCTTTGTCACCAAAAAAAGATTCCAAAGTCTGAGTATGAATCTGAGAGTGTTTTTGCTACCTGTTCATGTTCCCAGCCAACTACTTGACCCTTGAGTTTTTGGTGGAGGTATGACTGCTTGTAGAGTACAGAGTACTTTGTCCCAAGCTTGAGGGGCTGTGCTGCTATTTTCCGAATTACTTCTACACAGCAAGCTCTGCCACATCAGCACTCCTTCTCCCCCAAGAACTGCCAACCAGGATTGTGGCCCAGATCCAGGCAGGGCAAAGCAGGCTTTGTATTCCCACTCTAATCTGCTGCTTAATTCCTCCCACCAGGTGGGCCTGGGGCCAGAGGCAACTGCAGCTGTAGCTCTGGAAGCAGCCTCAGAGCTGCACCACCTCCACTGTCCCCAGGGTGGTGGCCAACCACGAACTCCTTTCACTCTGTCCTAGCAGCTTTTCCCACTAACCTTCTCTATTGTCTTTGGCGTTTGTGGGTTGAGAAGTCTGGCAATTGCCACAGCTCACTGATTCAGGGTGCTAGGACTTGTTCTGCCTGGCTCCCAGTCTGGTTGGTCCTGGCGCTGCCCACTCTGGGCTGTGATCTGCTCTGCTCCCAGCTCTGTGCGATAGACCCTTCCCAGCAACCATCCAGGCTATCCTAGGCTGGAGCTCTGCTTCCCTTTGCTATTTCGTGAGTTCTGCAGCTCTAGAATTTGTTCAGAGCCATTTTTATAGGTGTTTGGAGGGACCTGGGGGGGGGGGAGCTTAAGCAAGTCCCTGCTTTCTAGCCACCATCTTGGCTCCCAGTGCTAACATTCTAATAGGGGGATTGAAACAAGTTCTATTCTGAACCATTATTCCAAAAGTATTTATGTGGGTCAAGTTCAAAAAAAAAAAGACCTGTAGGGGATTACTTTAAGAGTTACAGGGGGAAATAAGATACACAGGCAATGGGGCATAGAAATTTATCTTGCCCTACAAGAGAATAATGGAAAGGGGGATGGGAGGGGAGTGGGGTGACAGAAGGGAGGGCTGACTGGGGAATGGAACAACCAGAATATACGCCATCTTAGAGTGGGTGGGAGGGTAGAAATGGGGAGAAAATTTGTAATTCAAGCTCTTGTGAAAATCAATGCTGAAAACTGAATATATTAAATAAATTAAAAAGAAAAAAGAGTTAGAGGGGACTAGGGGGAGGAAAAGGATAAATGAACTACTTTATAAAGGTGGAAGGAGATGGAACTTGCTGTTTCTCTTAATTGGAATGTTTCCCTTGCCAGCATCAGCTTTTTCTGAGTTTGAACACTCCTGACACTATTTTTACAGAACTTTGCCATCCTTTCTATATTTAGTCCCTGTTAGCTTGCCTTACTTCAAAATCTTCTACATTTCTTTTAAAATCTAGGTTGGTGGTGAACTCCCTGTCAATCTACATTGATTTCTTCAGTCAAATTCCATTTTTCTCAATTGTATTATCTCCCTTTGTGTCTTTTGAACTTTCTTGAGAATATCCTATTCCTCCTGGGTTGACTTCACTAGAAGTATTTCAGTTCAGAGACTCTTAGATTTGATCATATAAAGCATTTATTAAACACTATGTGACAGGTAAATATTTGTCTTTCCTACTTATCTTTCTGATTATTTTTCCTCAGGATCTTTTGAAATCTACTTTCCCAAAAGGTATAATGTGTGTTAAACTATGTATAGATTTCCTCTTCTCTATCACAAAGCCTAGGATAGAGTGATCACTTACTCCTAAGTTTCCCTTCATTTCCACCCAAGCAATTTGTTCCTCCTTATCATTGAGAATCAAATTCAGGATAGAATTCTCCCTTTTTGATTCTGCCAGGTTGTGAAAGGTGAAAGTATTATTAAGTCATGTAGAGAGGTTATTAGCTGGTCTCTTTCTGACACAGAGAGAGAGAGCTCTAGCAAAAGCAGATAATTAAAGTTCCACATCAGTACTATATAATGCCTTTGTACCAGGCTTGTGATGTTTCCCAGACTCTTCATCTATTTCTCCTTTTTGTCCTGGTGGTCTGTAGTATAGTCTGCTGACAAAATTACTTCTATTTCTCCTTCTCTTGTCCCTCATCCAAATGCTCTCATGCTTTCCTTTTCTGGTTTTTCTATTTCCTCACATGAATATAACTTCTTAAAATGCTACCACAAGCCCACCCCTTCATGCTACTTCTGAATAAAGTAGATCTATCCAGAGTCATGGTATAGTTGTAAGTTTCATGCCACCAGGTCTCAGTGATACCTATGAAATTAATTTCCCCCCTTCCATTAGGATGTCTAGTTCCTCAACTATCGTCTAAACTTTGGTCATTTCTATACAAACATTCTAGGTCATTGGTTTTACTATTGGCTCATTTCTTGGATTTTTGGCTCTTTTGAATTTCTGAGTGACAGCTATTATTCTTTTTCCTTCTTTGTGTATACTGTATAACAATGGTCAGCAAACTATGGTCCATGGGCCAAATCCAACCCAAGGCCCATGAGCTAAAAAGGTTTTGTTTTTTTAAATATATTTGAATGGTTAGGAAAAAACAAAAAATAATAATGTTTCATGACAATTGAAAATTATATGAAAATCAAATTTCAGAGTCCACTAATAATGTTTTATTGGGGCACAGCCACACCTAGCAAATACATCTTTTTTTTTTTACTAAGCAAATATATTTTTTTAACTTTAATTTTTTTAATTTATTTCTTATTTTTAGTTTACAATACTCAGTTCCACAAGTTTTTGAGTTCCAAGTTTCACCCCCTTCCTCTCTTCTCCCCGATCCCCCAAGATGGCATGTAATCCAATATAATTTCTACATATACCTTCACATTAAACTTATTTACACAATAGTCAAGTTGTAAGGAAGAATTATTACCAATGGAATGAATCATGAGAAAGAAGAAACAAAACCAAAAAAGAAGGGGAAAAAAAAGAGAGAGAACAAATAGTTTGCTTCAGTCTGCATTCAGACCCTGTAATTCTTTCTCTGGATATGGACAGCTTTTTCCATTATGAGTCTTTCTTTTTTAGAAGGTAGAAGAAGTAAACCATTTATTCAGACACCGAAGAACCAGAACCCCAAACCAATAAGCCTAATCCATCACATCAGCAAAGAATTCAATATACAATATCACAGCAGAGAACCACTCCATTCCATAACCTCCCTGCCCTCCTGCTGGGACCTTGCCACCAACATTCAGCAGCACAGCTAGCAGTCTGCTCTCTACCTCAGCTCTAACTGCTCTCTCTGCATTTCTTTTTTTAAAAATTAATTTATTTATTTTTAGTTTTCGACATTCATTTCCACAAGATTTTGAGATACAAATTTTCTCCACATCTCTACTCTCCCCCCACCCCAAGATGGCATGTATTCTGATTGCCCTTTTCCCTAGTCTGCCCTTCCTTCTATCACCCCACTCCCCCCACTTATAACCTTCCCCCTTACTTTCTTGTGCAAATACATTCTTACCAGCCTTTGTGTTGCATAGGCATATCCTATTTCTGCCTGGTTTTATATTGAAACTTTATATTGCAAGTTTTGGTCGAAAATCCAAATCTCATTCTCAAACACCACCTCAAACTCTTCCCAAATTAATTTTTCTCTTCTGTATCCCTTGCCTTCAATAAGCAACAGTGAGGAAAATAAAATCTGTGCCCATTTGGTCCAGTTTACTGCCCAAGACTTTGGCAATACTTTTTTAGTTTCTTCTGGAAGTATCATTTGTGCCTACATGAATCACCAAGAATGTATAGTTGTTATGCATTTGGATGAGTTTTTAGAAGTTTTCTGTTATATTTTGAATACAAATCTAAAGCTGAGGAAAAAGAGACAAATTCATAGTTGGTGGAGATGTGAATTGGTATGCCCATTCTGGAAAGCAATTAGAAATATAACCAAAAAGTCACTAAATTATGCATACCTTTTGACCTAGTAATACTACAGTGGACCTATATCCCAAAGAGAAGAAAAAGGAAATAGTAAATAGTTGTAAATAAACATTTATTAAGTACCTATTATATGCCAGGCACTATGCTAATTGTTGAGTATATAAATATGAAAAAGACAATCCCTTCCCTCAAGGAGTTTACAATCTAATGGGGGAAGACAACAGACAAAAGAAAACTAAATAGGGTGGGGTATGGTGAAGAAGCCATAAAAAAAAGCCCAAAATTAGTGCAGTCAGA
Source organism: Phalanger gymnotis (assembly GCA_028646595.1). Lineage (NCBI taxonomy): Eukaryota > Metazoa > Chordata > Mammalia > Diprotodontia > Phalangeridae > Phalanger > Phalanger gymnotis. The sequence continues at coordinate 291,797,892 of CM053625.1, forward strand.
GAATCCAAAGGTGTCTAAATAAGTGCAACTGTGGGGGAGGGGCAGGGAAAAGTGGTAGGAAATGAGATATCTGAGAAGATATACATCCTCCAGTCCCTCTGTCCCATTTAAATGGAGGTTGAGGATTCACGGTTCCTACCCCTTCAATCGGAGGGACCCCTCCATTCATCCGATAATGATGAGGTATGAGAACCAAGAATCATTGATCTTGCAAGACAATGAGATTTCCTGGTGATTAATATATTGGGGGCATTATAGAGAAGCCCTAAATGTCCAAAAATAAGTGCAGCTTGGTAGTAAATAAGAGGGGAAATGAGATACTTGAGGAGATGTTTGTCTCATCCTCCCTCTTTAAATGGAAGTTGAGTTTACAATTCTGCTACAGTCTAGGGGTCTTGGGGACCCCAAAATGCAAGGGCAAAGGCTTCAGGTCTGCCTTGAAAGAATTTAACCACTCAAGCCTTCTTTCAGTCAAGTAATTCATTAAAACACCAGTTGGGGTGGGTGAGTTTTCTAGTGAGTTGTAATAGCAATTTAATTTTGAAGATCTTTCCCACCCATTAATAGGCCACATGATCTGCTTATATCACAGGAAGCTTAAGTCACATGTGGTGAGAGGAGCTTCCTGACAGGAAAAGGAAATTGTGTCACAGGAAATGCAGAGAGAGAGAGAGTGAGTGAGTGAGAGCAGTTATGGCTGCTAATGACTGCTAATGGCCATCATGATAGTTAAAAGTTGAACAGACTGACTTGCCTGTACTGTGAGTTTGTTTTTGGGAAGACCCCAGCAGGGGGTTGGAGAGGTTTTGGGATGGCGAGGCTCCATGTCGTGATATTATGTATTGAATGCTTTACTGCTGTGATACTTTGGGTAGATGGCTCATGGGATATGATTCTCAGGTGTCTGAATAAATGGTTTATTTTTTCTACCTTCTATGTGGAGAGTCTCGTATACTTCAGAACCACATAGGCATTTTGACAATTTTCATCTACATTGTTATTATTGCCTTACTGATACATGAGTCTGTGCTATATGTGACGCCAATACAAGCAGCCAGATTTCAAGAATCTGAGTAATTTAATGGGGGAAAGATGGACACTTTTATACAGAAAGACTGTGGGAAGATCTGGATGGGATTAATGAGTAGCCTGGGGTGGGCCAGGTTTGGACAATGGAAGGACAGTTAAGATGTAGGAGAGCCCCAGGGAAAGAAAGTTAAAATGATTATTGACTGGGGTGGGTGATGCTTCAAGTGAATGCCAGGGATCTGGGCTGTGTGGAAAAGTCCAGAGATTTTTCCTTTTTGGGGTCTAGATCCTAAAGATGTGATATTTTTCTTTTAGGGGTTCAGATCCCATCCCATCAGTTCTATTATATCCTTCTTGAGAGATAAGTAGTTTCTTCTTCATCAGAACATTCATCTCCCTCCTCAGGAAAGATCTTCAAATCTGTTTTTAAACTCTAATTTAAGTTCTAATCTTGATAGTTTTTGTCTATCCATCTCTAGGACTCTCAGAAATGGGTGAACACTACAAATCAGAGCTTGATTTATGATTGATTCCTAGACTTAAGAAAGTGATGGGGGAAATGTTAATAATGTAATTTAAAATTAAAAGCGTATCACCAATACATTCTTTTCTTGGAGTGTCACTTGTTAAACACTTAAGAGCACATCTCTACCTCAGATTTCCCCACTGCTGAAGTCTTGCTTCTGTTTCCTGTAGGAACACTTCATTTTCCCAAACAACTTGGACCTTGGAGAAGTGTTCATTAAGTCTTTTCATCTTCTCTAAGAAGAAAATCAGGCTATACTTACTTGAAACACAGATAAGTTATTCCAGTTTGGCAGAAATACAAATGTTGTACATTTGATGTAAGTCAGTGCACAGTTGTTCCTATTCAAATCATAGCTGACATTTCCAGTCTTGTTTGTTAAAACTATTTGTGGGTGTTTATTTTCAAATCTAGGAATATGGTTCAAACTTTTTACAGCCAATTTTCACTTCATAATAACTTGATAGCTCTCACTCTGATTCCTTTTCTTTGTCTCAACAACTTCACATCCACAGCCATGTCTATCTCTCCTTCAGCCTTTACCATGTTCCTTTCAGTTTCACAAATTTGGCCAACTCCATACTTCACTCAATCAATTTGTTTAACCTTTGTGGACACAGCTGATTATAAACTAAGTGAAGCTGACATTGTCACCATTCCCCTACCCACGAATTGCCGGAGACTAACCAACCCTCAGCCTCTGACTATTTTGTAAATACTCAGTTCTCTCCTCTCAAGATTCCCAAGGTGCTTTATTGACTTTCAGTTGTTATGCAAAACAATTTACCTTGTGAAACTCTGGAATGTCCCATCCTGACCCCCTCAAACCTGTAGCTCCTCTCCCTCTGCCTAGTACCTGTTAGAAATACCAAATATTGGGGGCAGAGCCAAGATAGCGGCTGGAAAGCAGGGACTGGCGTGAGCTCCCCACCAAGTCCCTCTATATATATCTATATAAATCTATAAAATCTATAAAAAATGGCTATATATATATATCTATATATATATATATAGATATAGATATAAAATCTATAAAAAATGGCTCTGAATCAATTCTAGAACTGCAGAACCCACAAAATAGCATAGGGAAGCAGGGCTCTAGCCCAGGACAGCCTGGATGGTCTCTGGGTAAGGTCTATCCCGCACAGAGCGGAGGGGAGCAGAGCTGAGCTGAGCGGAGCCGAGCGTGGGCAGTGTGGACCAAACAGATGGGGAGCCGGGTGGAGCTTGCCCTAGGACCCTGAATCAGTGAGCTGCAGCAGTTACCAGACTTCTCAACCCACAAACACCAAAGACAACAGAGAAGGTTAGTGGGAAAAGCTGCTGGGGACAGCGGGATAGAGTTCATGGTTCAGCCACCACCTTGGGGGGCAGCTGAGGTGGGGCAGATTTAGAACTACAGCTGCAGTTGCTTCTGGCCCCAGGCCCACCTGGTGGGAGGAATTAAGTGGCAGGAGTGAAGAGCCTGCTGAAGATCTAAGTCCAGTCCTAGTTGGGGGTTCTTGGGGAAGGAGGAGTGCTGATGTGGCAGAGGTGGCGCATCCCCCCAGGCTTGGAACATAGAACTCTTTAGTCTACAAGCAGTCATACCCCATTGAAAAACTCAAGGGTTTAGTGAGTTGGCTGGGAACATGGCCAGGCAGCAAAAACGCATCCTGATTCAGTCTCAGACTCTGGAATCCCTCTTTGGTGACAAAGAAGACCAAAACATAGAGCCAGAAGAAGTCAACAAAGTCAAAGAGCCTACAACAAAAGCCTCCAAGAAGAACATGAACTGGTCTCAGGCCATGGAACAGCTCAAAAAGGATTTGCAAAAGCAAGTTAGAGAAGTAGAGGAAAAATTGGGAAGAGAAATGAGAAGGATGAGAGAAAACCATGAAAAACAAGTCAATGACTTGCTAAAGGAGACCCGAAAATATACTGAAAAATATACTGAAGAAAATAGCAACTTAAAAAATAGACTAACTCAAATGGCAAAAGAGCTCCAAAAAGCCAAGGAGGAGAAGAATGCCTTGAAAGGCAGAATTAGTCAAATGGAAAAGGAGGTCCAAAAGACCACTGAAGAAAATACTACCTTAAAAATGAGATTGGAGCAAATGGAAGCTAGTGA
>CM053625.1:291802056-291886066 GCA_028646595.1 Phalanger gymnotis
CTTGCTCTGATCAGCCACTTAATTCCTCCCACCAGGTGGGCCTGGGGCCAGAAGCAACTGCACTGTTGTTCTAAAGCTGCCCCACCTCCGCTGCCCCAGGGGCGGTGGCCGAACCGCAAACTCAGTCCTGCAGCTTTTCCCACTAACCTTCTCTGTTGTCTTTGCTCTTTGTGGGTTGAGAGGTCTGGTAGATGCCACAGCTCAGTAATTCAGGATGCTAGGGCACTCTCCACTCATCTCCTGGTCTGGTAGGTCTGCGTCTGGTCTGTTCGCGCGTGTACACTGGGCTCAGCTCCGTTCCCCTTAGCTAGGAGCTGGGAGCTCCGTGCGGGACAGACCTTACCCAGAGACCATCCAAGCTGTCCTGGGCTGGAGCCCTGCTTCCCTCTGCCACTTTGTGGGTTCTGCAGCTCTAGAATTGGTTCAGGGCCATTTTTTTATAGGTTTTTGGATGGACTTGGTGGGGAGCTCACGCCAGTCACTGCTTCCCAGCCGCCATCTTGGCTCCGCCCCCCTTAAAAATTTTATATAATCAAAATTGCACATTTTACCACCTTTAAATCTATCTCTTCTTTAGTCAAGAACTCTTCCACTATTCATAGATCTGACAGATAATTTCTTACATGTTCCACTAATTTGGTTATGCCACACATGTGAATCATGTATTCATTTGGAGATTATCATGATATAAAATATGAGACATTAGTCTATATCTAATTTCTGTAAGACTACATTCTATTTTTCTCAACAATTTTTGTTGAATAGTGATTTATTGGCCCAATAGCTGGGATGTTTGGGTTTATCAAACACTAAGCTCCTGAGCTCATTTTCTTAGTATATTGTGTATCTAATCTATTCCACTGATCAATTTACTTCTTCCCTAGCATCATATTATTTTGACAGTTACTGCTTTGTAGCATAGTTTGAGATCCAATACAGCTAGACCCTCTTCCTTTCCACTTTTTCCCATTAGTTTTTTTGAAATTTTTGAACTTTTGTTCCTCCAGATGAAGTTATTTTTTTCTAGATTTATAAAGCTTTGTTAGTTTGGTTGGTATAGAGGTGAATAAGCAAATTAATTTCAGTGACATTGTCTTTTTTTGTCATTTTGGCGTGGGCTACCCATAAGCAATTAATATGTCTCCAATAATTTAGATTTGTCTTTATTTTCATCAAGAGCGTCTTGTAATTGTGTTCATATAATTCCTGTATCCATTTTGGCAGATAGACTTTTAAGTATTTTTTACTTCCAATAGTGTATATATAGAAGTGCTGATGATTTGTCTGGGTTTATTTTGTATACTACAACTCTGCTGAAGTTGTTCATTATTTCGATAAGTGTTTGAGTTTACTCTCTAGGATTGTACATTGAAGTAAACATCAAATAATCTACAAAGAGTCACAGTTTTGTTTCCTCTTTGCCTATGTTTATTTATGGCCCATTGGCACAAATTGTTCACATCCTCCTAGTCCACCAGGGGAAGTTTTCACATGCCTAGGATAGAAACCCCCCTAACTAGAATCACTGGTTATCCCCAACCTGGTTTAGCCTGTCTGTCTAAACAGTTTTACCAAAGTGTGGCTGTTGCACATGCTACAGCTTCCTGGAGTCACAAGTGAGAGTTGGGTGGCAGGTGGTCACCAAAGGTAGAAAGCTGCCTTGAGAAAAGACCTCAGCAGCCCTTATACCAGAGGTACTAGTCTTCCTTGAACACCCATACACCCTGCCTGGCACATAGTAGGCACTTAATAAATGTTAATTCATTAACTGATTGATAAAGTCATAGATAGCAAGCTTATCAAATTTGAAAAGGACACAAAACTGTGAGGGGTCACTACACACTGGATGACAAAGTCAGGAGTGAAAAAAAAGGCAAAAGACAGTCCCTGCCCTCAAGGAACTCACAATCTAACAGGGGAGACCTGAACAAATATAGACAAACAAGGTATATATAGGATAGATAGGAAATCATTTACAAAAGGAAGGCGTTAGGATTAAGGGAAAACACTTCTTGCAGAATGTGGGACTTTAGCTGAGATTTAAAGGCAGTCAGTATTCCATTCATTAATAAATCAACATACCCCAAGCATTGACAAAAATCTTAAAGAACACATGTCCAAGCTCAGATTACTGGGGCTTTCCATTGTAGGCCTTGTGCTAAATTGACATTAAATTATTTGGATGACTGTTTTCTGAGTGAAGCCATCTAATTACTTTTAAATCTGTCTAACGGCATTATTGTTCGGTGTACCCTGATCTATCAGTTTGACATTGTCAAAGAAAAAGTTAATATTGTACTTTGTTATAGGCCTACAAAACAAGTTTTAAGAATAATTTTAGATTATTCTAAATCCAAGCATTGTTCTTCTCAGAAATTTCCAAACTGACAGTTCCCTCATGCCCTCAGCCATCTCTCCATATAAGTCACAGGATTAGCTGCTCAAGGAATATATGTATTGGCTAGAGTATTAGATTCTAATTATCAAGGAGAAATTATTATGACATTCTAGAACCTATACAGTTTTATAAAAATGATAGAATAATTCAAGTGACTATTATTTCTTGTGACACCATACCCCTTGTGAAGACTGACCCTCCTTCCAAAATAACTAGTAGAGGAATGGAAGGGTTTGCTTCTACTAAATTGGGAGCTAAAGAATGGGTAAAATGGAAACCAGATAATGTTCCAAAGGCTGCAGAAATTATAGCACACAGGAAGGATAATACTGTTACTGTTGTTTACCCAGGAGAAAATGATTATCACATTCTATCCTTGATTTGTATTCTATTGTGAATGAGGCTATGATTATTTCCTTGTTTCTTTCTGGCTTTTGTCTATTAAAATTTGTGAGATCTGTTTCCCGAAGGCTTAGTACACTCCACTTGCAGATGCCTGATTGCTTAAGCCAGATGTCACCCCTGGACCCGATAACCATGATGTGTCATCCCTGGACCTGATGTTGATCAAGCTCAGGATGCCAGCTAAAGAACTGACCATCTCGAATGAGTCACTTGACCTCTTGGGGCAGGGACAACTCTACATCCAATTTCAGCAGGAAGAAGCTTTGGAGGACGAGACCTTCACCTCTTATCCCAAGATTTTGAGCCCCATTCATTTGAGGGGGCAATGATGACATTGTTTTATATGCTTATTTTGTGTTATCTCTGTTATATTGTTGTAAAGTTCTGTTGATACCAGTTATCTCAAAACTCCTATGGATTGCCCTATTGACCTAGGTAATGGATAAGAAAGATCTTGGGACTGAATGTGATGACAATTTAGATTTGAAGATCTTTCCCACCCATTAATAGACCATGTGACCTGCTTATGTCATGGGAAGCCTAAGTGACATGTGGTGGGAGAGGCTTGCTGAGAGGAAAAGGAAAGTGTGTCACAGGAAATACTGAGAGAGAGCAGTTAGAGCTGAGAGAAAGAGCAGACGTGTCCTGTGCTGTGAGTTTGTTGTGGAAAGGCCCCAGCAGGGGGTAGGGAGGTTATGGAATGGAGTGGTTCTTTGCTATGATATTGTGTATTGAATTCTTTCCTGCTGTGATAGATTGGGCTTATTGGTTTTGGGATCTGGTTCCCTGGTGTCTGAATAAATGGTTTACTTCTTTTATCTTCTATATAGAGAGTCTCTTATGTTTTGTGATACAGAAACTTATAGGCATTTTGACAATTATCGCCTATATTGTGATTATTGCCCTGCTAATACACTTCTCCAGTTCATTTTACAGATGAGGAAACTCAGGCAAACAGGGTTAAGTGACTTGTCTACGGTCACACAGCTCATAAGTGTCTGAGGCCAGATTTGTACTCAGGAAAATGAGTCTGTCTGATTGCAGGCCTGGTGCTCTATCCATTGGGTCACCTAGCTACCCTGAAGTACCATAATCATCTTTTATTCAACATGTTCCAAACAGAACTTCCCCCACTTCTTCCATTCAACCCTTCCCCTAAAATTCCTTATTTCTAACGAAGGTATAGCCATCTTTCCAGACAGGTAGATTTGCAACATTAGTGTCATATTTAACTCTTTCTTTTCCCTTATTTACCAAAGCACTCCCCCTGGGTTACTCCGCAACTCACATTTATAGGTAGAGTCATTGGGTTACAACTAACTCAGGTTCTCTTTGGGTCCACACTCCTAAAACAAACTCACAAAGCCCACTGATGTTTATTTTTTTTAATTAGTCAACTAGAAGACATTAATTAGCTCAAAACAAAAGCATGTATTGGAATATCATAATGACAAAACATCATTTCAATTAACCTAGGCCATAGTCTTCTACATAGGAGGAAGCGTGCATACAGAGGTTATAAGTTGAGAGAGGTATATATGTAAAGAACATGCAGTGAGGATGCCTGTGAAGGGGCACAACTCATAGCTCTGATACTACAAGAGTTGCAGCTCTCTTCCCACTGAGCCTGATGACTTTGATCTCACTCTCCACTAGGTTCTCTGCTGCTGCTATTTACTGGACTTTTCCAGATGCTGCATACAGATAGATATAACTTCAGTGCTTCACTACTTCCACCTACAGCTACTCTGTATAAGAACTGGACTCCCCTTCCCCATGTCTCACTGTAATCAGGATAAGTCTTGCCTCTGGGGCCTCCCATCCCCTGAAGAGGATCTCAACTTAGTCTATCCTTTACTCAGCTGTCAAACTGATTTTCCTAAAGTGTAGTTCTGACCATGCCAAAGACCTTTCCCAGTCTCTGTATTAGCCAGGCAATAAACACAACATCGACAATAACTGTGAATATACCTATGTAATTCTGTAACACAAAATATGAGAGACTCTCCATAGAGAAAGTAGAAGAAGTAAAACAGTTATCCAGATACCAGGTAACCAAATCCCATAACCAGTAAGTCCAACCCATCCAAGCAGCAAGCAACTCTCCAAACCAGTAAGGCCACTTTATAATAATAACAAGGAATTTAAAACACAATTTCACAGCATGGAGCCTTGCTATCCCATAACCTTCCGCACCCCTGCTGGGGCCTTCCCACAACACTCACAGCACAGCACAGCACAGCACGTCTGCTCTTTCCCTCAGCTCTAACTGCTCTCTGAGTGTTTCCTATGACACACTTTCCTTTTCCTCTCAGCAAGCTCCTTCTACCACATGTGACTTAGGCTTCTTGGGCCATAAGTAGGTCACATGGTCACAATGGGGAGGAAATATCTTCAAATCTAAATTGTTATTACAGTCCCTCATTCAATATACTCCAATGGCTCTCTATTGCCTCCAAAAGCAAATATAAAATCCTCTCTTTGGCTTTTAACACTCTTCATAACCCACATTTTTTAATAACTTACTCTTGGTCACATACTCTTCCATCTAGTGACACTGGCAACTCCATCTCCCAACTCAGAGCATTTTTACTGGCTTTCCCCCAGGCCAGGAAAGTTCTCGCTCCTCATCCCCACCTCCCGTTACCCTAGATACCCTCAAATTCCAGCTAAATCCTACCTTCTATAGAAAAGCTTTCCTCATCTCCCTTAATTTTTATGCCCTCCCTCAAAGTCTACCCTCACTTTATCCTGTGTATATCTTGTTTGTAGATGGTTTTTTGCATGTTCTCTCCCTTATTTGACTCAGCTCCTTGCGAGCAGGTACTGTTTTTTGCTTTCTTTTTCTTCCTAGGGTTCAGCATAGTACCTGGCCCATAGTAGCTACTTAATAGACACTCTAAGTCCATAGATACTCTATCTGAATAAGTCAACAACTGGATCTTCCCCTGCTAATTTGATTTTTTTTTGAGTTTTTGATTAAAGGGACCATCTCGATTAACTTCTTCAAGAGGCCTAGTCACTGAATGCCTATTACCTCACTCAAAGTGAGAACCTGAAAAGACCTTAGCCCAAAAAGTCTCCCAGTGCATCTTGTGCCATCTCCAGTCATCCTGATGAATATCAGGCCACTGGACCCTGAAGGCTCTGGAGGAAAAAGTGAGGCTGGTGACCTTGCACAGCCCTCCCTCCCTCAAATCAAAGGCAACTCCAGTCATGTCATCATTTCCCTGATGTCATGTCCTCTTTGAGAACGAAGGACAAACACATGTGCAGCTATCAAAAACAATTTATTAAGCACCTACTCGTACAAGGCACTATGCTAAACCTTATGGATAGGAGAGGTTCATTTTTCATTTTGTCTTTGTGTCCAGGGCTATTACCACAAGGCTTCACACAGCATAGATGCTCATATTTTTCTCTTGTTCGTTTTTAAAATTAAAACAAAATTAACCTTCTCTCCTTCCCAGTTCCCAATTCTCCTCCAAATGAAAAGAAAAACAAACCTCAAACAGGGGATTCTTACCTTTAATTTTTTTTTTTAACGTCCTGGACCTTTTAACAGTCTGGGGAGGAGGTCTAATGAGCCCTTTTTAGAAGAACATTTTTATATGAATAAAATATATAAGATTACAAAGGAAAACAATTATGTTGAAACGTAGTTATTAAAATATTTTCTTAAAAACCAAGTTCACGGACTACACCTGAACAATGTCGGCCTTAAACATTTAATAATGCTTGGTCGTGCCTAAAAGACTCTGAGCCGCCTTCCATTTGCCTCGCCTTTTCTTTCCAGACATGCGCAGACATCTCTACTGACTTCCGACTACATTTCCGGAAATACCGAGCCATATGACTCCGCTTCTGTCTTAATAGGCAGGACTCTTAGTTGTGGTTGCCCAGGAAACGTTGATTGACCCCTAAGCAGAAGAGAGAAGCACCGAAACACTCGGTTCCAAAGTGGGGGCGGAGTTGAAGGAGAAGGGCGGGAGAGCTGGGAGGACCGTCCTCTGACGTTGCTTCCGATTCCTCTTCGCTAGGGCTCTGATGGCGTGGCCGCTTGGGCTTCCTTTTTGTCTCTTCTTTCCTTCCTGTAGCGGCACCAGGAGCTGGGGCTCCTCCGGCCTTCAGCCTTCCCCCAGACCCACCGTCTCCTGCGGCTTCTTCCTGCTCCTGCCGCTCCTGGAGAGCTGAGCTGCCCCCAGGGATCGGGGGTCTGCGCTGAGCGGAGGCAGCTGCCAGGCCCTGCCTCGGGGGTCTTTGTGAGCGCGGGGCCGGGCGATTCCCTTGGCAGGTGCCTGGTCGGGCCCTTTCCTGGGCTAGCCGTCCTTCGCCGGCCCTTGAGCTCCTCTCGCTGCTCCCCGTCTTTGCGGAAAGAGCGCTGGGGGCAGCCCCGTGTTCTGCCCGCCCCTCCATCCCCGCCTGCCACGTCATGGTCGGGCTCCCCTCGGTCCCTCTGCTGGTTTGAGGCTGTAACCCCAAGTGCTCCTCGTATTCCTGGTCCTTGAAGCCCCCAGCCCGGGCCTGAGTTGTTCGTGAGCTCCGTGTGCGGGGGAAGTGGGGAGGGAGGGCTGGTTGTGCCCATGGTCTGGAAGGGGCAGGGTAGACTAATGCTTGTCTTGGTCGTCTTTCTTCCCCAGTTCAGCCTTCTGAGCCCTCTGTCCTTCTCCAAGAGGGTGGGAATGGCCCCTGTATTCCTGACGGCGCCAGGCTGCAAAGTGAGTTCAGTTTGTTTCTCCTGGGAATTATACCTGAGTCCTTAAGGGGAAGCTTAAATTCCCAAATGCGTCACTTCAGATTTTTAAGCACGCGGTACATTTAGAGAAGGAAGATAAGATAGGGTCTAGCTGTGCAACTGAATTTTTTTCCTTCACAACAGTCTTGTCTCTTTGAGCCGACAAAGGAGTTAACAGTACAAAATAAAATAGAAAAGTAAGGGAAAAGGAAAGGTAGGGAAAAAATTAAGATAACACTTAACTGGCCACCATTTCTAGGGTGTAACTGCAGAGAAAGAATAATCAAGACAGTTGTTGTAATACAAATAATAGTGTTTGGATTAAGTTTATTGTTAAATAAATTAAGCTTATTGTTAAAATTCAACATTGTGAGAATGCCAGTTTATGGGATTCCGTATTGTTAGACTGCAGACTGTCTTAGAATTAAATTGGGAAGCACTTTAGTGAAGTGGATGGAATTCAGGAAGACCTGGGTTCTAGTTCTGCTTCTTAATACTCTGACCATTTTCAAGTTACTTTACATCATTGGGCCTCAGTTTTCTCTTTTGTAAATTAGGGGAAGTAATACCCACAGTACAAACATTACAGGGTTTTTACCAAGTTCAAATGAGATGATATTAGCTATATAAATGTATGCTATTAAGGTATAAAAAGTCATCTTACAGGATAGCTTTAGTATTTTTGAATTAGGATGAAATGGTGCAAGAAGGAAGAAATGATACTAGAGAATGTTAATGGAAATGATACTTAATAATTAACGGAGGGGCAGCTAGGTGGCACAGTGAGTAGAGCATTGGCCCTGGAGTCAGGAGGACCAGAGTTCAAATGCAGCCTCAAACACTTGACACATTTACTAGTTGTGTGACTTTGGACAAGTCACTTAACGCCAATTGCCCTGCCTTCCCCCATGCAAAAAAAAAAAAAATGGAGAGTGATTGCTTAGTCCCAATTTTCTCTTTATTTTACATGAAAATGGCAATAAATTCTTACATTTGTTTTGCAGGGTTTTTGTTTAAAAAAAAAAGTACTTCACAAGCCAAACTGAGGCAGTCTACAATATAAACTGCTATATTTCTTTATACATTATAAAAAATATATAGAGATGTTACTGTTATTTTGACTTTGAACCACCCCCTAAAATTCCTTCCCACTTTGCCATTCCCTGAAGGTCCAGAGGGAATCAGTGACATTCAAAGATGTGACTGTGCATTTTACCCAGGAAGAGTGGGGAAACCTGGACCCTTCTCAGAAGGAGTTGTACAAGGATGTGATGTTAGAGAATTACAGGAACCTTGTCTTCCTAGGTAAGAAGAGCTATCCCCTGTGACTCAGACTGTTTCTATAGTAGTGTCTTTCTTAATATACCTAACTTAATCAGAATTTCCTATGCGGTAAATATTTGAGAATTAGTGTTTGCTATTCAGAAATTAGTTTACTAATTCTCTTGCGACCATTGATGGAGCTGAAGTTGTTCCTTGATCTCAGGTGAAAGTCTTACTATGTACAGCTGGAAACTGAGTAGTTGTTTGTGTTACCTCTGAGGTTGTGCTTTGTCATTCTTTGTCCCTTAAGGTCCCGGATTCTCCCCCAGAGTTTCAGTTACAGGTATCTGAGGACAAGAAAGTTTCATTCTCTTAGTGGGAGTGGGTCAAAATTAATTTTCTTTGGGATGACAAATGTGTATATCTCAGGAATTCAACGCAGTGGATTTTTCAGAGGTCCTATATGCAATACTTTAGTCATCCTTAGCATGTTTCTTCACCCCAGATAATATGTTACTGGTGATGGAATAACAGACCTCTCTCTTCAGTGCATTTCTATTTCTAATGAGCAGGACTTACGGTTTGGAAACCAGATGTAATCTCCCATTTGGAAGAAGGAGAAACACCTTGGATACAGGACCCAGAAGTACTTTGGAGCACCTCTCCAGGTGAGTCATTGAAAACTAGGCATATGAGAGTCATTGTAAGCCATATTTTCACTAGTCTTTCGGGGGATGTGCCAGCGATAATGCTGGACTTTGAGACCTCCTTAAAAGGCCCCTATTCTCTGGACCAGAGCTGAGGCTGTCTGACATGAGCTGTCAGCAAATCTCTTTTGTTAACATCGTTCCACTCTTAAGTACCTCTAATTTTGGCTAAAGAGTTTCTTTCAATCAGAGATATTTTTCTCTTCTGTTTTTACTTTGAGTTATCTAAATCCCAACAACTGTTCTTTTGCCTTGTTTCCAGTGATGATTGTTTTTAAAAATGTGTATATTAATTTTAATTTAAAAATGAGGGAAAACATCCTATTTTTCCCTATATTCCCTTCTCATCTTTTTTTCCTCCATGTTTTCTAGAATTAATGTTTTGTTTTTTATGTAGTTGTGATGAGTGTATATTCTCATTCTACATTCTCTGCATAGTGTTTCCTGGTTTTATTTTCTTAAGAAATGACAATGATAATGATATAATAATTATCCAATTTTACTTATCCACAATCTTTTCAGCCATTCCCTAAGCATATGTCATTTCAGGCTGGATTTTTGTTATCAGAAATAGAACCTCTGAATATTTGTATAGAGAGATTTTTCAATAATATACATAGAGTGTTTTCAGTACCTATATTTTCAATAATATCCTTAGGGTTTACTATTAATGTGGGGCAGTGAGGGGACATAGAGCTCAGATGTCAAAATACTCATCCTAAAGCACAGTTTGCCTGCCATGTTACCCTCCTGCTGGGGGTAACTTAAGTGGCTTCCTCTAGGATCAAATATTAAAAAGTCTTTTTGACCTTTAAAGCCCTTCATAAACTGGTTTTCAGCCTTAAATCACTTTCTTTCCTTCCCCTTGTATACTCTGTGATCAGGTACGCTGGCCTTCTTGCTGTTTCTCAAGAAAAATATTCTGCCTCCTCAATAATAAGGGTATTTTCATTGAGTGTTGGGTATGTCTGGAATTCTCTCCTTCATCTTCACCACCTGGCTTCCCTGGCTTCTTTTGTGACTCAGCTCAAATCCTACCTTTTGCTAGAGATTTTTTCATTCTCATCCCTTTCCACTGCTAGTGACTTTTTTATAAGATTACTTTTAATTTATACTGTTTGTTTCTGGTGCGTACAGTTTTTTGCATATGTTTCCCCTATTACAATGTGAGTTCTGAAGGACAGGGACTGCTTTTTAGTATATCTAAAAACCATGACATTAAATGCAGTTCCACACCTGTGGACCTCCCACCTTTGTAAACATCTTATATGTTCTTTGGGGTTAAGCTAGTTCTTCATAATTATGTTGTTGTTGTTCATTCATTTTCAGTTGTGTCTGACTTTTCATGACCCCATTTAGGGTTTTCTTGGCAAAGAAGCTGGAGTAGTTTGCCATTTCCTTTTCTAGCTCATTTGATAGATGAGGAAATGGAGATAGGTTAAGTGACTTGTCCAGGATCACACAGCTAGTAAATGTCTGAGGCCAGATTTGAACTCAGGAAGTCTTTCTAACTCCAGACCTGGCACTCTATCCACTGCACCACCTAGCTTGCCCTCTTTTGTAGCATTCGTGTAAGTCTTGATGTCTTATTCTTATTCTCCTGATTTTCCTCTCTTGACTCTCAGGGAGCTATATCATATAACAAATATTTCCTAAACACCAAAAAAATGGATTTTAAAAAATCAGCCAAAGCTGATCAGTATATCCCCAAAGTCTGAAGATATGTATAGGTACCACACTTAAGGACCTCTTAACTCTTCAGAGAGGTCGAATGAAATATTTCTTCATATCTCTTCTTTGGAGTCATGCTTGTTCTTTGTAAATTTGCGCCATTCACTTAGGAATTTTTTGTGTATGTGGTTGTTCTTTACACATCCTCGTTGTAGTCATTATGTGTGTTGTTTTTTTGGCTTTCTTTACTTCACTCTGCATTAGTTCATGTAGATCTTTTCATGCTTCTCTGCATTCATCTTATCATTTCTTACATCACAGTAATATTCCATTACATTCATGTATCAGTTTGTTTAGCCATTCCCTGATCAGTGGTCATCTTTATCTAATTTTTATCCATCACAAAAGTGTTCCCATAAATATTTTGGTGCATATGGGAACTTTCTTTTTTTCAGTGGCCTCCTTGACTTTATTACCTTGGGATCATTTAGTTTATCTGCATAATTCCAAATTCGTTTCCAAAACGGTTGTGCTGATTCACAGCTCCATTAACAAGGCACTCGTGTGTCTATTTTCCCCATACTCTTCCAACATGGGCTATTCCCTTCTTTTGTCATCTTTACCAATTTATTTGTAATCTGAAGCCTCAAGATTGTTTTGATTTGTATTTTTCTCCTTTTTAGTTATTTGGAGCATTTTTCTTGCAGTTATAGTTTGAAAATGAAAGAATGAATAAATAAAGCATTTATTAAATGCTTAATATGTGCAAAGCAGTGTGCTAAGTGCTAGAGATATAACTAGAAAAGTAAGAGTCCCTTCTCTCAAGGAGCTCACATTCTAATGGAGGAGACAACATATATGGAAGTTTCTACCTGTAAGTTAAATGGAAAAGTCCTGTGGTCCTTGGGTTTCTTTTTTTTAAAGTTGATGACCTCCTTGGGGTTTATACTTAGTGATGAAATCTCTTGGTCAAAGGGTATAGACATTTTAGTCATTTTATTTGCATAATTTCAAGGTGCTTTCCAACATGGTGGTATGAATTCACAGGTTTACCAACAGTGCATGAGTTTACCTGTTTTTCTGCAACTCTTCCAACATTGACTATTCCCATCTTTTGTTATCTTTGTCAATTTGTTGAGTGTGAGGTGAAACCTTCAGGTTGTTTTGATTTTCATTTTTCTTATTAGTACTTTGAAGCATTCTTTCATTTAGTTGTCAATACTTCTCACCTCGTTGGACTCTGTTCTTATAGTAATTCCGTATAGAGACTTACTTTTTATCAGATGTTTCTTTCATTTTGTCTATATATATATTTTGGATCAAACTCCTACTAGTAGGAGAGAAGTACTGTTCTGTAGTACTCTCTAGACTGGCCTTCTCCGTCCCATACTACGAGAGAAAAGCCATTCTATCAGATTCCTTCCACTGGAATCCTTGTCTAGCCTGCTTGTTGGGAAAGAGAGAAATTATTCCTTCCTTCAAGTCACTACTCCTAAGTCTTGTCTCCATTTAAGTACCTCTACCCCTTTTTAACTATACATTGTTGCTAAAAGTCCTGAGAACCCTGCTTCCGTTATACTTTCCCTATTCCAGTGATTCTGAAATTCCAGCTGTCATTATTCAAACCCCTTTCTCTCTCCCCCACTACCTTCTCCCTTATTTCCATATCCCTCAACTCAAACCTCCCTAACATCCCCCTAACGCTACCCGCCCCTTCCACTGTGTTATCTGGAATGGCTCGTCCGTATGTAACAAACTCGCTTCCATAAGAAGTCTTCTCCTTTCCCTCACCTTGCATCTTCTGGCTGTGTATCTTGGCACCCTCATGATGACAGTTGACAATCTTTTTTGTCATTGGTTGTACTTTCATTTGTATACCCCAACTCTTTAGTCTAGATGGGGAGTTAGAATATTCCTTGTTCCTCATTGCCACTTCCACTCTCTCCTTCTACCACCATCACTCATTAACTTCTCCTTTGAGGTTCACAGAATCTATATTTATCCCCCAATCAGGATTCTCAATAACATCAGGACACTTGCTTTCTTTCTTCACTGAGTTCAGTACTTGTCTCACAGTCTTTCTCTTTTCCCTATCTCCTCTTCCTGTTATAAGGGACTTCAGCATACATATTGATGATCCCTCAAATATCCCAACTTCACAGTTTCTTAAATTACTCATTTCCTATGACCAATATTCCTCTACTCTACCTCAGGTACATACAGAGAAGGTCATACTTTTGAACTTGCCATCGCCCACAGTGTTCCAATTCCATGTTCATAAACTCTGAAATTCTTTTATCTGAGCATCTTCAATCATTCCATATTTTCTACCGTAGAGCTGCAAGCCCTGTTCTTCATTATCACTGTGACTTCTAATCCTGCCTTTCAGTTTTTTTCCCAGGCCATCATTTCTGCGCTGAGTATACTCTCTTCCTTTCCCCATAATGACTCTGTGGTAAGTCAGTTGAACTTTATACTGTTTACTTTTCTTGAGTCTCTTTCCTCCTTACTCTGTGTGCTGATCTTGTTCTGGTAAGCCCCAGAATTGGGTTATTCTTACCATCCTGAGAAAATCATGAAATCATGTTGACATTATCCACTATGAATTTCTTTTACATAATATCATGTGGGCCCTTACTGTGGCAAGGCAGTCCTTCTAAACCTTTATAGTGAACTCACTCTTCCATTCTTTACCTTTTCCAAACATTTTCATCTTTTCCTCAAGCCTTCTGTAGCACCCCTCCCCCCAGCCTTCTCAGCTGAGAATCTTGCCTCAAATTGATTTTTTTTTTAAGAAATAGGAATTCTTTCATTTATTTGTTGAATAATAGAAATATGTAGTTTGAGATATTCAGTCAATGAAGGAAGAAGGGACAATAATAAGACATTTGTTACTTACTACAGTAAATGGTTCTGAATAAATTGTTAACATTCCTTAATTATGTGCAAAGAATTACAGCAACAGTCCAAGAACAAAGAAACCTCATCATTTTGTTCTTTAGAGAAAACATTTTTTGATGCCAAGAAACACAAGTATTTTACTAGTTTGTTTCTTTAACCCTTTCAGTATAAATTCTTTTGATGTTTAGTAAGGTTTGTATGGGGGATTTCTGAGATTTTTTTACATTTCTATGGATTCTCTTCAGTAAAAATTCTCTGATGCCAAACAGGGTTTGAATTTTTACAGGTTTTACCATGTTTGTTACTTTTGTTCTTAAGCGTAAAATTTAGGTATCTTTTGTTTTTACATTGCCTAAATTTTTTGATCATACCCCTTCCACTTCCAGAGAGCTTTCCCATACAAATGAATATGTTTTAAGAAGAAAAATAGGAGGACAAACAATAGTCAATAAAGTCAATAAATTCATAGGGAAAAAAATCTGAAAATAAAAGGATTGTTCAATACCTGTGAACCTTTCCCTCTGCTAAGGATTGGCAGTGGGGGGATTGAAATGTCTTCTCATAGCTGTTTTTTGGGGGCCAAGGCTAGTTCTTTGTAATTTTTCACCATTCTCTTCTAAATGTCTTGTGATTGTTCTTTCTGGTGGTGGTGTAGCCATATGTGTTACTACTTTGGCTTTGCTGCTTTCAGTCTGCATCACTTGAAGGCTTCCATATATTCATGACCTCTAAAAGGCTTCTCTCCAAAATGAGCCCTCTGATGTCTAATAATGCTTGACCTCTCACTGAGGAGTTTTACATGTTTATCATGTTCATAGAATTATGATTTATAAGGCTTTTCTGCAAGGTAGAGACTAATGCTTGAGCTGTGGATGGTCTTTCCCATCTTCATTATTTTCATTCTGCTCTGTACAATAATGAAACCTTGGATGGGTAGTAAGGATTGAGTTGTAATTAATGGCTTTTCCACACTAATTACAGTCAAAACATTTTTTGCCATTGTGAACTCTCTGATGCTCATTCAGGTTTGAGTTGTGACTGAAGGCTTTCCCACATTCCTTACATTTCAAAAACATTTCTCCAGTAGGAATCATTTTAAGATTAGCTGCTTCACTCAGCTATCTCTCCTGGTTTTCCTCTTGCATCTCTCCCTAGCTTTCATGTTCCTTAGCATTTTCCAAATTGGAGTGTATTACGTGTATGTCATGTGCAATGCATATGTATGTAATGTGTATTACATTATATATAATGCTTCTCTCCATTGCAAATCCTCTTGTATTTAAGAAGATCTGATTTTAAAATGAAGACTTTCCCATATTCACTGTATTGTAGTAATAATAATCGCTAACAATAGTGCTTACTATGTTCCAAGCACTGTGTGAAGTTTACAAATATCTCATTTGATTCTCACAACAACCTTGTGAGGTAGGTGCTGTAATTA
Source organism: Phalanger gymnotis (assembly GCA_028646595.1). Classification (NCBI taxonomy): domain Eukaryota; kingdom Metazoa; phylum Chordata; class Mammalia; order Diprotodontia; family Phalangeridae; genus Phalanger; species Phalanger gymnotis. Next base: position 291,817,578 of record CM053625.1, read on the forward strand.
TCCCCATTTTATAGTTGTGGAAACTGAGGCAAACAGAGATTAAGTGACTTGCTCAGAATCACAGAGCTAGTAAGTATCTAAGGTCAAATTTGAACTCAGTGCATGTTTGAGGATTCTCTTCTGCATAAATCATTTGATGATTAGACTCGTATTTTACTGAAAAAATTAAAACCATTCACCTAGAGCTCCTTCTCCCCCTCCTCATTTCATATCTCTCAGATGCCTTCCTTCAGTCTCTCTGCATAATCCCTCTATCACATGAAGAGATGGCCCATTTTCCTTGCCAGGGCAAACGTACAAATAATCCTATTCCATCCATTTTTTTCTAGAAGATTGCTTCCTCTTTGATCCCCATTCTCTCACCTTTACGGCAACTCTTCAACTGCCTACAAATTTTCCTATGTCATTCTGGGTTCTGACCTTATCACTGAACATCAACCACTCTCCAAATTTACTAATGATCTTTGAATGCCAAGTGTTATGACCTTTTCTCAGTTCTCATCCTTCTGCCTTTGAACTTGGTGATCATTCTTTTCTCCTTGATACCCTCTCAAGTTTTTCAAACCTATACTCTCCTAGTTCTCCACCTACTATCTGACCATTGTTTCTTAATATCTTTTGCCCACTAAGAGTGGGTGACCCTAGTGCTCTGCCCTTAGGCACTTTTCTCCCTCCACTATTTCACTTAGTGATTTCTTCAGCTCCCATGGATTGAATTATCTCTAAGCTGATGATTCTCAGATGTTGATATCCAGCCCTATTCTTGGACATTTTGAACTGGTTGCCACAGACATCTTAAAAGTTAGTATGTCAGTAGCTGTCCTCATCTTTCCCCCTAAGCCCTCCCCACTTCCATACTTTCCTGTTACTGTGCAGGTGACATTATCTTCCTAGTCACTTAGGCTCACAATCTAGGTTTTATCTTCAACTACTCATTCTCTAACACTCTTCATATACAATAGCCAAATCATGTTGATTCTACCTTTGTAAAATCCCTTACATAGTCTCTCCACTCCTCTGACCCTGCAACCACCCTTTTCCAGGCCATCTTCACATCACACGGACTATTAAAGTAGCCTTCTGGTTGGTCTTCCTAGCTCAAGTACCTTCTGACTCTATAATCTGTCCTCCATTTAGCTATTAAATTGATTTTCCTAAAATACAGGTCTGACCACATCGCTTCTATTCAGTAAACTCCAGTAGTTCCAATAACCTTCTGGAGAAAATAGAAAATTTTCTGTTTGGCATTCAGTCTGTCCTCTTCTAACCCTTCCAATCTTCCTACAGTTTACTCCCTTTCACGTACTTTGGTGTCCATTGACAGTGGTCTCCTTGTTCCTCCCACAGAATATTCCATCTCATTTCATATCTCCCATGCTTGAAGTTATTTCCCTATTTATTGCTATCTCTTGGAGTCCTTTAAGTAACAGCTAAAATTTCACCTACAAGAAGCCCTTCCTGATCTGCCTTAGTGCTGAGGCCTTTTCTTTGAGATTATTTCCAGGTTATCCTACATATATTTTGTTTGTATATAGTTGTTTTCATCTTGTCTTCCCTTAGACAGCTAGGTGGTGCAGTGGATAGAGAACTGGGCCAATAGTTAAGACACAAGTTCAAATTCTGCCTCAGATACTTATATTCTATCTGCCTCAGTTTTAGCCTCTTAAAATCTTTGCTCTTTTGGCCCTTTTTTTTTCCTTATATTGCCTTTTTGTACACTTTCTGAGTCCTCCCATTTTTATGATATACATACTTGCCTGTACTACTGAAAAGCTGAGGGAAGTTACATTTCACTACTCTTGGTTTCTGCCCTTAGAGCTTCTGGTGCAGGGTCTGTGCTAGCCCCAGCTGGATTTCTGTCCCCTTTCCTTCAGACTCAGTCCAGTAAATCATTCTAGTCTCCAGGCCTAGTTACTCTTGTGGAACTTTGCCCTTCCTACTGTGCTTGGGCTGGATCAGTGTCTGTTCCCTTCTGTAGGTGTTATGGTAGGTTTCTGGAGAGTCTCTCTCTTAGGGCTTCCTAACCTAACTGCTACCCCAGGCTGAAAGCTGTCCATTTTACCCCATTCATTTTGCTGAGCCAAATCACTGTCTACCTTAAGGGGTATGCCAGTAATCTCTACAGAAGGGAAGAGATTCCATTATGAGTCCCAGGCACAAACCTGCCTGTCCTTTATGTGTTCCTGACTGCCAGGAGCTTGAAGCTATTTGGGAAAGATACAGAATGTGCTCTTTCAGGATTAATGTTCTCTGTTGTTAGTATGTAAGGCAATTAGTTTGTAAGACTTCTTTCTTGTTCTGGGGATTTTTCTGTAATTGCTCTACATCTAGTGCATAATTCCTCTTTTTGGGAGGTGTTTCAAAATTACTAGGGACGGGAAAAAATGTTTGCTATTTATTGTTCATATGACCTAGAATTCTTCTTTAAACTATTTTTCTACCAAACTGGTTTTTTTTTTCATATTTCCTGGCAATTTCATTGAATACAGGTCGTCCTTAGTAGTTCTTTTTGAAGGTTCATCAAACACTACTGGGCTGTCTATGCATGTGCCTGTGCGTGTGCACGCGCGCACACACACACCTCTTTTGGTGTTCTGCTTAGGTAGTCTGTTAAATTGATGTGCCTGTTCTAATTAAGGAGTACCAAATAGTTTTGTTGACTTTTTATTTCTGGTGATAGAGTTTGAAATTCGTTGTTGTTAGACCCACTTTATTCCTGCCTTTTAAAAAAATTAATATCTCTGCTGTTCTAGATTTTTCATTCCTAACTCTAACACAATGAGCAAGCATTTATTAAACACTTTACATGTTATCTGGTCTAATTCCCACATTGTCAGATTAGGAAAACCAAGGTCCCAATTGGTTCAGTAGCCCACTAAAATGGCAGAAGCATGATCAGGAAAGGCTTCATATAGAAATGATATGTTAGCTGGTTTGAAGCAATCTAGAGATTCTAAGGTAGAGGTGGGGGCAGGGGGATGACAGCCATAGCAAAGGTGTGGAGATGGGAGATGAAGTGCCATGTCTGAGGAGAAATAAAATTTGGTTTGCCTGGATTACATTGTACAAAAATGGGAATAATATGTATTAAGGCCGAAAAGATATGAGGACAGGTTATGAGGGGCTTTAAATGCAAAACAGGATTTTTTTTTCATCCTAGTAGAAATAAGGAACTATTTGAGTTTGTTGAGTTAAGAGGATGACAAGGCCAGATTTGTGCTTCAAGAAGACCTTTTGAGAAGCTTCGTGGAGGATGGTTTGGAGAGAGACATAAGGCAGGAAAAGTATTTAAGAGACTGTTGTAATTTAGGCTAGAGTGTTGTATGTATGAACAGATAAAAAGAATGAGATGTAAGAGGTAGTGTGGATGTAGAAAGAATGAGGTTTTGCAACTGATTATATACATAAGGAGGTGGAAAGTCATGAAGAATCAACAGTTACAATGAAATTATAAAACTGAGTGAGTAGAAAGATCATAGGATGATAATAGCCATGACAGAAGTTTAAAAGAGGGGTGGCTTTTGGTTAAAAGATAATCAGATGTTATTGCTCTTTGAAATAAAGTTGCCTGTAGTAGATCTCATGTGAAATTTCAAGTAGGTAGTTGGTAATGGTGGGATTGGACCTCAGGTAAGAGATTGGGTGGACAAGGGTGAAGTGGATGGGTTCGGGAGAGACGGAGAGAGAACGAGGGAGAGAGAGGGATTGAGAGACATGGAGAATCACTGAACCTAGAACTGATTGGGGCATTATATGGTTGTTGAACCAACAAAAGAAATTTAGGAATGGTTAGGGAGAAAACCCAAGAAAGTGTCATGAAAACCCCAAAAGAGAAGAAAATGTCTAGTATGGGTCTCGACTCCATCTTGTAGTCTTTCCTTAGGTGATTAAAACTACCAGACTTGCTGTCTCCTTGGAAGAGTTAAAAATTCCCCTAACTGCACAAGGGCAGACAAGGAGAGACAACATATCTTTTGGGGATGGTACCAAGTTAACTTGTGGGGCTTAAAGATAACAAATAGATGTAGATGTCCTGGAAATATCCCAGAGGCTACTGGCATGAAAGATAACAACCTTTAATTATACCTTTAAGCTAACTCAGAGGGAAAGCTAAATTCTTGAACTGAACTTAAGGGCATAGAAAGAGGACTTAAGCAGATATAGAATCAAATACAATATGAAATCAGTACAATATAGAATCAGTTAAAAAGTAGAATTAATTTGAATTTTTCAGTTAAAATCTTCATGGCTTCCACTTTTTATTGTTTTCTTGTGGTTGCACTTTCCATTTCCATTTGTTTGTGTATTTTTTCCTATTTCAGCCTACTTTTTATTAGTTCCTGTCTTCCCATGTTTCCATAAATCATCAAATTTACCATTTCTTAGCTATATTAAGAAGACAATCCTACCACTACCAAATTTCCTTTGCTATATAATTGTAGTCTCTACCTAAACCAGAAAAGGGTAAAGAAAAGAAAGATTTCTAGATGACTTATCGTTGGTAAATATTGAATTATCAAAAAATATTTAATTATTCTGAAAGAACTATAGTGATATATCTAAACATAATTAATCATAATAAAGTTGTATGTATATCAGAGTGGCAGAGATATTCCCTATTAGGAAAACAATCATACTGAATACAAAAATATGCAAACCACAATTATATCAATAGGTGTAGATAAAATCTTTGACAAAATATAACACCTTCTTAAGCTAAATATCCCACAAAACAGAGGCATAAAATGAAACTCTTTTTTTAAATATAAGAAGTATAAGCCAAAAGCTATCTTTGTATATAGTGAAGGACACACTAGATATTTTCCCTAAAAATCCAGGAGTAAAGAAAGGATACCCCATTTCTCTGCTGTTATTTGAACTAGTTCTGAAACTCTGATAGAAATAAAACAAGAGCAAGCAATTAAAAGTATTAAAAATAGGCAGAGAGTAGATAAAATTCCCTGTTTAACGATGATGGTTTATATAGAAAACATCAGAGACTCAACAAAGAAGCTTACTATCTTCAGGAAAAAGACAGGTTACAAAATAAATCTACAAAGAGCACTTCTTTATAGCAATAATAAAATTCAGAAGTTATAGAGATTTCTGAAAATGACTACAAAATGCATGAAATATTTGAGAGTCAGTAAGACTCCAGACCTATATTCTCTCTCTCTCTCTCTCCCCATCTCTCTCCCTCTCTCTCTCTCCCTCCCTCCCCTTCTCTCTCTCCCTTTCTCTTCCCCTCCCTCCCTCCCTCTTTCTCTCTCTCGCTCTGTCTATCTGTCTCCCTCCCCCCTTTTTTCTCTCCCTCCCTCTCTCTCTCTCACTCTCACTCACTGGATCTTTCTTTGTTGACAAGCTGGATATGCTTGACTGCTGCTCTATAGGGTGCTGGAAAAATCTCAGTGAAGTTTTAACTTTACATAAGTTTTAACACTATACTAAAAGACTTTTGAGACACCCTCTATAATAAAAATGAGACTACCACATAAATTGATTTGCAGATTTATTACTGTTACCAAATGACCAAGGGGTATTTTATAAAGGCAGACCAAGTAGTAACATTTATTTGGAGGAATAAAAGGACCAAAATCTAAAGGAAAGTTTTTTGAAAACTAGAAATAAAAGAGGAAAATAGTACTTCTCTACCTCCAAGTAAATCAGTCGTTATCAAAATCATTTGACATTTTAAAAATTGCAGAAGTATCTCAGTAGGATGGAATAGGTAAAAGAAATTGAAACAATCCTTTTCAACAATACAGGTTTAGTAAACGTAAGAATAAAAGTTGTTTAAGGATGAGCTCACAATTTGACAAGAATTTCTGGGAAAATCTTGAAGTTGGGCTGAATTAGGTTTAGACTAACATCTTACACAGTATTTCAGTAAGTTCAAAATGGATATATGAACTTTTATTTTTTGCTTTTAAAAAATTTATGATGACTAATGTGAAAATGTGTTTAATAGAAATGTATGTGTAGAGCCCATAACAGATTGCATGCTGCCTTGGGGAGGGAGGGGGAGAATGTTTTAGAAGTTTAAAATTTATGGAAGTGAATGTTGAAAACTGAAAGTAAATTTTTTAAGAATTATAATTTAACATTTTAAAAAAAATTTTGAGTTCCAATTTCTCCCTCCATTCAGCTTTTTCCCCACCCATTGAAAAGGTAAGCAATATGATACCAATTATATATGTGAAATTAGGCAAAACATATTTCTCTATTAGCCATATTGACCCTCAAAAAAAGGCAAAAAAAAATGTGAAAAAAATACTTCAATTTGTACTCAAGAGTTCATCAGTTCTTTCTCAGGAGGTCATTAGCATTTTTTTAATTGGGAGGTCTACATTTTCATATTTTATTATTTAATATTTTTAGTTTTCAACATTAATTTCCGCAAGATTTTGAATTAAAAATTTTCTACCCATTTCTACCCTCCCCCCCACTCCCAAGGTGGCATATATTCTGATTGCCCCATTCCCCAGTCAGCCCTCCCTTCTGTCACCACACTCCCCATCCCTGCCCCACCTTATCCCCTTCCCCCTTTCTTGTAGGGCAACATAAATTTCTATACCCCATTGCCTGTATATCTTATTTCCCAGTTGTATGCAAAAACAACCTTCTTTTTTGAGCATCTGCTTTTAGAACTTTGAATTCCAAATTCTCTCACCTCTTCCCTCCTCACTCACCTTCCCTAAGAAGGCAAGCAATTCAACATAGGTCAAACACGTATCAATATGGAAAACACTTCCACAATAATCATGTTGTAAAAGACTATATTTCCCTCCATCCTATCCTGTCCCCCTGTATTCAATTTTCTCCCTTGACCCTGGCCCTTTTCAAAAGCATTTGCTTTTGATTATCTCCTCCCCCTACCTGCCCTCCCTTCTATCATCCCCCCTCTTTTATCCCCTTCCTCCTACTTTCCTGTGGGGTAAGATACCCAGTTGAGTATGTATGTTATTCCCTCCTCAAGTCAAATCCTATGAGAGCAAGATTCACTCATTCCCCCTCACCTGCCCCCTCTTCCTTTCCAACAGAACTGCTTTTTCTTGCCACTTTTTTGTGAGATAATTTACTCCATTCTATCTCTCCCTTTCTCCCTCTCAATATATTCCTCTCACTCCTTAGTTTTATTTTTTAGATATCATCCCTTCATATTCAACTTACCCTGTGCCCTCTGTCTATATATATGTATACTCCCTTAAGCTGCCCTAATACTGAGAAAAGTTTCATGAATTACAAACATCATCACAGTTCAACTTTAGTTTATCCCTTATGATTTCTCTTTCTGGTTTACCTTTTCATGCTTCTTTTGACTCTTTTATTTAAAAATCAAATTTTCTATTCAGGTCTGGTCTTTTCATCTAGAAATCTTGAAAGTCCTCTATTTTATATAAAGTCCATACTTTGCCTTGGAGTATTATACTCACTTTTGCTGGCTAGGTGATAATTGGTTTTAATCCTTGCTCCTTTGACCTCCAGAATATCATATTCCAAGCCTTTCGATTCCTTAATTTAGTAGCTGCTCTAGATCTTGTGTTATCCTGATTATGTTTTTACAGTACTCAAATTGTTTCTTTCTGGCTGCTTTGCAGTATTTTGTCCTTGACCTGGGAAATCTGGAATTTGGCTACAAAATTCCTAGGAGTTTTCTTTTTGGGATCTTTTTCAAGAGGCAATGAGTGGATTCTTTCAATTTCTATTTTACCCTCTGGTTCTAGAATATCAGGGAAGTTTTCCTTATAATTTCTTGAAAGGTGTTATCTAGGCTCTTTTTAAGTTATTTCTCCTGGATCTATTCTCCAGGTCAGTGGTTTTTCCAGTAAAATATTTCACATTGTCTTCCATTTTTTCATTCCTTTGGTTCTGTTTTATAATTTCTTGATTTCTTATCAAGTCACTAGCTTCCACTTGCTCCAATCTAATTTTTAAGGTGGTATTTTCTTCAGTGGTCTTTTGGACCTCTTTTACATTTGGCTAATTCTGCCTTTCAAGGCATTCTTCTCTTCATTGGCTTTTTGGAATTCTTTTGCCATTTGGCTTAGTCTATTGTTTAAGGCGTTGTTTTCTTCAGTATTGTTTTGGGTCTCCTTTAGCAAGTCATTGACTTGTTTTTCATGATTTTCTTGAATCACTCATTTCTCTTCCCAATTTTTCCTCTACTTTTCTTACTTGGTTTTCCAAATCCTTTTTGAGCTTTTCCATGGACTGAGACCAGTACCTATTTTAATTGGAGGCTTTTGATGTAGGCTCTATGACTTTGTTGCCTTCTTCTGGCTGTATGTTTTGGTCTTCTTTATCACCAAAAAAAGATTCTGTAGTGTGAGTCTGAGTCCTTTTCTGCTGCCTGTTCATGTTTCCAGCCAACTACTTGACCCTTGAGCTTTTTGTCAGGGTATGACTGCTTTTAGAGTAGAGAGTGCTTTGTCCCAAGCTAAAATTTAGGGGCTGCACTGCTGTTTTCAGAACTACTTCTATTCCACTGTCACTGTAAGCTCTGCCACAGCAGTGCTCCTCCTCCCCCAAGAACCTCCAACCAGAACCATGACCCAGATCCAAACAGGGCAAAGCAAGAGAGCCCTGCCTCTGCACCATCAAAGGGCTCCCTGCACTCCTGCTCTGATCTGCCATTTGATTCCTACCACTCTGTGGGCCAGGGACTCTGGAAGCAGCTGACACTGGAGCTCTGGAAGGAGCCGCAGGAGCTTCTTGCTGCTGCTGTTGCTGCGGCTGCCGCCACTGCACCACCTCTGCCACCCCCAGGGCTGGGGCCGAACCACTCTCCCTCCAATCAAGCAGTTTTCCCACTAACCTGCTCTGTTGCCATTTGTGGTTTGAGAAGTCTGGTAACTGCCACAGCTCGGTGATTCAGGGTCCTAAGGCCTGCTCTGCCTGCCCTACTCCCAGTCTGGTCTGTCCTGGTGCACCCCACGCTGGGCTGTGTTTCACTCCCAGCACTGTGCAATATATCCTTCCCAGCAACCATCCAGGCTGTCCTGGGTTGGAGAACTGGTTCCCTCTGTTATTTTGTGGTTCTGCAGCTCTAGAATTTGTTCAGAGCCATTTTTTACAGGTGTTTGGAGAGATTTGGGGGGTAGCTTAAGCAAGTCACTGCTTTTTAGCTGCCATACTGGCTCGGTCCCCACCCCCCAATAGCATTTTTCATCGTAAGTTTTTTGGAATTTTCTTGGATCATTCTATTGATTGAAGTAGCAAAGTCTTTCACAGTTGGCCATTATTATAATATTGTTGTTACTATGTTCAGTGTTCTTCTGATTCTGCTTCATGTTCATGCATAAGTTCATATAAATCTCAGCTTTTTCTGAAATCATCCTGCTCAACATTTTTTAACAGCATAATAGTATTCTATTATAGTCATATACCACAACTTTTTCAGCCATTCTCCAATTGAGGGATATCCCCTCAGTTTCTAATTCTTGCCACAAATACATACATACATACATATGTGAGTGTGTATTTTTGTACATATAGATCCTTTTCCTTTTTCTTTGATCTCTTTGAGATACAGACCTAGTAGTGGTATTGTTAGGTTGAAAGGATGTGCAAGTTTTATTCCCTTTGGACATTGTTCCAGATTGTTATCTAGAATAGATAGACTAATTCACAGTTCCTCCAGCACTGCATGAGCATCCCTATTTTTCTTCATTCCCTCCAGAACAAAACTTAATTTTAGAGATCATATCAAATGAAAAAGAAACAGACCCGGTAGTGTCTTTCACACTATTGGTTCAGGGTGAATTTTAGGCGAAGAACGACAGTCAGGAATCATAAAATAGATCATTTCAGTTACATGAAATTGAAAAGCATTTGTGCTAACAATGAAAATATGAGAAGGGATGCTATTATTTGAGGAAAAACACCTATATTTAATAACTCCGATAGTAGTTTTCTGTCCAATATACATGAGGAAATAATGCAAATATGTAACACCAAAAGTTTTTTCTCAGAAAACAAGTGTTTCAAAGATATAGGAGAAAAAAGCCTTTAAGCATTGCAGACTATTAAATGGATGAAAGTGGATTGACAAGTCCAAATGAAAACTTGTAAATTGTTAATGAAAAAGCGTGCTTATCAATTCAGTGCAGTTATAGAAAGAATGCCAATTCCTCATTAAAAAAAAGTCAGGTGATAGAAAAAAGGTGGTCAGAGCACATGATAAACAATTTAAATGTACAGAAAAAAAGAATTGCAGACTATTAAGAACTGTATGGAAGATTTCTCTACATTTCTACTAAGACGAAAAATATAAAGCAAAGATACTGAGGCCCAGAAAATTGAGATAGAATAGAAGTCATAGCCTAAAGAGAAATCGAACCAGCCATAATTGGTCATCTCAAAGCAAAACAAAAACCAGTAAGTGCTCTGGTTCTGATCATTATAAAAGCCTTTACTCTTTAAGTTTCTAGTAGTACAGAAAGAAAAGGACTCCACTAAATTTCTTTTTCCCAAGATATGTAATTCTCATAACAAGAGAGAAAGTAGAGATAAATATTGATACAGAAATGTTATATGACATTTCAGCAAAAAACCTATAGCAATATATGAAAAAATAAATGTTGATTATTTTCTTGATGGCAGAGTCAGAAACAGTTTATTGTATTTTCTTTTAAAATTTAGCAAAAAATGTTTACTTTTTTTTTCTTTCAGATTGGGCGACTGGGCCTGGAACTAAGCAGTTAACAGAGAAAAGACTTAGAAGGGATGGTTCCTATGTCTTTAAATTGGGAGAAGCATTGAAATATTATGTCACTTTGGAGAAGCAGGAGCAGAACCATGAGGAGAAACATTCTAGGCAAGTAAAATAAATCATCCAAAGGAAAAATCCTAGCAAATTTAAGGCTCTTCAGGCTTTTAAATTCAATCTATTTTTCTTAGCTGATGTCCATATAAGAAACTCTCCATAAATATGATATACATAAGTAGAATTTCAGACATTAATCAATCTTAAGCATTAGTTAATAGATCATTATCAGATCAATTTTCTAAATATATAACGAATGTGAAGATTTATTCAGGTTATTATTCAGATATTTTCTTTTTTTTTTTTTTTTGAAGGTGAGAAGGCAGGGCAGTTAGGGTTAAGTGACTTGCCCAAGGTCACACAGCTAGTAAGTGTGGCAAGTGCCTGAGGCCGAATTTGAACTCAGGTCCTCCTGACTCCACTGCACCACCTAGCTGCCCCTTAGATATTTTCAATAGCTTAGAAATCATATGAATGTAATTCATGTAGGTAAACCTGCAACCACAATTCATCCATTATTTCTCATCACAGAATTCATATTGGAGAAAATCTTCATAAAAGTCATGAATATACCAAGGCCTTCTGGAACACACACATGGTTGATCATCAATCAATTCACAGTAGAGAGAAGCCTTATGAATGTAATTATTGTGGAAAGGCCTTCCGCTCAAGCTCATACCTTATTCAACATCAGAGAACTCACACTGGGGAGAAACCTTATGAATGTAGTGATTGTGGAAAAACCTTTCGATGGAGCTCACAATTTACTCAGCATCAAAGACTGCATAGTGGAGTGAAACTTTATAAATGTAATGATTGTGGGAAGGTATTCCCAAATAGGACATACCTTACTGAACATCAGAGAATTCATACAGGAGAGAAGCCTTTTGAATGTAATGATTGTGGGAGGACCTTTCGATGGAGCTCACAGTTTACTCAACATCAAAGACTGCATACTGGAGTGAAACTTTTTAAATGTGATGATTGTGGGAAGGTATTCCCCAATAAGACATACCTTAGTGAACATCAGAGAATTCACACTGGAGAGAAACCTTATGAATGTAATGACTGTGGGAAGACCTTCCGATGGAGTTCACAGTTAACTCTTCATCAGAGAACTCATACTGGAGAGAAACCTTATAAATGTAACAATTGTGAAAGGGCCTTCCGTAGCAAATTACACCTTACTCGACATCAAAGACTTCATACTGGAGAGAAACCTTATGAATGTCATGAATGTGGCGAGTCCTTCCGATGGAGCTCGCAGTTAACTGTACATCGGAAAATTCATACTGGAGATGCTCCTTACAAATGTGATGATTGTGGAAAAGTCTTCTGTTGGAGCTCACAGTTTATTGAACACCAAAGAATCCATACTGGAGAAAAACCCTACAAGTGTAATGATTGTGGAAAGGCCTTTGGCTGGCTGTCACAGTTTACTAGACATCTAAGAATACATACAGGAGAGAAAACCTATAAATGTTACGAATGTGGAAAGACCTTCCTTGACAGCACATATCTTACTGAACATCAGAGAATTCATACTGGAGAGAAGCCTTATGAATGTAATGACTGTGGAAAGGTCTTCCACTGGAGTTCATACCTTACTCAACATCAGAAAACTCACACTGGAGAGAAGCCTTATAAATGTAATGAATGTGGAAAGAACTTCTGCTGGAGGTCACAGTTTACTCAACATCAGAGACAGCATACTGGATTGAAGTTATATAAGTGTAATGATTGTGGGAAATCCTTTCTTAACAAGACATACCTTACTCAACATAGGAGGACTCATACCAGAGAGAAGCCTTATAAGTGTAATGAGTGTGGAAAGAACTTCCGCTGGAGCTCACAGTTTACTCAACATCAGAGACTTCATACTGGAGTGAAACTGTATCCATGTAATGATTGTGGGAAGTCATTCCTTAGTAACACATACCTTACTCAGCATAAGAGGACTCATACAAGAGAGAAGCCTTATAAGTGTAATGATTGTGGGAGGACCTTCCGATGGAGCTCACAGTTTACTCAGCATCAAAGACTGCATACTGGAGTGAAACTTTTTAAATGTGATGATTGTGGGAAGGTATTCCCCAATAAAACATACCTTAGTGAACATCAGAGAATTCATACTGGAGAGAAGCCTTTTGAATGTAGTGATTGTGGGAGGGCCTTCCGATGGAGTTCACAGTTAACTATACATCAGAGAACTCATACTGGAGAGAAACCTTATAAATGTAACAATTGTGAGAAAGCTTTCCGTTGCAAATTAAATCTTAATCGACATCAGAGAATTCATACTGGAAAAAAATAAATAATAATTGTCAATGGCCTTTGATTAGCTCTCTCAGCTTATATGCTGTCTGTAAATTCATACAGGAGAAAAATACCTATATAACAGATTCAGAAAGACTTTCCTCAGCAGCACATACATTAGAGAATTCATGCTGAAGAGAAGCCTTCTGAATGTAATGATTGTGAGAATGCCTTCCATACCAACCCACATCTTACTGGACATGAGACCCCAAACTAGAAAGGAAACTTCGTGAATATGGGAACATTTTCCACTGGAGCTCACAATTTACACAGTATTAGAGAACACAAACTCTTATGAAAGTTCTTGTGAGAGTTTTTTTCTCAAGTGACAACTGAACATCAGAGAATGTATACTGCAGAGAAACATGAATGTAGAAAGGCCTTTCATGAAAAGTGAGGTGTTTTTCAGTATCAGTTAACTCATGCTGGAGAGAAACTCCATAAACCCAAAGAATGTGGAAAACAGAGCTCTTACTCAAAGTCATAGTGCTCATATTGGAAAAAACTTATGGAGATAGAAACTTGTGAATGTAATTGAGAAGGCTTCAGCTAGTTGAGCTGAGTCTGAAAGGAAATCAGTAAGTGAATGAGGAGATTTAAAATTAGAGGGCAATTCAGGTATGGGGTTCAAAGAGTTCAAAGACAATGTTGTAATCTGGATCAATATCTTATCAAGATTCTCCTGAAGCATTTCTCCCTACCCCCCTACTCCCCAAACTTTGCCATGTAGATTAGGATAGGTCTTGCCCTGAAAGGCAAGGAAGGTATCCCCAAGACATAACTGGTAAGTAGGCCAAGTCTCAAGCTGTCTAGCTTTTGATGCAACTTCTCCAAATTATGTTAAGATAGCTTCCTAGTCACCTAAGAACATAAAAAAGCTGGACTCCCAATTCTTGGGGTAAATTTAGCACATTCTCCCCTGCTAACCAGATTTGTTTCCATATGTAGATGAATGGTGGCCTGTCTACCCAAGCTAAATGTTGCACCCTTATTGAGTATTTTTTTATGCTATGGCTAAGTAAATCTTTTAACTGTTGAATGAACATGAGTATCTCATTCCATTACAATATTTGACTTAGTAGACCAGCTTGAGACAGGCCTGGTCCACAACATTCCATTTTTCTGGATCAAAGTGCGTGAAGAGGAGTAACGTGTAAGTACACCAGAGAGGTAAGAAGGGCCCTGAGTATAAAGAATTTTTAATGTCAGAGATGGTTTTTTTTTTTTTCTAGAGCAGGTTCCCCACCCCAAGAGGGACTAAGGAGCCACTGGAGTTAATTGTGTAGGAGACTTGTGAGTTAAGAAAATCAGTGGATATGTGGAAGATGGACTTGAGTAGAAAGAGGCTTAAGGTAAAGAAACCAAATAGGCTATGTGCAATAGTCTGAGTGAGAAGTGTGATGAGGACCTGAATTAAGGTGGAGTTACATGGGTGAAAAAAATGGGAAATACGTCCATCTTTGTAGAGAGACAATTGATAAGGTTTGACAGCTAATTGGAAGTTGGGAGTAAGAATGAGTAATTGAGGATTACATAGGGGTTGGGGACATGGGTGACTGGAAAGAATTGTGTCTTGTACAGTAATAGGAACAGTCTGATGAACAGTGGTTTCAGGGAGGTGAAAAGATAATGAATTCTATCATCTATATGAGAAACCTGTGGGGAAATCTGGTTAAGATGCCTGTTAGATAGTGTAGGTGCTGTGTGATACGGAACTGAAGTTCAAGAGAGAGCCTATGGTTAGATATATAAATCTGGAAATATTTTGCTTCGAGATAATAATTACACCCCCGGATATGATTAGATAGCTAAAGAAGAAAAGGTAGAGAAAAGAAGGCCCAGTACAGAACCTTGTATTGTACCTACTGTTAGTAGAAATGTCACAAATGAAGACTGAGCAAAGGAGAAGAAAGAGCGATAAGCCAGGTAAGAGGAAAACCAGGAGAGAACATTAAGAAAACCTAAAGGAAAGTATAGTAAACTGTATTAAGTGCTGCAAACAGGTCGAGAATGATGGCACCACTTGTTGGTCTATATTGTACCCAACAAGTTAAGGTATGAATTGTACTAGATGGCAGCTGAGCTTCCTTTGAACTCTAGAATCTTTTAATTGAATACTTTGACCTGATGAGCCCTGATTTGTTTTAACCATTTAAAAATTATAAATTATCCATTATCAATTGATCATACTACAAAATAAAAATAAATCATTAACATTTTAAAAAGTGAAACCACACAAATTCACAACATAAAGCAGTTTGGTTTTTTTTTTTTTGTTCTGTATCCCTTTTTAGGATTCTGAATCTGTGCTGTCTTTAGCTTTTCATTGTAGTTCATAACCCCACTGATTATCCATTTGCAGTGTCAGTCCAAACATACAAGGTATTCCAGAAGTTTTAGTGCAGTTTTAAGTTTAAATAACCTTAGAATTTCACTAAGACCTTTGGGACCACCCCACACATATACACACGCACACATTCTCCCACTCTCCCACCCCCCCCCCATGCACTCCACACACACGCACATGCACGCATTGATGGAAGAGTTCTATGGATTGGCCATCTAATTTTATATCTCATTCCTGTCAATAGATTTTTTTTATCCACTTTATTTTTCCTATGTGAATAATTAGGCCAAACTCTCAAATGACCATATATCTCATTTAGGATGCTGTTCAGTGTTTTGAAATTTGAGATTTTCACTACAATGAAAATCATTCACAAGATCATCTAAAGAACTTCACCACCTATTGGGAATGATATGTATCATATAAACACACTGATGAACTATATTTCAAAAGAAGGTTGCGTTCAATATATGTACGGTTCTTCTAATCACACTTTGTATCACTTTGTGTAGGCTGTTTTATATTCCTTTTTTTTTGTTTTGTATTTCCTAATAGCATGATTGTTTTACATTAATAGTATCATACTTTATTCAGCCATCTTCCTATCAATATGTCTGTATGTGTGTTATTGGCATTTTTGCTCTTACATAAAGGTGCTCAGGATATTTTAGAATTAGAGACCCTTTTAATTTTCATTATAAATTTAGTGTGGAGTCCTTTTATGGAACTGCTAGGATGAAATGTCTAGTCAGTATTTTCACTCATTGAATATTGTGGCATTCCTAAATGTTTGCAAGTTTACTATTTCATTAAGTATTTAATGAAGGGTCTATTTTCCTCACATTCTGTACATCATTAGGACTTTCTTCAGAGTTTGAAGGCATTGTGTTCATTATCTACATTAAATTTACAATATGATGAGTCTAGGTACTGTCTGTGAAATGAAAAAATGCCATCAATTGGGGAATGACTGAACATATAGTAGAAGAATATAATGGAAATTATTGTGATAAGAAATGATAGAAGGGGATGGTTGTAGAAAAACTGAAGAGAGTTGCAATGACCAGCAAAAATTAGAGAGGACTGATGTGAAGAATATTTTCAACTTCCTGATGGAGAATTAATGGACTCAAGTTGTAGAATGCATTGGAGTTGAGATATGTTTTTGGATATACCCAATATGGGAATTTATTTTGCTTAACTGCATATATATTAGAAAAAGAGAAGAAACTATCCTGTTTATCCATATCACTTAAATTTTAAAAGTAGGACAAAGGGTTTTTTTTTTATTGCTTTTCTTCCTCTAATTATTTT
This sequence comes from Phalanger gymnotis, assembly GCA_028646595.1. Lineage (NCBI taxonomy): Eukaryota > Metazoa > Chordata > Mammalia > Diprotodontia > Phalangeridae > Phalanger > Phalanger gymnotis. Next base: position 291,834,320 of record CM053625.1, read on the forward strand.
CTTTGAAAGTATAACAGAGAAGGAAATGTAGCCAAGTTCTTCTTTCTCCCTGCTCCCAAAACTCCCTTCAAAACAGATCTAGAAAACACATCAGACTGACTCTTGAGGGGAAAATTCTTGAAAAAAGTCAATGAGTCATTTTTTTAGCCTATGTCTGTATAGGGAGATAGGTCTTTGGACAGTGAGGACAGTCTGGCTACAAGTATGCTGTATGTAGAAGCACTCCGGTGCAGGGAAAGGCTGTGCCAAGGTAAGATTTGGTCCCTAACCCATACCGAGGCAGGCTTCAAGAATAGGTGCCACTCAGCAGTTTTGTTGCTTCCTACCTGGTTCTAAGTCACAGACCCAAGGTAGATTGAAGAGAAAACCTTTGGCCAAGGATGTAAGAACAGGCCCTGTGCTGTGCAGTGAGAGGATCGAGTTTGGAAACAAAGCAGGGGTGTAGCCTAGATTTCAGGAGCAGAGTGGAGTCTCATTTCCAGCCTCTAGCCCCATCTGACTCCTACAGGAGATAAGCAGGACAAGATAGACCTAAAAGGAACCTACAGTTTTCTCACTCTGACCCACCAGCTGGCCAGTAGTGGCTATGTCAAGCAGTTTCTATGCTTTCTCAGAACCAGTTTAGAAACTTGCAGAGTTCAAACCAGGGGGGCAACAATCATACATTGCTCTAGATCAGACCACTTCAAAAACACAGGGAGCTTATAAGCCTCAGCTTCACCGGACAGTACTCAGTATTGCAGAAGTCAGAAAGTGGGCTAGAATAAGCAAACAAAAAAATTCCTCCATGAAAAAGCTATTTGATGACAGATGACAGACAAACCTAGTAAAGAGTGACTAAAATACCTACAAGCAAAGTCTCAGAGAACACAGCTTAGGTGCAAATCCAAATAGAATTCCTGAGAAGAGCTGAAGCAAGAGTTTTAAAATGTTTTTAGAAATGAAAGTGCTTGAGGAAAAAATTTGGAGAAAAAATAAGAGCTGAAGAAGAAAGAATCGAAAAGGAAATTGTAAACTTGGCATAAGATTATAAAATCTTACACAGGAAACAAACTCCCTGAAAACTAGAATGGACCAAATAGAAGCCAACAACTCTATGAGATAATCAGAAATAGAAATCAAAAGACTGAAAATGTAAGGTATCTCATAACAAAAACAACTCATTTGAAAAAAAAATGGATTGAGGAGATAAAAATTTAGAATCAGTGGACTACTTGAATAAGAAGAGGCTAAAATCATAAAGTTATCCACAGCAATTAGAAACCTCAAAGTAAAAACTCCCAGTAACATCCAGAACCGAAAGGTTGAAGAGAAAATGCCGCAAGCAGCCTGAAACAATTCAAGTACAACGAAGAGGACCACATTTAATTTAGCCACTATCACTATAAAGGTGGGTAAAGATTGGAATACAATATTCCCGAAGACAATATAGGGTAACAGAACAAATCCATAGGGAGGAAAATAGGTTATAATGAAAATACCAGAGCTTTATAGAAATGTTAAAGTTTAAGTAGGCATGAAGAGAAATATAAAAAGGTAAATGCGAATGAACAGTCATAAAAGACTAAACAAAAATGAACTTATATTAAAATATGAGGAAACAATGCATGTATGTTTTCTGGTGTTATCATCTTTAGACATCATAAAGGGAGTCTAATTAGAGAGCAGGCCTGGGAGTGCTTCTGTTATGTCTTGATGTTTTTGAGAGAGCAATGGAAAGAAGGGAAGAAGAATATATAAGGAAGAGAAAGGAAGGATGTGAAAAATAATCTCATATAATCAGAGTGTGCAAGTAACCATATATATACAAATGAGTAGAGTGGGAGGAAGCTGTTGACCCTTGAATCTCACTCTTGGAACTGGTCAAAGAAGGGAAGAATACAAATAGAGTTAGATGCTAAAATACATTTCATTCAATAGGGAAAAGGGAGAATTTGAGGGAAGGTAGGTTAAGAGAGAGATTAGTCTTAAGCAAAACAAACTTAAGGATGTACAAAAATATTTCTAATTCTTTTGATTTGGCAATCAATGGGAATTTGAGGGGAGTGCTCATATATTGGGAGAGTGGATGAACAAGTTCCAATATATGAATGTAATGTAGTTCTTTTGTGCTATAAGAAATGATGAAATGGATGGTTTCAGAGAAACCTGGGAAAACTTAAACTCATGCAGCATTACTTTGCTGCATGTTTACTTACATGCTGTTTACTTACAGCCAGGTAAACAACTTATATAGTAACAACAATATGGCAAAGACAAACAACTGAAAGAATTAGGAACTTTTTATCAGCATAATGACTAACCGCAACTCCAGAGGATTAATGAAACGTTTTACCCACCTCTTGATGGGTGTACTCAATGCAGAATGAGACATGTTTTGTTGTACATGGCCAATGGAGAAATGTTTTCTTTGACTGTACTTGTTTGTAACAAGGGTTTTGTTTTTCCTTCACTCTCAGTGTGGGGGTGGGGGTGGGATTAGAGTGGGAGGGAGAGAATGGATGTTTGCTAATTGAAAAAAAATAAAATCTTTTTTTAATGTAACAATTATAAACTCAATAAACAAAATTCTTCATTTGTACTGACAATTGTAAGAGGTATGTGGTACCTTTGATTCATGTACAGGCTGCTGGTGGAGGTGTCACTCCTGATGTTCCTTTGATACAGGGAGTCACCAACCTCCTTAAAGTTAGAAAAGAACAGAGATCGGCACTATAACCTTCAAAGTTGCGCAGAATGATAATGGATTAAGCAGTCGAGCAAATTTGTTGGGCTCATCTTCCTTTGGTATCGTTGTTTTAAAAAAGTATTAATTCTGATGCCATTTTAGGTTCACTTTTAAAAATGAAATAGTAAATATTAAATATTTTTAAATATTTAATTCTGAACATCTTAATTTCATAATTTTTATAATGTACCATTATAATACATACTAATATATAACATTAATACAATAATATTTTATAATAAAATTTTAATATATTTTAAAACCACATGGCCACCATAATTGGGGTATGTATGTATGTTATTGCTTTGTTTTTCAAGCCCTACAGCATATCCACAAAGGGCAATGTTTGTACAAAATGAGTCATCTTTAAATACCAGTCTACAGCTATCTTTGACTTGTTCTGTGATTGTTTAGTGCCGTATAAAAAGAAAAAAGTAGAACTGAGTTACTATATGATCTAATGACACTAAATTCCTTGCGCCATCTCTGTACTTGCTTTTTACTGGCTGAAATGCTATCTTCCCACGCTGTTTCCATCTCCTGGCTTTCTTCAAGTCTCAGCTAAAATCCTTTCTGTATGAATCTTCTTAGTCCCCGTTAATGTGATTTCCTTCCCTACAAGATTAGTTTGTCCTGCATATATCTTGTCTGTGTGGGGTTTTTTGTATGTTGTCTCCCCTGTTAGACTGAGTTTCTTGAAAACAGGGACTAGTTTTTGACCTTGTTTGTATCTCCAGTGCTTATCACAGGGCCTAGCATCTAGTGGGCTTTTAATAAATGCTTGTTAACTTTATAGGCCATAATTTTAATTTTTTCATTCCCTTTACTTTGAAAGATAGAATTACGTAAGTATAACTACACTATGCAGAAAGATTTGTCCTATAAAGGACATTGGAAGTAGACAGAAAGGTTTTTAGCACATCACTTGCCTCCCTCTTCTAGAATTGCTACTCAGTACAGTTTCTGCATCAGCCAGCAGGTGGTGCTCTCGACTTGAACTACCATGGCCAGACTCAGCATCAACGCTCACCTATGGGAAAAACTGGTGTGGGTTTCCCTTTTAGCCTTGTGGAAGTCAAATTTGTGGTCTACGGTTTAAAATGTAAAGAATACATAATAATAAGGGATGTTATCATATATGGTTTCTTAATTGTATCAAAATTTATCAGTTGCTCTTACCCTATCAATGTATCTTCCTCTAACTTCATTTAACCAAAAGAAATTCACATAGTTTGTAGATTAGAGTATGGTTACTGAGTGAAATAAAAATGAATATAGCATTAACCTGCCGAGCACATCTCTTTCCCTACTCCCAGATTCACCGGAGTGACTATGGAAGCACTTCCCAGCTTTTCTTTCATCTTATCCATCACGTAGAAAGGTACAGACATTTTAACCAACATTCACTCTTGATTCCAGGGCTTAAGTAAGCAGGGGCGAGTATAGAAATCCAGGAGCCATCATAGATTTCTCACTAGGGCATCTGATTTTTGTCACCGCACATCCTGAGTTCCCACTCTGTGCATGCTATGCACTGCCTCTGACTTCTCATACCAGGCTTAACTAATATGTTTATTATCTGTGCAACTGAGGAGTCAGTGGCAACTAGAAAGTTTTTGTAACTGAAAACCATGCATGTTTCTGGTGGGAGATGGTTGCTTTTAACAAGTAATGCTACCCCAGACCCAGTACCATGCTGCAGGCTGTGTCGTTGCTATTTCTATCTCTCCAGAGTATAGTCAGGTATTTAGTATTACAGTATTATTGCACAACTTCCTTCAGTTGGAAACTAGATGACCATTTGTCAGTTATGTTATAGTGGAGACTCCTTAGTGTATAGGTTGGATTAGACAACCCCTCGGGTCTCTTCCACCTGATTCTGGTAGCAGTTCAGAGCATTTCAACTCAAGCTTCCTTCATGTCCTGTCTTTGTCTGGCATCTATAATACCTGGGAAATTGAAGGGGGGGGGGTTAACCTACTCTTCAATATTCAAGTTACATTGAGCACAGTGTAGTTGGACAATAGTCACTCCCAACAAATAATAGGAAAATAAGCAGCCATTGTGAATGACCCTTAAGCATATTTTGTATGTACCAGGCATTGTGCTAGGTGCTGGGTATACAAATACAAAGAATGAAACAAGCTGTTGTGCAATTAAGCTTAGTTAGGTTCAGATTTACACCTGCAATATGACACACTCCCAGTACAATAATGCTTTTATTAAAAGACGGGGAATGCTATATTGGATTTACAACAGCAACAACTAACAATTCCTAATAACACAGCTAATCACAGCAAAAGTGGCAAAGACACAGACTATAACAACATAAATGCATCACCTTTCAGGGGAACTCCAACACTTGATCCTTCAAAGCTGGGAAATCCCAGGGTATAGCCCAATCAGGGTCTCAAATGGGAAAGTCCCAGGCAGAGCATCCTCTCCATGGGTGAGATTTCAGTGTTACCCACGTGGAGACTTAAATAGGGGCTTGAACAAAGAAAACTTATTCAAATTACTCTGGATGTTCCCATTGAGAGAGGAGCCAACCCTTATAATGGGATCTCATGATATACCATTCTTGGGGGCGCTCCCAGAGGCAGTTTCCCCAAATGTTTAACCTCAAGAATGTTTACTATCCTTTGTTCGAGGCTCATCAAGGTTGGTCATTCTTTGCATATCTCCAAGTAGGAGAGTTCAGAGGTTTGTTATTCTTTGCTCAAGGCTTATCACATTTCCAAGTAGGAGATTCCTGAGGTTTATGCAGAGGACATGCAAGGCCTAGACTATAATATGGTGGATCTTATATATATGGATATAATGATTTATCATTCAGCTCTACACTTATATTCTAATGGAGACCATGAGCAAATATACAGAACTATATACAGAGGAGATAAAGAGAATAGGAATTTTGAAATAAAAGGTTATTTGGGAGAGTTGGGAGCTTCAGTAAAGGCTTCATGTATATGGTGGTGCTTGTGTTGGCATCCTGAGTGAAGAGAGATTTTAGTAAGCTGAGATGAGGAAATTGCGCATTCCAGTTGGTTATGGAGTGATATGTGAAAGAGAGAAGGCTGGTTTACTTTGATTAGAGTACAGGAGAAGAAAATCAGTAAACACTTGGAGTCAAAAGAGTTCCTGTTTTGAAAGCTCACAATCTAATGGAGATAACATGCAAACAAGTACATACAAGTTATACAAGATATATGTGCGTGTGTGTGTGTGTGCATACACACACGATGAGTGGGAAATGATTAAGAGAGAAGTCATTAAAATTAAGAGAAATTGGGAAAAGTTTCCTGTAAAATATAAGATTTTAGTTGAGACTTAAAAGGAACTGGGGAAGTCAGTAAATGGAGTTGAGGGAGAACATCTAGTTGTGGAGGACAGCCAGAAAAAATGCCTGGAGCCAAGAAATGGAGTGTCTTATTTATGGAACAGCCAGGAGGCCAGTGTCACTGGATAGAAGAGTAAATGGCTAGGAGTAAAATGTAAGAAAGGCAGGAAGGGACTAGGTTATAAAGGGCTTTAAACACCAGACAGGATTTTGTATTTGTCCCGGGGGCAGTAGAGAGCCAGTGGTGTTTGTTGAGGTGGAGATGGGGGTGGGGTTGTATGACATGGACTTATATTTTAGGAAAATACAGTGGATATAGTGAGTAATATACAAGCAGGCTTCAAAGGTTATGGCCAAGTTGTTGAAAGCTTTAAAAATGAAACAGTGGCATATATTTGATCTTAGAGCAGATAAAGAGCTACTGAAATTGAGTAGAAGAGTGGCATGAGCAGGAGGAAAATGACTTTAGCAGTACAGTATGGGATGGACTTGATGCAGAAAAACTCATCAGTGGGACCTATTAGAAGACTGTTAGAATAGCCTAGGTGGGAGGCAAAGGTGAACTAGGATGGTGCTATGTGAGTATAGAGAGAAAGGGACAGATACATGATGTGTAATAAAGGTTTAAATGTTATTTGGTAATTGATTAGATATTTAGTGTCAAAGACAGTGGGGAATCATACAGACATGGTATACTGGAAGCATGGTGGTGCTTTAAATAGAAATAAGGAAGTTTTGTAGAAAGGGAAGGTTTGTCAGTCAACTAGCATTTATTAGGGTAACTGAGAAAGGAATAAGCATTTATTAAGTGCATGCTATGTGTCAGGCACTTTGTTAAACTTGAGGGATACAAAGAATGGCAAAAAATGATCCCTGCTTTCAAAGAACTCACACCAATAGGGAGACATTTAAAAAATATGAATGTGTAAACCAGACACAGGATGGATTGTGTTGGTCGCAGAGAAAGCACACTAAGATTAAGGAAGGCTGGGAAAGGCTGTCAAACTGATCTTCCTAAAACACCAGTTATCCATATCACACACTTCTTCAGTAAATTCCAGTGGCTCCCTGTTACTTTCACGACCAAATACCATTTGGCTATTGAAGCCTTTCATGAACTTGACCTCTTCCTACCTTTCCAGTATTCTTACACTTTATTCTCTTCCACATACTCTTCGTCCAGTGACATTGGCCCGCTCGTTGTTTCTGAAACACAACACGCTATCTCCCAAGTGTGTCACCTGGTTCTCTTTCCTCATCTATACCTCCCGGCTTTCCTGAAGTTTCAGCTAAGGTCCCATCTTCTGAAAGAAGCAGTTAGCCTATTGGATCCCAAAGTACATAGAGAGGAGTAAGGTATAAGAACACAGGAAAAGGAGGAAGGGTGATAATGAAAAATATATGTTAATGTGACTTCACTGATTATTAGGAATCAAAGTGCTTTGAATTTAGTAAAATATGTGTTGCTTTCTAAAAAACTCATTCTTCTGGTTCCTTGTCTTTCTTTCCTCTCCAACTGCTGCCCTCAAACTAGAGGACTTCAATATACATATTGATACCCCCACAAACACCTTTGCCTCCCAGTTCCTCAACATACTAATTTACCATTACCTACTGCTTCACCGTATTTCAGCTACACACAAAAATAGATGGTTATACCTTTGATCTTACCGTCACCCAATATGTTTAAGCACATGTCCCTAAAACTCTGAAATTTCCTTATCTGATCATCACCTATTGATGGCTTTCAACATTTTTTCCTCCTTTCAATACCAATCCCTGTTCTACATCTGCACCATGATCTCCAGTCCCTCAACCCTTCAGTTCTCTCCTGGGTCTTCATTCCTTCACTAGCAGAACTCTTTCTTTCCCGCTCTGGGCCCCTTGGGCCTTTTTGAGTACCTGGCCCCTTTATTTTATCTCTAATTGTGCCCTGCCAAGCTTCAGCCTTGGATCATTCCTAACATCTGCTGCCTTCACTCTTCGTTGCTAGGTACGAGCTCAAGCACCAACTACCTGCTAGCAAAACTGAAGGAGGCGATTCAGGAAATTTGGGGGGTATTTAGTGCCCCCTCAAATTCTCAAATTATCCAGAAATCTATTTCAGTTCTCTATTTTACTTAAAGAAAATAAATATTATTATTATAGAAAAACTAAGAGTGGTGTCCTATCAATTTATGATGAATAAAAATATGTAACATCTGAATCCATATGGACATTAGGAACCAAATAACTTTGCATTTAGTTAAATATACTTTTTATATTCATTCATCCAATCTATCTTCTATCATGCTAAACACACAATATTCTTTGGGATAATTATTTTTCTGACCTAATTATTATAATGTATCCACATAACAATCACATTCACTGCTCATTCAGTTCAAAAGCCAAAACATCACCAGTAAAGTTGCCTGAATCTGAAATGTGTGGATCTGTCAGTCAGGAAACAAGTACCAGACATTGTGCTAAGCACTGGAGATACAAAGAAAGGTAAATGCCCTTGCTCTCAAGGAGCTCACAATCAGATGGGGGAAAGTGACACAAAAAGAATGTGAAAAGGGGGGGGGGCCAGAAATACCCTGAGTAAGGGCGTGATGAAGTCCTGCATCTGGGTGGGAAATGATAGCATAATAGTAACTAACATTTATAAAGTGCTTCCTATGTGTTAGTCACTATGCTAAGCACTTTACTGATTTGATCCTCAAATACCTCTGGGACATAGGTGCTATTATTACCCCCTTCTTATAGATGATGAAACTGAAGCAAACAGAGGGTAAATGACTTACTTAGTGGTGGATTACATACGTGCTGGATTTGAGCTCCAGTCTTCTTGTTCCCAGGTCAAGTGTCTTATTCACTTCACCACCTGAGGAGGTATGAGTAACAGTTGAATTTATGTTGTGGAATGGGTTTCTGGAGGTCATGAAATATAGGAGATCAGCCTGTTGGGAAATGAAGAGCTAAATTCTCTGGGTGCCCTCAAATGGAGGGTCTAAGAGGAGTTCTCAGGTGTCCATCTTCACCCTTTGCAACCAAAGATAGGAAAGAACCCCCACAGGGTAGGGGGTGACATGCAGGTTTCAGTTAGAGAGTCGATTTCATCTTGCAGAGATCATGAAATTCAGATTAACTGGGTGGGAAATGAAGATGGAATTTTAGCTTAGCTTTGAAGGAAGCTACTAGTATCAAATATAAGGGTTTTGTTTCTTTTCCTCTTTTGTCCTTTAAATTAAGCAGTAGGGTTCCCTAAAATGGTCTCCATTGTGTTTCAAAATAACTCTTTTGAAGAACATAGAAAGAAATATTGGCTCCATTAGGCAATATTCCAACACATGGGCAGAAAATGAATTATCTTTGCAGATTATAAAATACATTTTTGGAGCACTTGCACTGTATGGTTTGAGATAATGGAAGGGCACTGTGAGTATTAAGGTCGTACATAATAGTCTCACACAAGCTAGCTTCTCATTGCCCAACTTTAACATTTCTCTTGTATGTCCCCTTTTCTCTACATTTCCATCACTCTAATGTAAGCCCTTATGTCCAACCTACTGGACAATTGTAATAGCCTACTAACTGGTTTTCTTGCTTCAAGTCTATCCCTGCTTCAATTCATTCACCCCTCAGCTGTCAAAATTATTTTCCTATTGTGTAGGTTAGCCCACGTTACTCCCCTAGTCAGTGTGGTTTTCCTCACCTCAAGGATATAACCTCCCACCTGTGAAGTCCTTTGGCAGTTAATACAAATTTTTCCCCTCAGATCTGCTTTAGCTGCATCCCATAAATTTAGTATATTGTGTCATAATTTTCTTTGATGATATTTTCTCTTGTTCCTATAATTTTTTCTTTGACCCAACAATTCTTTAAAATTATGGTAGTCTCCAATTACTTTAAAATTCTTTTTAAGGCATAATTATTAGGCCTGATTTTATTATACTATGATTAGTAAGTGATGGGTTTAATATTTCTGCTTTTTTACATTCTTTGGTGAGGTTTTTATGTTCTAAGATGTCAGGTTTTGTTTTTTTTTTCCAAAGTGTCATGTGCAGCTAAATTATATGTAAAATCCTTTCTATTTCCAATTGCCAGACATCTCTAATTTTTAATTTTTCTAAGTTTCTTTTCAAGTCCTTTTTTTTATTTATCTTTTGGTTATTTATCCTAGCTTAGTGCCTTATACATGGTGCTTAATAAATTCTTACTGATTTACTGTCTAGGTATGAAAGAGGTACATTTAAGTCCCTTACTCTCATAGTTTTACTATCTCTTCCTCTAAATTCTTAAAATAAATAGAATTTTTCTGTTAAGTATTGATATGCTCAGCTAGTACTTGCATACGCATAAAATAATGATATTAGTTCATTATCTATGGTGCTTTTAAGCACAATACAATTTCCCTGTTTATCTTTTTGTCTTTTCTATATTTACTGTAATCTTATTTGAAATGATTTTTATACATTTTTAAAATTTTTTTTCTATTAGCAATATTCCAGCTTCTCTTACTCCCCCTCCTCCCTTCCCAGTGTAAAAAGAAAGAAAAACAAGAATCCTATTATAAATATGTATAGTCAAGAAAAACAATTTTCTTCATTGACCATGTCTAAAAGGAAAAAAAAAGCCTCATTCTGTAGTCTTGAGGTTTTTTTTTACCTCTCTTCTTCAGTGTAGTACCACAACTCTGTCTCCCTTTGATGCTCTGGGCTGCTAAAAAAAAAAAGAAAAGACTGATTTTTTTTCTTGAATTTCCTGATCAGGTTTTGGTCTGGTTGTTTTCCACATCTTTGTGGAGAGTTTATGTTGAAGGAGCTGGGCTTTATTTCTTCCTGCTACTCTGAACTCTTAACTCTATCTCCTACAACTGGGGTTTTTTTTTGTTGTTGTTGTTGTTATTGTTGTTCATCTGAATCATAACAAATTAATTTTGCTCTAGTCCATCATTTTAATTTTATGTCAGTTTTTGTGTTTCAAGAGTATTTCTTGTAAACAACATACTGTTGGATTCTGTTTTCTAGCTTGTTCTGCTATCATTGCCTTTTTTATGGGTGATTTCATCCTATTCACATTTACTATTTTAAACTGTGTATTTACCCGCCACTCTGTCCTCTTGTACTTTTTCTTCTCTTTGTTTCTGTTCCTCCTCTTTACCAAAAGAAGGCAATAAAAGAGAGGGAAGTTACTTGAGCCTTGTGATCTTAACCATAATGTTTTCTTTTTGTCGTAGCCCTTCTCTTCCTCTTATCCCACCCCAAACCAGGTTTTTACTTTCTTCCTTTCCTTTTAATAAACCAACCCTTCCTGTACCTCTCTTCAAAATTCAAGTTTTGCTTAGTATTTTTTTTTTAACCTGGAAGCTCTAGGTTTTTGCTGTGATCTTCCTGGGAGTTTTCATTTTATTGATTTCTTTCTGGAGGCAACTGGAGGATTTTTTTTTTCCACTTTGCCTTTTAGTTCTAAGAGCTCTGGGTGATTTTCATTTATACTTTACTGAAATATGGCATCCAGACTTTTAAAAATCATGGTTTTCAGATAGTCCAGTAATTCTTAGATTATCTCTCCTTGGCCTATTTTCCATATCAGTTTTTTTAAAATATATCTATTTTCTACTGCTTTTTTCCATCTTTTGAAATATTTCTTTTTGTCTTACTGAGTTGTTCTTTTACATTTGCCTTATTTGAATTTTCAGGGTATTCGTTCTAAGGTATCAAATTTCTTGCTATTCTTTCCTCCCTAGCTTTTTAATTCTGTGTTCCTGGGGACAGGAGGTGATTTTATCTGAGGCTTTACCGAGACTTGTGAGGTCACTATCCTCCTTGGGGATTATTTCCAAGTTACTTCCTCAGGCTATTCAGAGTTTTCCTTGGTTTGCTTATCTCATCTACCTGAGTCTCTAGTGTGGGGGGGGGGGCCTGATTTCAGGTCTATCTCTGCAAGTGAAAGCCTTGGGCAGGGCCTTTGGTCTTGCGTATAATGGCCCAACTAGGCTTCAGAGGACTTCAGAATTGCTCTGCTCCTGGACGCTCCCTCTTGCCAAAGGGATTTATTACCTCCCCCTGCTGTAGGCTCTGCCTGGAGTCCTTTCCCCCGGCTGTTGGGCTCAAGAGCTATATTCATGCTGACCTCCCACTACATTTTACATGAATTCCTTGGTTTGGATTTTGCCTAGGGTCTTTCTTCAGTGTCTGGATTTAGGTCTTATTGCCACACTGGATCTATGGTTCCCTCTTTTTCCTCTCCATCTATTTTGTCTTGTCTTTACCATTGTTTCCACAGTGCTGCAGAGGTCACTTTGTGAATTCCTGTATTATGGGGGAGGGGGATTTTTCTGATTTCTTTCTTTAGAAGTGGTGTATTTCTGATTTCTACTGAGGTATTTGCAGGATTTGAGCACTTCCTAGTAAGCTTCCATCTTTCCACAATCCCACGGGAATCTTTCTATAGTAGTAAATTGTTTCTGTTGCTTGATTTTTTTTTATGTATCATATAAAAAATCAGATTGATTACAGATGCTTTGTGAAGCATATTTGTTTATTGATTACATATATGGAACAAAATGGGGAATGCCAGTAACAAGCTGAGACGCACAGAACTACAAATAGGTCAGGGGACTGGATCTTATCTGGATGGCCAGGATTTTTTCAGGATTTCATCCTAACCTGGAGATTGTAAGATAAAGGTGAAAAAGAATTTTATAGTCAGGATTATCCATAACTTGGATAAATTTCTAAAAGAGAAGAGAGTAATGAGCCAGGATAATTTACTCCTAGGTTTTTTGTTTGTTTGTTTCTTTTACTTACTCCTAGGTTAAAATGATTCATTGATATGATGAGCCATCTGTTGCTTAGAACTTAAGTACACATCTTATGAAAACATTCCAGCCTTTGGTCAAGGTGTGGGTTAGAAGTATGGACCAAAGGAAGATCATGTTTCCTGGGACCCCATAGTGGGAATAAAAAAATGTGGCCTGGAATGAACCTGTATTCTTTTTTTTTTTTGAGGGGGGAAGGCAGGGCAATTGGGGTCAAGTGACTTGCCCAAGGTCACACAGCTAGTAAGTGTGTCAAGTGTCTGAGGCCAGATTTGAACTGGAGTCCTCCTGACACCAGAGCCAGTGCAGTACTCACTGCGTCACCTAGCTGCCCCTATACCCTGATAGTCTTAAGGGATTGTTTAGAATAATAGAATCTAATAGGCAAATAGGACAACATTATAAGGGAATACATTTATAACATGTGTTGGTACTGAAAACAACAGGCTTGAGTAGGCAGCTCTTTAGCATGCATTAATTTCATTAATGGGATGCATTTCTCAACCCAACAATACTTTTCATCTTCTTCAGTTCTCGTCCATGTCCTCCTTTATTTATGCAGAATTTTCACCTGAGCTCTGTATTATTCATTACTGCATATATAACAGCCAAAATTTAAAAGCAGTAAAATTGAACCCCAGGATCCTTAGCAGTCATATGAAACACAGCTTCCCTTATAATATAAAAGTTGTTCAACTAAACTAAAAAGGGCTAAAAAACTGATGAATGATTAATTGTTTTCATAGATCAATGAAAGCTAAGGTAGGAAAGACCTCATCCCCAGAGGTGTAGAATTTTAAAATTAGAAAGGACTTGATACATATATTTAGTCTAGCTTATATCTGAACATATGATTAACAGATCACAAATTAAATAAAAGTTATGCTAGGGTAGTCACATCTATATTGGAAAAATGGACATGAGACACATTTTACACCTTTACTTTTATGGTCATATTTTATTCTTTCAAACCTGTAGGCTTTATGCTAAATATGTAGAACATGAACTATAACAAGAAAATTACTTTGTAGGTTTGCTAGGAAGGCTATAAAAATGAAAATTATCCCTGAATATAAACCAAGCTACCACCCAAGCCTGAGATATTTTGTCTGCTGCTGTGTATATGGCAAGAGACATGACTCCAGATTCTGGAAAAGAATGCTGGACATGATGTTGTGTGCCTCTATACAGGACTACTAGCATGGAGTCCAGAGTTTCTGGGTGAGAAACATATAGTACCAGAGAGACTTTGGGAGAGACACATGAAGAGAGATGTGGCAGACATTTAGAGTTGTTTCCTTAGTATGTGCCTGATTTCAAGCTTGCCTCCCTACAGACTGCAAAATGGACCTCTCTGAGTGAGGTTGGGCCCACTCTTAATTTTAGTTAAGATTTAATCTCATCTCACCCCTAATTAAAGAGCTCATATATTCTTTTTCATTTAATTTAATTTTATTTTTATATGGGTTTGAAATATGGCATCAAGTTTCTTATTTTTTGATGTTTAGTTTTGCTTTTAAAAAAACGGTAAAGGTATTTGAAACTAAGATGGGACATTAATTATAACAGATAAACACTGGAATATTTCTCAATAAAGTCAAGGCTAAAGCAAAGATGCCTTATTTTCCCAATGTTATGCAATGTATTGCTACAAGAGCCAGAGCAGTAGTAATAGTAGTAGTAGTAGTCATTTATCTAGCATTCTAAGATGTGCAAAATGCTTTACAAATATTATTTTATCCCCAAAACAAATCTGATAGGTAGAAGTAGGTGATATTATTATCCCCATTTTACTGAGAAAGGAACTGAGGCAGACCATTTTACTGATAAGGAAACTGAAAAAAAAAAAAACCAGAGGTGAAGTGACTTGCCCAGAGCCACACAGCTAATAAATTTGTGATTTGAACTCAGGTATTCCTGACTCTGGGTCTAGCACTCAGATTATTATACCACTTAGCTGCCTCAATAAAACTAGACGAAAAAATCAGTCAAGTTACTTTAATTTCATAGTGTAAGCAGGATAGTATAGCATTGGCTCAGGAGTTAGGGAATCTGGGTATAGAACTTGCCTATGAAAATTACCAACCATGTGATTTAGGCAAGGTGCTTTAACCTCTGTGTCTCACCTTCCTAATAAGTAAAATGAAGGGGTTGGATGGCCTGTGAGGTCTGGTATTCAATGACTAACCTGGATAGGTGCTCTTTAGTAGTTCTCTCCCCTGCATCCAAGGTTCTTCCCCTTCTTCCCAAACCCAAGACACTGGGTCAGAAAGACATCTCAGGAGAATACTGAAAATAACTGGCAGTTCTGTTGCCCATTACCCAATTCTGGGTCACAGTTCCTGGATAGAGAGGAGTAGTTATGAGCTGGAGGGCCTCTCGCTATGTACAGAGCAAAGAACAAGTTCTAGAAACCGTATAGTTCTGAGCCCAAGAGCAGAGTAAGGACTGAGTTCTAACCTTTTGTCATGCACACCAGGCAAGAGACCCAAGATCAAAGGGGAACTAGCAGTTCAGTCAATCTGAACCTGTCCAACTTTCACAGTGGGGAAATAGTAACTAAATCTAGTAGCTGTCTACAGAAACTCAACCACCAAGCCAACAGACAAACCCAAATCAAGAAGTTGCAAAGCTCAGATCAGGAGCGCAGTAAACAGACCTCACCCCAGATCATACCACTGTGGAAGCACTAAAAATTTGCAGGCTCCTAGACTGAACTGGGAAAGCACCAGAACATAAAAAGACAGATGCTCAAGTCAAGACACATACCCCCTAAAAGTGAGGAGGGCACTAAAGTAAGGTCTAAAGTCAAGACATAGGTGAGAAGGATGAACAAGCAAAAAAGAAAGAACACAAATATAAAGAGCTACTCTGGTGAGTGGGAAGTGCAAGACAAAAATGTAGAAGAAAATGACAAAACCGTATAAGCAAAACCTGAAAGAAAAACAGCTTGGACACAAGCTCAAGAAGAGTTCTTGGAAAAACTAAATAGCTAGAAAAGAACAAAAAAAAATATATATGTATATATTTTTAATCAAATAAAAGCAATAGAGGAAGAATATCTGAAAGGAAATGAAAGTTATGTAAGAAAGTTATGAAAAGATTATTAACAGCTCGGTAAAAGACATACAAAACCTTGCTGAAGAAAGTAACTCCTTAAAAATTAGCCACTTCAAAAATTGTCTGAATAAAAGCTAAGACGAGACGTCAAGAAATAATAAAGTCAAAAGGCTGAAAAAAAATGTGAAATACCTAGTATGAAAAATAAATGACCTGGAAAATGGGTGGAGGAGAGATAATTTAAGAATCACTTGACTACCTGAGAGCCATAAACTAAAATAAGCCTAAATGTCATATTTCAAGAAATTATTAAGGAAAACTGCCCTGATATTTTAGTGCCAGAAGGCAAAGTAGAAATCATTGAAAGAATCCATTGGTCACATCCTGAAAGAGATCTCAAAATGAAAGCTCCCAGGAATCTTATAGACAAAATCTGGAACTCTCAGGTCAAGGGGAAACTACAGTAAGCAATCAGAAAGAATTCAAATATGGTGGAGCCACAGTCAGGATTATGCAAGATTTAGCAACCATATATAGGAACAGAAAGCTTGGAATATGATATTCCAGAAGTCTAGGATTATACCTAAGAACAATACATCTAGCAAAGCCATATAATCCCACAAAAGGGAAGAACAGACATTTAATGAAATGGAAGACTTTCAAGTATTCCTGATGAAAAGACCAGTCCTGAATAGGAAATGTGATATTCAAACACAGAACTCAGGTATAAAAAAGTAAATATGAGTGAGAAATCATAAGCAACTAAACTAGGTAAAACTGTTTACATTCTTATATAGGTAGATGATTCGTGTAACCCCTCAGAACTTTTTCATTACCAAGGGTCTTAGAGGGATTCTAATTAGAGGGCTTTGGTGTATTTGTCATGTTGGGTTCATCTCAAAAGAAGAACAGAAGGTTGAGAAAGAGGAATATATTGGGAGGGGGGAAGGGAGAGGAAGAATGAGGAAAATAAATGGGGCATATAAGAGTTTATACAGTGGAGGAGAGATAGCAATACTTGAACTTCACTCTAATCTGAACTAGTCCAAGGATAGATGAATACAAATACACACAGTTGGGTACAGAAATTCATCTTCCTCAGCAGAGAAGTAGGAGGGAAAGGAGTTAAAAGGGGGGGGGCAGCTAGGTGGCACAGTGAGTATTGTACCGGCTCTGGAGTTAGGAAGACTCAAGTTCAAATTCGGCCTCAGACACTTGACACATGTACTACCTGTGTGACCTTGGGCAAGTCACTTAACCTCAATTGTCCTGTCAGAAAAGAAAACAAAAAAATAAAAGAAAAGGGAGTAGGGAGGGAGTGGTTGCTAGGAGGGGTTACGCATAAGAGGGAAGGTAGATTGAGGGAGTGCTTAGAAGCAAAACACACTCTTAAGGAGGAGACAGGGTGTAAGAGAGGAGGAAAAGTATAAGAGAATAGAAGGAAGAGAAATAGGCAGCTAGCAATCATACTGAATGTGAATGAGATGAACTCACCCACAAAATGGAAGAGGATAACATAATGGATTAGAAATGAGAATCTAACAATATGTGCTTTATTAGAAAAACATTTGGAACAGAAAGATGCATGTAGCATCAAAATAAGAAGCTAAAGTAGAATCTATCGTTATTCTAAAGATTAAAAAAAAAGGTAGCCATGGCAATCATCTCACACAAAGGAAGAGCAAAACTAAATCTAATTAAAAGAATAATCATGTAAGTTGCATTTTGCTAAAGGGGATCAAAAACAGTAAATTGATATCAATACTGAACATAAGTGCACCAAATGGCATAGCATCCAAATTCTCAATGAAAAAATTAGTCATAGAAGGAAATCATAGAAATAATGATTTATTAAAGATAATTAAATTAAAGATAATTACAATGAGACAACATTGCAAGTGGCAGCCAAAGAAGTACTTTTTATATCTAAATACATTAGTAAAAGAGAGAAAAAGTAAATAAATAAATTAGGCATATGTAGATCCTGATCCTGCCATCCTCTCACCTGGTAATTCCTCCATTATGCCCCCTGACCTGCTTCCCACTTTAAATTGCAAGCATCCCAGAATAAGTTTTTAACATGTCCTCTTTTGCCTCTGGATTGTGAGAACTAGTTTAACCACAATATCCTGGACTCTATGGATAAACAAGTGTGAAGCAAGATTTGCCCCAGGGCACTAAAAACATCTATCCCCATTCCTCTCCAGCACCTTAAAAACACTGCTTTCTCCCTGGATGGTATAACTCTACCCAAGTGGGAAAGGCACTATAGCTAGTGAATGCAATAACTCTTGCTTTGGTTTACAAATTTCTAATCCAGTTACTTGATTATTCTCATCATCTACCCCCACAACAGGCAACCAGAAATACCAGGAAACCAACAAATTAAAAACCCCAAATTAACGCCAAGGTAGAGATCCTGAAAATTAAAGAAGAGATAAACAAAATCAAGAGTAAAACAAAATAAAACACTGAATGAATAAAGAGCTTCGGGCTTTTGGGGGGGGGCAGGGCAATTGGGGTTAAATGACTTGCCCAAGGTCACACAGCTGGTATATGTGTCAAGTATCTGAGACTGGATTTGAACTCAGGTCCTCCTGACTCCAGGGCCTGTGCTCTACTCACTGCATCACCTAGCTGTCCTGGGCTTTTTTTTTTTTTGAGAAGGAAAAAACAATAGAATAGATAAGCCATTGGCTTATTTAAAAAAGAAAGCCAAAATGCCAGAATCAAAAATGGAAAAGGTTAATTCCCAATCAAAGACAAGGAAACGAAATTAGGAGGTATTTTGCACATTTATGTGTCAATAAAACTAAAGTGAAAAATATAAATCGCTCTGATGGACAGAAGGAGAAATAAAAATCTTAAATAACTGTCTTAGAAAAAGAAAATTGAAGAAGTCATAAATGAGATCTCTAAGTAACAAACCACAGGACCAGATGGGTTTACAAGTGAAAACACAAAAAGAAACTACAGATGAATTTCCCCAATCTACACTGATACAAAATAAATAAATAAATAAAATATCAATGAAGAGATTACAACAATACATCAGAAAGATCACATACTATGACCAAGTTAGATTTACAACAGGAATGCAAGGATGGTTTAATATTAGAAAAATTGTAAGCACAACTGACAATTAAAAACAAGAAAAATTATATGATTACATTTCAATGTAGAATGTACATTGTACAGATGTAGAAAAGCTTTTGACAATGCAATACCCATTCCTGTTTTTTTTTTAAAAGCAGAGGAATAAATAGCTTTCCTTAAAATAAGTATTACATACTTAAGCCAAGAGCAAGTATTATTTAAAATGAGGATAAGCTTTTCCAATAAGATAAGGAGTAAAGCAAGGATGCTCATTATAACCATTCCTATTCAATATTATACTACAATTGCTAGCTATAACAATAAGGTAAGAAATAGAAATTGATGGAATAAGCACAGACAATGAAGAAACAGAACTGACTTTTTATAGATGAAATCATAGTTTAGATAACCCTAGAGAGTCAACTAAAAAACTAATCAAAGATATTAACAACTTCAGCTAAGTTGCAGGATATGAAATAGACACACACAAATCAGACCCACAGAAATCATCAGCATTTCTGTATATTGCCAACAAAACTCAAGAGGAAGAGATAGAAAAAGAAATCCCATTTAAAATAATTACGGACAATATAAAATACTTAAGAGTCTACCTGCCAAAATACAAAGAAACTGTATGAATCCAATTACAAAACATTCTTTATACATATGGCAAATAATGGCAGATCTAAATAATTGGAGAAATATTAATTGCTCATGGGTAGACTAGGCCAATATGATAAAAATGATAATATTACCTAAATTAATTTACTTAGTGCCATTCCAATCAAACTACCAAAGGATTCTTTTATAAAGCTATAAGAATTAATAACAATTCATCTGGAGTAACAAGAGGTTAAAAAAAAATGTAGGAATTAACCAGATAATGGGCAGACTATAATTGATGTTTTTTTTGATTTTGCAGACTTTACCTGGTTGAAGTGACTAGCTATCTCTATAAAATGGCCATAAAGCCAATGCACAAAAACTCCCTAACCACTTTCCCCACTTTTGGTCATATGTATTCTCCCACCCTACCCTCCCACCATATTTATGTACATCTTTTCAATTTCCTCTTGGGAGGGGAGAGTTAAGTATTTACAAGGTAGAGGTTGAGCCCGGTCAGCCTCAGTCTATTCATCCTTCTGAGAAGTGGGACAAGGTCAGTTTCAGTCAGCTAGCATTCAGCTGCATTTGACACTACTCTTTAATCCAGACAGTAAAGTAATTACAAATGACAGAAGAGTCAATCTGAGACAAACCACAAAAAAAAAAAAAATGATTTCTGACTGCCCAATGTAGAGATGAAGTTTATGTCAGATTTGTATTCTTTAACCAGATCAGACCAGCCTGTAAGAGATCCCAAAATTGATTGCTGAGCACTCAAAGTAGATGTACATCAGTTTTTAATCAGCATAGGTCAAGACTACTCATGAATATAGACAGGGAGGGTAACCATGACAGTCCAATAACGACATATGAAAGAATATTTTCTTGTTTATTTGACTTAGGGAAAACAAGATGAAAGGGAACAGAATTTGGAAAATACACAGTCTTAGTCTTAGACCAAGTATCCAACCAGAAAAAGGAATGATAGAGGGATAGATATTTAAGATCCCAATGTTTCTCAGCCCAGCCCTGGCTTCTTACTCTTGAATAACTATGCTTATCAGAAGGATCAGTGAGGTTTCCAGTCTGAGCACTCTAAAATTCAATAGTTAATGTGTGATTATTCAAGAGATAAATAAGCAATATGGACCGCTAACTTGTCTTTGTGATTTTCTAGAAGGAATAGCAACTTCATCTGTCGTTGAGTTTTCCTGCTCAGAAGTTTCCCTAGGCAGATTTTACCATTTGTGTTGGGTGGTTTCTGGGCTGGAAGACCCATTCCTGTCCCTTTGTGGTCCACCAAATTGATACAAAAGGATTCATTTATAGGTATGGCTGCCAGTTGTACTTATCAACATGTAGGGGCATTTTAATAACTGGTTTATTATATGCTTGGAGCAGTTCCAATGGAGACAAAAATCAATGGCCCCAAATGACATTTTCAGCAATCTTTGAAAGGGTTTTAGCTGCAAGCCAGGATAGAAACAATTAGAATTCTACAGAGGACGAACCAGGAATGTAAAGATTTATACATCAAAGAACTAACAGCAGAAGGGGAAGATCTGCATTAGGCAAAATAATAGATTGGCAAATATTAGGGGACAAAACTGAAATTTGCAAATAGGCAGAGCAATAGCTAACCAGATAACAGGAGGGTTGTAATTGATGCCTCAGTTTGTTTTTGCAGACCCTAGCTAGTTGATGTGACTAGCTGTTTTAATGCAATGATGGTCATTAAACTAATACAGAAAAATCCTCTTACTACAGTACAAAACATTTATAGCAGCTCTTTTTGTGGTAGCAAAGAATTGAAAGCTGAGGGGATTCCCATCAACTAGGAAATGGCCGAATAAGGTATGGTATATGAATGTGACAGCAAAAAATTGTGCTGTTAAGAAAAGATGAAAGGGGATAGTTTCAGAAAAATCTTGGAAATCTGTATAAGCTGAAACAAAGTAATACGAGCTTAACCAGGGCAATAATTTATGCAAAAACAATATTGTAGAGATAGTTGACCCTGACTTAGTAACTGATCACGATTAACCACAATTCCAACTCATGATTAAACAGGCTATCCACCTCCAGATAGAGAACTAATAGTCGCAGTGTAGATTGAAGCATATTTTCTTCTTTTTTTATTATGTGTATAGAAACATGGTTAATGGGGAAATTTGTTTTTCACAACCACACATAATTGTAATGGGTTTTGTTTTTCTTGCCCTCTCTATGGTCTGAGTGTAGAGGGGGAAAAGAAATCCAGGGATACAGGGATCCCAAACCAAAGTTCCCAGGGCGAGGTTGCCTAGAATGAATTCACAGACCCAAGGATTCTTAAAGTCAAGCAGGCAAAGATTTATTATGCTTTCCAGCCAGTAAGAGTTCTTAGGGAATCTGCAACCATACAGGGCTACAGGGAAAGTTTAAGGACAAGATTTAGGGGTGAAACCTGTCAATTAGGTGTTTTAGGGTGAGATTAGGGAGTGGTTAAGGAGTGGTCAGTTCTTAAAGGAACCTGCATTTCTTTTATCTACTGCACAAGTATCTTACCCAGAGTTCACTGGGAAATAGCAGGGGGCAGGGGGCGCTAGGAGGAGGTATAGTTTTTGACTGAAACTATTGCTGAGTTCACTATGGGTGGGGGCTAAAGGAAAATAGTTTCTCATCTAGTGTCTTGTTAAATAACATACTACATCTGGGATACATTTTAGAAAGGTCAGTAAATAGTAAATATGGTTATGACTCAGAGTACTAAGGAAGAAGCAGAGGTAAGTTGGGGCATGCTGCCCTTTAGGTAGAGGGAGACTGCCTGGGAGACAATGTGTTTTGAGAACGAGATGTGTTTTGGAATTGGGATTCTGGCACAGTCACCCAAGCAAAGGCTATTAGAATTAGGGTCCAAGCACAGGCACCCCATCATGAGGAGAGGCAAGAGAAAGGAGAAAATTTTAAATGGGAGGAAAAAAAAGAATAAAGTACATGTGCTTTCAAAAAAAAAGTAGGGAAAAAAGCACCTGTTCTTGGTGATAGGAGTACAAAAAGACTGTTGCCACATACCAAGCAACACGTGGTTAGGTCTAGGGCGTGGGCGGAAAAGGCCCCAGGTGGGAGGAGGAACTTCAACTGTGCAGGGAAGGGCGCTGGGGATCCATGAATTCGGTAAAATTTGCAATCCAGCCACATTCTGGAAGCTTCATGGGTGGACACATGGTGTGATCTGGGTGTGCCCAGGATCTGGCACGGGTCTCATCCCAAAAAGAGGCTTAAGAAACAGACCCTCACCTTAGACTGGAAGAGAAAAGTCTGGCAATTCCCAGAAGTCCCTTCTTCCATCCTAGACATGCGCACAAACCTCCTCAGAGCTCCGACCTCACTTCCGGGAATCCTGACCCAGACCCTACTTCCCTCAGGGTAGGGCGAGACCTTCCATAGCGGTTGCCATAGAAATGTCAACCCGAACCAAAGTACTGCATCCTGAGGATGTCCACGGAGACACTTGGGAGAATGGCCGGAAGAGCTGGAGGAAGCGTCTCTGATGTCTCTTCCGGTTCCTCTCGGCTGTCACTCGGGTAGCCTGGCCTCATGGACTTCCTTTGTATCTCCTGCGTCCTCCCTGTCCCAGACCGGGAGCTGGGGCTCCTCCGGCCGTCGGCCCCCTCTCAGACCCACAGTCTCCCGCGGCCTCTTCCTGCCCCTGCTGCTCCTGGAGAGCTGAGCTGCCCCCAGGGATCGGGGGTCTGCGCTGAGCGCAGGCAGCTGCCAGGCCCTGCCTTGGGGGTCTTTGTGAGCACCGTGCCGGGCGATTCCCTTGGCAGGTGCCTGGTCGGGCCCTTTCCTGGGCTAGCCGGCTCCCCATCTCGCTGCTCCCTGGCTTTGGGGAAGGAGAGCTGGGCGCAGCCCCTTGTTCTGCCCCCCCCCCCATCCCTCGCCTGCCACGTCCTGTGCAGTCCGGTCGGGCTCCCCTCGGGCCTTGTCCAGGTTTGGGGCTGGAACCAGAAGTGCTCCTCATGTGGCCCTTGAACACCTGCCCCCCATTCCCACCCCGACCGGGCCTGGGTTGTTCGTGAGCTCCATGTACTGGGGGAAGTGGAGCGGGAGGGCTGGTTGCGCCCATGGTCTGGAAGGGGCAGGGTAGACTAATGCTCGTCTTGGTCGTCTTTCTTCCCTAGTTCTGCCTTCTGAGTTCTCTGTGCTTCTCCACTAGGGTGGGAATGACCCCTGTATTCCTGACGGCGCCAGGCTGCAGAGTGAGTTCAGTTTGTTTTTGAAGAAATATTTGTTTCTTATTCTTGGCCTGGAATCTAAAAAATGGGGTCCATTTTGTTTGAGCCATGCATTAAATCTCCTTGGGCTTTACTTATTTGTCATTGGAGGTGTTGGACTAGATGGTGTACAACATCCTTGTCTCTGTTTCTACATATATCATTCTGTGATCTTAGCTTTACCAGAAGGTAGAATTTAAAGCTAGAGAAGACCATATTAATTAAGTAGTCTAATTGATTGGGTTGAAGTAGATGGTGTCTGAAGGACTAACGGTTTTAGATCTGTGATCCTAACTTAACCTCAGAAAGAATTTAAGTCTGGAGTTGGTCATCATGTATTCTAATCCTATCATTTTAGAGATGAGGAAACGGACCTAATGAGAGAAGTAATATTAGTTGTTATTTATGTAGCATTTTAAGATTTACAAAAATTTTTTCAGGCAGCTCTTTTGGGCCTCACAACACTCTTGTGTGTGTACTACAAGTGCTATCTGTGTTTTGTAGGTGAAATCCCATGCCAGATCTTCCTGACTCCCTTTCGGCATTTGATACGCAATACCATGGTCAATGTTCCAGTCACGTTGGTAGTAAGTAGCAAACCAGGATTCTGTACAGAACTTTTGACTCCCAGGGCTCTTTCCCACCTCTGTACCAAGTTGCCCCTCTTTGTAACATTTATAGCTTCATAGGATGTGCTTTCTACTTTGCTGCAGTCCTCTCCACATAGAGCGTACTCATTCAAGCCTTTTAATTCTAGGTCCTTAGTTGCATGTTATGAGGGATAAAATACAAATAATACAATAATATAAAATATTTAAATCAGTCTCTACAGAGCACTGTCATCCTGGAAATGTATAAGCATAAGCAGTATTTCCGCATTTGACTAGAGGAAACTGACAGGGGGGAGAAATAAACAGCTGTGGATCATTCAGCTAGGTAAGATTCAAAAAGGTAGAACCACTTATTTGTTAAATTCCCAGTTGAATCATTTCAATCTTGCATATTCTATGCATTCAGAGAAGGAATATAATATAGGATAAAAATAATATCTGAATATTTTTCTATATATTAATCTTGTTTTCTTTTTGACCTAACTTAAGGGTCAACCTCATTGGCTTCAGTACAAAAGTTTTTGTTGTGGGAAAGGCAGAGGAAAATGTTAAGACTCAGTTGGCCTCCATTTCTATGATTAAATGAGGACCAGAGGGTAATTAAAATAATTTCAAGGCAATTGTAATATTGCAAATCATAATGTTTGTTTTAAATTTATTATTAAAAGATAACCTTGGGAACATGTCTTTTCATGGTATTGAAGAGAATGGTATTCTTCTGGAGAGCAATTTGTAATTATGCCCCAAGGGCTACAAAACTATGCATAACCTTTGACCCAGCAATACCACTCCTAGATATATATATCCCAGAGAGATCATAAAAACGGGAAAAGGACCCACATGTACAAAAATATTTATAGCAGCTTTTTTGTGGTGGCCAAAAAATTGGAAATTGAGGGGATGCCCATCGATTGGGGAATTGTTGAACAAGTTGTGGTATATGAATGTAATGGAATACTAATGTTCCATAAGAAATAATGAGCAGGTGGACTTCAGAAAAACCTGAAAGACTTACATGAACATGATGAAGTGAGCAGAACCAGGAGAACATCGTACATAGTAACAGCAACATTATGCGTTGATTAACTTGATAGACTTAGCTTTTCTCAGCAATGCAAGGTTCTAAGACAACTCCAAAAGACCCATGATGGAAAATGCTATCCACATCCAGAAAAAGAAATGTGGAGTCTGAATGCAGACGGAAACATTATTTTTTCCTTTTTTTTTTTGTTTCTTCTTTCTCATGGTTCCTCCCATTGGTTCTAATTCTTTATAATATGACCAATGTGAAAATATGTTTAATACGAATGTGTATGTAGAGCCTATATCAGATTGCATGCCATTTTGCTAATCCTCT
The DNA here is from genome assembly GCA_028646595.1 of Phalanger gymnotis. Taxonomy (NCBI): domain Eukaryota; kingdom Metazoa; phylum Chordata; class Mammalia; order Diprotodontia; family Phalangeridae; genus Phalanger; species Phalanger gymnotis. The sequence continues at coordinate 291,860,185 of CM053625.1, forward strand.
TGGTGTCATAGAGTGATTTGTTCTGTTCTTTAGTCCCAAGTGAAAGGTCTTTACTATGTTTAGGTGGAAATTGGTTACTTATTTGTGAGACATCTGAGGTTATTTCTTTCCATTCTCTGTCCATTCACCTCAAAGATTCTCCCCTAAAATTCTAGTGCAAGTGCCTAAGGATGAGAAAATTTCATTTCTTTGGGGTTTGGGTCAAATGTAATTTTTTTGTGTGTGTTGGCAAATGATCTGTCTTTTCTCTATCCATTTCCTGGAAAAAATGTAGGGGATTTTTTAGAAAAGTTTTCTACCACCCTTTGTATATCCCTAGCATTTCCCTTTATCCCAGGTAGTGATTGGGAATAGGGTAGGGACTTTTGTCCTCAACCTTCTTCCATTCCAATGAGCAGGACTTACAGTTTGGAAACCAGACTCAGTTGGAAGAAGGGGAAACACCTTGGATGCAGGAGACAAAACTACTGAAGAGCACCTATCCAGGTTAGTCATTGAATACCAGACCTCACAGGCCATCCAACCCCTTCATTTTACTTATTAGGAAGTTGAGACACAGGGGTTAAAGCACCTTGCCTAAGTCACATGGTTGATAATTTTCAGAGGCAAGTTCTATACCCAGATTCTCTAACTCCTGAGCCAGTGCTCTTTCTGCTATGCCATCCTTCCTGCGCTATGAAATTAAAGTAACTTGACTGATTTTTTTTCTCTAGTTTTATTGAGGCAGCTAAGTGGTATAATAGATAAGAGTGCTAGACCCAGAGTCAGGAATACCTGAGTTCAAATCACAAACTTATTAGTTGTGCGGCTCTGGGCATGTCATTTCACCTCTGTTTCTTTCAGTTTCCTTATCAGTAAAATGGTCTGCCTTAGTCTCCTTCTCAGTAAAATGGGGATAATAATATCACCTACTTCTACCTATCAGACTTGTTTGGGGAATAAAATAAACTAATGTTTGTAAAGCACTTTGCACATCTTAGAGTGCTAGATAAATGACTGCTACGATTGCCATTATTATAGCTCAGGCTCTTGTAGTAATACATTGCATTATATTGGGAAAATAAGACATTCTTGCTTTAGCCTTGACTTTATTGAGAAATATTCCAGTGTTTATCTATTATAATTAATGTCCCATCTTATTTTTAAATATATACTTTTATCATTTTTTAAAAGTAAAACTAAACATCAAAAAATATGAAACTTGACACATTTCAAACCCATAGTTTGACCTCTACAAAGAATGGGGAAGGTGCTATCTTGTATCTTTTTTTCTTTGGAACCAAGCTTGGTAATCATAATTTCATGAGCTCTGTTATTGTTTTGTTATTTTTGTATTTCCATTTACAATAGATTTATAGTCTACTTTTTCTTGTTCCACCTTAACTTGTATTTTTTCCTATGTCTTCCCATTCTTACAAACTCATCATTTAAAAGAAAAATCAACAAAGACAATCCTATCAAACTCCTTTTATAAGACAACTATAGTTTCAGTGCCTAAAACAGCAAAGGATAAAGTACAGGAAGAGAAGTATAGACATATATTACTAATGAAAATTGAATCAAAAATTTTTTATCCTGGCAAAAGGACTATGATAATATATCCAAAAAATTATTAATTAAAACCAACTTATAGTTGTTCCAGGGATGCAGTGATGATTCACTATTTGGAAAACAACCTAATAAGTCTTATTGGAAACAAAAACATCCAAACCACAATTATATCAATGGATGTAGATAATAGCTTTGACAAAGTATAACACTAACTATGCCTAAAAAAAACAAAAGCACAGAATGAATCTAAGAAGTTATATCTAAAATCAAAAGCTCTTTATTCTATGGAGAAATGCTAAATAGTTTCCCACTGAATCAGAGGAAAAAAAGCTGTCTTTCTCTGCTGTTATTTGCTAATGATAGCAGTAAAACAAGAGTAAAAAATTAAGGGCAGAGAAATAGGCAAAAAGAAGGCAAAATTATTCCTACTTGCTGATAAAATTATGGTTTATATAAAAATTAAAAGAAAATCAACAAAGAATAATGAGATGGTCAGCTTCACCAAAGAGCAGGTAACAAAACAAACTTATAAAATTATTAATACTTCTCTATAGCAATAATAAAACCCAAAATTTTCCATAGAAAGGGGCATCATGTAATAGTTACAAAATAAATGAAATATGTGGGAGTCAATCTACAAAGGCATAAAGGAATAAATGAACAGTTTAAATATTTGAAGTATATTCAGTGCCTAGGGCTTGACAGAGTAATAGAATAAAAATTACAATATTCCCTAGATTAATTCAGAGATATAATACTCTTGCTTATCGAAATACCAGTGGGATACTTTGTAGAACAAGAAAAATTAAAAAAAAATTTACAGAGGTATAAAAATTCCAGAATCTGAAGAAAACTTTGTTAAAAACAAGAATGAAGGGGATAGCACTTTTATGCCTCCTCTTATGCTGGAAAGAAGTAGTCAACAATAATAACAATAGCTAACATTTATATATCACTTGCTGTGTGTGAGGCACTATGCCAAGCATTCTATAATTATTATCTTATCTGATTCTTACAGCAACCCTGGGAGGTGTCATGTGGTACTTATTAAGAGCTAAAAAAGCATTTTCAGTGGAAAAAGACTAGGTAAGGATGGATCAGGAATAGTAGTACTCAACAATACACTGTTAGATTAACCTAAGAACAAAAATTAATTGAAGAAAAACTAAAAAATTTTTCAAGAACTGCTAGTAGCAGGTGAAAGAAAATGGGCTACTGGAATTTGTTTTAGACCAACATCTACAAAACACTACAATAAGTTCAAAATAACCTTAGTGACCACACTTTTAAACAAAATAAAGAGTACAGAGACCAAATAATTTTCACAGTGATAGCTGTGGGCAAAAATCATATACACATAACAGACTGAAGCAATCACAAACTAAAAAATGAATCATTTCATTTTAAGGAAATTGAAAAAGCCATTAGCATTAACAGTCAGCAACTAGGATAAGAAGGGATACCTCACTTGTGTCTAATATCTTGGACAGTGGCATGCTATCTGAGATATAGAGAACTAACACAATTGCATAAAATAAAAGCCTTTCCTCAAAGTTTGGATCATTAAAGGTAATGGTATCAAATATTTCTCCAAATCTCTAATAAAATAAGAAATATAAATCAAAAGATAATTGAGAAAGATTAGAAATCTTGATCTACAGGAAAATTGAACAAGTCATAATTGAATTTCCAAACATAAAACAAAAAGCAAAATTGACAGACACCCTGGCTCTGATCAAGTTAACTGAATGCTCTTACATGCTTACAAGCAATTTGTAAATAAATGTTTCCAGTGGTGGAGAAAGAAAGGGACTGTAATAAACTTGCCAAACAAATAAGTTCTTCATACCAATTCCAGTAAGAGATAGAGAAAGAAAACCAAAGATGAATAACTATATATATATATACATACATACATATGTGTGTATATATATATACATATACATATATGAAATGTTATATAAAGTTTGAGTAGAACTTGTAGCACATTAAAAATTATACATAGGCAATTTTTTAATGGAGAATTAAAGATTTACTTTATGCAGAGATTTACTCTACTTTGCTTTCAGATTCAATAGGGAATATTTTATTTATATTTTCATTTCTTTCAGGTTGGGAAATAGGCCTGGAACCAAGGACACAGTTCAGGAAAGATTCAGAAAGAATGGTTTCCATGACTCTAAATTGGAAGAACCCTTGGAAGAATGCTAGATTGCAGGGACTGCAGCATAACAATGCAGAGAAATATTCTAGGCAAGTAAAAAAAAATCACTTAAAGGAATTTTCTGGCTAAACTCAATCCATTTATTTTAACTTACATCTATATATGAAAATATCTTCTTAAATTTGATAGTCATTGGTAGGCCTTTGTACAATGTTTAGGCTTAAGCAAATTAAAGTAGAACATAATGAATATGAAAATGTATTCCATTTGTAACTCAGATCTTCTCAGTTATTTGGAATATTTATTGGATAGAAACTTTTTGAATGTAATACATGTAGGTAAACCTGCAATCAAAATTCATCTATTATTTTTCATCATAGCTTCCTTGTGGAGAAAATCTTCCTAAAAGTCTTAAACATGTAAAGATTGTCTGCAATATGTACTTTATTGAATATCAAATAATTCATAGTAAAGCAAACCCTTACTAAGGTAATAATTATAGGAATGCTTTCCATTCTAGCTTATATCTTACCAAACAGCAGACCCTCCATACTGGAGAGAAGCCTAACTACTTACAATTTACCCAACATCAGTCTGCATACTAGAGAGAAGCCTTATGAATGTCATATATTTGGAAAAGGATTCCCCTCTAGTAAATACATTAACCATCATCAGAGAAATAATAGTAGAGAAAAGCCTTATGAACATAAAGATTATGAGAAGGTCTTGAACAAGAGTCCACAGCTAACTGGTCATCAGGAAATTTATAGTATAAAGGAGCCTTACAAATGCAACATTTGTGGGGAGGCCTTCTGCCAAAGTTTACAGTAAACTGTACATCAGAGAACTCATAGTGGAACAGAGCCTTCCAAGAAATATAGTAGTTGTGGGAAGACTTTCCAAAAGAGTTCACAGTTCATTTTACATCAGAGAATTCTGGACTGGAGAGAAGCCTTTCAAATGTAATTATTGTGAGAAGGACTTCCCCCAAAGTTCAAAATTAACTCAGCATCAGAGAATTCATACAGGAGTGAAGCCGTATGAAGGCAATGATTGTGGGAAGGCCTTCCACCTGAGGTCAAAATTAACGTCAGAGAATTCATACAGGAGTGAAGTCTTATGAATGTAATGATTGTGGGAAGGCCTTCCACCAGAGTTCAGGATTAATTCAACATCAAGTGATTCATACAGGAGAAAAGCCTTTTAAATGCAATGATTGTGGGAAAGTCTTCTGCCGGAGTTCAGAATTAACTGTACATTAGAGAATTCATACTGGAGAGAAGCCTTACAAATGTAGCAATTGTGGGAAGGCCTTTGGCCCCAGTTCTAAATTAACTGCACATCAGAAAATTCATACTGGAGAGAAGCCTTTTAAATGTAATGATTGTGGGAAGGACATTCATCAGAGTTCAGAGTTAAATGTACATCTAAGAATTCATAATGGACAGAAGTCTTACAAATGTAACCATTGTGGAAAAGCCTTCTACCAGAATTCAGAGTTAACTCAACGTGAGACAATTCATATGGAAGAGAAGTCTTACAAATGTAATAATTGTGGAAAGGCCTACTATCGGAGTTCAGGGTTAATTTGACATCGGAGAATTCATACTGATGAGGAGCCTTATTAATATAAAGATTGTGGGAAGGCCTTTCATAGGAGTTCACATTTAACTTGACACCAGAGAATTCATCCTGGAGAAAAGCCTTATTAATGTAAAGATTGTGGGAAAGTCTTCAGTATCAAAAGTACACCTTATTCTGTTATCAGACATTTCACTCTGGGAGAAACCTTATAAATGTCAGAAGGCCCTCTCCTAGAGTTCAGAATTAATTTGAATCAGAGAATTCATACTGGAGAGAAGCCTTACAAATGCCATGATTATGAGGAGGTATACAATCATAATTCAGAATTGACTTGACATCAGAGAAGTCATAGTGGAAATAAGTCTTACAAGCATAGTGATTGTGAGAAAGCCTTCATGTGAAATTTGGAATTAACTCAGCATCAGATAATCTATTTTTGAGAGCACCTTTATAAAGTTGTGTTATGGATACCTGATCATATCAAAATATATCTTACCAGACATGAAGAGACTTCACATGGGGGAGAAGTCTTATACATTAGAAAATTCATAGTGGAGAAGAACTTTACAAATGTATTTATTGAAAAAAGTTGTAAAGCCCACAGTTCATTGAACATCAAAGAATTCATATTGGAGAAAAACTCTATAAATGCAGTGATTGATGAAAGGCTTTTTGCTGGCTCCCAATTTAGTCAACATCTGAGATTTTATATGGTAGTGAAACATTCTAAATGATGATAATAAGCAAGGATCTGCCTCGATAGCAAAATCTCACTGAACATCCAGATTCATATGGGAGAATAGCCTTACAAATCATTGTGGGAAGGTCTTCCATTGGAGTCGATCATTTATTCAATATTACAATATTTATAATGAAGAGAAACCTTGTAAATTGGTTGGTTGTCCTTCATTCTCGTTGAGGATCAAAATGACATCACTATTCTAGAGTCATGTTTCAATGTGTCTGACTGGCTGACCAGACCAATATGAACTAGGAATGCTCTACCAGGTTGGGCACAAATTGTCCATGTGAACATTTGGGGTGTGTTCTCTTAATTTGCACATCTTGTGTTTCTTTTGAGCTGTTTCAGTTCAGCATTGCTCATAGAGCACAACACCTTCTCTGATGTGGGCACGCTATCCTGAGCCGTTCTGTGCCAGCGTCTCCCATATCACGCAATCAATTCCAAAGTTCTTAAGAGGGTACTTGATGGTGTCTTTGTATCACTTTTCCTGACCACCATGTAAACAACTTGCCCTGTGTAAGGTCTCCATAAAATAGTCTTTTGCCAAGTATACGTTTTGTATTCGAATGTGGCCAGCCCATTGGAGTTGTGCTCTCTGAAGCAGAGTCTGAATGCTGTCCAGCCCATCGGAGTTGTGCCTCCTGAAGTAGAGTCTGAATGCTTGGCAGTTCAGTCCAAGCAAGGACCTCAGTGTCTGGTACCTTATCCTGCCAGGCGATCTTCAGAATCTTCCTAAGACAATTCAAATGGAAGTGATTCAGTTTCCTGGCATGGCACTGGTATACTGTCCAGGTTTCACAAGCATACAAAAATGAGATCAGCACAATGGCTCTGTAGATCTTCAGTATGGTAGTCAATCTAATACCTCTTCTCTCCTATACTTTCCTTCAGAGCCTGCCAGATGCTGAGTTAGCTCTGGCAATGTGTGCATCAACCTTATTATAAATGTGTACATCCCTGGAAAGCACACTACCAAGGTAAGTGAACTTATCCACAGCATTCAAAACTTCTCCATTTGCTATAACCAATGGTTCCACATATGGATGGTGTGGTGGTAGCTGATGGAGCACCTGTGTTTTCTTGGTGTTAATAAATGAATACGAAAAGAACTTACACTGAAGCTCCGAGTTAACTCATCATCAGGTTCTACATAATGAGAAGTGATGCTTTTCAAATGAAATGATTGTGGAAAGACATTCCCTAACACCATACACCTTAGCAGACATCAGAAACAATACCCTGGAGAGAGGCTCCATGAATGCCATGAAATGATTGTGGGATGGCCTTCCGTGAAAGCGTAACTCTGAATCAATAGTGAACTGTTCATACTGGAGAAAACACTCATGAAGATAGAATTTTGTGAATATAAATTAATGTGAGAAAGCTTTCAGCCAGAGTACCTAATTGAATTTTGACCTAATTGAGCACTTAATTAGTCTTAACAAAATCAGGGATAACAAGAGGAAGAGATTTAGGAGAAGAGGCCATTCCAGGTGTGATTGATTAGTTCAAAGGAGAAGTGTCATGTGTGAGGAAAAGCAAATGGGCCAATGTGATAGGTTCACTATCTACTGAGAAGGAAATTATAATTTTCATTTTAATTCATATGATATATGTAATGAATGTACCAATAATTTAGTTTTCTCAAGAGCTGCCTCTGTAGCTTTGTAATTGGAGCTCACAATGCAGTTTGAATTGATTAATCAAAACTCTGACAATGTTCATACTCACTGAACCTTAAGTGAAGCAAATCAAAAATTGTAGAACCTGTTCCCATTACAGAACTCTGGTTCTGTACTTTAGGGGAGCTGGTCATGACCCCCAAAGACTCCAGAATTATTGTAGTGTGGGATTTGTAGGTTTCTTGTGGGAAACCACTACACTGGTTGTTTGTAATCCACCTTCATCTCTCGCTCCCCATGTCATTTAAACATATAACTTATGTTTTTCCTTCAGCTATGAGAACATTCCTCATTCTGAAAATGATTACTTAAACTACTTGATTACTGGCAATTGTGTCTCTAGGCCTGCTTTGTATGGCTCCGAGCATTCTCAGGTTAGGAACTGGCTCAACTAAAAATTATGTTAACACTACCAAGGTTCTTCTATTCCTTTCCCAAGTAGATTTAGGCAAGTTTTTTTCCCCTAAAAGGCAGGGAAGCTCTTCCTAAGACTTGATTGGCACAGAGGGCTAAGGCTCCAGCTGTCTAGCTATTAAAGTAGTTCCATGTTGGCCTTAAACAGTGTGGAGGTGGCCTTTTGTTCACAAAACTGTGATCCTGGACAAGTCATTTAACCTCAGTTTTCCTTTTGTAAAAATGGGATAATAATGGCACCTATCTCAGGGATATTTTGAGGATAAAATGATATAATAGTCATAAGGCAATTTAACACAGTTCTCAGCATGTAGTAGGGACTTAATAAATGTTTGTTTTCTTTTTAAAGGCATAAGAAAAAAGGCCCATCTATATAGCATCTGGCCCTTCAGACTCCCAAGGCCACTGGAGTCACCATACCTTCTTCTCCTCACCTAACTTATTTACACATGAAGATATAGAATGCCTTGTTTTTACAATACAACTGCATTCTTACTGAGCATCTTTTTTATGTTATGGCTAATTAAACATCATTTTGTTAACTGTTGAATGACCTATTAGTATCTCATTTGATTCTAGTATTAGAGCTAAACTACTAAGGGACTAGCTTGGATCCATCTCTGCTGACAGAATTTGTTTGCTTATTCTTCCAGTGTATTTCTTCATTTCTTATCTGAGCTCTTCAAGTTCCTGACCCAAGTTTGAGTCAGTCAGCTGTCATTGTTTGGGAATTTCAGTAGGCTACTTCTAAACTTAGCCAGTGTTAGCTTATTTGGAAGCTCTGGAAGTTGATTGACTGAACTGTTGGATCCTCTTTGGTCTGGAAGGTCCTGTCCTGGCTTCCATTGCAGGCTTCCACATTGGGCTAGAGGCTGGAACTGAGTTTCCACTCTGCTCCTGAGATCAAACCACATAGCTACATTATGCTTCTGGAACTTGTCCTTGGTCAAAATGCGGCTAGGATCCACATTTTATGCCACTCCTCTCTGCTCTGGATTTGTGACCTGGAATTGAGTAATGAACACCTATTATATCCTATACTAGTTTTGGCATCCCCTGGGATCTCTTTTGTCCGGGTGCTTCCTGCCCTGATGCACAGTCTCAGCCCTTTTTCAGGCTTTGGGCACTGGAATGTTCTTTGTTCAACAGCTACTAGCCATATCTTGTCTCCAGTGTCCATAGACATCTCTCTTTCCCTAAGCTGCTGTGGGCTGAAAAGATGATTCACTATGATTTTTTTTTTAGTTTTTCCAGTCAGAATTCAGTCTGATATGTTTTCTAGATCTTTGTGGAGGACATTTAGTGAGCAGTTAGGCTGTATTACTTCCTCTTATTCTGCCATCTTGACTACCACCTCAGCTCATAAAATTTTGCATGGTTGAGTAGAAAAGTGGTGATGAAGGCTAACAATGAGGGTAAATTATTTAATTGCCAGATATGCCATTTCCTGATTACTATTAACCGTTAGAGAGAATCTGGGTTGCCAGCATAAGAAAACTGCATGGCCCAGCACATTCAACAGCTAGAGAGAGTTCTCTGCTTTTGAAGATTGTAAGGTAAAAGTTGATATTCAACTGCTGGAGCTGGTAACAAATGGTACAAGTGGAAAGCAAGATGATATTGGGGGCAGAGAGGGACAAGGCTTAGGCGAGAACCGACAGACCTATGGAAGTATAAATTCTGATCCAGAATTTTTAGTAGAAAATATTCTGTATCCAACTAAAATGAGTGCTATAAGGCATGAGACTGAGAACAGAAGTGAAGATGAAACTTGGGAATCTGTGGTGGAAAAAGTCATGGGCTTATCCTATTACTTCTCAAACCATGCAAAAGCTTTTTTGACCAGAGGGAAGACAGGTATTCACCACCAAGTAACTAGGAATGTTGTAAGAAAAGCTTAAATGGCATCCTGATGAGATTCTAGAATGAGGGTGTGATTTGACAAAGCTAATTTGCATATCCACATTTGAGTATCATGGGTTCAGCAAAGTCTCAAAAGTTCTGCTTTGCCCAGACCACTTATATTAGTTAGATGCTCCAGATGGAGGCTATACTTTGTCCCTTTTTAGTTAGCTTAAAGAGTAATGCGTAGGTGGCCCTATAAAGATGAATTTCCATTGCATCTGGTTCCTGGATGAGGGATGGGGTGATTCTGTAAGAGAGAGGTTGGACCCAGGAAGATTGCAGGAACCTCTTTGATGAGGAGTGCCAGACCCAGGTGTGCTGTGAAGAGCAGTGGGGGCCAGAAGGAACCAACACACAATGCAGAAGCAGTGGGGCAGAAAGCCCCTGGCTGTGGGCATTTACAAGAGGTTGGAGGTTTGGCTTTGGTTCCACGCTAGAGGGAACTAAAGATCTAGGGCAAGAGGCACTATTTCCCATACCCCAGAGCTAGAAGTGATTATAAAAAAAATCAAGTTATTACCACAAAAAAAAAAACCGCATAGGCAAAGGAGAAAGAATCCAACCATAGAAACTTATTACAGGAAGAGATGACCAGGGTTCATCTTCAGAGGAGGACATTGAAGTAACGAAATCCCCAAAGAGCAATGTGAAATGGTCACTTGCCCAAAAAGAATTTATAGAAGAAATTATACTGAAATTATAAGACATCAAGAAATAAGTAAACAAAACAAGAATAATGAAAAATAAGAATAATGAAAAAACAGAAAGTGAAACATCTAAGAAAAACAACAGATTTGGAGAATAAATCGAGAAGAGAAAATGTAAAAATAATCAGAGTAACTGAAAGTTATGATCTAAAAAAGAATCTTGATACAATAATACAAGAAATAATTAAAGAAAATTGTTCTGAAGCATTAGAACAAGGCAGGGAAGTAGAAATAGAAAAAAAAATCCATCAAACATCACTTAAAAGAGATCCTATGAGAAAAACTCATAGGAATATCATAGTCGAATTCCAAAATCTCCAGATCAAGGATCAAATAGTGAAAGCATTAAGATTAAAACAATTTAAATATGATAGTGCCACTATTAGAATTACACAAGACCTAGCAGCAGAGACGTTAAAGGACTGAAGGTCTTTGAACACAATATATCAAAGAGCAAAAGACCTGGTGCTCCAGCCAAAAATATCATACCCTTCAAATTTCTGTATTAGTTTGAATGAAAAAAAAAATGGACATTCAACAAACCTCCAGACTTTCAAGACTTTGTTAAAAAAATTCCTCAACTTAATAGAAGATTCAACATACAAGAACTAAGAGACACATAAGGTATGCACCAAAGACTGACTATAAGGGATTTACAAGAACAGATTGCTTACCTTTTATATAACATAAAATGTAAAATGTATGTCTAACATTCTTAATAATTGTTGAGAAAGAGGGGGATAAACCTGACAATGATATGAATTTAAAAAGTAAAACCATTTAGAAACAGCTAAAAGAGTAACTTTTATATAAGAGAGGTGCAAGAAGAAGAAAGGATACAGAGGATTTAGAAGGGGGAGGAGGGCTGGTAGTTCTGGTAACCTACTTTCCTGGGGAATGGGTTTAAGAGGGAACAATACATATGTATTTAGAAGAGTATAAAAGTCTTCTAAATTTAGAAGAAATAAAATGGTAGGGGTTTAGTGAGGGGAGAGAGGACAAGAGAGGGATTTTTAGGGGGGAGAATGAGGATTGGGCAAAGGGAGTTTAGATTAATGGGAGTGGGGGGATAGGGGAGGGATCCTTAGAGGGGGGAAGGCAAGTAATAGGAGGGCAGGGTGGTTGGTGGAGGAGGGGGGTAGACAAGTAATAGGAAAGCGATGTAGTGGGTAGAAGTAAGTAGAGGAGGCAGGAAGGATAGGAAACAAAAGATATGTACAAACATAAAAAACAGATCATGAGTAGATTATGTTTGAGAAAGTATATGTCTATATACACATGTATATATGTATAAGTGTATCAGTATGTGTATGTATACATTAAGAAATATCTAAATTATATTGTAGCCTTCTGGGGGGTTGGAGGGAGGGAAAAAGAGAACAAAGTTAAAAAGTGCATATCAGGGGGCAGAGCCAAGATGGCCACGTGAAAACAACGTCTTACCGGAGCTCTCTCACAAGTTCTATCAGATTCCTATAAAAAAGTGAATCTGAGCAGATTAGAAAGAGTTAGAAACCAGGGGCAGTCTAAGTGAGGCAAATTTCCAAGCCAGGATAGTCCAAAAGACGGCCAGATGAATCTGTAGGCTGGGAGAGCACTCGGCAGGCAGAGCTGCTCCAGACAGCACCAGAGCAGAAGCAGCTCCAGAAACCAACATGCGAGACAGGCTGGGAGAAAGCTGGGTGCCCAAACCTGGCAGAGATCCCCAGGCCTCCCAACACAGGACGGCATTCTGTGGAAGCAGTGAGAGGCAGCAGCGCAATGCCACGGGCTGTAAGACATCAGCTCCTGGGGCTTGCAGCCCAAAGGTATAAAACACATCTTCTCGAACTTCCAGGAGACATAATGGCCAAATAAATGGCTCTAATGCCTCCCTCCCCCTACCCACCCAGAGAATTCCTCAGGGGAAAAAACGCTGGAATAGAGGAGATAGAAGTGGGCCTTCAGTGGCAGTTCTTGATTCCCAGAGGGGCAGAGCCAAAAAGGGTCAACACCAGGAGCCCAGACATACCCTTGCACCCCCAGGGGAAGTGCCAGACACCAGGACAAACAACAAACAGCTGGGACCATTGCTGGAGACCAACAGTGCTGGAGAGCAGCCCGAGGGGAAGAGGAGATTTCAGGCAGCTAGACCCCCTCCTGCACACCTCAGGACACTGAAGTCTATAATACACAAAGCCAATTAACTAGACTCAATCCCCAGAATAAGAAACCTGGGACAGAGAGCCCAGAGCCCCAAAAGCAGAAATTCAGTGTAAAGCCAGGAAAAGGCTAACCAACATGAAGAACACAAAAAAAACCCAAGGACCATTCATTCTTTTTATGGAAACAGGTATGATCAAAATACCAATTTGAAAGAGGATAGCAATGACATTATATCCATATCTGATACCTCAAAAGGGAATGTGAACTGGTCTCAAGCCCAAAAAGCATTACTGGAAGAGCTAAAGGAGGATTGTGAAAACCAAATTAGGAAGGTAAAAGAAAAAAATGGAAAAAATGAAAAAAAAAACCTGACGAAATCAAGTCCTTAAAAAATAAGATTGGTGAAATGGCTTTGGAGATTCAGAATCTAAATAGAGAAAATGACACCCTGAGAGGTAAAATCAACCAACTAAAAAGGAGACTTAAGAGCAAAATGAAGACAGCAACTCGTTAAAATTAGAATTGAGCAAATGGAAGCTAATGACTCTGTGAGGCATCAAGAAGTAGTCAAACAAAATGTAAAGAATGGAAAAAAATAGAAAAAATAATATGAAATATCTGATTGGAAAAACAACTGATCTAGAAAATAGATCCAGGAGAGACAATTTAAGAATTATTGGTCTACTGGAAATCTACAATGAAAAAAAGAGCTTTGACAGTATCTTTGAAGAAATTATCAAAGATAACTGCCCAGATGTCCTAGAACCAGAGGGTAAAATAGTAATTGAAAGAATGCACTGATCACCCCCTGAAAGAGATCCCAAATTGAAAACATGAGGAAATATTATAGCCAAATTTCAAAATTGCAAAGTCAAGGAGAAAATACTGCAAGCAGCCAAAAAGAAACAATTCAAATATCGTGGAACTACAGTCAAGATCACGCAGGATCTTTCAGCTTCTACATTAAAGGACAGGAGAAATTGGAATATGGTATTCTGAAGGGCAAAGGAGCTGGGACTACAACCAAGGATCAACTATCCAGCAAAATCAAGCATAATTTTTCAGTCAAGGAGATGGACGTTCAATGAAATAAGGGAATTCCAGACCTTTCTGATGAAAAGGCCAGAGCTCAATGGAAAATTTGATCTCCAAATACAAAACTCAAGAGAGACATAAAAAGGTAAACAGAGGGAAAACCCCCCATGAACCTCATTAATCGATAAGGGCAAATTAGTGACATCTTTATATAGCATTATATCATCTTATATATGAGATATATGTACATATATACATCAATCTTGAGAATGGTACAGCTATTATGACAATTGAAAGGGATACACACAGACTGTGAATGTCTGTATAAAATAACTGACGTAAAGATAAAAAACATAATTAAGAGATGCGAAGAGAGGGTTATGGGAGAAGAGGTAAGGAGGCAGTATAAAAGGATAAATTACATCAAATGAAGAGGCACAAAATCACATTATAGTAGAGGGAAAGAAGGGAGGGAGAAGAGCAGTATTTGAACTTTACTGTCATTGGATCTGGTTCTAAAAGAGAATAACATACCCTGGTAAGTGTAGACATCTAACTTATCCTACAGGCAGTAGGAGGGGAAAGGGGGAAAAAAGGTAGGGGGGTGGACAGAAGGGAGGGATGAAGTAGCAAATGGAAAATGGTAAGATAAGGGAGGGGAATCAAGAGGGAGGGTAAACTGAGGAAGGCAGCACTCAAAAGCAAAACTCTATTGAAGAGTAGAAGGGGAAAGGGAGAAATAAACAGGAGCAGGGAAATAGGATGGAGAAAAAGACACAGAAATTATAACTGTGAATGTGAATGGGATAAACTCTCCCATAAAGTGGAAGCACATAGCAGAATGGATTAAAAACCATAATCCTACAATAAGCTGTTTACAAGAAACACATTTGAAACAGGGAGATACACACAGGGTAAAGGTAAAAGGCTGGAGTAAAATATATTGCGCTTCAGCTAAAGTAAAAAAAGCAGGTGTAGAAATCCTAATTTCAGAAAAAGCAAAAGTAAAAAAAAAAAGATAGATTTAATTAAGAGATAAGGAAGGACACTACATTCTGCTAAAAGGCACCATAAACAATGAAGCCATATCATTGTTTAACATATATGCACCAAGTGGTTTGGCATGCATATTCTTAGAGGAGAAGTTAAGGGAGTTACAGGAAGAAATAGACAGCAAAACTATAATAATGGGAGACCTTAACCCCCCCATTCCCCGAACTTGATAAATCTAACCTCAAAATAAATAAGAAAGAAGTTAAGGAAGTGAACACAATTTTAGTAAAGGCAGATATTATGGACCTCTGGAGAAAAGTGAATGGGGATAAAAAGGAATATACTTTTTTCTCATCAGTACATGGCACGTACTCAAAAATTGACCATGTACTAGGGCATAAAAACCTCACAATCCAGTGCAGAAAGTCAGAAGTAGTCAATGCATCCTTTTCAGATCATGATGCAATAAAAATTATTTGTAATAAAGAACCATGGAAAAATAAATTAAAAATTAATTGGAAACTAAATAATCAAATTCTAAAGAATGAATGAGCCAAAGAACAAATCACAGAAACAATAACTTCATTCAAGAGAATGACAATAATGAGACAACATACCAAAACTTATGGGATGCAACAAAAGCAGTTCTTAGGGGAAGTTTTATATCTCTAAGTGCTTACATGAATAAAATAGAAAAAAAGGAGATCAGTGAATTGGGCATGCAACTGAAAAAACTAGAAAAAGAACAAATTGAAAATCCCCAGTTAAATACCAAATTAGAAGTACTGAAAATCAAAGGAGACATTAATAAAATTGAAACCAACAAAACTATTGAATTAATAAAACCAAGAGCTGGTTTTATGAAAAAAACAATAAAATTGATAAACTTTTGGTCAATTCTATTTTTCAAAAAAAGAAGAAAATCAAATTACCAGTTTCAAGAATGAAAAGGGTGAATTCATCTCTAATGAAGAAGAAATTTAAAAAAATAATTAGGAATTATTTTGCCCAAATGTATGCCCATAAATTTGACAACCTTAGGGATATGGATGAATATCTACAAAAACATAAATTGCCCAGATTAACAGAAGAGGAATTAAAATTTCTAAATAACCCCATCTCAGAAAAAGAAATTAGCAAGCCATCAATGTACTCCCTAGAAAAAAACCTCCAGGGCCAGATGGTTTTACGTGTGAATTTTATCAAACATTTAAAGAACAATTAATTCCTATACTTTGTAGACTATTTGGGAAAATAGGTGAAGGAGTCCTACGAAATTCTTTTTATGACACAAATATGGTACTAATACCCAAACCAGGCAGAGTCAAAACAGAGAAAGAAAATTATACACCAATTTTCCTAATGAATATTGATGCAAAAATTTTAAATAAAATATTAGCAAAAAGATTGCAGCAACTTACTATGAGAATAATACACTATGACCAGGTAGGATTTGTTTCAGGAATGCAAGGCTGGTTCAATATTAGGAAAACTATTAGCATAATTGACCATATCAACAGCAAAACTAGCAGAAATCACATGATCATCTAAATAGATGCAGAAAAAGCCTTTGACAAAATACAACATCCATTGCTATTAAAAACACTAGAAAGTATAGGAATAAATGGAGCCTTAAAATTATAAATAGCATCTACCTAAAACCATCAACAAGCATTATTTGTAATGGGGATAAGCTAGATGTATTCCCAATAAGATCAGAGGTGAAACTAAGATGTCCATTATAACCCCTACTATTCAATTTGGTACTAGAAACGTTAGCTGTAGCAATAAGAGAAGAAAAAGAAATTGAAGGAATTAGAATAGGCAAAGAAGAAACTAAATTATCACTTTTTGCAGATGATATGATGATTTACTTAGAGAATCCTAGAGGATCAAGTAGAAAACTCCCCAAAATAATAAACAACTTTAGGGAAGTTGCAGGATATAAAATAAACCCACATAAATCCTTGGCATTCCTATACATTACTAACAAAGCCCAACAGCAAGAGATAGAGAAATTCCATTCAAACTTACTGTAGGCATTATAAAATATTTGGAAGTCTATCTGTGAAGACAAACCCAGGGACTATATGAACATAATTATGAAACAGTTTTCATGGGAATAAAGTCAGATCTAAATAAATGGAAAAATATCAGTTGCTCATGGTTATGCTGAGCTAATATAATAAAAATCACAGTTTTACCTAAATTAATCTATCTATGCAGTGCCATACCAGTTGAACTACCAAAAATCATTTTACAGAGCTGGAGAAAATAATAACAAAATTCATCTAGAAGAACAAGAGGTCTAGAATATCAAGGGTATTAATGAAAAGAAATGCTAGGGAAGGTGGCCTATCCATACCAAATATTAAACTGTACTATAAAGCAGCAATCATCAAAACAACCTGGTACTGGCCAAGAAACAGAGTCATGGATCAGTGGAATAGGATAGGTACACAAGATGGAGAAGTCAACAACTATAGCAATCTACTCTTTGATAAACCCAAAGAATCCAGCTTCTGGGTTAAAAATTCACTATTTCACAAAAACTGCTGGGAAAATTGGAAAATGGTAGGGCAGAAACTGGTCATAGACCAATATCTCACACTGTATACCAAAATAAATTCAAAATGGGTTCATGATTTAGGAATAAAGGCTGAAACTATAAGCAATTTGGGAGAGCAAGGAATAGTTTACCTACATAATGAGACGTAATGGCCACATAAATGGCTCTAATGCCTCCCACCCCCCTCCCACCCAGAGAATTCCTCAGGGGAAAAAATGCTGGAATAGAGGAGATAGAAGTGGACCAAGAGGGTCCCACCTCAGCACATGCAAAAGTTACCCCCTCAACTTTACCAAGAAATCATACATGCAGTTCATGCCTGCCTTACCCTGCAAAGGGATGCTGCCATCTTGGGTCAGCCTTCCTTGATATTCACACCTGGAGTTAGACTTGGAAAAACAGTCAGTTAAATGTCCCATTTAGTCTTTGAATGGCAAGTTCCAGTTGTCAGTTTAAGATATGACTATGATCTCACATTGCTTAAGGAACATCCTTAAAGCTAGCTCTAAATAGCTTGCATGCATTTCCCCCCTTGTTCATAAAATCTTCCCATTAAGATCATTAGTTATTGCTCTAACACATTTGCATCAGTTTCTCCTCTATTTTTCTATTCTTCTTTAATTTTGCCTGATCTGAAAGAATTGAACCATATATTTTATCTTTATGTTTTAGGTGATGGAATGAATTCAAATCCACATTTAACTTTTCCCATCAATACAAAAAAATTCTACAACTTATCTCTCTTAAAGAGACTTACATTGAAATTCTTTTCCCTAAACTGAAAATGTCTCTGATTTAGTTCCAGTAATCAATTACACTATTTGTATTAATACCTAATTGCTCTTATATCACTTTAAAACATCTAAGGACCCTATTCCACATAGATACAATGTAACTTTAAATCCCAGCCTTAGTCTATGGGATAATGATTTAACTTTACATTTGTATCTTTATTTCACGAACTTCTTTTTCCCTTTGTCCAAAGTACTCCCACCAATATCCAGAAACAACAGTATCTTTCATTTCACTATACAAGAGTACTAATGTAACCATTCGTTTGATTAAAACAACAAGGTTTCACACATTTGCATTTATCCAATTTTCCATTTTTCCCCACAAAACCAACTTCTTTCTCAATGGTAATAGATTCTGGCAGATACCTTCCCTTTTGTCAGTACCTGCTTATTTCTGATTACAGAGACCTGCCTTATCATCTCCCCCTGACGGTGGGCTTTTTTCCATCAGATGGCAAGCTTTACTAATGAAAACTACCAAACCAAACCCAGTCTCAAATCTAATCTTATCAGTTCTGCTGACTTTAAGAAGCCAGATTTGGAGGCTTCTGACCCCCACTGTTCTCTTTCTTTCAGAAAAACTCAAATCCCAGTAACTGCTGCTCCTCCCCCTTCCTTCCCTTCTGACAGGTGGGTAAAGGTAAAACTGTTTCTTCATATCTAAACCAAAGGAGAGGAGGGGAAGTGGGAGAAGAGACTGGCTTTTCAACACAGTCCCGACTTTTTAAACGTTAACTCTTTTAGAATTCCTGTCTCTGCCTTATCTTCTATCCCTGGTCCCATCCAAGAAGTCATAAAATTCAAGAATTTACGTCCAAAATTCTTGTTTTAGTTAACAGCCTCAATTTCTTAAGTACAATTCTTAATCTAACAACATTGAGATTACAAGAAAAAAATGCTTTTTCATATATTCCCACAACTCAATTCTTTGTTATTACAGAATTTATAGATATCACAAAGTTTCCAAATTTTCTATTCATAAGACTTCTTGTACATAACAATTACAACAGGCGATTCTCACAAAGTCTTAATTAATAATCTCACAAATTCTATTAAGTGATAGTAAAGCAATTTTAGTTGAACAATAATAGCGGTTTAACCCATTCATCATTTTTTACAATTCTTAATAACATTTAAACAATACAAATGTATGTTTGAACCATATAAATTTAATCCTTTAAACATTTTTATGTATGTAGAAACTTGTATAACCAAATATAACAGTTTCAAACTATCATATTTTTATCACACCCTTTTTTAAAAGATCAATTCACAAATAACAAAATTCAGACCTCACAAGAGTATCTCAAATTTTACAGCCTAAGAGAACTCTATAAATACAATTTAGAAATAAGATGACTCCAATTACATTTTCAGATTATCATATGTTGAAATTATTGATCCTATTTTGGCACCCTGATTTCTCCAGGCTTCTCTAGGCATTCCAATCCCTGACTATTCCTTCAGAATTTTTACAAAAAGGTTTGAATTAACAAAAGGCCTAAGGAATTTGAAGGAGGTGGCCACTTCCCTTTCAAGCAAAACGACCAAACTAAAACATTTTTAGTTTTCCTTCGTTTTGTCTGCCTCAGCATGAGAAGGGGTTCCCTTTCACTTGCTGAGGAGGATTGACAAAGATGAGTTGAAGAGGAACACAGGAGTATCCATAATAAAGATCTCAGCCCTAGGTGAATTACTTTGGGCTTGGCATCCCTTTTGAGAACAAAGGATCTTGCCTTTTAGGTATGCTAATTTCTGGTGGCCAGCTTCCTCAACTGCTTTGGAATGCAGTTTAATTTCCTACCATTGGCCAACAGGAAGACTTCATATTTTTATATAATCTCTGTGGAAATAAAATTGAGTCATACCTTACATGGGTAAAGCTTAATGATTATACAAATCAAAATCTTTCTCGTAGTCAGTATCCAGATTCAATAAAACCTTTCATCACTAACTAATCAGCCCTATTTTCCAATCAGGTTACAAGTTTCTCTTAGCTTCTTCTCCCGATTGGCACACCCCATCTTCTAAGGTGGAGTAGTGGGTGGAGGGGGTGGCCAAGAGCACATGGACCCAGAGCCACATGGACTCAGCCCACCCAAATCCCTTACTTCCAGCTTCAATCTCCCTTTCTTTCCCAATCTTCACTGAAACATTTTATTCTCCATATCTCCAATTTCAATCTTTCTTTCCTAATCTTGACCTAAACTACCTCAAACATTTCAAATAAATGAAAAAAATATTATACTCACCAGGCTTCTTCTCCAACTGCTTTTTACCTTAAAACTTAAGAGTTAAATGACTAACAATTTAATCATATTCTAAACAGACCACTGAATCCCCAAAGCTATCATCCCATCATACAGAAGATCCCCTTTACTTCTACAGTTTTTAAAACACTTTGCTTGATGTTAGATACACTGAGTTAATGCAAACACACAGATTTTTTTAAAAAACCTTTAGGATCTAATCAAACCTTAATTCAGAGCTCCCAGCTTTCTTCTCTTTATCAGCCCTCTCCTCCTGATTCCTTATCAATTCCTTTATGTTTTCTTCTCCTCCCTCAACCCAGCAAACTCAACAGAGCCAATATCCTCACAAGGACTCCCTGTTTCTTGTTCAGAATTTCTTGAGAGCTTGCTCCAGGGTCTAGAGCAGAATTTCCCTTATCTCAGAGACTGGGAAAGAAGCTGGTCAGCCTGCCTCCCTACCCGCAGATTAAGGTCTGGCCAAACTGTGCCAGTTTCTTGGTCCAGAAATTGGGGTGCCAAGGCTTAGAGTCTGAGAAATTTTATTCAAGAGCCCCCCATAAGGGTCCCTGCAAAACTCAAGCCTCCCAGTCTCCCAATATCTAGCCAGACTCAACCGACCTCACCCTCACAATGTCACGCAAGCTTCCCTTGGGTTCATGGTCAAACTTACATGACCGCAATTGCTCACAGCCAAATCACTTTCCCTGGGTCAACCCACCAGTACTTTTCTTCAAAGCACTAGGAGAAATCCATTCTTCCCACCTAGGTCAAATGTTTTAAGAGCTCTTTTCCCCGTTCCAAGCAAATCTTATTTCTCAACTTGGAGCAAATCCAGACATGACAAAGCAGGACTCCCCCCACCTTGCTCAGGCACCTGACTTGCACTGTCTATGGCCATTTTCTTTCCCTTTTCCCCTTTTACTCACGTTCCTGGGCTCCCAAGGATTCCAGAAAAATACTCCCAGGAAACTAGCAGTCTGAAGAAGGAAATTTTCACCTGCAGATACTAGGGTCCACTGCAAAAGAGTGGGGGTGCCACCCATTCTCTGCATGAAATACCTCTTTCTTCTGATGCTATATTGATCCCGCAACGAACCCCCACCTGTTAGAAATATACTTACATTGTCTAGGAATAAGCAAGACTCGTTAGGAAGTCAGGAATGTTTTAATTATAATTTACATTTATTCCCCCTGAATAAATGGGTACCTCCCCTGAATAGAGTACAGGAGAAAGTACAAAGGACTCAGATGGATGCCAGTCCTTTAATAGACCCTCACCTTGAATCTCTCTCCAGGCTCTTCATCGGTCAGATACAACCCCCTGACTGCCTATGTCATGTCCTCCTCAAATGGCTCATTTAAGCATGTGTATAAGGCTCTGACCTTTCACCTGACCAACCTGAGGCTTGTTTTCTCCTAAAGCTGGGGTGGGGCGGGGGAAATACACCTTCAATTCTGTGGAAACAAAACTCCTCCTCCCATTTCTTACAGGAGGCAAACAGACTAGGTGAAATAAAAATTAGTATAGATTTATTCCCCTGAAGCTAACTTGTATATGATCATGGACCTCTTGTGATTAACTTGAACAAGAGAGAAAGAAGGTTTAAGTAACAATTTGGAGCTGCAGTTTATGATCTCTGTGTCAAAGAAAGCAAGTTCTTAGGTAAACAACACAATTGACAGATAGGGTTACTTAGAGATGCAAATGTCTCTAGCCCACAGCTGACTGCAGACTTTCCCTTACCACTGACAATAAAGATACTCCTGGTTTTTGAAGTTGCTGAGGCAGGAAAAGGGGATTTTTAGCATAGAACAGAAGCAGTTTGGAGGCTTTAGATATTATTGGGGTTCAAATAATCTGAAAGGTTGACAGTGGCTAGGCCGCCAAACCATTTTTTTTTTTCACCAGTGGCAATGGGGTTAAGTGACTTGCCCATCTAGTAAGTGTCTCACATTGGAATTTAACTCAGGTCCTCCTGACCCCAGGGCTGGCACTCTATCTGTACCACCTAGCTGCCCCCAAACCATTTCTTTTAGGAATTTTATCCTGTCCTGGATTGGGCCCAATGCAGGCTGTTCCCCTGGCTCAATATGGGAACAAAAGAAGACATGAAACAATTAATTCTAGGAAATTTACTTAAACTATAGGCTGTGGGCCAAACCTTGCCCACTACCTATTTTTGTACACCCTATGAGCTAACAATGATTTTGACATTTTTAAAAATGAAGTTTTATTGTATTTTAAAATGTCAAAACCATTATTAGTTCAAGGGTCATATGAAAACAGTTGGTGGTTAGGATTGACCCTCAAAATGCAATTTGCTGAGCCTTGAGTTGGAATATCACTACTTCCATGTTCCACTCTTTTGTTGTAAGGTCTTTAAGGCCTTATTCAGGGTCCTCTACCACTTAAATTACTTTAGGAATATTACTGGCCCACCCTGACCTCCTTCAAACTAAAACTGAAATATAGAAAAAGCCAAACAAAACAATGGAACATTTCCTTGAAAGAGTAACATTATCAAAGACCAGAAATTCCAGGGTTTTGTTCAGCTTCCCCATTCCACCTCTACCCCCCTTTTTGAAGGATCAAGTTGAAGTTCTAAAAATCAAGTCCACATTGTGGATGATTCCAAATTTTTGCAGATCACATTGATCTGCAAAGGTGACCATAAGCTAGAATAGCACTAGGAACATCAAGGCTACAATGAAGGTTATGAAAATTCCTGAATAATCACTTATCCTCATCATGGATCAGGGAGAATTGCCTTTTGACACTACCTTACTCAGTGTTCCCTGGCTCACCAGCATGAGGCTCCTAGGGAGGGAGGAATTTAAAATGAAAATAAAATCTTCACTCCTCTCTCCAGAGGGGAAAAAAAGATTGAGAAAGACATATAGATAAAGAGATTATAGAAAGGAAGAGAGGCAGATAAGCTTAGGGGTAAGAGTGAAAACTTTTTAAACCATCTGCCTGTCTTTACGAAATTAACTGAGAGTGAAATTTGAAATTATGCAAATAGAATAGATTTATAGATTAACTAGAGAATGGCCACACAAATTATGGTACATGTTTGTAATGGAATATTACCATCTAGTAAGAAATTATATGATGAATACAAAGAAGCATGGGAAGACCTACTTGAAATGATGCAAAGTAGAGCCAAGAAAACAATATACACAATGAATTAACAATTAAGATGTAAAGAACTACATTTAAAAAAAAACCCACAAAAGTAAATGTTGCAAAATCATAAGGAATGAGTCTAGGCTGAGAGAAGAGATATGAGATGACATTCTCTGTCTTTTCCCCAAGAGGTGGATAACCTACAATTATTGCATATTGTGCATATTTTCAGAAGTTTTCAATGTGTTGATCTGTTATACCAATTTTTCCTTTTCCTTTTTTTTGTCTTTAAAAAATATTATTTTTGTTATATGAAATGACTCCCTGGGAGGGGAAAGGAGGGATACTGGGGAAAACTATGATGTGGAGGGAGAAAAAAGGACAAGAACAATTTTTTTTTTTAAAGCGAAGGCTATTTGAGGATGAAAGAGCCATGGGCAAGTTTGTAGACAGTACAGATACATTCTGTAGATAAAGAAAGATTAAAACTAAGTGAGAGAGTAGGGGTAGTAGAGGCAGCAATCTGCTGGAAAAGACAGGATAGAATGGGATCATTTATGCATGTATAGGTACGCCTTCTCCAATGAATCCACCAGGAATTTTTCTTCTTTGGTGGCGCCTATAGGGTTAGTTTTATTTCCTTTTTTGAGATTGGGCAATTTAAGATCTCTATTTGGTCTTCTGTTAGTTTATTTTGAATTTTTAAAAGTATTCCTCTATTTCTTTTGTGTTCTCAGATTTGTTAGTATATAACGGTACATAATAGGTTTTGATTAGTTTTAATTGTTTTGGTTTTATTATGGATTTCTTCCTTGCTCATTTACTATTTTATTGATTTGATTCTCTGCTCTTTTTATTCAGATTGGCCAACATTTTTGGCTAACAGTTTGTCAAACTATCTTTTCAAAGAATTAGTTTTTAGGGTTTTTTGATCATTTTTTATGGTGTTTATGATTTCTAGTTTATTTTTCCTCTAACTTTTATTATTTCCTCTTTTACTTTAAAGTTATTAGTTTTATTTAAGTTTATTTGCTAGCCTTATTTTAAGTTTATTTATTTATTGGCTTTCTAATTTTCAGAAATGCACATTAAGCTCATCAGTCTTCTTCTCTATGATGTTTTATCTGAACATTGTTTTTGCTGTACAACAGAAAATTTGATATTTTGTTTCATCATCATGTTATTTAATATAATTATTAGTTATTTCTATGATTTATTCTTTGACGCACTCATTATTTAGGATTTCATTGTGAAATCTCCATTTGGTTTTGTCTTTTATTTGTGGTCCCTGAAATGATTAATATTTTTTATTGTATTCTGGTCTGAAAAAGACATATTTATTATACCTTTGTCACATTTGTCAGTAATATTTCTATGCCCTAATACACAGTCAGTTTTTGTAAATGTTCCATGTAGGACAGAGAAATACATGTATCTTTTAGCACTCTTATTTAAAATATGTTATGTCTTTTAGCTCTAGTTTCTCTAGAAGTGTGTTCAGTTCTGTATTTTCCTTTTGTTTGTCTTTCTATTAGACTTATCCAAAACTGAGAGAGGGCCATAGAAATATCCTGTTACTATTATGTTACTATGTCTCTTCTTGTAGTTCTGCTAATGTTTCCTTTATAAATGTTATGGCATTTGGAGCATAAAAGTTTAATATCACTATTGACTTGTTTTCTGTGGTTCCTTTTAGCATAATGTAGTTTCCTGCTTATATTCCTTTTTATGTTTATGTCCTCCTACCACTGGCTAATGTGACTTAGGCTTCCATGTGACCCAGTCTCAAAGCAGGTCACACGGGCCTATTAATGGATGGGAAAGATCTTCTCATTTTTATTAACATTAAAGCCTTCTGCCTTCCATTTATTACTCCTTTCTCTAGTTTTGCTTATTGATTTATTTTTCTTGCTTGTTTTTAATTTAGTCATTGCTTTCCTTTTTCTCCCATCTTGGCTAAGTAGTCCAATAGAATCCCTCTTCTTCCTCTTGTATTCAATTTGTTTTAGTCATTAATTTTTAAATTTCTACATCTTTTTTAGGGTTATTATACTTTTATTAATAATTTTTTTGTCTGATCTTTTTTTAAATTTATTTTTAATATGTTTGGTTTTCAGCATTGATTTTCACAGGCGTTTGAATTACAAATTTTCTCCCCATTTCCTCCCCCCCACTCCAAGATGGCGTACACTCTGGTTGCCCTGTTCCCCAGTCT
>CM053625.1:291886566-291917060 GCA_028646595.1 Phalanger gymnotis
CAAAATATCAAAATGGGGACGCTGGTTAGTGGGTCTGTTACTTTGGAGCTTGAATAAATTCTTTAATTCTTCTGCCTTCTACTTAGAGAATTCCTTATATCCTGCAGTTCTGAACCATTCAGACATATATATGATTCTCTTTGAAATCATAAATTGTGCCTTCATAATACAGAGGGTTAGACTAAATGATCTCTAAGCTCCCATCCTATGGGAATCCATAGCTCTGAATCTGTGTCTTCCTGATTCTAAAGTCAACCATTTATCCTGAAAGATTCACACATGCACATACATATGTATATAAATATACAGACATATATGCTCAAAAATGTACATATGTAGACACATACGTGTGTATATAATATATAAAAATCATACAAAAATTATAATCTTCCATTATATATGTATTTATGTACGTGTATATGTATATATATATACACATACAAATGATAGCTATGCAGAAAATGATAAACTTGTTTACAATTTATGTATATATATATGTATATACATATATACACACATTTATATATTACTATAAAGTAGAAAACCCCCATTATTTCCAGTAGTTTTAAAATTATATATACATATATAGATATAGATACATATATATATACGTGTGTGTGTATGTGTGTATTATATATACCTAATATAACACAACGGAGGTTTACCATTTTCCTTATAATTTTTTGTTTTGTATATCTAAATTTGGTGCTCTCTCCAAGAAATTAATACAGATCTCCCAGTTACTAGTATCCTCCATAACTTTGTATCTATGTTTTAATTTACTTTTCTTGTACACGTTTCCTCCCCAATAGAATGTAAGAAAAACCTTACTACTCTCTGGTGGAGTCCATTGGTTTGTTGGCCTGAGGTTAATGCCATGTGATATCCAAATTCTATAGAAACACCCTAACCCTTCCAAAACTAAAAGACAGTCTGGGCATTTTTTAGATCGAAAGAAGCAGAGGATGGACCTACATGTAAGTGAGTGCAACACCAATAGGTTCTCTACATGCTACGACCTGTTCTGGGTGATGGGAATACATATTGCCCCAGCAAGACGCTTACATTCTACAGAGTGAAGCAGCATGTACTTGTGTTGGCAATCAAAATGGGCTCTTAGCACTCAGTTCAACCAAGTGCCCTTGAATTGTTTGGCCTTTGTTTCCTTGATTAGATTGGGAGTCCTTGGTGACCTCCTTGCCTCAGGGGAGGGCCTAGTTTACATGGGTTTGAGTGGCAAGTTTGGGACATCAGAGGCTTTTAGACCATGTGGGTTTAAGTTGCCTCTTTGTAATGATTTCAGGTCATGTGGGTGAATCCCATGTGTGACTCAACCTTGACCCTGAAAAATTTATAAAACCAGGGGTTGGCTTTCTCTTTTTTGGAGCTCTTACCCACAGCCATTGTGGTGTGCATGACTCTAGGCCAGCCCTTGTTATGAGCTCATGGGCTGAACTTAGATGTGGGTAACTATGAATTGTATTTGGTCTGTCTGTGGATGTTTGCAATTTGTTTGTATTTTGCTCTGAAGTTCAGGGTGCTGGCTTTTTCCCTTAAACTAAGTGAATGGTATTTGTATGCCAGATTAAAGTAAGCTTGTTAACCCCTTAACTGCTGCTTTCCTTGGTAAAGCAGATCAAAAGAACCTGGGCTTTGGCAGCAGTCATGTTGTTGGGCTTGTGTTGATCTTTCACCCCCCACAACAGCTGTTAGCCGGATTGTTGCAACAGTACTAAATGAGGACATAGCAAGCAAGCACTGGCCAGGTCTGGGGACAGGGTTGGATGGGACTGGAGGGGGCTGGAGAGGGCTGAAAAGGCCCCACTTGAGAGGAGGAGCTTCAACTGAGCCTGGGAGATCCGATCCACGGATCCCCGGATCCCCATACTGGAAGCTCCGTGGGTGCAGACAGGGTTTTTGGTGTGGTCTGGGTGTGCCCAGGATCTGGCACAGGGCGTCCTCCCTAAAAGACACTTAATAAGCAGATCTCCACCAGCGACTGAAAAAGAAGGCACCACTATCTCTAAGCAGCAGCCCTCTTCCGTCCTAGGCATGCGCACAAACCTCCTCAGACCTCCACCCTACTTCCCTCAGGGTAGGGCGGGACCTTCCATAGCGGTTGCCACAGAAACGTCAACACGCATCAAAGTACTGCTTCCTGGGGCGGTGGAGACACTTGAGGGAGAATGGCCGGAAGGGGCGGGAGGGAGTGGCTCTGACGTCTCTTCCGGTTCCTCTCGGCTGTCAGTCAGGCAGCCTGGCCTCATGGACTTGCTTTGTGTCTCCTCTGTCCCGGACCCGGGAGCTGGGGCGCCTCCGGCCTTCGGCCGTCCCTCAGACCCGCAGTCTCCCTCGGCCTCTTCCTGCTCCTGCCGCTCCTGGCGAGCTGAGCTGCCCCCAGGGATCGGCGGTCTGCGCTGAGCGGAGGCATCTGCCAGGCCCTGCCTCGGGGGTCTTTGTGAGCGCGGGGCCGGGCGATTCCCTTGGCAGGTGCCTGGTCGGGCCCTTTCCTGGGCTAGCCATCCCCCGCCGGCCCCTTCTCTCGTTGCTCCCCGTCTTTGGGGAAGGAGAGCTGGACGCAGCCTCATGTTCTGCCCCCTCTCCCTCCATCCCCCGCCTGCCACGTCCTGGTCGGGCTCCCCTCGGTCCCTATCCGGGTTTGGGCCTGGAACCGCAAGTGCCCCTCGTGTGCCTGGTCCTTGAACCCCCCCAGCCCGGGCCTGGGTTGTTCGTGAGCTCCATGTATGGGGGAAATGGGGCGGGAGGGCTGGTTGTACCCATGGTCTGGAAGGGGCAGGGTAGACTAATGCTTGTCTTGGTCATCTTTCTTCCCCAGTTCTGCCTTCTGAGCCCTCTCTCCTTCTCCACGAGGGTGGGAATGGCCCCTGTATTCCTGACGGCGCCAGGCTTCAAAGTGAGTTCAGTTTGTTCTTGAAGAAGTATTTGTTTCTTGTTCTTGGCCGGGTACCTAAGAAATGGGATCTATCTTGTTTGAGCCAAGCATTAAATCACTTTGGGCATTACTTATTTGTCATTGGAGGTGTTGGATTAGATAATGTATAAGGTCCTTCTCTCTGCTTCTACATGTTATTCTATGATCTTAGTCTTAGCAAAAGGTAGAATTAGTAATTAAGTAGTCTAATTCCTTCATTTTAGAGATTTTGAAAAAGCTCTACAGCAGAAGTATAATAATTGTTATTTATGTAACATGGTAAAATTTACAAAATTCTTTCAGACATCTCTTTTGGGCCTTACAACATCCCTGTATATGGGTACTACAGATGCTGTCCTCGTTTTCCAGGAGAGAAGGGCTAGTAAGAAGTGAGGTTTGGGCCTAGATATTCCTGACTCCAGTTCAGCATTTGATCCATAGTGTCATGCTCCATATCTGAAGTCACACCTCTACAAAGCAGAAGAACTACCATTTTGTTATTGGTCTTCTGACTCCCCCAGCTTTTTTCCTGCTCTATGCCTTGATGCCACTCTGGATAACATATATACTCCATAGAGAATGTCCCTTCTACTTTGCTACTGATCTTTTCTTCTCAATCCAAAGTTCACTTACTCAGATCTTCTGTTTGCTAATTCCTGAGCTGGGTTTTTGTGGGGAAAAAAAAAGCAAATATTGAAATCAGTCTTCTGAGATTACAAAGTACTTTGCTCACAGAAAGTGTAGGTAGTGCAGGCATTATTTCTTCATGTGACAGATGGAGAAGCTGACAGAGAGCAATAACTTGCCCAAAATCAGTTAGTTAAGCAATATTCAAATGCTTTAATTTATATCTTAAGTACCCTCTATATTTAGAGAAGGAAGATAGTATCGAATGTAGTGATTTCTTAATTTTCCCCTTCATATTAATCTTGTCTTGTTTTTTTCATGTGAAGTAGTATTAGCCTTATTGATTTTTTGTTGTGGGAAAGGCAGGGGAAAAATTGCTGAGACATAATTATTTAGTTTCCGTTTCTGTGGTTAAGTGTGGCTCCAAGGGTAATTGTAGAGACTAAAATAACTTCAAGGCAATTGTAACAATACAAATCATAGTGTTTGGCTCACATTTATTGTTAAAAATTCACTCCTTGAAAAAGTCTATCCATGGAATTCTAGTGTTAAGCTACAAGATTTCTTCAGCTGTTTGGGGAGCACTTTGGTAGAATGGTTGGTGCTGTACATGGATCCAGAAAGACTTGGGTTCCTGTTCTGCTTAATACCGTCAGTTAATGTCTTTGCTCCTCAGTTTAATCATCTATAAACTGGGAGAAAGTAATACACACAGTATCTACCTCATAGGGTTTTTGCAACGTTTAAAAGAAATATAAGCCAGTTTTCAAAATGAAATACTATACAAATGTAGACTACTTGTGTTAAATGGTAATCAGCCATCTAGGAGATAGCTCTAGTAATCATGTTTGAATTAGTCTGAAATAGTGCAAAAAGGATAAAATGGCATTAGAGAATGTTATCCAAGGAAAATTGCATTTGATTGTTAGTGGAGAAAGCTTGTGTTGTTGCTTCTAATTGGAATCACTAATACTGGGATCATGATAACTAATGCTACTTTTGTGTATTGTGAGACTGTTGATAGCAAATTACGAACTGAACGCTTGAGACTCAAACATGTTCACTTATGAGATAATGGATAAGAATGATTGTGGGTATGTGACTTAGCCTTTCTTGGATTCAGTTTTCTAATCTGTAAAATGACAATAAATCCTCTCATTGGCTCAAAGCATTTTTGTAGTAAAAGTATTTCATAAACCAAATACATGCATCATACATGCGAGCTGCTAGAGTTGTTTGCGCACAGTGAAAGGTTCATAATTAGTAGTCAATATATATTTGACTTTTTGAATATGTATTTGAACCACTTTTTAACATTCCTACCAAATTTTTACTCCATGAAGGTCCAACAGGAATTGGTGACATTCAAGGATGTGGCTGTGCACTTTACCCAAGAGGAGTGGGGAAACCTGGACCCTTCCCAAAAGGAGTTATACAAGGATGTAATGCTGGAGAACTATAGGAACCTCGTCTTTCTGGGTACAGAGAGCTATCTCTTATGTCTCTGATTCTTTTCATAGTGAAATCTTTCCTACTTCACTTAGCAAATGAACATTTTCTACATGATAAACATTTAAGAGTTATTTTTTGACATGCAGAGACTAGTTTGCTAATCCTCTTGTGGCCATCAATGGTTTACTTTTGTTCTTTGGTCTCAGGTAAAAGGTCCTTACTGTGTATAGCTTGATGTTGGGCATTTGTTTGTGTTACCATTGAAGCTGTAGCCTTCCCATTCTCTGTACTTCAGGTCAAAAATTCTCCCCTAAAGTTCCAGTGTAGATGTCTGAGAACAAGAAAGTTTCATCCTTTTACTGGGAATGAATCAAATATACTTTTATTTCTGATGGCAAATCCCTGGGGTCTGATCTCCACCTATCTGAGGAAAACAATGCAGATGTCTTCAGAGGTCTTCTGGACCCCCTTTGGGCATCTTTAACATGCCTCTTTACCCCATATAGTGAATAGGGATAAGATAAAGCCTTTTGTTCTCAACACTTTTTCATTTCCAATAAGCAGGGCTTACAGTTTGGAAACCAGATGTGATCTCCCACTTGGAAGAAGGGGAAGCACCTTGGATTCAGGTCAGAGAAGTACCAAGAACCATGACTCCAGGTGAGTCATTGAAAATCAGGCTAACGGATATCTTTGTGAGCCACACTTTAGCTGGTCTTCTAGAGGAAGTATCAGTTTTAGAGTTCTCCTTAAAGGTCTCTGCATATCTGGAGCAAAGCTGAGCTCTGACAGCAAGAGCTGTCAATAAATCATTTTCCTGATATCTGTTGGGAAACAGTTTCCTTCAGTCCAAAGAGCTTTCTCTGCCATTTTTCCTTAGGGACATTTAATCCCTAACAACCATTTTTAACCTTAATTCCCTTTTAATCGTTCTTTCCTGGTAAATTTTATTTAATTTTTTTTATAAATAAAAACATGTTTTCTTTCCTTACCTCCTTACACCCCTACGAGGGGTGAGGAGAACTCTTGTAGCAAATAGGCATAAGCAAGCAAAATAAATTCCCTCATTGTCCATGTCCTAAAAATATATTTTGATCATTCTTTTTTAAGTTTAATATTTTTAGTTTTCAATATTGATTTCTACAAGATTTTGAGTTACAAATTTTCTCCCCATTTCTGCCCTCCCCCCACCAAGATGGCATAAATTCTGATTGCCGCTTTCCCCAGTCTGCCTTCCCTTCTATCACCCCACTCACCACCTCCCTCCCCCCCTCCCCCGCCCACCCACCTTATCTTCTTTCCCCTTACTTTCTTGTAGGGCAAGATAGATTTCTATGCCCCATTGCCTGTATATCTTATTTCCCAGTTGCATGTAAAAACAGCTTTTTAAAAAACATTTGTTTTTAGAACTTTGAGTTCCAAATTCTCCCTCTTCTTTCCTCCCCACCCACCCTGCTAGAGAAGGCAAGCAGTTCAACATAGGCCACACATGTATTATTATGCAAAACACTTACATAATAGTCATGTTGTGAAAGACTAACTATATTTGTCTCCATCCTGTCTGTCCACCTTTATTCAGTTTTCTCCCTTGACCCTGTCCCTTTTCAAAAATGTTTGCTTTTGATTACCTCCTCCCCCATCTGCCCTCCCTTCTATCATTCCCCCTCTCTTATCCACTTCCTTACTACTTTCTTATAGGGTAAGATACCCAATTGAGTGTGCATGTTATTCTCTCCTTAAGTCAAATCCAGTGAGAGCAAGGTTCACTCATTCCCTTTCACCTGCCTGCTTTTCCCTTCCATTATAACTGCTTTATCTTGCCACTTTTATTTGAGATAATTTACCTCATTCTATGCCTTTTCTCCCAATATATTCCTCTCTCACCCGTTAATTTTATTTTTTAGATATCATCCCTTCATATTTAATTCACCCCGTGCCTTCTCTCTCTCTCTCTCTCTATATATATATATATATATATGTGTGTGTGTGTGTGTGTGTGTGTGTATATATATATATATATATGTATATATATATATTTCCTTTACCCTAATACTGAGAAAGGTCTCATGAGTTACAAATATCATCTTTCCATGTAGGAATGTAAACAAAATAGTTCAGCTTTAGTAAGTCCCTTATGATTTCTCTTTCCTGTTTACCTTTTCATGCTTCTCTTGATTCTTATATTTGAAAGTCAAATTTTCTATTCAGCTCTGGGCTTTTCATTAATAATGTTTGAAAGTCCTCTATGTCATTGAACATCCATATGTTGTTCTGAAGTATTATACTCAGTTTTGCTGGATAGGTGATTCTTGGTTTTAATCATAGCTCCTTTGACCTCCAGAATATCATATCCTAAGCCCTTCGATTCCTTAATTTAGAAGCTGCTAGATCTTGTGTTATCCTGATTGTGTTTTCACAGTACTCAGATTGTTTCTTTCTGGCTGCTTGCAGTATTTGTCCTTGACCTGGGAACTCTGGAATTTGGCCACAATATTCTTAGGAGTTTTCTTTTTGGGATCTTTTTCAAGAGGCTATTGGTGGATCTTTTCAATTTCTATTTTACCCTCTGGTTCTAGAATATCAAGGCAGTTTTCCTTGATAATTTCTTGAAAGATGATATCTAGGCTCCTTTTTTGATCATGGCTCTCAAGTAGTCCAATAATTTTTAAATTATCTCTGTTCAATCCATTCTCCAGGTCAGTGGTTTTTCCAGTAAAATATTTCACATTGCCTTCCATTTTTTCATTCTTTTGGTTCTGTTTTATAATTTCTTGATTTCTCATAAAGTCATTAACTTCCACTTGCTCCATTCTAATTTTTAAGGCATTATTTTCTTCAGTGGTCTTTTGGACCTCCTTTTCCATTTGGCTAATTCTGCCTTTTAAGGCATTCTTCTCCTTATAGGCTTCTTGGAGCTCTTTTGCCATTTGGGTTAGGCTATTTTTTAAGGTGTTATTTTCTTCAGTATTTTTTTGGGTCTCCTTTAGCAAGTCATTGACTTGTTTTTCATGATTTTCTTGCATCTCTCTCATTTCTCTTCCCAATTTTTCCTATACTTTGCTTGCTTGCTTTTCCAAATCCTTTTTGAGCTCTTCCATGGCCTGAGACCAATTCCTATTTTTCTTGGAGGCTTTTGATGTAGGATCTTTGACTTTGTTGCCTTCTTCTGGCTGTATGTTTTGGTCTTCTTTGTCACCAAAGAAAGATTCTATATTCTGGGTCCTTTTACATTGCTTGTTCATTTTCCCAGCCAATTGCTTGGCTTTTGAGTTTTTTGTCAGGGTATGACTTCTTTCAGCCTGGAGAGTGCTTTGTCCCAAGCTTCAGGTGTTTTGTGCTGCTGTTTTCAGAGCTGCTTCTGTTCTGAGGTGGTATGATGCTCCTCTCCTGGCCTGTGCTCTGGTCTGTAAGTGCAGGCACTCCTTTCTGCCATGCAGCCGCCAGGAGGACTCCCTCTCCACAGCCACCACAAAGCTCTGCCACACCAGCACTCCTTCTCCCAGGATCAGGACCCAGATCCAAACAGGGCAAAGCATAAGAACCTTGCCCCAGTGCCAGCAAAGCAATCTCTGTACTCTCTCTCTGATCAGCCGCTTAATTCCCCCCACTGTGTGGGCCTGGGGCCGGAAGCAGCCGTTGCCGCTGCTGCTGTTGTTGCTGCTGCTGCTGCTGCAGCCACCTCCATCACCCTGGGGCTGCTGCCAGACCTTTCACTTCGCTTACCGAGATCCAGAAGTTTTCCCACTGACTTGCTCCATTGTCTTTGGTGTTTGTGGGTTGAGAAGTCCGGTAACTGCCACAGTTCAGGCCCTGAGGCCTGCTCCTCCCTGTCTACTCTGGCCTGCTTAGTCCTGGCATGGCCCACGTTGGGCTGCACTCCACTCCCACCATGGTGAAATAGACCCTTCCCAGCGACCATCCAGGCTGGCTTGGGCTGGAGACTTGTTTCCCTCTGTTATTTTGTGGGTTCTGTAGTTCTAGAATTTGTTTAGAGTCATTTTTTACAGGTGTTTGGAGGGATGTGGAGGAGAGCTTAAGCGAGTCACTGTTCCCAAGCTGCCATCTTCCCTCTGCCCCCTTGATCGTTCTTTTTTAAAAATATGTTTCCTAACTTGGGAACAGCTAAGTGGCTCAGTGGATAGAGCACTGGGCCTAGAATTGGAAAGTCCTGAGTTCAGATCCAGCCTTAGACACTAGCTTTGTGACCCTGGGCAAGTCACTTAACCTCTTTGCCTTAAGCCACTGGAGAAGGAAATGGGCAACCACTCCAGTATCTTTGCCAAGAAAACCCCATGGACAGCATTGGCATTCCCTGGACCATGGGGTCATGAAGAGTCGGTCACAAAGTGTCAGACATGCCTGAACAATAGCAATACTAACTTGAACGCATAGATATAACACTTATTAAGTGTTTACTGTGTATTGGACACTTTTTAAAGTTCTGAGGATACAAATTCAATTTAAAAAGCTGTCACCATTTTTAAAGAGTTCTATTTTAATGGAAGGAAGAAAATAGAGAAGGGGGAGCTGACAAGCATGAAGCAGAGAGGGGTAGGTTATATGGGTAGGATATGGGGAGTGGTGGCAGCTAGCAATAGAATTAGCATAGCCTGGACACCTCAGAAATGTAGTCTTCGCTGGAGACTAATGATTCAGGAAAGAGGGCCTCCAGTGTGGGAAGGCTGTCAGAGAAGAAGTGGAGAAGATAGAACGATAACAACACCTCATTTTCTGGGACATCCCTTTCTCATTTTTCTTCTCAACATTTTTTAGAATTGTGTTCTGTTTTTTTAATATAACTTTCTTTTCAGTGTATATTCTCAAATTGCTTTCTTTGATCTACTTTACTAGGGACTAGGCTTTACATTTTTGTGTCATTAAGGGATGGCAATTACAATGGTATAATAATAATAATAATAATAATAATCCATTTTTAATTAATTCACAATCTGTTTAGCCATTCCCCAAGAATTAGAAGCATGGGTCTTTTGTGGTCATGTTTTTGTTATAAATTAAATTGGGAGAGAGGGAAAGCAGGAGAGAGGGGGAGAGAGAGAAAGAGAAAGAGAGACAGAGGGAGGGAAGGAAGGAGAGAGAAAGAGAGAAATTGAGATTATTTTTGTAATATTTAAATGTGTTTGAAAAAATATATAGATTATTGTTTCACATGGTATATGTATGGTATATAATATGACTTGCTGCTATCTCTGTTTCTATGCAGTTTTTCCTTGAGTTTTTACTGAGTAGTGATTCTTTTTCATAGTGTTCTGTAATCTTAGATTTGAGGCACCTCAAAATCAACATGTCCAAAATGGAACCACTCATATTTCTCCCAAAATTTACCCCCTTCCAGTCTTCCCAAGTCTATTCATGTGATCCAGTCTTTCCAGTCATCTAACTTTTTAACCTCAGGGTCATCCTTGACTTTTCTTTCTCCCTCAGCCATTTTATTCAGTCACTTATCAAGTGTTATTGGTCCTATTTCTACAGTATCTTTCTTATCTCTCCTTTTTTCTCTACTCACACAATTGTACCTTACTCTAGAACTTTATCACTTTTTGTCTCCTAATTTGTTTCTCTACAGGATATTGTGCTATCTAATCTGTTTTCCATGCTGCTGCCAAATTGGTATTCCTAATGTTTTTTGTATATGCCCCCTTCTCTCCTAGCAGTGCTATCACCCTGGTGCAGGTCTTTATCACTTCATGCCTAGATTATTGTGGTGTTCTGCTACTCTATACCTTGTCTCCTTCCTCATGTCTGTCTTTACTTTGTTACCTCTCCCACTCAGTTGTCAAATTAGTCTTCCTAAGGTCCAGACCTAACCTTTTCACCCCCTGGTCATTAAAGGCCAGTGACTCCCTATTTTCTCCAGGATCAAATATAAAATCTTTTGTTTTGAATTTTAAAGTCTTTCACAAACTAACCCCATCCTACCTTTCTAATCGTAAACTTTATTCTTTTTCACATATTCCACGATCCAGCTACACGGGCCAACTTGCTGTTCCTCACAAATAATGTTCCATTTCATGATTGAGCGTTTTTGCTGACTCTTCTCGATACCTGGAATTACCTCCTCCTTTCCATCTGGCTTCCCTTCCTTCAAGTCTCAGCTAAAGTCTCACCTTCTGCAAAGAGCTTAGTATCTTCCCTTTGAGATTACCTCCAATTTATCCTGTCTATAGCTTGTTTGTACACAGGTGTTTGTTTGCATGATATATCCATCATTAGACTGTGAACTATTTGAAGACAGGGACTATTTCTGCTTTTCTTTATATCTGCCACTTAGCACCCTGGCATATCATAGGTGCTTAATGAGTGCTTGTTTACTTGACTTGATTTTCTCAAGAATTTGCTATATCATCCCGCCTCCCTTGACCTTACTAAAGAATCTTCAATGACCCCTTATTAAAGAATTTCCAAGTGAGAATGGAACTCATTGACCGTCCAATCTAACCCATAACCATAAAAAAAATTACCATTACAGTGCATCTGATATGGTCATCTAGCCTTTTCTGGAAGACCTGCATGAAGGACAAATCCACTACCTTGTGAGTCAACTTGGTTCACTTTTGTATTGCTTCTGTTTTTAGGATATTTTTCTTACTTTATCTCTAGGGTAAAATAGAAACTGGCAATTAAAGCTTCCTACAATCTGATTTCCACCTACTTTTAAAAACTTGATTTAGTACTCATTGGATTGTATATTTAGAGCTGAAGGAAATCTTAGGAGCCATCTAGTCCAGCCTGCTCATTTTACAGATAAGAAAACTGAGATCTAGAGAGATTAAGTCAGTTGCCCAAGGTCATATACATGTGAAATCAGAGGTAAGATCTGAACCTAGTCCTTTGACTTCAAGTCTATTTGTTTTTCACTATATCACATTGCCCACTGTTTCTGTCTCTGTATCTTTCCATTCTTTCACTCTTCTTAGAACCCTTGGCTTACTGCAAATTACAATTCAAATACCACCTCTTTTATGGTACCTTTTGTGATTCATTCCAAGTGTTAGCACTCACCCTCTTTAATCATTTTGCCTTATTTTGGTTTTTACTTTGTTATTTTTTACTGTCTTCCACCCCTACACCCAAAAGTAAACCAGCTTTTTCACATTGCGGGTTCTAGTTGGATGCAGGTGAATCATGACTTGTCCAAAGTAGTCTGTTTATATTTCCTATATCAAATTTTCGAGACCTGAATATAGTGCTACACAAATTGAGTTGGTGCAATTTTGATACCCTTTCTATTTTAATTACTTTAATGTCCTTTTTACTATATTTAATAGATCAAGAACCATGTTTTTATTATTTTTGGTTCTTTAAATAATTTTTCACATAGTTTTACATATTATGTATAACAATGATAAAATATGCACTTTTATTTTTGGCTAGGGAAATTTTGTCTCCAGTTAATGCCAGTATAGTCAAACCAGCAGTAGTATTCATCATTATCATAGGTATTTGAAAGGTTTTTTTTTTTTTTTACAATTTTATTTTTTTTTCCATAAATAGAATGTTTTGCCAACAGTATGTTGTGGCTACAATCATAGAATATATTTTCTGTATCTGCTACTTTATTGATGGTGTAAGATCATAGATCATAGATTTAAAACTAGAAAGATCCTTAGAAGCTATCTAATGTAACCCCCTCATTTTAGAGAGTAACTGAGATGTCCGAGACAGGTTTTGAACCCAGGTCTTTTTAACTCCAGAAGCAATGTTTTTTCCATTGTAACTACAGCATGAAATTAATTACCTTGCTTAATATTGTTCTCTTCTATTACTTTAACTCTTCTGGCCTTATGTTGAATGATAGGGAGAAAAGGAAGTCCTCATTTCTATATCCTTAAACATATTCAGAAAAATTCTGGTGTTTATTATAATTAATGTTCGATCCTGATTTTAAATATTTATCATATTAAAATTTTCTGTTTTAGGCTCTGTTTCTTGCTTTCTGTATTGAAATACAATTTAAAAATGCATAGTTGCAAAAAATATATAATATTTTGTTTTTCTCTTAGCTGCCTTTTCCAATTTATCTTTTCCTCTTTCACAGAGAATCATAACTTAGAGTAAAAACATTTTAAAAAAAACAACTCAGGAAACAACCTATTTAAAAATCTTGATTTTTTTTCAACATTCCAAACCCACTGTCTCCCAGCTATGGAGAGTGGGAAGAGAGGTCCCCTATGGGTGGAGGAGAAATTGTTTCTTATATTTTTACTTTGAGGCCAAGCTTGGTCATTGTAATTACATGGCCTCCATTTTTTTTTTATTACTTTGCTATTGTATTTTACATTTCCATTTGATGTATTGTGTATTTTTTCCTATTTTAGCTTACTTAGTGTTAGTTCATATGTCTTTACATTCTTTCATGCAAATTCATATAGAAGAAGCCAGTAGTAAGGAGACATTGAAGGTGTGTGTGTGTGTGTGTGTGTGTGTGTGTGTGTGTGTGTGTGTGTGTGTGTGTGTGTGTGAGAGAGAGAGAGAGAGAGAGAGAGAGAGAGAGAGAGAGAGAGAGAGAGAGAGATTCTGTTTGATAAAAAGAGAGGAAATGGAATCAAGGGAATGTATAGAGGGATTGATTTTTAACCTTAGACGAGCTACTTAATTTCTCATTCACCCTGACAAAAATTAAGCCTTCAAGTTACATTTTTCTATATCAGGATTTCGCCTCCTTAATGAAAACTATGAAATTAATCTGTTCTCTTCACCTCAAAAAGTTTCATTCTGATCACATTGTAGGGATTCAACCATGAACAGTGAATGTCTCCATTTGTTTAAATCTTAATTTAATTCTTTTAAAAATGTAATATATCTATATTTGTATGTCTTCTCTGTGTTCGATTCTCTCAGATCATATTTTTTATAGTAATTTTCAGTAATATGTCTGTTTTATCTTTTTCTTCTGGTTTTGTTAGTAGTGTACAGGTAATGTTGTATACACTTACATAGGTTTATTTTACACTTTGCTATTTTATTGATACTATAGGATCATTGATCTAAAGTTGGAAGGGACCACAAAGATGTCTAGTCTAACTTCGTCCTTCATTTTGTAGGGTAGGAAGTTGAGATACGCAGAGGTTAAAGTAACTTGCCCAAGTTCACACTAGGTGGTAATTACCAGAGGTAGGTTCTGAACCCTAGTCTAACTCCAGAGCCAGCCTTCTTCCCTTTTTACAATGTACAGTTAATCATCTTTATTAATTTCTTTCCCTTGTCTTCTTGCATGATATTGAAGAAAGGAGGAGATCTTGGTTT
This sequence comes from Phalanger gymnotis, assembly GCA_028646595.1. Taxonomy (NCBI): domain Eukaryota; kingdom Metazoa; phylum Chordata; class Mammalia; order Diprotodontia; family Phalangeridae; genus Phalanger; species Phalanger gymnotis. The sequence continues at coordinate 291,900,842 of CM053625.1, forward strand.
TATCTCTGAACTTACTAAGATTCTAGTGTTTGTCCATTACAGAGAATGTCTTTCCTCTTAGTTGCAAATAAATACTTTCTTTTCTCATTTTAAAGAGTGTCATTTTCATGTCTAATTTTTACTACATGTATATTTTGAACATTTTATAAAAGCTTAAAGGTTTGAAAAATTGTATTGATATTTTGTTTTTGCATTAGCTATTTTTCCTATTTATACCACTATGTCCCTCAGAAAGCTATATCTGAAAGAATTTTTTTAAATCAGTAAAACTAAACACATCAAAAATCTGAAATATAATGCTATATTTCAAACCCATAGTCTCAGACCTGTACAAAGAATGGAAGAAGTACTTTCTTGTATTTTTCCTTTGGTCCCATGCTTGGTTGGTATACTTTCATGGTATTCATTTTTTAAAAATAATTTTGTTGTTGTATTTTCTGTTTACATTGTTAGATGTACTTTATATTGTTTCTTGTTTCGTCTTCACTTTTTTCAGTTCATATGCCTTTCCATGCTTGTCTGTATTAAGCAAATTCAGTATTCTCTTAAAAGTTGAAAAAGAATACACCCTGTTGGGGCAGCTAGATGGCACAGTGAGTAGAGTAGTGGCACTGGAGTCAGGATGACCTGAGTTCAAATATAGCCTCAGACACTTGACACACTTACTAGCTGTGTGACCTTGGGAAAGTCACTTAATTGCCAATTGCCTTGCCTCCCCCCCACCAAAAAAAAGAAGATACCCTGTAAACTCCTCTTATAAAAAAACAACAATAACCCACTATAGTCCCAATATTTAAACCAGAAAAAGATAAAAGAAAAGAAAACAACTTTGTACATATATCATTAATAAATATTAAAATAAAAAAATTTATATCATGGCCAAAAAGAGCACAATAATATCCAAAAAATTGTTCACTATGATAAAGTTGAAATTTGTACCAAGGATGCAAGGATGGTTCACCATCAAGAAAACAATATAATTAATCATATTGAAAACTAAAACTTCCAAAGCACAATTATAATCAGTAGATATGGATGAAACTCTTGACAAAGTACAATGTCTATTTATGCTAAAACAAGACAAAACAAAAACAAAAACCCCACAACCTAGAGGAATCAAATGAACTTTTTAAGTAGAAGTATAGAAAAACTTCCTTGAGAGATAAACCAAAGAACCACAGCATGTCTCATATGTCTTATGCTTCATTTTGTAAAGTGTTTTGCAGGTACACTCTTCAGTTACTCCTAAACACCTGATTCAAATAATTTCCTTTCTTATTCATCAATGCAAACTGGTTTGGCTGAAGTAACCTAACAAAGTACCATAATGTTCTGGTACTAAGAAAGTTACCTTTCAATAAAATTACTGAAATACAAAAAAAAAAAATTTCCAGAAGTATATGTCTATATGTCTAAAGCCACAACTAGCAATATATGCAGTGGAGAAACTCTAAAAAATTCCCAGTACATTTGTGTGTAAAGCTAGGGTGCCCCTTTCCTACTCTTACTTGATTTAGTTCTGTAAATGCTAGTGATAGAAATAATGAAATAATACTTTACATAGAAAATACCAGAGAATAAAAAAAAACCTTATTGAGACAAGTAACAATTTCAGGGAAAGACCAGGTTACAAAATAAACCCACATAATCAATAGCACTTCAATATAGCAGTAATAAAACCCATACATTGTTGATAGAAAGGGACATCTCATTCATTCATAATAACTACAAAATATATAAAATATATGAGAATTAGTCTACCAAGGCAGACTTGGGACTTATACTCTTTAAAGAAATAATGGCTGCTTTAAAATAATTGAAGTATATTAAGTGCTTAAAACTTGATGGTGGCAATATAATAAAAAAGAAAATACTTAAGTTGATTCATACATTTAGTAATCTTGCTAATTAAACTATCAAGAGGTTGCTTTATTTTTTGTTGCTGTTCAGTCATTTTTCAGTTGTGTCTGACTCTTTGTGACCCATTTTCAGGTCTTTTTGGCAAAGATGCCAGAGGATTTTGCCATTTCCTTCTCCAGGTCATCTTACAGATGAGGAACTGAGGCAAACAAGGTTAAGTGATTCACCCAGGGTCACTCAGCTAGTAAGTGTGTGAGGCTGGATTTGAACTCAGAAAGATGAGTCTTCCTAACTCCAGGTCTAGCACTCTCTCCACTGTGCCACCTAGCTGCCCCAAGTTGCTTTGTAAAGTTGGACAAAAATCAGAAATTTTTTAAAGGAACGAAAGTTCCAAAATCTATAAGGATTTCTTTTAAAGGAGGAATGAAAAGGGAAGGAATGGGAAGATAGCATTTTCTTCACCTCTTATGCTAAAGCAGTAGTCAAGAAAATCATTTAGTATTTGTTAAAAATTACAGAAGCATTTCAGTGGAAAAGACTAGGTAAGAATGGATCAGGAACATCTGTTCTCAAAAATCTAGTGTTAGATAAGCCTAAAAATAAAAATTACTTTGGAAAGAACTCACAATTTAACAACTTGAAAACCTGGAAGTAACTGAGCTGGAATTAGTTTTAGACCAACATCATACACAATACTATAGTAAGTTCAAAATGGATATACAACCTTACTATTACAGATCATACTTTAAAACAAAATTTAAAAGAATTAGACCAAGCTCTCACAGTGGTGACTGGGAATGAAAACCTAAGCAAGCAATAGAATAGGGCAGTCCAAAACTAAACAATAGACTATTTCAACTACATGAAATTGAAAAATATTAACATCACTAATCATAGCAGTTAGGATAAGAAGGGATACTCTTATGTAGGAAAAACACCAGCATTTTATAGGAAGGCCTTCTGCCAGAGTTCACATTTAACTCGACATCAGAAAATTCATAATGGCATGCTTTCTAAGGTATGTAGGGATCCTAAACAAATGCCTTCCCTCAAAGGTTGAATGGTTAAAGGATATGAAAAAACTCTTCTCAAAAGACTTTATAGAGTACTATGAATAGTATCAGATATTTCTTCAGAACTCTAATACCATAATAAATGCAAATCAAAAGAACTTATGCACAGAAAATATGTAAAAGATAGAGATCTTAATCCAAAGGGAAATTGAGTAAGCAATAATTGAACTCCCGAAGGCATTATAAAACTATAAGAGGAATGCCCCTGGTCCTGATCATTTTAGGAGTGTGTGCTTAAGTATTTAAAAGCAGTGTGTACCTTTTGTAAGTGTGTTTCCAGTGGTAGGGAGAGAAAGGCATCATGCTAAATTTCTTTTACCAGACACATAAGGTCTTTATACCAATTCTAGAATGAGATAAAGTAAAGAAAAAATTAAAGATAAATATCCTGATGAATATCAATACAAAAATGTTATTAATAATTGAACAAAAAGCTATAGTATATAAAAAATAGACAATTTTTCATGGTGAATAAGTCAGAAGACAGGGTTTATTCCACATTCAGATTTAACAGGGAATATCTACATTTTTACTTCTTCCAGATTGGGAAACTAGGCCTGAAACCAAAGAGCCAACTCATGAAAAACTGAGAAAGACTGGTTCCCATATTTCTAAATTGGAAGAGTCTTGGGAATATTATGTGGGATTGGAAGGACTACAGCAGAACCATGAGGAGATACATTCTAGGCAAGTAAAAAAAAATAATCGAAGGAAAACTCCCAATATATGGTGGAATTTTCTGGCTAAGTCTTATCCATTTACTTTAGTTTGTGTCCATATATGAAAATATCTCCATAAATAAAATATGCATTAATTGGATTTAATACATTATTCAGAACTAAGGAAATAAAAATTGGGAAATATAAAATGCATTCAATTTATAATTCTTATCTTTTCAATAGCTTAGAAACCTATTGGGTAAAAACTTTATGAATGTAATGCATATAAGTAAACCTACAACCACAATTCATCAATTATTTCTCATCACAGAATTCCTACTGGAGAAAATCTCCATAAAACTCATGAATATATAGAGGCCATCTGGAGTACACACCTTGTTGAATGTCAGACAATTCATAGTAGAAAAAAATCTTATGAAGATAACGATTATGGGAAAATCTTTCATTCCAGCTCATTCCTTACCCAACACCAGACCCTGCATACTGGAGAGAGGCCTAATGAATCTGGAAAGGCCTTCTGCCAGTACTCACAATCTACTCAATATGAAAGATTTCATACTGGAGAGAAGCCTTTTGAATATCGTGTATGTCCAGTAGAATTCTCCTATAGCCAGTACCTTAACAACCATCAGAAAATTCATAATATAGAGAAGCCTTATGATTGTAACTATTGTGGTAGGGCATTCCGTTGGAGATCACAATTAACTGCACATCAGAGAATTCATACTGGAGAGAAACCTTATGAATGTAACTATTGTGGGAAGGCCTTCTGTAGGAGATCACAGTTAACTGTCCATCAGAGAATTCATACTGGAGAGAAGCCTTATAAGTGTAATGAGTGTGGGAAGGGATTCCGCCATAGTACAGAGCTAAATCTACATCAGAGAATTCATGCTGCAGAGAAGGCTTACAAATGTAACAGTTATGTGAAAGACTACAGTCAAAATTCAGACTTTATGCTACATCAGAGAATTCATACTGGAGAAAATCCTTATGAATGTAACTATTGTGGGAAAGCCTTCCATCAGAGTTCACAGTTAACTCGACATCAGAGAATTCATACTGGAGAAAAGCCTTATGAGTGTAATTATTGTGGGAAGGCCTTCCGCCAGAGTTCACATTTAACTCGACATCAGAGAATTCATACTGGAGAAAAGCCTTACAAGTGTAAGGATTGTGGAAAGGGCTTTCACCAACGCTCAGAGTTAATCCCTCATCAGAGAATTCATACTGGAGAGAAACCTTATGAATGTAACTATTGTGGGAAGGCCTTCCACCGGAGTTCACAATTGACTCGACATCAAAGAATTCATACTGGAGAGAAGCCTTATAAGTGTAACTATTGTGGAAAGGCTTTCCACCAGAGTTCACAGTTAACTCTTCATCAAAGAATTCATACAGGGGAGAAGCCTTACAAATGTAAAGATTGTGCGAAAGCTTTCCATCGTAGTTCAGAATTAACTCTACATCAAAGAATTCATACTGGAGAGAAGCCTTATAAATGTAAGGATTGTGGGAAGGCTTACAATCGGAATTCAGAGTTAACTTTACATCAAAGAATTCATACTGGAGAGAAACCTTATGAATGTAAACACTGTGCAAAAACCTTCCGCCAAAGTTCACATTTAAATCGACATCAGAGAATTCATACGGGAGAGAAACCTTATAAATGTAACTATTGTGGAAAAGCCTTCCGCAACAAAGAACATCTTATTATACATCAGAAACTTCATACTGGAGCCTTATGAATGTCATGAATGTGGGAAAATTTTCCACAAGAGTCTACAATTAATTCTATATCAGAGAATTCATACTGGAGAGAAACAATAAACATACTGGTTGTGAGAAGACCACACCTAGAATTCATGGTTAACCTAACATCAGAGAATCCTGTAGAGAAGAAACATCAAAGAATTCACTCAGTGGGCCTTCCACAGGAGTTAACATTTAACTAGACAATAGAAAAGTCATACTGGACAGAAGACTTATGAAGATAATCATTGTGGGAAGGCCTTTCATATCAAAATATACCTTACTCTACAGAGATGCCACACTGGGGAAGAACCTTTTAAATGAATGTGGGAAAATCTTCCATGAGACTTCAGAATTAACATTAAATAAATTCATACTGAAGAGAAGCCTTGAAATGTAATGATTATAGAAAGGCCTATGACTGGAGTTCAGAATTGACATCAGAGAATTAATACTAGAAAAAAGACTTTTAAATCTATGTATTCTGGAAAGACCTTATCAAAGAACATCTTACTCTACATCAGAGACTTCAGTTGAGGGAGAAACCTTATAAATGTAATGAATGAGGAAAAATCTTCCCCAGGAGCTCATAACTAACTATGTATCACATAAGTCATAACAGTTGTAACAATTGCAAGGTAACCTATAGCAGGGATTCATTCAACATTAGAAGATTTATTCTGGAAAGAAGACTTTTGAAGGTAGCTATTCAAGGAAGGTCTGTATTAAAGTACAACTTGGACCAAGATGTCATATTAAAGAATAGCCTTATAAATGTCATGAATGTGGGAAGATCTTCCACTGGTTCTCACAGTGGATTGTACTATGAATAAAAGTAAAGCAGCACCTTAAAGTGTATTTATTGGATAAAGTACATTCTGTTGGAACTCATGGCTTATGGAACATCAAAGAATTCATACTGGAGAAAAATTCTACGAGCATAATGATTTGTGGAGAAGTCTTTTGGCTGGCTCAACATCAGAATTCCTACAGGAGAGAAAACTTAGGAATGTGGAAACACTTCTGCATAGCACATACTTCATAGAACATTAGGGAATTCATGCTAGGGAGAACCCTTTTGAATTTAATGATTGCAGGAAGGTTTTACATTGGTATTTCATACCTTAATCAAAATCAGAAGACATAATTGAGAGAAGGCTAATAACTGCTATGAATATGGAAACAATTTCTGCTGGACCTCAGTTTATTCAATATCAGAGCTGAAGTGATATTTTATAATTGAAATTTAACTGTGGAAAGACATTCCCCAACAACACATATCTTAGCAAGCATCAGAAATCTCACCCTCAATAGAAGCCTCATGAATGTAATATAATGATTGGAGGAAAGCCTTCCATGAAAGGAGAACCCTTATTCAACATTGAAGCTCTTATACTGGAGAAAACCTTTGTGAAGATAGAACCTTGTGAATATAATTACCTTGAGAAAGCTTTCACTTTCCTCAGTTGAGCTAAGTCATGACAAAATTGTGTTTAACGAAAAAAATTGTTTAGAGGAGGGCATTATGGGGGACAGTCTTATGTCTGAGGGAAAGCAAGTAGGGACAGTGTGATAAGATCAGTATCTACTAGGATTTTTGTTCTCAAGTAGGTTAAGCTAGTTCTTTTCCTAAAAGATAAGGAAAGTGTCCCTAAGGCTTGATTAGCCCAGGACGCTAAGGCTCACTTAGTCCAGTTAATTGAAGTAGCTTCCTGCTGGCCTCAAACCATGTTGAAGAGGCTTTCTCTTCAGCTAATGGCATTAAAAAACCCATTCATTTTGATTCTGGCTCTTCAGACTCCCAAGGCCACTGCAGGTATCACATCCTTGGCTGTTGACCTGGCTCATTTCCATAAGGAGATGAGGAATGCCCAAACAATTGCTGCATTCTTATTAACTATCCTTAATTAACTAAGGCTAGTTAAAGTCCTTTTGTTAACTGTTGAATGACCTATGAATATCTCATTTTATTCCAGTATTGGAGTTTTGTTACCTACCAGCTTGAATCCAGCTCAGCTCATAGCATCTAGCATAGTCAGTAGTAAAATGAGTACAGGAAAAGGCTTACAGGGGAGGTGCATTCATTACCATGTCTGTCCTTCCCTAATTATTTTGAACTGCCTTAGAGAATTTGAGAAGCCAGCAAAAAGTTGCATGTGAACTGGCTTAGCACATTGCACTGAAAGAGACAAGAGTTTCCTGTTTTTAAAAACTGCAATGAGACAAGCAGCTGCTGAAGCTACTAATAAATAGTATAAGAGGAAAAGGTGATACTGTTGAGGTCAGGAACAGGCCTTAGGAAGGAACTTACAGGGAAATGATGACAAGTATGGTTTTTGACCAAGAAGTTTTACTGGAAAATATGCTGCATCCTCCTGAAATCAATGTTGTATGACTTGAGAATGGAAGTGAGAATGAAACTTGAAAATTGGAGGTTAAAAAATCATGGACTTCTCCTCTTACTCTTGCTTCAAAAAAAAAATTTTATTCCAGAGAGAGAATGCAGGGTGGGAGGACATTCATCACCAAGGAATGAGGAATGTTGCACAAGAAGCTTAAATAGCAACCTGATGAGATGCTACAGTGAGGGTGTAATTCATTAGGGCAGTTTGGGTATCCACATTAGTCCCATGAGTTTGGCAAGCTGAAAGAAGATTTACTTTTCCTGAGCCGGTTAAGTCAGTAGTTACAGATAGAGACTTCCCTTTGCCCCTTTTAAGGTAGCTTAGCTGGAGAGTAATGCATAACTGACCTCATAAAAGTGAATTCCCATCATAGCCAGTTCCCTCACATTGGAGGGGGGGGAAGTAGGAGGAGGTCCTAAATGAAAGGGGTGTGGTAAATTGGTTCTATGTGCCTCCCTCCATTAACTTGCCATGCTCTATGATCATGAGTTGGGGCACTTAGGTCCTGCCTTGAAGTGGGTGTATTCCTCCAAATGACATCATGATATCCAAATGATATCATGCTTTAACAGTAGGTCTCCCTCCCCACAATCATCAAGATGGAAATCAGTAGACAGAATTTGACTGGGATGTCAGGAAAATGGCCAGGACACATAAATGCTGTCATTGCAAATAGATGCTCTGAGAATGGGGAAGAAGGAACAAAGCCCACCTTTATGCTAGGTAAATAGAATGTGATGAGTTATATTCTCTCCGATCTGTGAATGTGGTTCCTAAAAGAGTTGATAAGTAAGCAAATGATTGTCAGCCTTTGGGGATGCTGGTAAAACTGAAATATAACAGAAGGGCAGTTAAGGCCCTTTAACCCCATCTGAACCTGATGAATCTCTGAAAGTGCCAATCCATTTGGATACAAGGGGCTGTTGGACAGTGGCAACCACATTAGTCATACCAAGGAAGACCCAGAGGTCTATCCCGAGTTTCCACTGATAGACCACCTATAGGAAGACATATCAAGCTCTTAGGAAGCAGTATCTATACTGGCCCTTTTGGTTATCATGGGTAGGGCCAAATGGAAACTCTTGCAGTTGCATTCTAGCATCTCATGTCATTAACACCAAATATTGCCCCCCTTTACTGGAGGGTGGGGTGGAGAGGGAGTAGTGAAAAAGATTTCCTCTGCAATGATGGAGATGAAGGAAGCTAGATTACTTTGTTTTACCGATAACCCTGTGTAACTCATGAGGAAGGCAGATGGCACCTGGTGGTTTGTAGTGGACCACAGGGAGCTCAACAAAATTGTCATGTTCATTTCACTGTAACTGTTCCTGAACTGCCAGTGCAGTAGGCCAGGCAGCCTAAGTAAAGTATGCTTTAAACCTTAAGACATTTAGCTTGCTATCAATCCTAAGCTGGCTTATTGGCTTTTTGGAGACTTCCCCTGACCCTATACCCTAATGTTCTTCCTTTACTGAATTACCTGCAAGTTCACCTCTTTTAAATGGGACCCAGACCAAACTTCTGCCCTGAAAGACCTAAAGCAGCCTATATAGCAGTCTCTTCCCTAGACTCTTAGGATTCCGTGGGTACCCATGCTTTTGGAAGTCCCTGTTCTTAAAGATCTGGTTAAGCAGGCTTTGGTGGATACCTTTTGGGTGATGAGAATATTTGAAAGCTCTACCACTTTTGAAAAGTTGCTTGCCTGGGCCCTAGTTGCTATTGAATAGGTGCTCAGAGTCATATCATCACTCTGTTCATAGAGTTGGGTTATCTCGAGTTGGGGGATATAAAAAGACCTTTCATACAAGATGGGTAAAGCATAGAAAGCTCGTATATTAAACCAGAATGTTGTATTAAAAATTGCTCTTGTGTAGGTTCTATATGTATTAATGCGCTTCAAAAACAGGATGTGGCCTCTGGATCCTTGAGAGCAAATCTAGAGGGCCCCCATTTCTGTGGACCTAGCTCCTGAGCAATTATTTTGCCTATTTTACCTATGGCTAGTCCTTCCCAAAAGCAAGGCATATATAGCTGGATTTCACTGGCCCTAGGGAATGGGCATCCTATCAAGTCCTCATGGCTTGAGCTACAGGTAGCATGGTTGGTAGGTAAAAGAGTATTGACGTCAGATAAGATCATCACATACACTGATTCCTGGGTGGTGGCCATGGGTCTGGCTAAGTGGGTATGGTCTTGGGAAAAATGGGACAGGACAATAAAAGGACTTCCCCCAGGAAATCCTCAGGAACTATGAAGGAATTTTTGATTGTGGGGTGTATTAGTATTGATAAGGAATATACGCCTTCTGCTGAAGCAGGAAACAAAATTGAAGCCATAATGAGAATAGCAGACATTGGGGAATGATTCTATTGCCAATCTGGATGTAGGGCCATTATGCTGTATTGTGCTGGGTGAGGAATCATTTAATCCTCCTGAGGATAAAGCAATTGTTCTTACACAACTCCTCTCCTTAGGCCAATATCTATTACTTTTATCCTGTCCTCAACTAGCAAACTGGCTCTTACTTCATCTCAGAGCAAGAAGTTTGTCCCTGACTGACAAGATTGGCACCTCCCAGAAGCCGTGCCCATCATGATTCAATGTCAGCCTAAGATAGGAGAAGGCTTTCTGGTTCAGCATTCTCTAGGATCCAGCCTTCATAAATATATCCAATTAGGACAGGGTGCTTTTGGACATAATTCAGACTGACCAGTTCTTCTGTCCTTCCTTTTTGCTGGCAGAGGGTTGCCCCAAGTCTTTTGAGGTCCTTGTCTCCTCAGAGGGCTCCACATAACCTAGGGAAGTAGCTCATGTCCCTATCAGTTGGTAGTTCTCCTTTCCTCTTGGATGGTTTGGACAATGTATAAGAAAGGGCTTGGAGAACTAAAGGGTGGGGGGCAGCTAAGTGGTGCAATGAGTAGAGTACTGGCCCTGGAGTCAGGGGACCCGAGTTCAAATTCAGCCTCAGACACTTGTCACACTTACTGGCTATGTGACTTTGGGCAAGTCACTTAACTCCAATTACCCTGCCTTCCCTCTTCCAAAAAGAAAAATAAAGGAGAACTAAAGGATGGTGTTCTTGAGAGCTGCCTTGCTTTTTTGACAGCACAAAATAGGTGAATCAGTTGCCATATAACTATCGTAAATGTGTAATGTAACCCAGAAGAAAGGGGGTCCTTTAACTGATAACAGTAACAAATCTGAGATTCTGGTTGAAGGTGGCTACTCTTTACCCAATACTTTTGAAGAAGAGGCTAGCCTCTTAGTAGAAGTCTCTAAAGAGGCAAAATTTTGGTATTTCTCCAATGTGCTTCCTAGAGAAGAGGGTATCATAGATGGTGACCCATGGAAGAGAAGGACATACTGACACAGTACAAATATCAACACTGGTACTAGGACAGGCTGAATATAAGTGATCTTTTAATTACCTTATTGCAGTTGATCCTGAAATGTATTTTTTAAAAAATTATTTATTTAGTTTTAGTTTTCAGTATTCACCTTTATAAGATTTTGAGTTCTAAACTTTCCCCCATCCCATTCCTCCCCACTCCCCAAGATGGCATGAAATCTGATATAGGCTATACATCTACAATCATATTAAATATATTTCCACATTAGTCATATTGTAAAGAAGAATCAAAACCAAAGGGAAAAACCACGAGAAACAAAAAACAAAAGAAAATAGTATGCTTCAATCTGCATTCAGACTCCATAATTAACTGTGGGTGTGGATTGCATTTTCTGTCATGAGTCTTTTGGAATTGTCTTAGATCATTGCATTGCCAAGAAGAGCTAAGTCTGTCAAAGTTGGTCAACAAACAATGTTGCTGTTACCATGTACAATGTTCTCCTGGCTCTGCTCACTTCATTCAGCATCAGTTCATGTAATTCTTTCCAGGTTTTTCTGAAATCTGCCTTCTCATCATTTCTTATGGAACATTAGTATTCCATTACATTCATATACCATAACTTGTTCAACCATTCCCCAATTGATGGACATCCCCTCCATTTCCAGTTCTTTGCCACCACAAAAAAGAGCTTCTATAAATATTTTTGGAAATGTAGATCCTTTTCCCGTTTTTATGACCCTTAGGGATAAATACTGAATCAAAGGTTATGCATGGTTTTATAGCTCTTTGGGCATAGTTTCAAATTGCTCTCCAAAATGGTTGAATCAGTTCACAACTCCACCAACAATGCATTAGTGTTACAATTTCCCCACATCTCCAACATTTATTATTTTCCTATTTTATGTTAGCCAATCTGATACGTGTGATGTGCTGCCTCTTATTTTTTAATGTTTTAATTTGCACTTCTCTAATCGTTAGTGATTTAGAACATTTTTTCATGTGACTATAGATAACTAATTTCTTCCTCTGAAAACTGCCTGTTCATATCCTTTGACCATTTGTCAATTGGGAAATGGCTGGTATTCTTGTAAATTTGACTTGATTCTCTATGTATTTTAGAAATGAGGCTTTTATCAGAGACACTGGCTGTAAAAATTGTTTCCTAGCTTTCTGCTTCCCTTTTAATCTTGGTTGCAGTGGCTTTGTTTGTGCAAAACCTTTAAAATTTGATGTCATCAAAATTATCCATTTTGCTTTTCATAATGTTCTCTGTCTTTTGTTTGGTCATAAATTCTTCCCTTCTCCAAAGATCTGACAGGTAAACTATTCTTTGCTCTCCTAATTTGCTTATAGTATCACCCTTTATGTCTAAATCACGTGCCCATTCTGACCTTATCTTGGTATATGGTGTAAGATGTTGGCCTGTGCCTAGTTTCTACCATACTGTTTTCCAGTTTTTCCAACTGTTTTTGTCATATAATGAGTTCTTATCCCAGAAGCTGAAATCTTTGGGTTTATCAAACAGATTACTAGAGTCATTTATTACTATGTCTTGTGTACCTAACCTATTCCACTGATCCATTCAGTTTCTTAGGCCAGTATCAAGTAGTTTTGATAATCGCTGCTTTATAATACAGTTTTAGATCTGGTAAAGCTTGAAATGTGATTTTTTTTTTAAAGTGACTTTCAGAGTTATCATCTGTGCAATGGCCATGATGTCCCTACTCCTTTTTTACTCATTGTCATAATATTAGTATTATAAATATGAATCCTTAGTACTTGTAAAAATGAAACCATGCAAATTAACAAACAACATAAATTAAATGTTTTTGTTGTTCTTATTATCCCCTTTCAGGAATTTCTGATGCTGTGCTATCATTAACTTTATATTCCAGTTTGATACCTCACTGATTGTCCATTTTCAGTGTCTGCCCTAGGTGGTTGTCTATCTCATTTTGTATCACAACCTGGAAAATATATATAGATATATATACACACACATATATATGGGTGTTGCATTTAGTGCCTGCATAATTCTTGTTTTGCTGCTCTTAGCTTTGTATCATTTTGTATAAGCTTTTTCATATTTCTCACTATTGATGATACAATTTATATTACATTAATATATCATAAGGAGGTCTCGATATTGTGGTATGGGAAGGGATTTTTTTTTCTCATTTTTATTAGTTTTGGAATAGTGCCCTCATAATGGAGATGTTGAATTGAAATCTATGATCAGTGTTGTGACTCATATATTCCCATATTATTCCCTAAATGTATGAAAGTCTGCAGTCTCACCAATGATTTAGGAAAGTACCTATTTCCCCACAGTCTTTACATATTTGAATTTTATAATAATTGATGATATTTTTGATTTTCTAGTGAAAGTAAGTAAAAAGTAAGGAAAGTTAGACTGGCTTTATTTACCTGTCTCTGGCTATTTCATTCTTTAATAAATGCCTTCTCATATTCTTTGATACTTGCTCTATTGGGATGTATTGTGATGTTATTCTTAGGATGATAGCTGTTTTTTAGTAAATCTGAATTTTAGGACTTTATCCAATATTTTTCTGCAAATACCTTTTCTCAGTCTATATTATCTTTTAATTACTGAGCTTTTGCTTTCTAGTGTAGAAAATATATCTTTATGCAATTAAAAGTCAAACTTTCTTAACTTTTTTCAAACTTTACACTGGCATGAGTATCATTTTTATCAGTTTTCTGAGCATTCAACTTTTATCCCTGAGTTTTCAGGATAGGAATTTTCTGAGTATTGCCCATTCTCGTGATCTCTTCTCTCTCTTTTTCTTTCTCTTTTACTATGACAATATTGTTCAATTCATTATTCCCCTTCATTTTCCCCCTTTAACCCTGGTTCTGTTATTGAGTAGTTAGAGTAGTATACAGTACTACTATTGCTTTTTATCATACTGTGCTGAATCCATTGAAATTCGAAACTGAGAGAAGTTGCCACTAAAGTGGTTTTTTTTTTTTAACTACCCTCTAAAGTGGGGAGCAGGGAACAACCATCTCTGTAAAGGAAAAAAAAAAAAGCTTCAACACCACCTCAGCATGAAGAAATCCCCTAAGGGACTTAAGCAAAACAGTAGTAGACTATGGTGCTAAGCATTCAAACAAACAGACAAACAAAATAAACACCCGGCACACTAAGGAAAAGTCTGAAGGAATAAAACACTCTCCTCAGGGTAACATCTAATTAAAAAAAAAAAAGACTGGAAGAAAAGAACCTTAACATCTTTCCTCCTTCTCAAGGAAAAAGCCTGTCCTGCCAGAGGGTGTCTTCAAACTTAAAAGGATTAAAGAAAAATTCTCTTCTCATGCAAAGGAAAGGACTTCAACTAAGGCTGATTTCAAGAGAGAATTTAGGTATTCATTGTGAAGGGAAAGGCCTAAAGGAAAGCTCTTAGACTTGATTTGATCACCAGATTATGAAAGACCTAGATCTCAACATCCTGAGATGTCAGCAACAAAAATAAATATCTTATGATGCTAGGCATGACCAAGGCACAAACCCAGAAGAGACTAACTTAAGAACACTTATAATAAAAACTTAAAAGAAAAAAAGTTAGCACACAACAATTAGAATTATTCAAAGAAACAAATGATTCTAGAGCTTAAAAAAAATAGGAATAGGGAGAAATTAATTGGGGGGAAATGATCAACACCTTCACAGAAGAGGTATAAAATCTTATCCTCTAACAAACTCCCTAAAAATCAGAATGGACCAGATGGAAATTAATTTCTTCAGGAGACAACAATAGTTCTTAAAGTAAAAAAAAAAGAGAAACAACAGACTTGGAAAACAAACGAAAGAATAATAACCACAGAACCTGAAATCTGTAACCAAAAAGGAGAACCTAGATATCATATTTCAAGAAATCATTAAATAAAATTGCCAGGTATAGTAAATGCCACTCATTCCAAAATGAAAACTCCCAGGAAAGTCGTTGACAAATCCAGAGCTTCCAGACAAAAGAAAAATTACTCCAGTCTACCAGAATTCAAGTATCAGGGAAACATAATAAAGATTACATAAGACTTAGCCATCTCTTTAAAGGAGTGGAGAAAAATGGAATGAGATACTCTAAAAGGCAGAAAACAAAGCTTTACATCCAAGAATAATTTACTGGTAAAATTGGCCATGATACTATAAGGGAAAAAAAATGAATCTTGAAATGAAATAAAAGATCTCCAAATATTCCTGATGAAAAAAAACCAAGCTGAAAAGGAACTTTGAAATATGAATTTGGAAGCTAAAGAAAAAAGGTGTCTACAAATAATCAAAAGTGACTTTATAAGGAGGAGTAGTTTATATTGTAATGGAGAGGAGGCAATATTAAAAGGTTTCTTTTAGAATCCTTATGTCAAAGGGGCTCAGAGGTGGTAGTCAATTGAGACAGATGACCTATAGTGTTCTTATGTTTTGAAGACATAAAAAAGGGAAAGGGAGAATACATTAGGGAAAAATGGGGGAAAATGATAATAGAACATGTTGATAGAATGTGCAAGTAGAACTTTAAGCAAACGTGAAGAATGACATCATTTGAAGTTCATGTAAATTGGTCAAAAGAGAGCAGAACACAAAGAATTTGGTATAGAAATACATTTAACTCAACAGGGATACAGATATGAGCAATAACAGGGAAAGGAGAAATATAAGAAGGAGGATAGGTTTATGAAGGGATTAGTCTGAAGCAAAACAGACTTGAAGAGGGGATAGTGAAGAGAAAGGTTGAAGGAGAGAGAAGGGTAGTAATCTGAAATCATCAGCATAGGTAAGATAATTGAATCCATAGTAGCTGATGATATCATCAAGTGAAATAATATATAAGGAAAAGCAAAGGGGACCCAGGAGAGAGCCTTGGAATACTACCGTTATAAGTGGTTGAGAAAGGAATTCACTATATGACCAAGACTGCTGCGAAAACTGGGAAGTAGTTGTAGCAGGAAGGCCGAATTTATGATCTCAAAAAGGATCATATAAATATCAGAATGGTTCGAAATCGTTGGGTATACAGAATTCTCCAAGCAGAAGGCATCCAAAAATTTATTCAGGGCCCAGAGCAACAAATTAGCGA
>CM053625.1:291917560-291934927 GCA_028646595.1 Phalanger gymnotis
AGAAATGAAGCCTTTATCAGAGACACTGGTTGTAAAGATTTTCTCCCAATTTTCTGCTTTCCTCCTAATCTTTTTTGCATTGGCTTTTTTTTATACAAAAACTTTTCAATTTAACATAATCAAAATTGTCCATTTTGCATTTTGTAATGCTCTTTTTCTCTTGTTGTGTCATGAATTCTTTGCTTTCCCATAAATCTGATAGGTAAACTATTCCTTGCTCTCCCAAATTGCCTTTATTCCTAAATCATGAACCCATTTTGACTTTATTTTGGTATATGGTGTAAGATATTGGTCTATGCCCAGTTTCTGCCCTACTGTTTTCCAATTTTCCCAGCATTTTTTGTGAAATAGTGAATTCTTAGCCCAGAAGCTGGATTCTTTGGGTTTATCAAAGAGTAGATTGCTATAGTCATTGACTACTGCATTTCGTGTACCTAACCTATTCCACCGATCCACCACTCTGTTTCTTAGCCAGTACCAAGTAGTTTTGATGTCTGCTGCTTTATGGTACAGTTTAATATCTGGTATGGCTAGGCCACCTTCCCTAGCATTTCTTTTCATTAATTGCCTAGTTATTCTAGACCTCTTCTTCTTCCAGGTGAATTCCAGAAAAATTATTATTTTATCCAGCTCTGTAAAATAATTTTTTGTTAGTTCAATTGGTATGGCACTGAATAAATTATTTTAGGTAAAATTGTCGTTTTTATTATATTAGCTCAGCCTAACCATGAGCAACTAATATTTTTCCATTTATTTAGATCTGATTTTATTCAATAATTAGGAATTATTTTGCCCAAATGTATGCCCATAAATTTGACAACCTTAGGGATATGGATAAATATCTACAAAAATATAAATTCCTCAGGTTAACAGAAGAGGAAGTAAAATGCCTAAATAACCCCACCACAGAAAAAGAAATTGAGCAAGCCATCAATGAACTCCCTAGGAAAAAATCTCCAGGGCCAGATGGCTTTACATGTAAATTCTATCCAACAGTTAAAGAACAATTAATTCCTATACTTTATAGACTATTTGGGAAAATAAGTGGAGTCCTACCAAATACTTTTTATGACACAAATATGGTATTAATACACAAACCAGGAAGAGTCACAATAGAGAAAGGAAATTATAGACCAATTTCCCTAATGAATGTTGATATAAAAATTTTAAATAAAATATTAGCAAAAAGACTGCAGCAACTAATCATTAGAATAATACACTACGACTAGGTAGGATTTATTCCAGGAATGCAAGGCTGGTTCAATATTAGGAAAACTATCAGCATAATTGATCATATCAGCAACAAAACTAGCAGAAACCATATAATCATCTCAATAGATGCAGAAAAAGCCTTTGACAAGATACAACACCCATTTGTATTAAAAACACCAGAAAGTATAGGAATAAATGGAGCCTTCCTTAAAATTATAAATAGCATCTACCTAAAACCATCAGCAAGCATTATTTGTAATGGAGATAAGCTAGGTGCATTCCCAATAAGATCAGAGGTGAAACAAGGATGTCCATTATCACTCCTATTATTCAGTTTGGTGCTACAAATGTTAGCCGTAGCGATAAGAGAAGAAAAAGAAATTGAAGGAATCAGAATAGGCAAAAAAAAGAAACTAAATTATCACTTTTTGCAGATGATATGATGATTTACTTGGAGAATCCTAGAGAATCAAGTAAAAAACTACTTGAAATAATAAACAACTTTAGCATTACTAACAAAGCCCAATAGCAAGAGATAGAAGGATGATCAATTAACTATATTTGATACCTAACTGGATATAAGAATTGAGGAAGAAAAGAGAGTTAAAGGTGAATCCAAGGTTATAATGCTGAATGATAGCAGAGTGGGATGCCATCAACAGAAACTGGGGAGCACCGAGCAGTTTGGTTATTGAGCAAAGCAGTATTCTGTGACTTTAGTTGCAGAGATTGAGGCAGTCAATGGAAGTGGGGCACAGAAGA
Source organism: Phalanger gymnotis (assembly GCA_028646595.1). Classification (NCBI taxonomy): domain Eukaryota; kingdom Metazoa; phylum Chordata; class Mammalia; order Diprotodontia; family Phalangeridae; genus Phalanger; species Phalanger gymnotis. Next base: position 291,919,535 of record CM053625.1, read on the forward strand.
GGTGATTATCAGCAGTGTGTTCCACAGAGAAGCAGTCAGTTGTTTCTTCAGTAAGACAATATGTCCCACACAAAGCAGACTGCTCCTAAGTTTAGTGGCAAAGCCCTATGAAAACAGCTAACCACTAAAGCTACTGTGAAAAAGTGCCCCCTCTACTGGTGAGGTTCATCAGTCTTATTAAAGGTTGGTGCTATGGCCTTTCATGACATTTATTGTTACTAGAAGTCAAAAGAGCTTTTGACATAGAAAGTTCCTTTCCTTTGGATTGGATGATGAGGAAGGTTGGTTAAGACTTCAAAACAGACTTTAGTTTCCGTAGTGCTACTGATACCCCTCAGGAGGCTAGAGAAGTATATTTAGTGCTTTTATTTGAAGATATTAACCCTATATGCCATCCATATCAAGATAAGTCCAAAAGACTTATGTCCAAAAGATGTGTCTAAAGACATACATTTGGCTCATAGGTTATGGGAAGCACTTAAGTGAAGTCAGTTTTTTGATGCTTTGTAGTAAATTCTGTAAAAATACTTTGGCTTTGTTACTTTTTTTTTTTGGCAAGAAACTGTTTCTATGTTGTATGTGTACTTAAAATCATTCCTTTTACTCAGGATGAATGAAAAAAGTGACTTTACATACCTTAGCATTGTTGCTTAGGACAAGTTGCTAATATGCAGAAAGGATGGGAGATTGTTCTTGCTATTGATGATGCACATTTCTATATGTTAATGACTTGCTCGATAGCTAAAATCATAAAGTACAGAGTCCTTTTGTAATAAAACTGGTTATGATCCTTAAGGAAACAGAAATTAAGAAGTTTGGGGTTGATGGATGTGGGGGGAAATATAATGAGTTCCGTTTTTGACATGTTGATTTTGAGATGACATAACTCCAGGATCATAGAACAGTGGGAAGGGAATTACTACTCCAATAAAACTCAAGGAATAACTGGGTAACAATGGAGACAAATCATTTTTGAAACATTTCATACTGTATGTTATATTTCATGTGTACCAATCTTCTACATATTTTAAAATACGTCTAAATATTAAAACAAAAAATTATTAATAAACAACATTTTATTATGCCAAATATAAAAGATGGAAAAATCAGAACTACTGACAGAAGAGAAAAAAATGAAAGGAAATTTGATTGTGTGCTACAGATGATTATTTTTTTCAAAAGAAATTGCAGTGCTTCTAAGATAGAAAGGAAGGAAATAGTGGGATATCTCTTGTTAAGAACATTTATACTAAAACCCAGACATCCAAAATTTAAGGAATGGTTTTTTAAGACCAATAAATAGGTGCTTATACATTTTGATCCGATTACACTATTAAAGGACCCTAGGAACACAGATTTAAAGGTGGAAGCCAAACTCCTCACTTTACATAAGAATAAACTGAGGTACAAAGAACCCAAGTGTTTTGTCCAAGTCACAAAATGTCTGAGGCAGGATTTGAACACAGGTCTGTGACTTAGCTGTACTGTGAGTTTGTCTTTGGGAAGACCGTAGCAGGGAGTCTTAGAGGTTTTGGGATGGCGAGGCTCCATGTTACAATATTATGTATTGAATGTTTTCTTGCTTTGATAGATCGGATAGATGGCTTGTGGGATGTGGTTCTCTCGTGTCTGAATAAATGGTTTACTTCTACCTCTATGTGGAGAGTCTTGTATACTTTGTGATACAGAACTACATAGGCATTTTGACAATTATCATCTACATTGTTATTATTGCCTTAGGGTACAACATGTTTCTGTTACATTTTCCCATATCTTAGCAATATTCCAGATTTTATGGTAAATATTATAGTACTTCCAGAAATCTCTCAATGTTAAGCCCTTATCTGCATCCAAAGCTGCAATTGCTTGGACAAATGTAGTACATAAACAATATGCCTTGAAATTCACAGTAATTCCCTAATCCATAGGTTGTAATAATAAGGTGGTGTTAGGGGGAAGGTAAACCACTCTTACATTTTCATTTAAGTCATCCATATGGGGAGGGCGACCTGGGGCATTATCCAAAATAAGAAAAATCTTGAAAGGAATGCCACTATCATTACAAAACTTCTTAACTTTGGAATGAAACAGTGCATAAGTCATAATTGAAATATAATAAAGGTTATCCATGCCTTAGGGTTAGCAAAATAATGCACAGGTAGTGTTGCCTTACTGATTCCTTTCAATGCTCTGGGATTTTCTGAGTAGTATGCAAGAACATGTTTTAATTTGCAAGTCCCAGATGCATTCCCTCCAAACAGAAGAGTACCTCTATTTTTTGAAGCTTTATGCTTCAGCATATGTTTTTCCTCCACTGAGATATAGGTTCCAGATGGCATTCTTTGATAAAATAGGCCAGTTTCATCTAAATTAAAGATTGGCTCTGGCAAGTAGGGACCTTCATCTATTATTTTTCGCAGAAACTTTGGGAATGTCTTTGCTGATTCAATAGCTGTACTAGCAGCTGCTCCAGACATTTGCACATTATGAAACCCTATATGATTTTTAAATTGTGCAAACCAACCACTGCTTGCTGTAAATGCCTGTGTTTCTTCAAGATACTTTACCTTTAAATCTTCAAAGAGACTTCTAGCTTTGGCTTGAATTGTCATTAAGCTTAAAGGAACATTCTTCTGAGTCTCGTCTTCTATCCCCCATAGTTAACAGTTTCTCCTGGAATAGCACCTTCTCTTTGTTTTGACAGATAAGTCAGCTTCACACAAGAACTGCCTTTTATGTGCTCCTTTATCTGGGCAGCATCCCTCACTATGGTGCTCATAGTCAACAATGCAAGACTAAATTGACATGCTAGTGATGACAATTTTAGTCCTCCTTATTTTCTTACTTTCATTTTCATTTCCAACTCCATCTTAGGAGATGCTTCACTTTTCCCCTCTAGAGCACATTTGCCGCCAGCCATAGTGAAAATATATGGATCACTATTGCAGATAGCAAGAGACACAGTATCACTCACTGTCTACAGACATGCAGGAACTGACTTAGAGATGCTCCTTAGCTTCCCACCACCCTTTAGGCTGCCTGCATCATACAATATCTTATCATACAGAATCTATGCTTTGCATATGGAATTTTCATAAATTTTTTTGGAATGTGGATTTCTTTGTAATTTCTATGTAATATAAAATTTGCATAATTCAAATTTATATAAAGTGAGAACTGTTCGAATGCATTAGTTGGTTTCTACCCTTTGTTTTAAGCTAATGAAAAGAATTACAAATTGAAGGATTTTTTTTATATTTAGAAATTGATCTTTTGAGCAAAATATATTTGTTTAAGCCTGAATACTGTCTGAAATTCCATTAATATATGTCAAATTTATGGAGACATGTTTTTTACATGAATAGCAGCTAAGGAAAATGGTTTCAATTTAGACTGAAAATTCTGCCATATATTGGAAGATTCCTTTTGAGTGATTTCTAACTTGCCTAGAATGTTTCTCTTTATGGCTCTACTACTGTATCTCCAGTCTGACGTAATATTCTTCTAATCCAGAGACATGGGAGCTATCTTATCTGAGGTTATCCTTAATTGATTCTTTGGTTCTAGGTCTAATTTCCCAATCTGAAAGAAATAATAATGTGGTTCAATCATGACTTCCTCGTTTATCCTTTGGGTAAAGATTTTTATCGTTTCTCAATGTTCTGGGTATTAGGTTTTCTTTTCTTTTTAATTTGTATTACTCAACTTGCTGGAAATTTGGAGATACTTTCATATGTCTCTTGATAGCTTGTCTTTTTGAAAAGTTGTGGGTTTTCTTTCATATTCTGTGACCATTTATCCTTTGAGGAAAGGATTTTGGTGCTATACATTTGTGTTCACTTTCTACATATATTAGGTAGCAAACCATTAACAATGATATTAGATTCAGTTGTTTTTCCCAAGTGACATTATCCTTTCTTAACCTCATTGTTGTAGTTGTTAATGCTAATGTTTTTCAACTTCATATAATTGAATTGATCTATTTTATAATTTTTGATTGCATTTATCTGTTGTCTGCTTAGAACTTCACTGTGATTGAACTTTGAATAAAGTGATTGAACAAACTGACTGAATTTTGCATGACAAAATTTAATACACATCTACAATAAAAAGTAAGGAAACAAGAGAATGGGGAAAATCTCTTCTATGAACATTTCTACTAAAAAACTAGACATCTAAAAATCTGAAGAATGGACAGTTTTTTAAAAGGTCCATTACTCAATAGATAAAAGGTAAAAGGCATACCAAAAGGCAGTTCTAGAAACAAAACTACTAATAATGAACTAACAATTTGTTTAAATCTCCAATAAACAGCAAAATGTACATGAAAACATCTCTGGAACATCTCATCTTACTCCTATTAAACAATCAAAAATCCTTGAACTATAAATTGAACATGGGGAATGGTCAAAGAAAAGGATATACCAATACAGTGATGAGGAGACTAGGTTTTGGTAAAATCTTTTTGAAAGCAATAGGTATAGGAAGAATCATAAAACTGTTTATGTCACTTCACACACTCTGCTCTCACTATTATAGGACCATAAATGTCAGGGTCATTTCAGTTTCCACCCGTCATATTAGCTGGATTTTTATCAGTTTCAGCAAATGCCTCTAGGTATTTTGGAGTTCCAGTCACTTTCCAAAGGCTGATAGAAAAAGTAGAATCATGAATTACCTTGATGTCACCACTGGCTTTGGTCAGACCCTGAAGGAACATGAGATATTGATGAAAGTGTTAGGTTGGCTGGAGGAAGCTGGTTTGAAGCTGTCAATTCAGAAATGCCAGTTTGGCAGGGCTTGGGTTACATTCTTCCCCTGGACTGAAACAAGAGACTGCAGTCTCTTGCAAAGATCAGCTGGGACAAGTTCAAAACCTGAAACTATACACTATAAACACAAGCATCGGTGTTTTAAAACGAAAAATTATTTTCCTGGCATCTGAAGTAGCCAGCCTTCAGTACCATTGAAATGGAAATAATTAACAAAACATTAACATAGAATATGTGGGAAACATTGTACCATACAAAGCATCAACTGAGAAGATACTACAGTGGCAATATGCCTAACTACATATAGGGCATATGTAGTAGCAATTGGATTTGAAGACCTTTCCCACCCATTGATAGGCCATGTGCCTCCTGCAGAGGTGGCACTGAGGTATAAGGATGCCGGAGAGAGTGAAAGAAAGACATGGGCCAGGCGGCAGAGTATAGTACAACTCCTTTTATTAAGCAGAAGCGGTGAGTTTATGTACTCTATGGAATCAGAAGCATTGCATTGCTCTGTTACTTTACTTTGTTCCCTTGTAACATCCTGTCCCGTAGCTCACGTAGCCCTGGGACATGTTGTTACTTAGTTCCATAGATGCTAACCATATTGAAACATTACTGTTCTTTCCCACGCAGATAACAGTCGAGAGGGCGGTTCCTTGTCATGTCCTCTTATCCCTTGATGGTCTTGCCTTGCAGAGACATAGCCTCAAATAGGGATTGCAAGGCAGTGAGAAGGGTGGAATTACAATGGGTTACATTCAGATAAGGGAACAGCAGAGATGAATAAGATGAAAGTGGAACATTTGTGGGTGATAGAAAGATCAGATCAAGGGTGTGACCATCTCTATGGGTTGCTGAGGTGGGTTGGAAGAGTAAATCATGAACAATCACCAAGTTGAGGAACTGAGCTGTTGGGATATTTGAGGGAATATCATTATGAATATTGAAGCCTTCTACAATAAGGAAAGGAGTTGGGAAGGAGAGAAAGACTGTGAACCAGGCACTGAACAAATAAAGGAAAGGAGAATATCCTGGAGGTAGGCAGATAACAGCTACCAAAACCTTGATTGGGTAGTAAATACGGATTGAGTGACGCTTAAACAAGAAGTTACCAAGTGATGGAGGTAGAGGTAGGGCTTGAAAGTGGCACTGGGGATCAAGGAGTATTCCAACTTCCTCATGTCCACCAGTGAATCAGAGGGTATGTAACCAGTATTGGAAAGAGCGACCAGGAAAGCTGTGCCATCAGGAGAGAGACAATTTTCAGGGAGTGCAAGAAGACTTTGATTCTTGCCAGGAGCAGAGGAGACTAAGGTCATAAAACTGTCCAATCTCCTCTCTACAGGGGAGATACAGGGTTAAAATTGTATCTCTCTGCCCTCCTATGTTAGGCTATTAGTAGTCATTTTTAGACATAAATTGCAACTTTGATTCTTGCCAGGAGCAGAGGAGACTAAGGTCATAAAACTGTCCAATCTCCTCTCTACAGGGGAGATACAGGGCTAAAATTGTATCTCTCTGCCCTCCTATGTTAGGCTATTAGTAGTCATTTTTAGACATAAATTGCAACTCCTGATAGCTATCCCCTCTTGGGGAAGGAATGTACCAAATTATATATCCAACCCTTCCCACCAAATGCTAGTTACACAAAGACCACATACAGTGAATATAGCAAATGAATTCATTTATCCAAGCTGATGACAAACAAAAATGAGAGAAGTTACACAGATGAGAATCTAGCAGACAAAATGCAGAGTGAAATAGATCTCCCACTGGGAGTGAGATAGCTCAACCCATTTAAGATACAATGCTAGATCTCACCCAAGAAGAGACTGCCCAAAGTCTCTAGTGTAGAAAGCTTGATATAGATCAAGGTTCTGGCTCTTTTACGTTTCAGCTTCTTCCCAAAGTCTTTCTCTTCAAGGACCCAGAAGAGAACCCAGTATCATGTGCCTTCTTTCTCAAAGCTGGAAGTCAGAAAACCCAAGATCTCTCCTCTCCCAAGTTGATAACCATAACTATATAATACAAATAAAATCATTGGTACTTTATGTCTTTGTATTGCTAGCGGTCGTCATCACCCACTGCCTCAAAGGAGGCCCACTGCAAATGTCCTTTAAGGCAGTGGTTCGCAACTTTTTGTTGTTGTTCTGAGAACTTTTTTCAACACCAAAAATGTAATTTAATGCACTACTCATAACATTATTTAAAATTTATTCATTAACTGCTTATGATAACTACAATGCCAACTTTTGCTCCCCCCATTCCAAATTAAATCAATCAGTAATATTTATTAAGCACCTACTAAATATTAAGTATCATGCTAAGTATTGGGAATTTAAAAAAAGAGGGAAAAGACAGTCTCTGTCCTCAAAAAGCTTATAATCTAATGGAGACAACAACTTGCAAACAAATGTATACAAAGCGAGGTGTATATAGGACCAATTAAGAAAGGGAAGGCCTTAGAATTAAAATTATAATGATACATTTTTATTCTTCCATAACAATGAAAAATATGAATTTAAAATGATAAAACTCTAACCATAAAAGTAATTACAAATATCTTACATGAGACATTCTGTAAGAATTAAAAGACGTAATCCAGCAAGTGTTTATATGCTCACTATTACTATTACCTGCAAAAATTTATATAGTTACAGGAAAAATCTCCCATTGAGTTCATGTGGCAGGTTACTGCTGCCAAACAAATCTATCAACACATAGAAATTAGAGAGATAAAAACCTAAGTTTTATTATGCTTAAGCACAGTTTCAGGAGGTAGAAAAATAACCTTAACTTCATGCTAGTGAAGTTTGGACCAAATTAAAGAGAAAAATATATTAGACAGGCAGAGAAGTTTTGTTTCATTTTGTTTTGTTTTGTTTTTTTAAAAAATCAAGGTTACATAGGCATCATGTCTCCTTAAATTCAGGTTGAACAAACTAAGAACAAATTAGTACAGACCAAGTTAGGGAGATTTAAACATTGAGTTTGCAAAATCCTACACTTAGAAAACTACTATTGTTCCTTCTTTTCAGTTGCATCCAACTCTTGGTGACAGAGGGTTTTTTTTGGCAAAGATACTGGAGTGGTTTGCCATTTTCTTCTCCAACTCATTTGACAGATGAAGAAACTAAAGCAAACTGGGTTAAGTGACATGCCCAGGGTCACACAGCCAGGAAGCCTGTGAGTCCAAATTTGAACTCAGGTCTTCCTGACTCTAGGCCCAGTACTTTACCCACTCCATCTGCCCTACACTTAGCAAACTACAAGGCCACATTTTAAAGAAGTCACAATGGGCAAATTGAGGAGGGATATTCACATATTAAAAGATAATTAAAGGGTCTACTTTCCCTGGAATCCTTCCACCAATAAAACAAGTGAAAATACTTTAGTAAGCTTTGACTCCTTTTTTTGGCTGCTTATCTGAGGAATGCTTGTGACCTAAGTAAACTTTCACATGCCATGGGGTAGTTTTTTCAGCCAGCTCAATACCCTAACTAGGAGAAACAGCCCTAATCCTCAAATAAAAAGTAGTTTGTAATAGTAAATTTTAAAAAATTCTCATAATATAAAATTTGTTTTTTGAAACAACCAGCAAGTTGCTGTCTTTTTCTCTGCCTTCACCACCCTAGCCTAGTTGGAGATTATAGAGATAAAAGACAACTATGAAAAGAAAGGAAATCTTTTTCCTGGTTTGTAGAAATTTATGGCATTATAAACTATTAATGACTAAATTTGTAAATGAAGTTTAATCTTTACTGTGAATTTTCAAATTATGATTTAAATATTTTTGCAACTGCTAAAATATGGATTTTCTGGAGATCTGAAGCTAGGATTAAGAAAGATTATTGGCAAACAGGCAAAAAACACATGCTTCTATTACTTTCTTCCCTTCCTGGAAGGCAACAAATGCATTGTTTTAGAAGGTAACTTCACTAACTAAAGAATAAATAGAACTGATGATAGTTTGCAATTATCCAACAGAATTTAGTAGTTTAGGTAAATTAGTAACAAAGTCACCTAAATTGAAATAGACTATGTATCTAGAGAAGTAAAAATTTAGCAATTAATTGGTATTATATGAGGAAATCTCTACAGGATTCAATGGAATGTTAGACTAGAATATGTTTGGGAAATAAGATGAAATGGACTTGAGTAGTAAAAATAAAGTGTTAAATCAGAGTTTCACAAGAAAGATTGGAATTTTGAAGTCTGTAGGGCTTTAAAGTGCACTGGAAGGACACCACCCCCCTCCAAAAAAAAGAAGGTTTAAGCAAGTAGAGAAAAGAGAAAAATCAGTGGAACCTTAAAAAAAAGTGAAATCCCTTTGTACAGATAGTATGAATGTAGGGCAATGTGAAATAAGGGTTTGAAGCTTTAGAAAAGAGGTAGGAGATTTTTTTTTAATCTCAAGATAAACTTTTTGGAGAAATGCCTATTAGCAATTTCAGATAGAATTTATTCTATCAAGTTACAACATTTACCAAATAGACACTATATAAATAAATTTGCAGCATGAAATTAATTGTAATATACTAAAATTCTGGCCTTGAAATGTGTTAGGTGTGCCCTGATGGGAATGTAAGACTGCTACCATGAATTTTTGGAAGTGAGTTAACTAATAGCAGTGAGTTCTATAATATGAAGTGCTGGCAGCTAATGGCCCTTGGAAAAACTGAGATTTTGAATATTACCGTTTGTGATTGTAAATCCAGTTTTGAATTATCCTCAAACTAAATTATAATGTGGTCTTATTTTAAGTGAGATGTGTTCTTTCATTAGGATATTGTGGTAGATCAGAACTTAATGTAAAATACACTTGATATGTTAAAGCCATATGCTTTGAAAACTGCACAGAATAGGAAAAGGTAAGAGACTTTTGACTCAGTTTCCTCATTATGCTATTTCCTTTCTAATTTCCTAATTTCCTACCTGGTTCAAATCTAGCCTCAGACACTTACTACCTGTCTCCTGAGCAAGTCACTTCACCTCTGTTTACCTCAGTTTCCTTATTTGTAAAATAAGGATAATAATAGCACCTGCCTTGAAGGTTAAGATAATTGTAAAACAGCACAGTGCCTGGCACATAGTAAGCACTATATAAATGTTAACTATTGTTAGTATTAAGTGTAATTAATCTTCACTGGTTTTAAATGTCATTAGTTTGGAACGCCAAATTGATAGATGGATGAGGTGATTTTCTATATAAGAGGATTCAGAAACAAATTCAACTGAACTGGGGTCATTTGACTGGCAAAAAGTTTGTGTTATGATCTAAAACATCATATTCTTTATGCTATTATTAGGCTTCTACTTTTTCTTGTGTTGTCATTTTTTTGAAAATGATTGTATGAAAAATGCTGTTAATTTGAAAAATGATAGAGGATGATACAATTATATCATTAGAAAAATAATTTCTCTTTTAGTTCAAACCTTCTGGGCAGAAAAAAAATGCCTGAAATGCTAGATTAGGCAGGAAATGGCCCAGCAGGAGATGGAAGACTCCCTTAGCTTCCCACCTACTTTCCTCTTCCTTTTTCCTCTAGAGTCAGGAGCAACAGGAGATGGAAGGGCAGAGGACAAAGAGAAGGTGGTTTGCAGCAGAGGTTCTCCACATCATGGTTGAGAGTTCAGACAGGCAGTAAGAGGTCAAAATTGCCTTGTACTGGCAGATGGAAGTCTGCCCAGCCCCTGGTTACTTTCCCTCAGGGATATGCACAATAAATGGGCAGAAGGTCTATTTCCTCCTCCCACCTGAGGCAGAGGCTCCTATCTGTGCCCTTTTTATCAAACTCCTCCTTTCATCCTTGAACTCTCTCTAATGCCCCTGTCCTAAAAACAAACAAAAAAACCACAACCTTGCATATTATTAAACTGCTATCAAATATTCTCTTTTCTCTGGTCATCATTTTTTTTTTAAGCAACCGTCGTCATTACTGTCTCCACCTCTTTCTTTTCCTTGACTTTTCAACCCCTGGGATTCATATTTCCAACCCCCACAACTAAATGAAAATGCTCTTTTCCAGGTTTCCAAGGATCACTTAAATGCTTATTATGATATCCTTGTCTCAGTCCTTCTGGCCTTCTCTGCATCATTTAATAATGTGCACCATTCTCCCCATCCTACCTCCTAAGAATACTTTCTTCCCCCTCCACACTTCCTGACATTGTTCTCTCTCTTTGTGTCTGCTCATGCCTTCTTTAGTAAATTTATTTTGCTGGATCACATCAATCCACACAGCAATCATGAGTGTCTCCCAAGGCTCTATCCTGGGCACTTTCTTCCCTATATATACCCTCAGTTGTTGATTTCATGAATTCCCCAGGGGTTCAGTTATCAATTCTATACTAATAATTCCTAGAAAACCTAGAGTTATCTATCCCGTATTAATTTGTCTCCTGACTTAGTTTCTACATCACCAACTGCCTGCCAGCAACTCGTAAGAGTATGGTCTAAATAAATTTTATCTCTGCCCCACCATCAATCCATTCCTCTATGAAATTCTCCTATTTCTCTTGAGAGTACTACCATCTTTCCAGTCAATGGTTGTGTAATTTCAGTGCCATCCTTGATTATTCTCCTCCTTTTAACCTCCATTTTCTATCAGTTGCTATGCATTTTCAGTGTTACCTCCACATACTTCCTATCCATTCCCTTATCTTCATTCACCATTCTAGTTCAGGCCCTAATCATCTCATTTGGGCTACTGCAACTGACTTCTAACTGGATTCCCTTCTTTTGGATCCTCCAATCTCTAATCTAGAGATTCCCAAAATGGGTGATACTGCCCCCTGAGGGGCACTGGACTGATCCAGAGGGGCTATAGTAGCCTTGGGTGCAATGGAGGGGCATGAATAAAAATAAGGGGGTGGTAGAAGCACAAGAAAAGAAAATTTTGAAAAACCATTTGTACACATTGCATCTGTTGTGTAACAAGAGTTAAAGCCATAGTGATTACATTATTTTCCAAGTAAACACACAAAACCAATCAGTGGTCTAGTCAGCCAACAGCTCTTAAACCAGTGTTAGCAGGCGAGCATGTCTCATATTGTTGGAATGTCCAGAATGCATCAGCAGGAATATGTGTGTGTAATGGTTTGTTTACAATATGATACTATATGGTTACATGATACAATATTGCATCATCAAAATTTCAATGCAGGAAAAAACACAAATTTATAATAAATTATTAAATTTAAGATGTCGTTAAAATTAAACATTTTTTAAAATGATGCAAATTAAAAAAAAACAAAAACATTGAAGGGTTAAAGAAAGTAGATTTCCAGGGAGGTGCTAAGTAAATTTTTTTGAAAAGGGGGTGGTAGACCAAATAAATTTGGGAACTTCTGCTCTAATCCATCCTCCAATTAAATATTCAAATGGATCTATGAACTCATCAACATGGGTATTTCCCTCAACCTTACAGATTTCAATCTATCCATATCTGCCCATCTTCTATAATCCTTGTCTGTATCTTCCAATGTTTGCTAGAGACAGGTTCCATCCAATGTACTAGGGGACTTTCTCAGTCTCTTGGAATCAATCCCATGGATATGAGTGGAACTGTTAGGCTGTGTATAGTTGGTTCTTTTTTTCAAATGACCAGACCATCTATGGGGGTGGGGGTGGGGGGGCGAGTGGGAGAGTTGTTTTGAGGTCTTTTGTCTTTATGTCACAGTCATTTCAATTTAATTTTTTTAAAAAAGCATTTGATACAGTGACCCCATTTGGCTCACGTATACAATATTCTGGCCTAGAGAGTCCGTTGCAGCAATGCAGATTGGAATTAGTGCTGAATAAGATTAGCTGTGCTTTGAACTACAGCTATGGTGCAATGAAAGAGCCAGCTCTAGTGTACCCCTGATCATCAAGAGTGTCTGCTAAGGAAATCTTGGCAGGTTCCATAGGTGACAGATCCGTTATTCTGATCTCTTTCTACTGGCTGGGGAAGAGGTGTGAAGAAAGGGAGAGTGAATCTAGGCTCCAAGAAACCCTGCAACTTGCCCTTTGAAAGCTTTTTGCAGCTTTTCTGCTGCTATATTACATTTTGTCAGAGAGCCATTAAGAAAAAAAGTAAATTGGTAAATCCTATGTAAGGAGGAGGTGGAGCAATGAATGAGCAGGGAAGCTTACAAGTGTTGGAACAAGGCCAGAGAGGACAAACGAATGGGATGTCCAATTTTGGTAATTATCAAGCATTATTTCAGGCCATGCCTCTTTAGAGCTTGAGCAAAGGGATGCCTGCTGGTACAGGAGAGATCAGAGCACAATTCACTGGGCACTGAGTACAATTAATGCTAGGAAAAAAGAAAACCCTTACTCCTCTCTGATGGAGTTCATTGGTTTGGTTGCCTGAGGTTAGTGTCATCTGGTGGCTAAATTCTATACTACATCCCAACTCCAGCTCTCCTGGTGTCTTAATTAAATAACTACAAGATAGTCTGGGCACTTTGTAGATTGAAAAAAGCAGGGGAAGGACCTGTATGTAAGTGGGTGCACTGCCAATCGGTCCTGTACGTGCTAGAACCTGCCCTGGGTGATGGGAATACAAAGGCAAAAAAGATCGTCTGTTGCTCCTGCCTGCAAGATCCTTACATTCTATGAATCAAAGCAACAGGTACCCACAGGTGAACACACCAGGCAAACACGTGGGCAGTTCTAGGGTGGGGGCGGAAGAAGCCCCACGTGGGAGGAGGAACTTCAAATGAGCAGGGAAGGAAGCCGGGGATCCATGGATTCGGGTAAAAGTCGCAATCTGGCCGCATACTGAAAGCTCCTTGGATGGACACAGGGTTTTCGTTGTGGGTGCCCAAGGTCTGGCACAGGGCCTCATCCCGAAAGGAGGCTTCAGAAACAGGTTCTCGCTGGTGACTGGAAGAGAAAAGTCTCCGCCAGCCCCCAGCGTCAGCTCGCCTGTCTTCTAGGCATGTGCACTAACCTCCTCCGCTCTCCGACTCCACTTCCGGAAATCCCAGTTTCAAGATCCCGATTCCATCTGGGTAGGGCGGGACCTTTGATAGGGGTTGCCAGAGAAACGCCAATACGCACAAAAGTACGGCGTCCTGGCGTTGTGGAGACAATAGAGGGAGAATGGCCGGAAAGGGCTGGAGGAAGTGACTCTGATGTCTCTTCCGGTTCCTCTCGGCCGTCACGCGGGTAGCCTGGCCTTATGGACTTGCTTTGTCTCCTATGTCCTCCCTGTCCCGGACCGGGAGCTGGGGCTCCTCCGGCCTTCAGCCGCCCCTCAGACCCGCCGTCTCCCGCGGTCTCTTCCTGCTCCTGCCGCCCCTGGCGAGCTGACCCTCCAGGGATCGGGGGTCTGCGCTGAGCGGAGCCGGCTGCCAGTCCCTGCCTCGGGGGTCTTTGTGAGCGCGGGGCCGGGCGATTCCCTTGGCAGGTGCCTAGTCGGGCCCTTTCCTGGGCTAGCCGTCCCCTGCCGGCCCTTGAGCTTCTCTCGCTGCCCCCTGTCTTTGGGGAAGGAGTGGGCGCAGCCCCCCTGTTCTGCCCCACCCCGATCCCCCGCCTGCCACGTCCTGGTAGGGCTCCCCTCGGTCCCTGTCTGGGTTTGGGGCTGGAACCGCAAGTGCCCCTCGTGTGGTCCTTGAACCCCCCAGACGGGGCCTGAGTTGTTCATGAGCTCCCAGTGCGGGGGAAGTGGGGCGGAAGGGCTGGTTGTGCCCATGGTCTGGAAGGGGCAGGGTAGACTAATGCTTGTCTTGGTTCATCTTTCTTCCCCAGTTCTGCCTTCTGAGCCCTCTGTCTTTCTCGAAGAGGGTGGGAATGGCCCCTGTATTCCTGACGGCGCCGGGCTGCAAAGTGAGTTCAGTTTGTTCTTGAAGAAATATTTGTTTCTTATCCTTGGCCTGGAACCTAAGAAATGGGGTCTATCTTGTTTGTGCCAAGCGTTAAAACTCCTTGGGCTTTACTTATTTGTCTTTGGAAGGGTTGGACTAGATGGTGTCCAAGGGCCTTGTCTCTGTTTCTACATCTGTTCAATGATCTTAACCTGTAGAATTTAAAGCTAGAGAGGCCCTTAGTAATCGTGTAGTGCAGTTCCTTCATTTTAGAGATGAAGAAAAAGCCCTACAGAGAAAAGTAATAATAATTATTATTATTTATGTAACATTTGGAGATTTACAGTCTTTTCAGACAGCTCTTTTGGGCCTCAAAATCATTTTACAGATAACTCACTAATGTGAGTAAGAGGTGAGGTTTCCAGATCTTCTTGACTCCAGTTCAGCATTTAATCCACAATGTCACTGGACTTTTCTGTGGTCATACTGGTAGCAAGTAACAGAACCAGAATTCTGTTACAGGATCCTTGACTCTTGGGGCTCTTTCTGTTTTATGCTCTGTCATTCTGGGTAACATTCTCCATAGCAAATGTACTTTCTACTTTGCCAGTCTCTCACTCTTTCCATCCAAAGTTAATTATTTAAACTGTGTGATTGCTAAGTCCTGAGCTGGTTGCTGCAATGGATAAAAAATAAATCAGTCTCATATGGGTTACACAGCACTTTCTTTTTTTTTTTTCTTTTTTTTTTAATTTATTTTTAATATGTTTAGTTTTCAGCATTGATTTTCACATGCGTTTGAATTACAGATTTTCTCCCC
>CM053625.1:291935427-291957755 GCA_028646595.1 Phalanger gymnotis
TCCTTCTCCAGCTCATTTTATAGATGAGGGAACTGAGGTGGACTTTAAATGACTTGCCCAGGGTCACACAGCTAGTGTCTGAGGTCAGATTTGAACTTCGGAAGATGAATTTTCCTGACTCCAGGCCCAGCACTCTATCTACTGTGCTACCTGGCTGCCCCCAGTACAAGTGCCATTTCTCCAAAACTAGTTACCTCTTCTCATAATTTTCTGCCTGTGGTAATGGGGGCTGAGGGGTGGAGGGCACCAATTGGCCTATTGAGGGTTCACTGATGAGCACCTTCACTAGCAGTGTCCAGCATACTTATGTATAAATGGAATAAGGGCTTTTGGGATACATTTTAGGTTCATGTGGGGCTAAGGTTCCTACTGCCCCAACGTTTTATTTCAAAGTAATTTTACTAACATATCCATAAGCAGAAAATTGATCACTTTTTTTTTTATCGACCTCATTTTTTGAGAGTCACTCTCAAATATCCATCGGGGGGAGTGCCATATATACCCCTCTACCTACCTGAATAGAACAATGGGGCCTGTGCCTCATCTCACATTCCCAGAGCACCTATTTGTAATGATAGAATTAAGTGCCCTCATCACTTTTCCAATGTCCCACTCAAATTTAACCCACTGAACTGCACTATCCTGTATTATTTTTTGGTTGGGGAGATCTATAGCTAAAGAATGACATCATTTGGATGGGGCTCTGTCCACAAGAAAGATTCAAATTGCCCCAATTCAGGCTGGTAATAAGAGTATGTAAAGCCTTAGGGAGGCACATGGCACAAAGATTTAGTCTATCGACACCCTTTCCTTCAGGAACTCCAACCCCTCTCTTACAGAATCACCCCATCCCTCATCCAGGAACCAGATGCAATGGAAATTCATCTTTATAGGGCCACCTATGCACTACTCTCTGTCAAAGCTAACTAAAAAGGGACAAAGCATAGCCTCCATCTGGAGCATCTAATATAAGTGGTCTGGGCAAAGTACAGCTTCTGAGACCTTGCTAAGCCCATGATACTCAAATGTGGATATTCAAATTGTCTCTGTCAAATCACACCCTCATTCTAGAATCTCATCAGGATACCGTTCATTGTTAGCCTTCATCACCACTTTTTTACTCACATATTCAGTGAGCAGAGGTGATAGAGTCAAGATGGCATAGTAAGAGGAAACAATACAGCCAAATTTCTCACTAAATGTCCTTCAAAAAGATCTAGAAAACACATCAACCTGAATTCTGACTGGAAAAACTAAGAAAAAAAATCAGTGAATCATCTTTTTAGCCCACAGCAGCTTAAGGAACCAAAGATGTCCATGGACACTGGAGACAAGATACAGCCAATAGCTGTTGAACAAAGAACATTCCAGTGTCCAGGGACTGAAAGAGGGCTGAGACTGTGCATCAGGGTAGGAAACACCAGAGCAAAAAGGGATCCCAGTATAGGGTGTAAAAGATGCCATTTGGCAGCTTTGTCTCCCATTACCCAGTTCCAAGTTACAAATCCAGGGCAGAGAGGAGTTGCATAAAACATGGACCCTAGTTGCGTTTTGAGCAAAGACAAGTTCCAGAAGCACAATGTAGCTATGTGGCCTTGATCTTAGGAGGAGAGTGGAGACTCAGTTCCAGGCTCTAGCCCAATGTGGAAGCCTGCAGTGGAAGCCAGGGCAGAAGCCCTCAGACCAAAGGGGATGCCATAGTTCAATCACTCAACTTCCAGAGACTCCAAATAAACTAATACTGGCTAAGTGTAGAAACAGTTTACTGAAACTCCCAAACAAAGACAAGCTGACTGACTCAAACTTGGGTCAGGAACTTGAAGAGTTCAGACAAAAGTCAAAAAGTAGACTAAAAGAATAAGCAAACAAATTCTATCAGCAGAGATGGATCCAAGCTGGTTCCTTAGTAGTTTACCTCTAAAACTGGAATCAAATGAGACACTATTAGGTTATTCAACAGTTAACAAAATAACGTTTAATAGGCCATAACACAGAAAGGATGCTCAGTAAGAATGCAGTTGTAAAAATAAGGCATCCTGTATCTTCATATGGAAATGTCAGGCCAGAAGATACGGTGACTCTAGTGGCCTTGGGAGTCTGAAGGGCTAGATGCTATATAGATTGGGCTTTTTTTCTATGCCTTTAGGTAGAAAATAAACATTTATTAAGTGCCCACTACATGCTGGTAACTGGTAAGTGCCCTATGATTATTACAGCATTTTATCCTCACAATATCCCTGTGAGATAGGTGTTACTATGTTATCCTGACTTTTAGCAGAAAAAAAAAAACTACTGCTTGGGAAAGAGGTGGAAGAACCTTGGTAAATACTGAACCTATCACAGTGGCCCACTTGCTTTTCCTCACACATGACACTTCTTTTAACTAATTGCACCTAGAATGGCCTCTTCTCCTAAATCTTTTCCTCTTGTTATCCCTGATTTTGTTATGACTGATTAAGTGCTCAATTAAGTCAAAATTAAATTAGGTACTCTGATTTAAAGTTTTCCCATATTAATTTACATTCACAAAGTTCTATCATGAAAGTTTTCTCCAGTATGAACAGTTCAATGTTGAATCATGGAAGGCCTTCCCACAATCATTTCATTGCACTCATGAGGCCTCTCTCCAGGGTATAGTTTCTGATGTTTGCTAAGGTGTATACTGTTAGAGAATGTCTTTCCACAATCATTTCATTTAAAAAGCATTGCTTTTCATTATGCAGTCTCTGATGACAAATAAACTGTGAGCTTCGGTGGAAGTTCTTTTCATATTCATTATATTTATGAGGCTTCTCTCCATTACAAGTACGTTAATACTGAATAAAGGATGAACTCCAATGAAAGACCTTCCCACAACTGTATATTTATAAGGCTTTTCTCCCATTTGAATCCTGATGTTTAGTAAGATTTTGCTACCCAGACAAATCCTTCATTATTATTATCACTTAGAATGTTTGACTACCATATAAATTCTTAGATGTTGATTAAATTGGAAGCCAGCAAAAAGCCTTTTAACAATTACTGCATTTATAGAATTTTTATCCAGTATTAATTCTTTGATGTTCAAGGAACTGTGAGCTCTACAACTTTTTTCAAT
The DNA here is from genome assembly GCA_028646595.1 of Phalanger gymnotis. NCBI lineage: Eukaryota > Metazoa > Chordata > Mammalia > Diprotodontia > Phalangeridae > Phalanger > Phalanger gymnotis. The sequence goes on from CM053625.1 coordinate 291,938,525, forward strand.
GAATACGTAAGGTTTTGTAAGGTTCCTCTTCACTATGAATTTTCTAATGTATAAAGCTTCTCCCCAGTGTGAAATCTCTGATGTCTGGTAAAATATATTTTGATATGATTACCTATCCATAACACTTAAATTCATAAGGCTGCTCTCAAAGATGGATTCTCTGATGCCTAGTTAATTCTGAATTCCGGGTAAAGGCCTTCCCACAATCACTACATTTGTAAGGCTTCTCTCCAGTATGACTTCTCTGATGTCGAGTCAATTCTGAATTCTGATTGTATGCCTTCCCACAATCACTACATTTGTAAGGCTTTTCTCCAGTATGAATTCTCTGATGTCGAGTCAATTCTGAACTCTGGGGGAAGGCCTTTCCACAACTATTACATTCGTAAGGTTTCTCTCCAGTGTGAATTCTCTGATGTACAGTTAACTGTGAGTTCCAGTGGAAGCCCTTCCCACATTCGTGACATTGATAAGGTTTCTCCCCAGAGTGAAATCGCTGATGCAGTGCAAGGTGTACTTTGATAGTGAAGGCCTTCCCACAATCTTTGCATTCATAAGGCTTTTCTCCAGTGTGTATTCTCTGGTGTCGAATTAAATGTGAACTTCCAAGAAAGGCCTTCCCACAATCTTTACATTCATAAGGTTTCTCACCAGTATGAATTCTCTGATGTCGAATTAATCCTGAGCTCCAGTAGTAGGCTTTTCCACAATCATTACATTTGTAAGACTTCTCTCCAGTATGAATTCTCTGATGTCGAGTTAACTCTGAATTCCGGTGGAAGGCTTTCCCACAATGGTTGCACTTGTAAGGCTTCTCTCCATTATGAATTCTCACATGTACAGTTAACTCTGAACTCTGATGGAAGGCCTTCCCACAATCATTACATTTAAAAGGTTTCTCTCCAGTATGAATTTTCTGATGTGCAGTTAATTTAGAACTGCGGCAAAAGGCCTTCCCACAATTGCTACATTTGTAAGGCTTCTCTCCAGTATGAATTCTCTGATGTACAGTTAACTCTGAACTCTGGTGGAAGGCCTTCCCACAATCATTACATTTATAAGGCTTCTCTCCAGTATGAATTCTATGATGTAGAGTTAACTGTGAACTCTGGTGGAAGGCCTTCCCACAATATTTACATTCATAAGGCTTCACTCCAGTATGAATTCTCTGATGTTGAATTAATTTTGAACTCCGGCGGAAGACCTTCCCACAGTCATTACATTTAAAAGGTTTTTCTCCAGTATGAATCGTCTGATGTTGAGTCAATCCTGAACTCTGGTGAAAGGTCTTCCCACAATCTTTACATTCATAAGGCTTCACTCCAGTATGAATTCTCTGATGTTGAGTTAATTTTGACCTCCGACGAAAGGCCTTCCCACAATCACTACATTTGTAAGGTTTCTCTCCAGTATGAATTCTCTGATGTTGAGTTAACCCTGAACTCTGGTGGAAGGCCTTCCCACAATCTTTACATTCATAAGGCTTCTCTCCAGTATGGATTCTCTGATGTTGAGTTAACCTTGAACTTCGGCGGAAGGCCTTCTCACAATAATTACATTTGAAAGGCTTCTCACCAGTATGAATTCTCTGATGTAGAATTAACTGTGAACTCTTTCGGAAAGTCTTTCCACAAATATTACATTTATTGGAAGGCTCCTCTCCAGAATGAATTCTATGATGCCCACTTAACTGTGAACTCCTGCTGAAGACCTTCCCACAAAGTTTACACTTGTAAGCCTCGTCTCCAGTATGAATTCTCTGATGTACAGTTAACTGTAAACTCTGGCAGAAGGCCTTTCCACAAATGTTACATTTGTAAGGCTCCTTTAAAGTAAGAATTTCCTGATGACCAGTTAACTGTGAACTCCTGTTCATGGCTTTCTCACAATCTTTATGTTCGTAAGGCTTTTCTCTATTATTTTTTCTCTGATGGTGATTAATGGATTTGCTAGAGGGAAATGCTGTTCCAAATATATGACATTCATAAGGCTTCTCTTTAGAGTATAGGCTCTGATGTTGGATAAAGTGTGAGCAGCAGCAAGAAACATTTTCACATTTGTTAGACTTCTCTCCAGTATGTAGGGTCAGCTGTTGAGTAAGGTATGAGCTGGAATGGAAAGAATTCCCAAGATTATTACCTTAGTAAGGGTTCACTCTACTATAAATTATTTGATATTCAACAAGGTATGTATTGCAGACAATCTTTATGTGTTTAAGACTTTTATGGAGATTTTCTCCAAAAGGAACTCTATGATGAGAAATAATAGAGGAATTTTGATTGCAGGTTTACCTACATGTATTACATTAATAAAGTTTCTATCCAATAAATGTTCTAAATAACTGAAAAAATCTGAATAAATGGAACATATTTTTAATCATTATGTTCTATTTTAATTTGTGTAAGTCTAAATACTGTAAAAAGGTCTATCAATGTCTATCGAATTTAAGAAGACATTTTCATCTATTGATATAATCTAAAGTAAATGAATTAGACTTAGCCAGAAAATTCCTTTAAGAGATTTTTTTTACTTGCCTAGAATATTTCTCTGCATTGTTATGCTGCAGTTCTGACAATCTAGCATAATATCCCCAGGGTTCTTCCAATTTAGAGTCATGGAAACCATCCTTTCTGAATCTTTCCTGAACTGTGTCCATGGTTCCAGGCCTACTTTCCCAACCTGAAAGAAATGAAAATGTAAATATTCCCTAATGAATCTGAAAGCAAAGTGGGGTAAACTTATCCTTTATGTAAAGTAAATCCTTAATTCTATATTAAAAAATTGCCTACATATAATTTTTAATGTGTTACTATAGGTTCTATTCAAACTTTATATAACATCTACATTTATAGTTAGTTGTCTTTAGTTCTCTTTCTCTACTTTATCTCTCATGGGAATTGGTATGAGGAAAGTTTATTGCAGTCCTTTTCTTTCTCTAACATTACAAACATTTATTTACAAATTGCTTGTAAATATGTAAGAGCATTCAGTTAACTTGATTAGGACCAGGTTAACTGTTAAGTTTTGCTTTTGTTTTATCTTTGAAAGTTCAATTATGACTCGTTCCATTTTCCTTTGGATTAAGATTTCTAACCTTTCTCAATTTTCTGTTGATTTACATTTCTTATTTTATTAGAGATTTGGAGAAATATTTGATACCATTACCTTTAATGATCCAAACTTTGAAGAAAGGCTTTTATTTTATATAACTGGGTTAGTTCTCTATATCTCAGATAGCATGCCATTGTCCAAGATATTAGACACAAGTGAAGTATCCTTTCTTATCCCAACTGCTGACAGTTAACGCTAAAGCTTTTTCCAATTTCATTAAACCAAAATGATTTTTTAGTTTATGATTGCTTCAATCTGTTATGTGCGTAAGATTTTTGCTCTCAGCCATCACTATGAAAGTCATTTGGTCTGTGCATTTTTTATTTTGTTTAAGTGTGGTCACTAAGGTTATTTTTGACTAATTGTAGTATTCTGTAGATTTTGGTCTAAAACAAATTCTGACCCGTTTTATTTCAGATGCTCCTAGCAGTTCTCAACAAATTGTTAGTTTTTCCTCAATTAACTTTAGGCTTCTCTAACATTGGGTTCTTGAGTACTGCTATTCCTGATCCATTCTTACCTTGTCTTTTTCCACTGAAATGCTTTTCTAGTTTTTAACAAGTACCAAATTATACCTCTGAGGGCTATTGTAAGAATCAGGTGAGAAAATGATTGTAAAGTGCTTAGCACAGTGCCTCGCACATAGCAAGTGATATATAAATGTTAGCTATTCTTATCATTGTTGACTATTCTTTCTAGCATAAGAGGTATAAAAGTGCTATCCCCTACATTCTTGTTTTTTAAAAGTTTCCCTTTAGATTCTGGAATTTTTATACTTCTGTAAATGATTTTCTTTTTCTTGCTCTACAAAGCATCTCAGTGGTAGTTTGATAAGCTAGAGTATTGCATCCCCGAATTCATTTAGGTAGTATTATCATTTTTATTGTATTACTCTGTCAAGCCATAGGCATTAAATATGCTTCAAATATTTAAACGGTTCATTTATTCAAAAAGCACAGATCTTGGGAGTGCCTTTCCAGATTGACTCCCATATATTTTATTTATTTTGTAACTATTATGGGATACGCCTTTCTATTGAAAACTTTCGGGGTATACTATTACTATAGAGAAGTATTAATGATTTTGTAAGTTTATTTTATCTGCTCATCTGTGAAGTTGACCATCTCAACATTCTTTGTTGATTTTCTTGCAATTTATATGTAAGCCATCATCTTATCAGTAAATAGGAATAATGTGGCCTCATTTTGCCTATTTCTATGCTTTTAATTTCTTACTTTTGTTTTATTGCTACCATTAGCAAACAACAGCAGAGAAAGGTAGCCTTTTTTTCCTCTGATTTAATGGGAAACTTTTTTAGCATTTCTCCATTGAATAAGTAGCTTTAGATATTTATTATTATGAGATATTAGTTTTAGATATGACTTCTTAGATTTATTTTAGGCTCTCTTTTGTGATTTTTTTGTTAGGCATAGTTAGTGATGTACTTTGTCAAAGTTAATACCTACATCCATTGATATAATTGTGGTTTGGATGTTGCTGTTTCCAATAAAATTTGTTATGTTGTTTTCCAAATAGTGAATCATCTTTGCATCCCTGGAACAACTACAATTTAGTTTTAATGAATAATTTTTTGGATATATTATCATGTTCCTCTTGTCAAGATGAAAAATTTTTGACTCAATTTTCATTAATGATATATATCTATAATCCTCTTTCTGTACTTTATCCTTTCCACACTTAGTTACTGAAACTATTGTTGTATCATAAAAGGAGTTTCATAGGTTGTAGTCTTTGTCGATTTTTTAAAAAAATAATGACTTTGATGACTATAAGGAAGAATGGGAAGACATAGGAACAAATACAAAATAAGCTGGAACAGGAAAAAGTATACTATAAATCTAATGTAAATGGAAATGCAACAATAACAAAGCAATCATAAGTAGAGCTCATAGAATTATAATTACCAAGGCTGACTCCAAAGAAAAAAATACAAGATAGCACCTTCCCCAATCTTTGTAGAGGTTTTGCAGAGGTCAAACTATAGGTTTGAAATATTGCATCAAGTTTCATACTTTTTGATTTTAGTTTTGCTTTTAAAAAATGATAAAAGTATATATTTGAAACTAAGATGTGACATTAATTATAACAGATAAACACTGGAATATTTCTCAATAACATCAAGGCTAAAGCAAGGATGCCTTATTGTCCCAATATTATGCAATGTATTACTACCAGAGCCAGAGCTATAATAATGGCAATCGTAGCAGTCATTTATTTAGCACTCTAAGATGTGCAAAGTGCTTCAAAAATATTACTTTATTTTATCCCCAAAACAAGTCTGATAGATAGAAGTAGATGATATTATTATCCTCATTTTACTGAGAAAGGAACTGCAGCAGACCATTTTACTGATAAGGAAACTGAAAGAAACAGAGGTGAAGTGACTTGCCCAGAGCCACATTGCTAATAAATTTGTGATTTGAACTCAGGTATTCCTGCCTCTGGGTGTAGCACCCTTATCCATTATACCACTTAGGTGCTTCAATAAAACTAGAGAAAGAAATCAGTCAAGCTACTTAATTTCATAGTGTAGGCAGGATGGTATAGCAAAAAGAGCACTGGTTCAGGAGTTAGAGAACTTGCCTCTAAAAATTACCACCACTGAAACTTAGGCAAGGTGCTTAACCTCTGTGTCTCAACTTCCTAACAAGTAAAATGAAAGGGTTGGCTTAGATGGCCTCTGAAGTCTCATATGTCTGGTATTCAATGACTAACCTGGATAGGTGCTCTTTCGTAGTTCTCTCTCCTGCATCCAAGGTGCTTCTCCTTCTTTCAACTGAGAGATCACACCTGGTTTCCAAACTGTAAGTCCTGCTCATTAGAATGGAAAAAGGTTGAGGAAAGAAACTGCTACCTGTCTTATTCCCAATCACTACCTAGGGTAAAGGGAAATGCTAGGGATATGCAAAGGATGGTGGGAAACTTATCTAAAGTGCTAGGTGGCACAGTGAGTAGAACACTGGCCCTGGAGTCAGGAGGACCTGAGTTCAAATTCGGTCTCAGACACTTGACACATGTACTAGCTGTGTGACCTTGGGCAAGTCACTTAACCCCAATTGCCCTGTCAAAAAGCAAAAAAAAAAAAAAGAATCCTTTACATTGCTTTCCAGAAATGGATGGAGAAAAGACACAGATGATTTGCCATCACAGAAATATTACATTTGACCCAACCCCTCAGTCACCTGCACTAGAATTTTAGGGGAGAATTTATGATCTAAATGGACAGAGAATGGAGTGAAGTAACCTCAGGTGTCTCACAAATAACTAACCAATTTCCTATCTAAACACAGTAAAGACCTTTCACCAGGGACTAAAGAGCAAAAGAAATTAATCTATGACATCAAGAGAAATAGCAACATATCAAAATGTTTACCATGTAGAAAATGCTGATTTACTAAGTAAAGTGACCAAGACTCCCCTATGCAAAGACTCAGTCATAGCTCTCCTTACCCAAGAAGACAAGGTTCCTATAGTTCTCCAGCATCACATCCCTATACAACTCCTTCTGGGAGGGGTCCAGGTTTCCCCACTCTTCCTGGGTAAAATACACAGCCACATCCTTGAATGTTATTGAATCCTTTTGGACCTCCTGGGAGTGGTAAATATGGTAGCAATTTTAAAAGGTAGTTCTTGATTTTTAGGGTTCCAAGTCAAATTCATATCAAATACAATCTATGTATCTTTCATTGCATGCAAAAAAACAAGAACTCATAAACTTATTGCACATTTGATTTATGAAGTACTTTTTCCACAAAATCTCCATAAGACAGGGTAAAACTTTATTATTATCTTCATTTCACACATGGGAATGATGATTCTAAGAAAGGCTAAGTGACACCATCATCTCATTACAAGAGCACAAATCATACATTTCCCTCAAATGCCCAATTTATACATTTGATATAATTTTTAAGTTAAATATCCAACATAAATATCAATATTACTGATTCCAATTAGAGGTAACAACGTAATCCTTTTCCATTAACAATCAAGTATAACTTCTGTTGGATAACATTGTCTAGTGCTATTCCTTCCCATTTGTACCATTTCAGAGTAATTCAAACATGCTTACTATAGCACTCCCAAGATGGCATGTTTTAATATTAATAGTTGATTTTTCTATGGTATTTCAGTTAATAAACTCCCTTACAGACATTATCTCATTTTAACATTGCAAAGAACATAGGTGATGTAGGTGCTGTGGGCATTACTTTCCCCCAGTTTACAAATGAAGAAAGTGAGGTATAAAAACATTAAGTGACCTGAAAATGGCCATGACTTCAAATGCAGGTCTATCTGCACTTGTGCATATTCCAACCACTTCAACATAATACAGGTCCCCAAAAATTTAACTTTAAGATATCTTGTATACCATTCTTTTCTTTTTTTTTTCACTTGATGAAAGTTATTTATTTCTAACACATTTTTAGAAATTTTATTTTTGACTGGACTCAGATTTCGAGGTGGAGGCTCTCAGGGAAGACAGACGACGTCTCTTAGCGATCTGTTCTTGTCGTTTTTCTTTAGCCTCCTTCATTCTCTTGGCCAAAAGCTTGGCATATTCTGTTGCTTCTTCCTTGTTCTTCTGGGTACGCTGCTTCTTCAAAGCAACGCGTCTACGTTTGTGCTGCAAAACACGGGGAGTCACCAGACGCTGAATTTTAGGAGCCTTGGTCCTGAGTTTCTTACCTTCCTTGTTGAGGGGCTTTCTCACAACATACTGCCAAACATCATCTTCTTTGGACAAGTTGAAAAGTTTTCGGATTCTGCTAGCTCTTTTGGGCCCCAGGCGACGAGGCACAGTTGTATCTGTCAGTCCTAGTATATCTTTCTCACCTTTCTTCATGATAACCAAGTTGAGGACACTCAAGTTGGCATCCACAATACAGCCCCTAACAGATTTGCATTTTCTTTCTCCAGTTCTTGTAGGGAGATAGCAAGAATGACCCTTACTGAGCAGCAAGCAGACACGTCGATGAGCCAAAACACCCTGCTTCATGGGAAAGTCCTGTTTATCGTTCCCACCACTGATTCGGACCACATAACCCTTCCATTCATCACCCAAGGCATCAGCAGAAACTTCAGTGGCCATCTGTTTCTCATAAAAAGTCCGTAGCTTTCTCTCATCATCAACTTTGATGAGTTTCTGACAGCCAGTGGCTGGGAAAGAGATGTTGAGCTTCATCTTTACACAGCCGCCTGCTTCAGACCTGCCATGGGAAAGAGAGCTACACCATTCTTTTCAATACCATGAAAAGACATTCTCACAAGGTTATCTTTTAATAATAAATTTAAAACAAAAATTGTGACTTGCATTATTACAATTGCCTTGTTCTGGGCCTAGTTTAATCATAGAAATGGAGGCCAACTGAGTCTTAACATTTTCCTCTGCCTTTCCCACAACAAATTTCTGTACTGAAGCCAATGAAGTAGACCCCTATATTAGCTCAAAAAGAAAACAAGAAAAATATATAGAAAAAAAACATACGATTTGATCCTATATTACTTCTTTGAATGCATAGAATATTTTAGATTGAAATGATTCATCTGGAAACTTAAACAATATGTTGTTCTACCTTTCTAAGTCTTACCTGGCTGAATGATCCTGAGCTGTTTACTTCCCCTAGCTGCCAGTTTCCTCCTGTCAAATTGGGAAATATTGCTTATAGTACTTATACATTTCCAAGATGAAAGTGCTTTGTAGAGACTGATTTAAATATTTTATGTTATTGTATTATTTGCATTTTACCCCCCACAACATCCAGCTCAGGACCTAGAATTAAAAGACTTGAATGTGTACACTGTATGTGGAGAGGACTGCAGCAAAGTAGAAAGCACATCCTATGAAGGTATAAATGTTATACAGAGTGGCAAAATGGCATAGAGGCGGGAAAGAGCCCTGGGAGTCAAAAGTTCTGTACAGAATCCTGGTTTGCTACTTACTACCAGTGTGACTCTACATGGAGCATGATATTGTGGATCAAATGCTGAAAGGGAATCAAGAAGACCTGGCATGAGACTTCACCTCTTAGTATCTATATCATCTATAAAATACAGATAGCACCTGTAGTACCAGCACACAGAGCATTGTGAGGCCCAAAAGAGCTGTCTGAAAAATTTCTGGTGAATCTTACAATGCTACACAAGTAACAACTAATACTACTTTTTTCACTAGGGCTGTTTTCTCATCTCTAAAATGATAGGATTGGAACACATGATGACCAACTCCAGACTTAAATTCTTTCTTCTGAGGAGGTTAGGATCACAGATCTAAAACTGTTAGTACTTCAGACACCATCTACTTCAATTCAATCAATTAGACTAGTTAATTACTATGGCCTTCTCTAGCTTTAAAGTCTACCTTCTGCTAAGGCTAAGGATAGAATATCAGATGTGAAAACAGAGACAAGGACCTTGGACACCATCTAGTCCAACCCCTCCAATGACAAATAAGTAAAACCCGAGATTTAATGCTTGGCACAAACAAGATAGATCCCATTTCTTAGGTTCCAGGCCAAGGATAAGAAACAAATATTTCTTCAAGAACAAACTGAACTCACTTTGCAGCCCGGCGCCGTCAGGAATACAGGGGCCATTCCCACCCTCTTCGAGAAAGACAGAGGGCTCAGAAGGCAGAACTGGGGAAGAAAGATGAACCAAGACAAGCATTAGTCTACCCTGCCCCTTCCAGACCATGGGTACAACCAGCCCTCCCGCCCCACTTCCCCCGCACAGGGAGCTCACGAACAAGCCAGGCCCGGGCTGGGGGATTCAAAGACCACACGAGGAGCACTTGCAGTTCAAGCCCCAAACCCGGACAGGGACCGAGGGGAGCCCGACGTGGCAGGCCGGGAATTGGGGTGGGGCAGAACACGGGGCTGCGCCCAGCTTTCCTTCCCCAAAGACGCAGAGCAGCGAGTGAAGCCTAAGGGCCAGTTGGGGACGGCTAGCCCAGGAAAAGGCCCGACCACGCACCTGCCAAGGGAATCGCCCGGCCCCGCGCTCACAAAGACCCCCGAGGCAGGGACTGGCAGCCGGCTCCGCTCAGCGCAGACCCCCGATCCCTGGGGGCAGCTCAGCTCGCCAGGAGCGGCAGGAGCAGGAAGAGGCCGCGGGAGACTGTGGGTCTGAGGGGGGGCCGAAGGCCGGAGGAGCCCCAGCTCCCGGTCCGGGACAGGGAGGACGCAGGAGATACAAAGCAAGTCCATGAGGCCAGGCTACCCGAGTGACAGCCGAGAGGAACCGGAAGAGACGTCAGAGCCACTTCCTCCCGCCCCTTCCGGCCATTCTCCCTCAAGTGTCTCCATGGACAGCCTCAGCATGCAGTACTTTGGCGCGTGTTGACGTTTCTATGGCAACCGCTATGGAAGGTCCCGCCCTACCCTGAGGGAAGTAGGGTCTGGGTCAAGATTCCCGGAAGTGAGGCCGGAGGTCTGAGGAGGTTTGTGCGCATGCCTAGGATGGAAGAGGGCAATTTTTGGGAAATGCCAGACTTTTCTCTTCCAGTCGTAGGCGAGGGTCTGTTTATTAAGTCTCTTTTTGGGATGAAGCCCTGTGCCAGACCCTGGGTACACCCAGACCACACCAAAAACCCAGTGTCCACCCATGGAGCTTCCCGTACGTGGCCAGATTGTGACTTTTACCCGAATCCATGGATCCCCCCAGCTTCCTTCCCTGCTCAGCTGAAGTTCCTCCTCACACTAGGGGCCTTTTCCGCCCACACCCCAGGCCTGACCACGTGTTTGCTTAGTATTGATGAGGGTACAGCCTCTGGGAACCCCCTTGAATCTGGAGTACAGTCTGTGGGAACCCCCTTGAGCCCCACCCTGAATCTTCCCACTGTGATCTAGCTTTTCATGCGGGAATAGCCTAGCCTAGTCTTGCCTTCTATTGTTTGGTTTACCTTTGGATTGCCTTCTGGCTGTTTCCCACCCTTGATTGTGATCAAAATATGTATACCCTAGCTCACTTATTGTCTCTCATCTCCAAGTAGCCTTTAGCTATTTCCCACCCTGAAGTCTGACCTCATCCCAGTCACCCCAGTTCACTCTAAACCACTCCTCTAGTCATCCCAGACTACTCAAGACCTCCTTAGATCTCCCGCTGACAATCTTTGTGTATATAAGTCTCATTTTGGCTCCATGAAGGTTCTCAGATTCAATCTTGAATCTGGCCAGCTTGTGAAAACAGGCTTCACAAAGGGTTAGATTTCTTAAGACAACCCATTATGGCAAACTCTTAATAAACTTTGTCTTTTTCCTTGGCTGACAAGGCTTGGGTCGAATTCTTTCTGCAGGACTCGGAGTATCGGTATTTTGGGGTCTTGAGCACCCCTCAACCCCAAACCTCTTTGGTATGGGGCAACAATCTTTTTGCATACCTATCACTGAGAACAGGTTCTTTTTTAAAAAAAAAAAAAAGCACATATATTTTATTACTTTTTTGCAGGTTCAAATTTTCTCCTTTCTCTTGCCCCTCCTCAGACCATTGAGAGGGTAAGAAAAACAAAACCCATTACGAATATGTGTGGTCATGCAAAACAAATTTCCTCATTAGCCATGTTCCCATACACACAATAAAAAAAGAAGAAAATATGCTTCAGTCTACACTGTGACTATTAGTTTTCTATCTGGAGGTGGATAACCTGTTTCTTCATGAGTTGGAATTGTGGTTAGTCATGATCAAAGTTACTAAGTCTCTCAGAGTCAATTATCTCTACAATATTGTTTTTTGCATAAATTGTTGCCCTGGTTATAAAGCTCATTTTACTTTGTATCAGCTTATACAGATTCCCAAGGTTTTTCTGAAACCATCCCCTTTCATCTTTTCTTACAGCGCAATTTTATGCCATCACACTCATATGCATGTTCAGCCATTCCCTAATTGATTGGAATCTCCTCAACTTTCAACTCTTTGCTACCACAAAAAGGGCTGCTATAAATATTTTTGTACTGCGGTGAGAGGATTTTTCTGTATTGGCTTTATGATCATCATTGCATTAAAACAGCTAGTCACATCAACTAGCAAGTGTCTGCAAAATCAAACTGAGGCATCAATTACAACCCTCCTGTTATCTGGTTAGCTAGTGCTCTGCCTATTTGCAAATTCCAGTTTTATCCCCTAATATTTGCCAATCTATTACTTTGCCTAATTCATTTCTTCCTCTTCTGCTATTCATTCTGTAGGAACCTAGGAAGGGTTAATAGCTCTAACAAGAAAATAGTTGAAAATTCGGGATAAGACCCTTAAGATTTACTACTCCCCGAGAGGGTCTAATTGCCCCAATAAAAGTTATTACCTCCAGGTGAGACCCTACAGGATTAACTACCTCCAGGTGAGGTCAATCTCTACAGATAAGAAGATTAGCGTGCTACAGATAAGAAGAAGATAAACGTGAGGTGTCGGGATGTCCGACCCCCAGACTGACAAGATCCAGACCCCAGGAACTTAATATTGACTTAGCTGTGTGTGCATTAACTGCCCTGTACCCTAACTAACTACCTCTTTGTTTCTGTACCCTATAAATTCTGCCTTAAACCTAGAATCAAGGTCTCCATCGTTAGGATGGATTCCCTGGATGTATCCAGTAATAAAAGAACTCTATAAGATTGGCAATTCCTATTGTCCCTGGACTCTTTCCATTCACAAGTAAACGGACTCTAACAATTCTTTGATGTATAAATCTTTACCTTCCTGATTATCCTCTGTAAAATTCTAATTGTTTCTATCCTGGCTTGTAGCTAAAACCTTTAAAATGTTGCTCAATATGTCATTTGGGGCTCATTGATTTTTGTCTCCATTGGAACTGCTCCAAGCATATAATAAACCAGTTATTAAAATGAGCCTTCATGCTGATAAGTACAGTTGTCAGTAGTACCTATAAATTAAGACTTGAATAAATTTCTGTCAAATTGGTGTATCACAAAGGGATAGGAATAAATCTTCTAGTCCAGAAACCACCTAGCACACATGGTAAAATATGCTTAGGGAAACTTCTGAGCAGAAAAACTCAACTACAAGTTAGTGGTCTGTATTCTTGTCTGTATTGCTTGTTATACACATAAACTATTGAATTTTAGAGTGCTTAGACTGGAAGCCTCACTGATCTCTGATGAACATGGTGATTCAGGAATCAGAAGTAAGGGCTGGGCTGAGAAACTTTGGGGTCTTAGATAGAAGAGCCTCCTCTAACCCTCCTTTTTCTTGGTCTAAGACTAAAACTAAATATTTTCCAGATTCTATTCCCTTTCATCTTGTTTTCTCTAAATCAAGTAAGCAAGAAAATGTTCTTTTATTTGTCATTACTGTACTGTCATAGTTACCCTCCCTATCTTCATTCATAGGTAGTCTTGACCTGTTCTGATCAAAAACTGATGCACATCTTCTTTGAGTGCTCAGCAATCAATTTTGGGATCTCTTATAGTCTGGTCTGGTTAAAGAATATAAATAGGATATAAACCTTAACTCTACATTGGGCAGTTAGAATTTTTTTGTGTGTGTGTCTCTCAGATTGACTTCTATGTCACTTGTAATTACTTCACTGTCTTGTTTAATGAGTAGTGTCAAATGCAGCTGACTACTAACTGACTGAAACTGACCTTGTCCCTGTTCCCAGAAGGATGAATACGCTGAGTCCGACCAGGGCCCAACCTCTATTTTGTAAATAAACTCTCCCTCCCAAGATTCCCAAGCTTCTTTGTGGACTTTTGGTCGTTTGGTCAAACCTTGGGATGTCCCACCTTTATGGGACAGAAAATTCAAATAATAGGAGACACATCTTTAGGAGAGGCAAAGCGAATTTATTTTACAAACCTTGCAAGATTTGGGCATGCCTACATTAGTAAAACTAGTGGAGGAGGCAGAGTAAAAGAAGTGCTCCCCTAATTTATACTCTTAATGAAAAGATGCCCACCCACCTCTATCCGTTCTCACCATTGGTTGGGAGGCGGGCTTACTAGGGAACCAAGTTGATCTGGTCTGTTCAGGTTTTCCAACTGCCAGGGGTGGCATCCAAAAGTCTAGAAGAAATGAGGAAAGAGGAGGAGCCAATTCCTTCAGCCTCATTCAATGCAGGTCACAGTGACCCTTTCCTTATTTGGTCACCGAGAGAGGGGGAAGGGAAGGGCCCCTACTGCTTCAGGCCCTGACTTTCTAAAAGTCAGCTTAGTCACTACAAGGTTAAATTCCAAGCTTCTCCTACTCCCTCAGACTATTCCCTATTTCAGAAATATGAGAAGCGTGTAACCCCTGTATTTTTACCCTGCGAAGTCTTCACAATTATCCTTCCCATTCACACCACACCCCCATCTGCAGCTTGGCCTCCCTCAGTTCTAATATTCTATTAATAACCCTGTACCCAGCCCCTCCTTGCATACACCAGCACATGCTGCTTTGTGGTACCTTGAACTGCAATTCATTCCCTTGCCCAACTAAAGATCATGATTGGCTTCCCTCTAATTCAGGTCATTGCCCCTAGCTAGCCATTGTTCCTAGATCCAATTCACATATTTGAGCAGGTGTGTTCTTGTACTCAACCACAATCACACCATCCATTTAGCCCAAGACAAGACCATAATACTTAACTATCCATCTTGACCAGATAGGACCACAATAACTAGCCAATCAGAAAGCAGCATGACCAGGATATTTGACCACTGAACCATTGAAGGGACCCCTCCCCATTACCTAATTCCTTAACAAATCCCTCCTGCCTTTTCAATATTCATAATTTGTTATGTAATTGCATCTTTAAGCTATAAAAATTAGCTTGCTTTGAGTGAAATTGCTGGTTCCTCTTGGAACCTGGCTGGCTTCTGAGGGGAATCAATCCTCAATAATACCCGTACTTAGATTAGAAGTGGTCTGACTGAATTCTTTGAGATGCCCCCCACAACACACCATGAAACCAAAATATTAAGATATCTCATGATCTCTGAGTTTTATTTCAGCTATTAGATATTCTTTTTTGACACTGGAAAATAGCTGGAATTGTAGATGTGGCAGAATTTTATTTAGTTAGAACATTTACCAAGTCAAGAATTTAATGCATTTGCAGCATGGAATTATTTGAATATAAGTTGATAAAATTCCGTCCTCCCAGAACTATTGTGAGGACCAAATGAGATATTAGTAAAATGCTTAGCACACTGCCTGGTACGTAGGAAGTACTTTATAAATGTTATCTACTATTACACTATCGTTTCCCACCCAGATGTAGAACTTCATCCCTTTTCAGCTTCTTTTTGTGTTACCTTCTCTGATGGGACTATGCGCTCCTTGAGAGCAAGGACTGACTTTTACCTTTCTCTGTATCTCCAGTGCTTAGCACAATGTCTGGCACTTGTTAATTGACTGACTGATCCACTTGTATCAGATTCAGGCAACTTTATTGATGATGCTTTGGCTTTATCCCCATACAATCTGTTATTCAGTAAGTGCAAGATTTTGAACCAAATGAACAGTGAATGTGATTATAATGTAGATACATCATAATCAATAGCTCAGAAAAATAATTATCTCAAATAAAATTATATTGTATGTTTAGCATGATAGAAAATGGATTGGATGTGACACAATTTAGGGGTGTAGGTATCCCAAAATACCAAGGTTCAGAGTGAAGTTGCCTGGAAAGAATTCTCAAACAGTCTTCCAGTCAAGTGGCAAAAGTTTATTGCAACACTAATGGAACTTTCAACCTAACAGGAGGGATGCTAAAGCTTATATAGGAAAAACTTAGTGAATTGTGTGCCAACTATGCCAATTAAGTGGTAGCATATAGTTTCTGTACATTGGGCACAGGCATCATTCACTACTGGAAACTGGGTATAGTGGGGTGGGATGTGGCTTACTAAGGGGTCTGTAGTTTTTATGTCTATGTCTGTAACAAGACAACCTCAGGAGTTGAGGTCTATAGCTTGACCTCTGGATTGCAGCCGTAGAAATCAATCATGATAGTTCTGCTGGTACAAGATAGTCCTGTTTATACAAGGGAAGTTCTACAGAGATCAGCTTGTTTTTGTAACAGGGAGAGATAGTATGCCTCACTGGGCCCACTCATGACTTATTCCCAGAGATAGGGTCTTTGGGCTGGGGACAGATGGTCTTAGAAGTGCAAGCACCCCATCAGATGAATGAATGAATATAAAAATGCAAAGTTATTTCATTCCAAATATATGGATTCAGATGTTACATATTTTTATTCATCATAAAATGATAGGACACCACTCTTAAGTGTTTTTTGTGTTTTTTTGTGTTTTTGGAGGGGGGGGAGGCAGGGCAATTGGGGTTAAGTGACTTGCCCAAGGTCACACAGCTAGTAAGTGTGTCAAGTGTCTGAGGCCAGATTTTGAACTCAGGTCCTCTTGACTTTAGGGCTGGTGCTCTGCTCACTGTGCCACCTAGCTGTCCACTTAAGTTTTTCTATAATGATAATATTTATTGATTTCTTTAAGTAAAACAGAGAACTGAAATAGATTTCTGAGTAATCTTAGAATTTTAGGGGGTACCAAATACCCCCCAAATTTCCTGAATTGTCTCCTTCATTTTTGTTCATAAGTACTTGGTGCTTGGGCTTGTACCTAGCAATGAAGAGTGAAGGCAACAGATGGCATGAATGATCCAAAGTTGAGGCAGGGCAGGACACAGTTAGAGACAAAGTAAAGGGGCCAGGTACTCAGAAGGACAGTATAGAGTTGAACTGGTTCCCCAAGGGGCCCAGACAGGGAAAGAGAGTTTAGCTAGTGAAAGAATCAGGACCTGGGAGAGATCTGAAGGGTTGAGGGACTGGAGTTCATGGTGTGGATGTAGAATACAGATTGGTATTGAAAGGAGAAAGGAACTTGGAGGTGAAGGTGTTTGAGGGCATATCAATATGTATATTGAAGTCCTCTAGTTTGAGGGCAGCAATTGGGAAGGAAAGATGAGAGACAAAGAACCAGAAGAATGAGAATTTTTTTTAAAAAGCAATATAATTTTACTAAATTCAAAGATCTTTGATTCCTAATAGTCTGTGAAGTCATGCTTTATATATATATATATATATATTTTCATCATTACCCTTCCTAACCAATCCCCTTCCTCCTTTTCCTGTGTTCTTATACCTTACTCGTCTCTATGTACTTTGGGGTCCAATAGCCTCACTGTGGTTCCTCAAACACTTGATCTCTTGAATCCAAGAGCACTTTCATTGGCTGTCCCCCATGCTTGGAACTCTGTCCCTCCTTAAGACCTACTGGCTTCACTTGAGACTCAGCTAAGACTCAGCCTTCTACAAGACACTTTGCCAGTCCTCCTTAATCTTAGTGTCTTCCTCTTGAAATTACCCTCAATTTATACTGAATGTCTTTTTCCACATAGTTGTTTGAATGTTGTCTCCTCCTCTAGACTGTTAGCTCCTTGAGAGAAGGGACTGTTTTTTTGCCTTTCTTTGTATCCCAAGACTTAGCATAGTGCCTGGCATAGATGGACCCTCAATAAAATGCTTATTGACTGACTCATAAATTGAAAGGACACCCACCATTCTTGGTTTTTCTCTATAAAAATATTAACGGATTTCCTTTGATCAAGTAAAGCAAAGAATTAAGACAGTTTTCTGCTCCAAATGGGAGTTTTTTAGCACTAAATTTCCGAAGTAGTTTGCTTCATTTTTGCTAGTAGGTACTTGGTGCTTAGGCTTGTGTCTAGAAATGACAAAAATTTGGCCAAAATATATTTTTAAAAATTTAATTAATAATTTGGATATTTTTAGATATTTGGCAGTGTATAAAAACTTCTGATGATTGGGTTTTTACTTTATGTCCCCATGTTCTGACTCTTATGGAATGGTCAGATTCTAGTTAGGCCAATATTCTGTATCACCTTGAGTTAATAATTTAATTTTTTTTTTCCTTTGAAGGCTTTATAGAATAATCTCTCTTCTTGTACTAGGCTGGGGAGAAGCTTAAAAAGAAAACTGAGATGTACATCAAAGCAGGTAATAGGTAAATTTTGCTGACAGTATTTACCCCTTTCTTGATCTCCATTTCCTTTGTGTTTTTGATGGCTGCAACTGGTGTGCCTTTATTCTGTATATCTGTCAGCTGCAAAGTCCCATTGATTTGGTGCTGTACTTTAGCCAGCCCAAAAAACCCTTGCAATCTCTCCAACTACCTTAATTTTAAAAAGAAATCTCAACACCAAAACAAAAAGACATTTATATTTACAAAGTAGAACAAAAAGGAGTTGTCGTTGTTGCTGTTTTATAGAAAACTGTGAATGTCACTTTATTCCATACCACTTGCTTTGGGGAAGGGCGGGGGAAACATATAAATTCAACCCATTACTTTCAAAACTGTTCTGCTTGTCTTTGTTTTCTTCAGACTTACCTTCTATACTCCTCTGTTTACTTTGTAAATGTTTTAATGGACTTCTTTTTTTTTTTCATTTATGGTCTCCATTGCCATTTCTCTTCCTCTCTGCCTGCTCACTCCTCTCTCCCCCACTGCAGTTAAAAACAGGGCAGGGAAAGTCATAGTTAAACAAAACAAATTCACATAATGGCCAAGTCTAAATATGTCTCCTTCCAAACATCAAGTTCATTACCTTTGTTAGGATAAATAATGCAATATAAGCTCCCTCTTCTCCCATTCTCTTCACCTCCAGACCCCTAATAAGGGGGATAAGAGGATGATAACACTCCACTCTTACCACCCCAGTATCTAACAATGAAGTAGTTCTTTCAAAGACTAACCCTTCTATACAATACTTTCCTTCTATACAATACTTTGCCTGTTTTTTCAAGCAGATTAAAACCCTAATCATCCTTACTTTCTCTAATCTGCAACTTCTCCTGATGTTTTTCCCCCAATACCTTCAAAAAGCTTAAATACTCCCTTAGTCCTTAAACCTTTATTAAATCCTTTGATGCAGCAATACCACTCTAGGGCAGTATCCCAAAGAGATCATACAAGTGGGAAAGGGACTGTAGTAGGAAGGCCGAATTTATGATCTCAAAAAGGATCATATAAATATCAGAATGGTTCGAAATCGTTGGGTATACAGAATTCTCCAAGCAGAAGGCATCCAAAAATTTATTCAGGGCCCAGAGCAACAAATTAGCGAA
>CM053625.1:291958255-291992808 GCA_028646595.1 Phalanger gymnotis
CAGCCAGGTAGCACAGTAGATAGAGTGCTGGGCCTGGAGTCAGGAAAATTCATCTTCCGAAGTTCAAATCTGACCTCAGACACTAGCTGTGTGACCCTGGGCAAGTCATTTAAAGTCCACCTCAGTTCCCTCATCTATAAAATGAGCTGGAGAAGGAAATGGTGAACTATTCCAATATGTTTACCAAGAAAACCCCCAATGGAGTCATGAAGAGTTGGACATGATGGAAAAAAATGACCAAAAAAGAAAAGGAACCTGTACTGGCCCTTTTGGTTATGGTGGATAGGGCCAAATGCAAACCCTTGTAGTTGCTCAAACCATCCCATCATTAGCACCAAATACTATCAGGTGGTGTTGGGGTGGGGTCAAAGAGATTTCCTTTCTAATGATGGAGATAAAGTAGATTACTTTGCTTTACCAACACTCCTTTGTGGATCATGAAGGAGGTAGATGACACCTTGTGAGTTACAGTAGACAGCAGGGATCTAAACAAGTTGTCATGCCCATTACTGCAGCTGTTCCAAACCTCATCAACATATTGCATCAAGTAGTTTTGTCCAGGATGAGAGGTATAAGATTATCAACCTTCCCAAAACTTTTTTTCTCTATTTCTGTGGCTGAGACTAGTCAGAAACATACAGTTTTCACTTGGAAAGGAGTCCAGGTTACCTTCACCATCCTTCCTCAGAGTTACCTAAACTCTGCTTTGTATTACCATATTTCAGTAGGCAGAGACCTGAAAAAGTCTCTTCCTGAGGGTATTGCTGTCCACCATTGCACTGATGATGTATTGACTGGGCCAGATAAGATAAACCCTAGATCAGGTGATAGGTCACGAGGGACAAAAAGTAGACAATCAATGCTAGGAAGATGTTGGGTCTAGCCTGTGCAGTTGAATGCAGGGACTACAGTGAATGAGGAGAGCCCAAATGATTCAGGACACTGTATGGAATAAGCTACTATCACTTTCCCACATTCTATTGTAGGCACCTAGGGATTATGGTGCATAGAGTATAATTAGATCTAAGGCCAGGAAGACCTGAGTTCAAATCCTGCCTCAGACATTAGTTGTGTGACCCTAGGTAAATCACTTAATTTCTCTTTGCCTCAGTTTCCTCACCTGTAAACTGGGGATAATGATAACATCTATCTAACAGGTTGATGTGCAAACTGCTCTTCAACCTTTAAATAGTATATAAATACTAGCTTTTATTAATAATAAGCCATTGAACTTTGGGGTTTTAGAGAAGCCATATCCTCTCTCCCCTCGTGTCCTGACAGCTTCCATTTTTTGAGTTAATGGCAAATTAATCCCATTTGAATGGGACCTAGAATAGGTTTCTGTACTAAAAGAGGGAGAGAGACCACTGATAATCTAGACAGGGTGCCACAATACTATCTTGTGCTAGGTGAGGAACCTATGATCCCTTTAACTAATAACAAGTCAAGTACTGCTGACAACTTGGCTTTTTCTTTTAGTTTTTTTCTTTTATTTTTATTTTCAATTCCAAATTCTCTCCCTTTACCCTCTCCTCTGCCCACTGAGATTTAAGAAATGTAATACCCATCATACATGATGTCATGCCACCAACAGAGGGTAGTATTTGAGCTGAAGGTCTTGGCGGAAACTAGGGAAAGTCAGGAGACAAGGGTGAGGAGGAAGAGCAATCAAGACTCTCTTCATAGTTACCAATGATCTTCTAACTGTCAAATCCAATAATCTTTTCTGAGTCATTCTATTGACCCCTCTGCAGCCTCTGACACTGATCGCCCTTTTCTCCTTGATATTCTCTTGTCTCTAGGTTTTTGGTTCTTCTCAGTCTCTTGTTGGATCTTCATCCAGGCCATGTCCACTAATGTAGTTGTCCCACAGGGCTATGTTCTGGGCCATCTTTTCTTTTCCTCTTTATTACTTCACGGGGTGATCATATCAGCAACCATAGATTTAATTAATCATCAGCATCAGTCTACTGATCCAGCCTCTATCCTCTCTGTTGACCTGTCTCACATCTACTGCTTTTCAGACATCTTTAACTGGATATCCAACAGATATCTTAAATTTAACATGTCCAAAACTCAACTCATTGTCTTTCCCCATACACCTTCCTTCTTTTCCCAATTTCCCTGTTACTGCTGAGGGCACCATCATCCCCCACCCCCAGATTGACAACTTAGGTGTCATCTTCAACTCCTCAGAATCTCTCACTCCTATCCAATCTGTTACTAAGGACTTCAGTTTTGTAACATCTCTAAAATACTCTCCCTTCTCTCCTCTGATATTGCCACTACCTTGAAGCAGGCCTAATAACCTCATACTTGGATTAGTGCAATAGCCTGCTGATTGGTCTCTGTGCCACAAATCTCTCCCTACTCCAGTCCATCCACCATTCAGCTGACAAAGTGGTTTTCCTAAATCACAGGTCCAACATGTTGCCCCCTCATCTCTGGCTACTAGCTTCCCTTGGCTAACTTTAAGCTTCAACTAAAATTCTATCTTCTATAGGAAGCCATCCCCAACCCCTCTGAATTTTAATGCCTTCCTGCTGTCAATTATTTCCTATTTTTCCTGTATGTAGTTTGCATATATTTGTTGTCTCTCCCATTAAATTGTGGGCTTCTTTTTCTATCTCCAGCATTTAGTACAGTTCCTAGAAATTATTAGGTGCTTAATAAATATGTACTTATTGAATGATAGAGGAGGCCATGGTGGTGGTGGGGGGTGCGGTGAAGGTGAATTTGGTATTGCCTGCAATTCATGTTCTAGAGCAAACTCCATTTTTAGTGTTTTCTGATTTTAGGGGAGTTTGGGTTGAAAGGGTAGAGGAATTAGAGGTAGGATGATGGTATAGGAACTCTTGAGAAATAGGTTCACTGGGGAGATGGAAGTGAAGTTAGGAGTAATTTAAAGGGACACTGAGACTCTGAGGCAAGGAACCTGACATAACTTAAAATGTAATATAGTTTGTAAGACAATATGGCTTCTTTCTGTGTGTGCCAGTGCTTAGTACAGTACCTGGTACATAGTGGGAGCCTAATAAATGTTTATTGCCTGACTTATTTGGAGTTTATTTTTAATGTTTTATTGATGCATTTTTAAAATATTACTGTTACTTCCCAATCACATGCTCTCCACCATCACAGTACCTTCCCTTCTGAAAAAAAAAAGTACATTCAAACAAATCAATACATTGGCCAAGTCTAACAATGCAGGCTTCAATCTGCCCCTGGCACATCTCCACCCAGAGAAAGGAGGCATGTTTTACTGTCAAATCTTCTGGAATAGAAGTTAGTCATTTCAAGTTGTTTTCTTTACATTACTGTGATAGTTTGAGTTAACAGTCCTCATTATTACATACTATAACATTATTACATTCTCATTATTCTCATTATTACATACTGTATTCTCATTATTACATACTGTAACAGTCCATACAACTCTTCCCAAATTTCTCCAGATTCTTCAGTCTTTTTTTAAACTATTCAATAGTGTTTCTTTTCATTTCTATAACACAATTTGTTCAACTGTTCCCCAATTGGATATCTTTTCCTACCAAGTTTCTTGCTACCACAAAAAGTGCTGTTAAAAATATTCCATATGGGACTTCTCCCTTTGTCACTGACCTCCATAGGGTGTTTTCCTAGTAGTGGGTATTGCTGGGTGAGAGGGTATGTACAGTTCAGTGATTTTTCTTATTTACCTAATCACTCACTTCCTAACTCCTTCCCCTCTGATTGTGGTTTCCTTAGGGGCTGGTTTTGAAAGCATCTCAGCATCTTCCCACACTGGGCAACTCATGGTTCACCAAGCATAGGTCTCTGCAAGTGACTTTTGGGTTGTCAGAACTGGTGGATACTGTGTTCTTTCCCTCAGGTGTGGTGGAGTGCTACACAGCTGCCCAAATGCATGGTGTTCTGTCTTGGTGACCTGACCCCTGGGCTGGCACAAGAAGTTCAGATTGTCTGGCACTGGCAGTGCTGATGCTTTTAAGCTGCAGCCCCTGGCAGGTTTTGCTCCTGAAGAGCTATGGCCAATCTGGAAGTCAAGGCTAGAGCAAACTTCTCTCTAGCTCTGGAAACAGGGAAGGGGAACTAGAGCACAGGAGGTTTTGATCTAAGCCTGTCTCATATTCTTGGGTATCCTAGTGCAGCTTCACAGCCAAGATCATGGGAGGTACCTGAGGGGTGCTGAATGAGCTTCAGGATCAATGTGCATTAGTTTCTGGGTTTTTTTTAAATCTTCTTTTGGATTTTGGTTGTCCTTGACCATGGAAACAACTGAAGTTCCTTTATCTTTGGTGAATACTTTCTATTTTGGAAAGGTTTTAGATGTCATGGGGATTGTAGAAAATGTCTAGTCTGCCATCTTGTTGCTTACATCCCAGATTCATAATTTTCTAGTGTAGTTCCAAATTATTTTTCCAAAACGGTGGGACAAATTTACACTTCCACTAACACTGCATTAGTGTTCCTGTATTCAAATATCACAACATTTATCATTTTAGTTTTTTCCTTGCCCACCTAATGGGTGTGTTATGTTTGAAAATTAAATAAAGTAAACCGAGAGATGAGGTTCCAAGCACGATCAATTTATTAGAGTAGCAGCAACCAACAAATTGGGCAATGATCTCTCTAAATGTCAAAAGACCCTGAGTGAGGGCTGACAAAGTCTTTTAAAACTAGGTGTGTCTTCTTTCTGATTGGCCTAACAGTATATCTTTTGGAGCTCTTCTTGCAAAGACAATCCCAATTGGTAGACATTTTAATGAGGTGGGTTGAGTCACCTCAGCTCCTCTCTTTAGTTCTCATTCGGTTGTTGTTCAGTCTTCTGATTTTTCAACCCTTCATGACTCCTGTGGATTACAGCATGCCAGTACTGTCCATGGAGTTCTTGGCAAAGATACTACAATGATTTGCCATTTCTTTCTCCAGTAGATTAAGGCAAACAGGTTAAGTGACTTGCCCAGGGTCACACAGCATTTACTATGTCTGAGGCCTTCCCGATTCCAGGCAAAACACTATCCACTGAACCACCTGGCTGCCTCCTTGTTGGGAGATGAGAATAATCCTCAGGTGATAAGATTAGTCTGCAGGCTTGGACTGAATCAACTTGAATGTGTTGAGTGGGTGGTGGATGAGGTTAAAAGGTGGTCAATACCACGGTGGTGATAAAAATTAATATAATTAAGACTCAAATGAGGGCTACCTGATTAAAGGGTGGAGGTAATAAGACAAGTTTGACCTTCAGGCAAGTTTCTCTAGAATGTAGGTGAAGGGTGAAATTGCACAGGTGAGGAGTATTAAAGCTTGACTATGCCTTAAAAACAATTAAAATCAATTTTCAATTTTATAAGTGTGAGGTGAAATCTGCTTTGTTCCAATTAATATTTTTCTTATTAGGGATTTGGAGCATCCTTTCACTTGTCTGTTGACAATGTGCATAAAAAAAAAAAACCCAAACCTGTCATTTGACCATTGGGAAATGACTTTTGTTCCTAAGCATGTATATTAATTTACCATATATCAGACCTTTTATCAAATATTTGCTGCAAGAATTTTTTCATTAATCAATGGCTTCTCTTAGACACATTCTGTTCTTGCAAAAGCTTTAAAAAAATTTATGAAATCAAAACTTCTTACTTTTAGAAATGATTATCTCAAATCCTAGCTATAGTTGGGAAAGGTACTTTCAGGTTTTCCCCCATTCTTCCATTATCTTCTAATTATTTTTATATTACCTTTTGTATTAAAATTGTATATAGTTTTGGAACTTACTGAGGCACAGCACATAAAATTTGGTCTAATACCTAATTTCTGCTAACTTACTGTCCAGTTTTTCCAGCCTTTCTTGTCAAATAACCCCAAGAGTTTGTGTAACTATTTGAACTTGCCACATATTTACTCAACACTAGGCCACTAGGGCCAATTACTTACTACCTAGGCTGTCCATTTACATACTTTTGTACCTTTAAATGCCAAATGGCTTTGACTACTACTGCTTTATTTATTTTGGACTGTTAACGATAGCCTTCTTTTCTTCCCCCACCTCATTTTTTTTTTTAAAATCATTTTAGAGTCTTGGCCTTTGATTATTTTGTGTAGTTCAGTAAATCCCTTGATAATTACAATGCTATAAGACTAAATATGGGTATTACTGCCATTTATTAGTACAGCCCTATCATGAACAGTCAAACTTTTCACAACTATTTGTCTTCCTTTATTTCTGTAGAGAATGCTGTAGCTGTATTCATATAGGTTTGATTGTATATTGATGGATTAGTTCTCCAATATTTTATGCATTTTGTAGTTATGTCAAAATAATTTTTTTCTATATCCTCCTAGGTTTTTCCCCCATAAAATACAGAAAAAGGATTATTTTGTAGGTTTAATTTATATCTTGCTACCTTATTAAAGTTACTGATTGAATTTTTTTCATTCAATCTATTGGATCTCAGTAGAACAGCATGTCTGCAGAGCCAATTTTGCTTTCTCTTTTCCTATGCTCATTTCTTATTTTCTTCTGGGCAAGTTACTTAACCTCATAGTGCTCTAAGCCTGACTACAGGTGCAGAGGTGATGACCTGTAGTAGTAGAGGAAATTTTCTTAACCAGCAAGTTCCCCAGAAAAATGAAATCACAAATCCCAATCGTTTTAGTATTTTTTTACATAACTTTTTTTCTACATAACTGACTTATTTTGTCAAAAGGCTTTTTCCCCCCACATATACTGCCATAACCACAATATATTTTGAAAATGCTTTACTTTGATATTTAACTATTCCTTTATTTATGTTACAAATCCAATGTCATCAACTTTGCTAACATTTTACTTATTAATCTGTTGTAGTGGCCTATGTTTTCTCTCTCCTGGTTCGGGTATCAGGACATTTTTTCTTATATTTCACCTTTAACAAGGTACCTTCTCATCTTTACAAAAATTTATCTAATATGGGGACTGTTCTTTGAATCTCTGATAAAATTCACTTTTAAGTCATTCCAAGGTGTTTTAGTTTATTTGTGGATTATTCAATTTTAGACTATATATTTCTTTTTCTGCTAATCTATCGAGGTGTTTATATTTTTTTGGTGCCACATTGAGTAGAATATTGACAATTTCCTTTAATTTCTCATTTGTTGGCAAATTTACTTTTTTTTTTTTAACTAGGTAATTTGGTTCTCTAAAATCACATTTAGAATCTCCTAAGGGACCTCTACTGACCTCTGGAAATTGCTTCTCCCATCACATTAGGTTTGGTTTCTGGGAGTCTCTGGTGTGTAAATAAAGGGAAGTCAGCACTTGGTCCTTGCAATTAACAGTAATTGCAAATAATTATTTTGACTATTTCAAGTTTCTTTATTTTTCTTGGTTCTCCCTTTCCCCTTTTACTTTGCCCTCTCCCAGCATACGGCTGCAATTCATATTTTTTTGTTCTTCTCAAATCCATCCTCTCCTTTTGAATAATGTTCATTTCTGATGTCCTTTTCTAAGAAGTGTTAATTTACTTATTTCTCCCAGTTTATTCTGAAATCTGTTTTACTGTTTCTTTATTCTTTGTAGCTCATGCAAGATGGAACTCCCAGGGGACAAAAAAAGCTCTGCTCTCTTTTGTTTCCTTTCTTAAGTCATGTTTTAGTTGTGTCTGACACTACATGACCCCATTTGGGGTTTTCTTGGCAGAAACACTGAAGTGGTTTGCCACTTCCTTCTCCAGTTCATTATACAGATGAAGAAACAAGCAAACAGGGTGAAGTGACTTGCCCAGGGTCACAGAGCTACAACTAAGGCCAAACTTAGGAAGAAGTCTTCCAGACTCCAGGCCTGACATCCTATCCACCGTGTCACAACACGGCTTCCTTTGTAAGCACAATCACAAGTCATGTCTATACTTTCCTTTCCTATACTTTTTGTTTTAGTGGTGAGATTCATTTCCTGACATTTCAACTCATAAAAGAGGTAGTTTGTTGTGGTTTGACTTTTTGTTTTTATTAGTTTCGAAGCCTGGTCCTACTCCACATCTTTACATTCTTCATTTGCCTATCTTGATAGTATGTATTATTCTCCTTGGATGCAGGATGTCCACAAGAAATCATGTACTGCCTTGTCCCACCAACCCCCCAAACCACCACCTTGGGCAGCTGGGTGATGCAGTAGTTAGTGTGTCAGGCCTATAGTAAAGAAGACATCTTCCTGAGTTCAAATCCGGCCTCAGACACTTTCAAGTTGTGTGACTGGAAAAGTCACTTAACCCTATTTGCCCCAGTTCCTCATCTATAAAATGAAGTAGAGAAGGAAATGGCAAACCACTTCAATATCTTTGCCAAGAAAACCCCAAGTGGGACCATGAAGGGTCAGACGCAAGTGAAATGACCAACCACTATCACCACCACCTTGAGAAGCTTGACCCTTGCTCAAAGGGGAAGGGACAAACATTTTCAAAGCTTTATCAACATTATCCTCTTTTATTAGTGTTCCTTCTTGCCTTCTGCCCTTGTCAGACCACTGCTAGAGGGAGTTCCACATTCAGAAATAAACTGACAAGCTGAAGGACATCCAGAGCACCATTATGAAGGATCTGCTAAATAGGAAACTTTAACCTGGAGAAGATTAGATTTGGGGAAATTAATGTCTTCAAGTATTTTAAAGGCTGTCATGTGGAATGATACAAATTTGGCAAACATTCCTTAAGTACCTACTATGTGTGGTCATGGTACTAAGTGTAGTGCTACAAGAACAAACAGAATAGTAGTCCTTACTTCCAAAGACTTTACATTCTCTTGGGGGAAGGGGTAGATGCAATGTGTAAAAATATATATGTGTATAATTTTAGGAGGAAGGAAAGAGCACCAACAACTAAGTAGACCAGGAAGTTTCCTATGGGAAATGGCACTTAAGTCAAGCCTTTAAGAAAGCTAGGTATACTAAGAGACTGAAAAAAAAAAGAGGGCACAATTTCAGGCATGGGAGACAACCTGTGCAAAAGTAGAGATGCAGGGGAGCAAATGCTGAATTTAAAGAACAGCAAGTAGTCTAATTTGGCTAGACTCTAAAGTGGGAAAGGGGGAGTAATGTGTCGTAGGCCTAGATAGGTGGGACAGCCAGAATGTGAAGGGCTTTTAATGTCAAACTGAGTTTATCTTAGAGTCAGTAGCTATTGAAGGTTCTTGAAAAGAATCAGTAAGAAGGTTATGTTGCAGCAACTGTGTGATGGATGGATTAAAAAAGGGAGAAGCTAGGAACCCAGAGCCCAAATAGAAGACTGATGAAATTAAAGACAAAGGTTAAAAGAGCAATGGCCATGTGAAGAGAAATAAGGGAACAGATGCACCTGGGTAACTAGAATGATGGTGGTGTTTTCAAAAGAAAGAGGGAAAGTTGGAGGGAATGTTTGGAGGGAAAGAGAAGGGTGGGACATGGATAATGACCCAATAGAGGACTAGGAGCAGCAGAAGGAATTTGGGGAAAGTCAAATTTAGGCTAGGCATAAAGTCTCGCCTGTTTATAAATGGAAGTACATAAAATTTAAAATTTATATAAAAAGATGAAGTGAAGGAAGCATTTTTGCCTAGTTCACCTAGCACACCTCTCCACAGCTCAAAAACCTCAGATAAAATTCTGATTTTAAAGGCGAAGAAAAAGTCACAGTGAATGAGATTTCTAGCTCAGGTCAGCTTAGGGAGCCAGATAAGTGTGCAGATGCAAGGGCTGGCCAGAAACATGTGTGGCAGCAACAACAGTGAAGTGTTCCAGTGCCTAGGGAAAGAGGGTTGTGATAGGGCACCACAACAGGAAGAAATCTCAGGGGATTCCTGAATTAGCACTTGGTGCAGAAATGCACTGCCTCCTGGCAGGAGTGTTGTCCATTACCCCAATTCTGGGTCACCCAGGGTAGAGATGAACAGTTGCAAGTGAGCATGGACCTTAAACATGCACTGATCAAGGAACAAGTTCTGGAATCATAGCTGTATAACTCTGGGAACAGGAGCAGAGCAGCAAAGACTCAGTTCTAACCTTTATCTACTAAGTAAGCCTGTAGTAGAACAACCAGAGCAGGAGTCCTAGACCAAAAGGTAGCCAGCAGTTATCACTCTGAAACTCTAGGACCTTCCAGCAGGTTAACTGTGACTGAATTTGGCAACAGTCTAGTGAAACTCTCAATCACACACAAGCCAACAGACTCAAACCTGGTTCAGGAATTTGTCAAGCTCCGATCAGGAATATGGTAAACATGTCTCCCTGATTATACCACTTTGGCAGCACTGATAACTTGCAGGCCCCCAGAATAAGCTGTGAAAGCAAGCAGAAGAATGTAAAAGGCCAGATATCTCCTTCCCATAACATCCCTCTCCTCCCCTACTAGAATTATACAGTGCCTAACACTAACAGAATTCAAAGTCAAGAAGTAGCCTGGAAGAATGAGCAAACAAAAAAAGAACCAGAACATAAAGAGCTACTATGATAACAGGGAGGCTCAAGTCTCAGAAGAGACTTGAAAACATCAACAAGCAAAGCCTCAAAGAAAAATACAATTTGGACCCATGTCCAATAAGGATTTCAAGAAGAGTTAAAAAATTGAGAGAGCCCCCCCCCCAAAAAAAAAGTCATGGAAGATATGAAAAGAGAATTAAGAGATTAAGAGCTTGGAAAAAGAGGAACAAAACTTTACTGAAGAAAAATCCTTGGATACTAGAATTGGTCAAATGGAAGCTAATGACCACAAGACATCAAGAAATAATAAAACAAAGTCCAAAGTCTGAAAAAAAAATAAAGAAAATGGGAACTATCTCACATACAAAAAAACTGACCTGGAAAACAGATTGAGGAAAGAATGTAAACACTGGGTTATGTGAAAGCCATGAAACAAAAAAGCCTAGATGTCATATTACTAGAACTTTCAAAAGAAAACTGCCCAGAGAGCTTAGAATCAGAGGGCAAAGTAGAAACAGAAAGAATCCATGGGTCATCTTCCAAAAGAAGCCCCGAAATGAAAACTCCCAGGAGTGTTAGAGCTGAAACCCAGACGTCCCAGGTAAAATTTATATATTCTCATTTAGAATAGACCTCCTAATGTAATAGATTATCTTTTTTTTTTCTTGACATCTTTTCATTGGTATTTGAATTTGTCTCAGATCAGTACAAATTTAGACTATCAGCTTTAATCTATTTAAAATTTTCTAAATTGTTTCCATAAATAGTGAGCTAATGGATTTTAAATTTCTGAATTCCGTTAATTTATATTTTGTTATATTAAATGCTTTTTCCTGTTATTTTAAAAAATAACTGCTATTCAATTTACCAATATGGAACACAAATACTTTTAAAATTAATTTTGCTACTAATCCACACTTAACTACCCTAGAGGTTCTTACCTTTTTTGTGTTATGGAACTCTTTGGCAGTCTGATGAAACCCATGGACTCTTTCCCAGAATATTTTTAAATATATAAGATTACAAAGAAAATCAATCATATCAAAATAGTTATAAATTGACAGATTTTTCCTTTAAAAAAAAAAGCTTTAACTTGAGGTTCTCTTAGTGAATCTTGCCCCTTTCATTTTCCTGAAAGTGATTTAATAGATACAATACTGACAGATCTTGATCTAAGAAGTGTGAATTACTTAGAAATTTTATCTTTTTGGCTTGGAGGCTTGGCTAACATGGGCAGCAACGTATCCTAAGCATATCCTAAAAGCTGTCCAGAACCCCATGGAGGTGTATCCTGTAGTCGCATTATGAACTGTCAAGTGCCATGCTCTGGTATATTGCTCCCTGTGTAACACCTACAGGTACTCCAGTGAGGCTACTAATACATCACCTAAACACAAAATTATTTAATTCCAAGGTAGGTATAAGTTGACAGGTGTAAGAAACAAGCCGAGCCCCTGGAAAGGGGTTATCCAGAGAAGAAAGGCATAAGTGAAATGATGAATTTCTCTGCTTCTAGAATTTTTAGTCTGGTGCTACTTTTATAGCTAATTGTGTTAAAAAAAATATTGCTGTTACCAAAGGGAAAAATTCCTTGGTCTTATGGAGCTAACTAACCCAGAGTGGGGCTATAATATAAATGATCTTTCCAGGGTTGGATATGGCTTTAACTTTGGTAAGTAGTCAGGAGGAAAACAAAGAACTCTTACCAAGATTACTTACATGAAGCATACTCAAGTCTAAGAATTATTTGAAACCTTTATACCTTTTATACAGGACTTCACATGCATTATTTCATTTACATGCACTGCCACTTACTATCTTGGGCAAATTACCTATCCCTCTCTGGGCCTCGGTTTCTTAATCTATAAAATAAGGGTGTTGGCTTACATGATCTCCAAGATCCCATCTTACCTGAACTTCTACTAATCATAAATTTATCTGAGCCAACAAATAAGTATTCTTGGGAAAGTTAAAGAATTGGGGTTTCATTTAGCTACATCGACAAGAAAATATTTCTATTAAGATGCACTGAAGGAAAATTAGCTTTAGAGGGCAGAAGGTGGGGTACAAGGGAGAAGGACTTTGGAGTACAAAAAACAAAAAGTCAAGAATCAGTTTAGTCCAAGAGCAGGGGCCTTAAGCAGCTAATGAATCATTTATAAAGTCTCTCTACAATAGGATTTCCTTGTATTTCATCAGATTAAACACTTCAAATAAATTTTCAGGTCATCAACTCATTTAAGTTCATTTCAATAATCATCTTCTGTGTGAAGGACACTGTGAAAGGTCCTGGGGAGAAAAACTTTTACATACAACAGTCTTTGCCATCACGAAACTCACAGCACAGAGATGACATGCCTAGAGAAATATAATTTAAAATAATACACATTCTATTAGGCACAAAGTGCTATGTAAGATCTGGGGATGGAGAATACAGGGTCATGGAAGACTTCAAAAAGGAGCATTTGAGTTGAATTTGAAGAATGAATAGAATTCAAGTGATCAAAAACAATCTAAGCACAGGGAACAGCATGAACAAAAATAAGTATTCAGGGAACAAATCGTCTGGTGTGACCAGAGCAAAGAGTACATGAACTGGGATAGTATGAGACAAGGCTGGAACAGCAATTGTGTCTAATTGTCTAGTTGTGGAGTACAGCTATGTTGTATAGCAGGTGCAGGAGTTTCAATTGTTCTCTGTAGGCTATTGAGAACCATTGAAGATTTTAGATCAGAAGGATGACATGATTAATCCATGTGTGAAGATGGCAACCTTGTAAAGGATGAATTAGAGAGTCAATAGAATAGAGAAGGAAAGACCTCTTCGTATGTTGTTGTATTGTTCCAGGTAGGTGGTAGGGAAGGCCTGTGTTAGGATGATAAGGGTGGGAACACCATAAAAGAATGCATGAGTTATAATACAGATAGTGTTCTACTGCCTACTAGACTGCCAAGATTATAGGTAAAGCATATCATTATAGCTCTGTATTCAAGCACAGACTTGCAAAGTTCTCTGCTTACAGAATGGGCTAACTGAATATTTGTTAAAAGAACAAATGGTAAGTAAATAAACTGAAATAAAACTTGGTTAAGTAATTGAGTATGTGAGGTGAGGGAGAGGGAAGAACCAAACATTAAACTAAGGTTTCAAATACTGCAATCATTTTGAGAATGGTGGCACCAATGACGAATAAATGAGGCAAAAGAAAGAGTAGGTTTAGGGACAGGCAAAAAAAGTAAGTGCAGCTTTGAACATGTAGGGTTTGAAATGATGGCGGGACTTTAATGGAATCATCCTGTAGGTAGGAGAACATGTGGGTCTGGAGCTTGGGAGAAAGTTAAAAGCTAGAGATAATGATCCAGGAATCATCTTCAGTTTATACAGTTGTAGGCATAGAAATACATCATATTGCTAAGGCAAAAAAAGGAGAAACAGAAGAGGAACAAGAACAGAACTTTGGGAAATAACTTCCTTAAGTGGTCTAGAAGTAGATGAGGAAGTAATTGATGAGGCAGAGGAGAAACTAAAGATATTAGAGGAGAATTGGAAGTGTGCCCCTTTTGAAGTTTAGGAAGGAGCATTTATATAGAAAGGTGTACAATGATGTCAGATACTACATCAAGATCAAGGTGAGAACAGAAAATGCTACTACATATGCTAACTGGCAAATTCTGACAGAACATTTTTGTTAGACATGTCAGGATGAACAGGACAAGAGGTGCACAGGGTGAGGTTTGTTTAGGCTGCAACCTGCAATAGAGTACCCACACTGATGAACTCATGGATTTACTGAAGTACTGTTGGGATGAGGGGCTTGAGCTTCACAAGACTTCTCTCCAATGTGACTTTTCTGATGATTAAGGGACGGGCTGTGGTTGAAGGCTTTACCATTTTTGTTAGTTTTTAGGGGTTTCTTACTTGTATGATTTCTCTGATGACCATGTTGTCGGCTCCATTTATGTGGTTCCTTTCGAGTATGAGTTTTGAGGTGGGAAGTAAGGGATGAGTTGTGTTTGAAGGCTTTCCCACATTCATTACATTCATAAGGTTTTTCTCCTGTATGAATTCTCTGATGCACAGTAAGATGGATGATCTGAATGAAGGCCTTCCCACATTCGTTGCATTTGTGAGGTTTCTCTCCAGTATGGATTTTTTGATGGCAAGCAAGGGATGAACAGTTACTGAAGCATTTACCACATTCGTTGCATTTATAAGGTTTCTCCCCAGTATGAATTCTCCGATGGTTTTTAAGGGATGATCTATGATTAAAGGCTTTTCCACACTCATTACAAGTATAGGGTTTCTCTCCAGTATGAATTCTCTGATGATAGGTAAGGTAAGAACTATCCATAAAAGCTTTACCACATTCTTTACATTTATAGGGTTTCACTCCAGTATGGATTCTCAGATGGGAGCTAAGGGATGATCGGTGGTTGAAGGTTTTGCCACATTCATTACACACGTGAGGTTTCTCTCCAGTATGAATTCTCTGATGTACAGTAAGTTGTATGCTCTGGATGAAGACTTTCCCACATTCATTACATATGTGGGGTTTCTCATCAGTGTGAATTCTTTGATGTACAGTGAGCTGTGTTCTACGTATGAAGGCCTTCCCACATTCATTACATTTGTGGGGATGTTCTCCAGTATGAATTCTTTGATGTGCAGTAAGTTCTGTGTTCCGGATAAAGGCCTTTCCACATTCATTACATTTGTGGGGTTTCTCTCCAGTATGGATTCTCTGATGTACAGTAAGCTGTGTACTTCGTCTGAAGGCCTTTCCACATTCATCACACATATGAGGTTTCTCTCCAGTATGACTTCTCTGATGTACAGTAAGTTGTATTCTCTGGATAAAGGCTTTCCCACATTCATCACATTTGTGGGGTTTCTCTCCAGTATGAATTCTTTGATGCACAGTAAGTTGTGTGTTCCGGATAAAGGCTTTCCCACATTCATTACATTTGTGGGGTTTTTCTCCAGTATGAATTCTCTGATGGTAAGTAAGCTGTGTGCTCTGTCTGAAAGCCTTTCCACATTCATTACACAAGTGGGGTTTCTCTCCAGTATGAATTCTCTGATGTACAGTAAGTTGTGTGCTTCGTCTGAAGGCCTTTCCACATTCATTGCACTTATGAGGTTTCTCTCCAGTATGAATTCGTTGATGTACATTAAGTTGTGTGCTACGTCTAAAGGCTTTCCCACATTCGTTGCATTTATGGGGTTTCTCTCCAGTATGAATTCTCTGGTGTTCAGTAAGGCCAGCTTTTTGACTGAAGGTCTTCCCACATTTGTTGCACTCAAAAGTTTTTTCTCCAGAATGGAGTCTATGGTTTTGAATAAGGTCTGTATTATAGCTGAAGGATGTGTCACATTCATCGTACTTAGAAAGCTTCTTTGCTGAGGAGATTCTATTGCATTTAACTAGGTGTGGCTGTTCAATAGAACTCTTTCCATAGTCACCACACTTTGGGGGACTATTTCCTATAGGAACTCTCTGTTGAGGAAAAAGGGCTGTCTCCTGATCAAAGCTTTTCCCAAATTTATATTCACGGCTTCTTGCTTTGCTGGAACTTGTCCTGTGAGTCAATTTTCCTTGTCTGGAATGTCTTTCTGACCTGGTATCATATTCCCTGGCTTCTCCCAACATGGGGCCCCAGGGATTATTCCATATGAACCTTTCCTTGGATGATTCTTCTATAAAAATGCCCAGCTTCCATGCTGATGCCTTGATTTCCAGTTGTTCAAGTTTCTCCCCATCTGAAAGAAATAAGACACAATTATCCCATCCTCTTTGCTGACAGGAAGAAAACAACTATAGCTGATCCTATATTATCCAACCAGCATGAGTATCACGCTAACAAATAGGCCTTGAAATCAGGAACACCTGGCTTCAAGTTCTACCTCTAAATCCTCATCCTGGTAGCATGGTTAAGCTAGTCACTTAACCTCTCAGGGCCCCAGGTACCTCTCTAAGTTGCCCAACAGGTACAGGTCTACATTGACAAAGCGAGTTTCCTCAATGGGACTTCAAAAATAACAGCAATAATAAAAACACCACTTACATTTATATAGCCTTGAGGTCTGAAAAGTATTGTTATCTCACTAAATCCTAACAATAACCCCAAGGGGTAAGTGCAATCATTGTTCCCATTTTACAGGTAAGGAAATGAAGCTGAGAGAGGATAAGTCACGGTTATGTTCATTCATTTTCAGTCATGTCCAACTCTGTGTCCTTATTTGGGGTTTGCTTGGAAGAGATATTGGAGTAGTTTGCCATTTCCTTCTCCAAGTCATGGTCCAAAGACCTTTAAATATACTTTCTTATTTGTTCCTTACGACAGTCCTGTAAGTTAAGCAGGTCAGCGTTACTGATCTTTATCGATGAGGAAATAAACTAGTTAAGTGATTTACCGAAGCATACGTAGGAGGTACTAGAGTCTAGTTTCTGATTCTGAGTCCAGGGGCTCACGCCACTATAAAACTGAAGCCCTCAATGGTCAAGTGATGTGCCTGCCACACACGTAGTCAGTAGCAGAGCCATTACTGACTCCATACAAATCCAATTATCTCTCAACCATTACCAAACTGCCATCCATCTTTGATTTCCAAGTTTAAAAATACTAAAAGGATTATTTTTAAGTTAAATGCAAATTAACCTACAATTTTATGATGCTTAAAGAATAGGGACAGAGAAAGGATCTGTGATTTCACTGGTATAGGGAATTCTCAGATGAGGAACTTCCTTTTACTATTGTACTGAATTTAATTGCCCAGTAAAATCAATCTTAAAAGACAAAAAAGAACACTTTTTGAGGGATACTGAGTAAGATGAAATTGAAATTTTAACAAAATGGAAAATGTCAATTCTTGGGGCTGAATGAACCTCTGGGGTTAGCTTTTATAAAAAGTTCTTATTAAACTCCAAAAGATAGAGATTCTAACAAATCAGATAGCAATAATGGAAACTGAGACCAAACCTAACATTAAACCCATTAATGACAATGTTTTGGGTAGCTCGGTCGCACAGTGGATAGTGTCTGGTTTAGAGTCAGGAAGACTCATTTTCTTGAGTTCAAATCTGGGCTCAGACACTTACTAGTCGGGTGACCCTGGGCAAGTCAGTTACCCCTGTTTGCCTCAGTTTCCTCATCTGTAAAATGAGCTGAAGAAGGAAATGGCAAACCATTCCAGTATCTTTGCCAAGAAAACCCCAAACTGGTTCATGAAGAGTCAGACATGACTGAAAAATGCCAAACAAGAAAATATTTTATCTATTCATGTGGATAATTTAAAATATAAAAGATCTATATGCCAAGGCCAAAGTCAAATAACATGACAAGAATTTGTCTCCAATGATTTTTTAAAAAGCCCATGATGATGCACAGGAGAATGAGCAGAAAACTCAAGAAATTTATCTTTCTCGGAATGTAGAGTTCACTGTAATCAATTTTATAAAGGAAGCTCAGAAAAGATATAAAAGTCAAATTCCAAATTGTTATTGTGGCATGCCATATAATGTTCTTAAGAGTTTATAACTAGTAATGTGCACGGGCAGTCAAGATTTCAGATGTTAATTTTTTTCAAGTTCCCTTAGAGTACATATTCTTTCTGTTGAACTTTATTTGTAGCAAAGATGAGGTAGAATTTATATTTTGATAAATGGAAAGAAATAATATCTCAGTTTAAAAAATATTATTTTATAAAGTCTTGGCCATCCTACTTTTATTTTTAGAAACATACTTAATGTTCCTATGCTCCCTAAAGTAAAAAACTTAAATCTTGTTTTTAGAGGCTGATTAATTCTGTATTTCTCTTTAATGAAAAAAGTTTTTCATGCCAGCTTTGGACAGATTTTTATAAATAAGAAAAAAGCAGTTGCCTTAACTATTGGCATGGTACTCTGGTGCTTTAAAAGCACTGAAATGATGCCTTGATCATACTTGGTATGCAACAACTTGGGCCTTTAGGCATATCCACTTTCTTCCCATTACACTGTGCCCTCTGGAACCCCTGCTTCATTGTTAACAAACTCTTCTTCACTCTAGAGCCCTTCATTTCACTTTCTTTCTATCTTCTGGTGCCAAGAACTAGCCACTTTCTCTTGCACCAAGTGGAACTTCTTTGCACCCTAAGGGCCAGGAAGAGGGAGCCATTCTCCTTGCTCTTTATTGCCACATGCACCCTTTTATTATCACTCAGTAACTTCTTTGCAGTTCATTTCTTTTGTTTCTATCATTTGGTCCAGACCCTTACTAGTCATCTACCAGATTCCAAAGTCTCCCTCACATAACATAAACCACCACTCTCTGGCTTCCAAATGCATCAACCTTTTCTATTTCCAGAAGTTACATCTTCATTCCACCTCAGCAATCCACAGGGAAGGTCAGGTCTTAGATTTTACCATCATCCATTTAGTATTTACCATTATTACAACTATAATAATGCCATAGTCTTAAACTTAGAAATTCCTCTCTGATCATAACCTCCTTTCTTTCTTCCTCTCTGTCTGTGCTTCATGCCTCCTAAACATTTCTTTGTTCTCCCTATCACCCTTAGTCCCTCCACCCCTTCCATTTCTCCCTGTCCACCATTTTCATCCCAGTTAACCAGTTCAATACCCTCTTCTATGTTGATCTCTTGTGCTCGGGTTTTATTGTTGCTCACATTTTGCCAATAAATGAATTGTCAGGGGAGAAGAGTGATTGCTAGTAAAAAGGTAACCCATGGGCCTGTGGATCTTTGAGGAGAGTTCCTTGGTCAACAATATTTTGAAGTTCTACCCCTATGACCGACCAGCTAAATAGCAGCTTGGAAATCTACCTGGTTTAACCCTACTCACCAGGACAGAAGCCCCTTGGGACTTTTCTTTCTGACATCCATGGTGCTTCTCCTTGTTCCAACTGGTAGATAACATCTGGTTTGGAAATTGGAACTCCTGAAATATGAAGAAAAAATAGGAAATTTCTGAAGACAACTAAGAATCCCAGTCCCTTCCTCTTCAAGAAAAAGAAAACATACCTAAGGAGTTGCACAAGGTTCCAAACTTAAGAAGCACTGAAAATTAACTTCCAGAACAAGAAAGGTGAGCATTCGGTTGTATTGCATACTGGCTGGACCACGTACAGAATAGTATGTTCAATTACAGGAGCCATATTTTAGGAAAGGCAGAAACGAAATACGAGGCATTCAAAAGGCGGCAAGGATAGTGTGGATACTAGGGAGCATGCCATAAGGCTTGTTTAAAAGTGAGGTTGTCAGCCATGTAAAAGATAAATTGAGACTTATTTGCCTTAGCCCCAAAGGGCAGAACTAGGAAAGAAGAACAGGGTAAAAAACTTCTTAACAATTAGATTTAACCAAAAATAAAACAGGGTGTTTCAATAGGTAGTGGGTTTTCCTTCACGGGAAGTTTTCAAGTTGAGGATGTATGACCATCTGCGAGGGATGTTGTGGAGGGGACTGCTGTTCAGGTATAGATTGAACTAGTCTTAAGTACTTTCCAATTCTGAAATTGCGCACGTGTACGTGCGAGTGTGTGTTCATGCATGCGTGTGGGTGTGCACGTTCCAGGGGATTGGGATGGAAGGGAGGTAAAGTGAGGGTAGGAAGGGTCATGGTAAAAGCTAAGATAGGCTGTAGAAAAGAAGCAGAATAAAAAAGAAAATGTGTACATCAGTGCTCTCCAATTTAGAAGGATGGAAACATTTATGTCTTCAGGTGTTTACACTAGGACTTTTGAGGAGGATCTCTGATCTAAGGAATCAGAGAATGAGAAAAGTATGGTCTAAGGATACTATAACGAAACTGCCCATTTCCAATTCTAAATGAATGAATGGATCAAGAACAAGCAGAAAATACTCCATTTATTAACTATAAAGGGATAATAAATTAATAATCCCTGCAAGCAAACCAAAACCCAATTAAACACATTAGGTACTTTTACACTTTTACCAACCAAGGATGAAAAGACACTCTGAAAGGCATAATCTAAGCTACAGAGAAAAGCCATTCTTACCCAGGGAAACGAGATTCTTATAGTTCTCCAACATCACTTCCCTGTACAAGTCTTTTTGAGAAGGTTCCAGTTCTCTCCATTCTTCCTTAGTGAAGTCTACAGCTACATCCTTGAATGTTACTGACACCTGGAAACAGCAAGCACATTCCTATTTAACCAGGGCTTATTATCTCTTTATACTGAGTCAGGAGTGGAAGACTTTATCCTTACACATTGTTTACCTAAGTGAAGCCGAGGCATATAAAACTGCACAAAATTCCAAACCGTACAATTAATATGGGGCTTGTATTTCAATGCCCAAAATTAACACCAGTAACCACATTCCAAATATTAATTTCTAATTAGCTTCAGCATGGCAGTCACCATGTTATGTTAGTATTTGAGTGAAACAATCTTATCAACCATCTCTTATAAGGCAACCTGAGGGAGAGAAAAGGCCAGTGTCACAACCACCTCTACCATCAGACCCTTGATGAAGATGGCCCAGAAATTAGGCCTAAGAGCCTAGGGAACAACAATGGCCCCCAAACCACCAGAACTGGTTCCAGCTCAGCCTCTACAACCATTAATGAGGAGAGAAATCATTGTGGAGAGGGGGCCCCACTTTCCTTATCACCATCACCACCACTACCAACCACCAATGACCTGCCACCAACAGGAGCCCTTAGAAAGACAGGCTACTGCCTGTAAGCCACTGGACTTACATCCAGACTAGCCATCTCTTGTGGAGAAGGATTCAGTCCTTCCTACCAACTGTCACACACAGGGCAGACAAGCCAGCTAAGCCGAAGCATCTACAACAGGCATTTCTCAAGGGAAGAAATATAAAGCTATCAACAACTACATATATATCCAATAAGGACAGTAAGAGAAATGCAAGCTAAAATAAACCTGAGGCTATACCTCAACCCTGTCAGATTGGCAAGAATAACAAAAAGGAAAATAAATGTTGGAAAGCTTTAGGGAAAACAGGAACAATAATACACAATTGGGAGAATAGCAAATTGACCCAACTACTCTAAAAAGCTCTTTGGAACTACATCTAAAGTGCTACTAAATTTTGCATTCTTTTTGACTCAATAATATCACCAAAATGGCCTTCTCTTCAGGTGAGACATGAAGGAATGAGGAGGTACTAGGGAAGAAGAGAAAGCTCTTGGCAAAATGGCCTCAATTTTTTTTTCTGGGTAGTGGGAGAGTATGAGGCAAAGTCTTTAGTGGAGAGGCCAGGTATAAGGGATATTGCAGGAGGCTTGTGGAGGGACAAAAAGGTTTGAAACAGATGTTATGGTGAGTTACAGAGGTGGAAAGGGAATGCTTTGTGCTACAATAAAGAACCAGTTGAGGTCATCTAACAAAAATTTGTAATAGATCTAACCAGCTGTCTTTTGATTTTCTCCAGCTCTGCTCTGCTCTGCAGAACACAAATAAAAGTGAAGGGGGTGGAAGGAATTCAAGGTCAGTGTTTTTAGCAAGGCGTTTTTATAATAAGACAAAGGCCAAGAGAATGAAGCATAGATAGGATAGCATAGAGCTGAACTGATTCACCCAGGCACCGAGATGGGGAGGGAGGAGGGTGTAGTCCTCTAAAAACTGTGGCAGGAATAGTATAGTTCAAAATGAGCTGAGGCTGGAAAGAGAAGCTAATGATAAAAGGAGTGGTTTTTTTTTTGTTGTTGAGTTTGCAAATTCAACAAAGCTTTAATTTAATAAAAGAGAGGGCCAAAGAAGGGATAGGACTTTTTGCTTAATTATCTAATTAATTCCTTGGGATGATATATGACCACTGACAAGGGAAGGGAGAGCTATTCAACTTGTATTGTTTTTTTTTTCTACAAAAGAAATTAAGCTGAGTTTTCTTGCAAAAATCATCTTTGGTCCTGATTGGCACGGCGGAGATGAGATACCATTATATAGATATGACATACTCTTCACATGATAGTCTTTTTTATGAACTTAAAGGAGTCTTTCTTTGTGATTTTTAGCTTAATAAAGACATAGATATCTATGTATCTATAGATATATGCATACATATCTATAGATACATATATATCTCAATCACACACAGGAGAAAATAGAATTTAAAATTTTTTGTTAGGGTTCTATAGAATCTTTTCACTTAAAGAGATATATAAATAGGAAAATATATTATCCTAATTGTAGAAGGGAGAAATTTTCTTCCAATGGCTTCAGATCTGACTTAAGAACTCAAGAATTATTGTTTTTTTCTATTGTTTCAAGGATAAAAATAATGGTAACTAATAATAATAGAGAGCATTAGAGGGAGCTTTAAGGTTTGTATAGTGCTGTACATATGATCCTTACAACAACCCTAAGAGGTAGTTCCTGTTATCACCATTTTACAGATGAGGAAACTGGAAAGAAGTGACTTGTTCAGACTCACACAGCTAGTAAATATATGAGGCTGGATTTGGTCTTTGTGACTCCAAGTCCAGTGCTCCTACACACTTTGCTACCTAACTGTCTACAGATACTTCAACTTGGCATTTAACACTCTTCAAAATATCAATACAAGTTACCAATTCCAGACATTTCCTAGTTCTCCCCTTCATGCATTATACAGGGATGTTGGTGATAACTGACAGTGGCTCAGGAATCAGACCTGCCAATTCTCTTAGGACTCAAGGATACAGCTTATCTGAATCAGATGACTTGAAGTAATCAAAGGCATCAAGGTGCTCTATGATTATTCCTTATCTACCTTGGGTATCGACTCCCTTTCAGTCATTTATCATCTGTAAAATCTCTATTTTTATTCTCTCAAATCTACACGAGTCAGCCCCAAAGCATCTCTCAAACTCCAGTCTTTTGTAATCAATTGACTGACCAGCTCTGCTGGATGTCACACTGATAGGACAAACTGAATAATTCTAGAAACAGAATTCATTATCTTTCCTCCTAAACCACGAGCATCCAGATATCCCTATTCCTGTCAAAGGCATTATCTCAATCACCAAGCTTCAAAATCTTGTAGCCACTCCCTCCACATCCAATCAATAGTGTACCAACCCAGCATCTTTCCTAACTGTCCCCTTCTTCAGACTGCAGCTGGCTTCAGGAACAGCTTGTGCTACAGTTTGGCTAGGATGTAGAGCTACTGATAGAGGTTTTGCAGATAACTATAAAGGAAAAGTCCTTTGTATTAATTATAATTATTCCTTTCCTTAAAAGAAGCAATGAAAAGTATATCATTCCTGACATTATTCCTATATAATGTTTCTTCTAATTAACTCAACTATTGAATCAGTTGGGCAAATAAAGCATTTCCAAACCTTTTCTCAATGAATTGTTATTTTCTCCTCCCTTTTAAAGACAATCACTTGAGGGAATTGCTACTCAAGGGTTCTCCCTACATAGCTAAATAACGTGAAAGTCCAAAGGTTGTTCCCCCTCATTAAGAAACAGAGATCCTTGCTATCAAGTATAAATATATACCTGCATTAGCAGAATACTACATATATCAACAGTAGTGCCATAAGTAAATCAGTAGTGGTCTATGTCTGTCTTGTCTTTGGCTAGAAGTGATTTCTTTTCTTTTACCACTCCCATTAGGCAATGGAAGGAAAAACATTGTACTCTTGGGAGACCCATCCCCCACAACACCATCTCCAGAAAGAACTTTCTTGTGTATAAGAAAGAATCCCTGTGTCTGCTTTCTCCTTAAGTCCTCTTCTTTGCTTTTCTATTAAACAATCTTAGCTCAAAGTGCAAGAAAAGCAGATCTGCGGGCTTCTCTTGCCTGAAATATATTTTATTACCAATCATCAAACTAGACATTCCTAAGTATTGTACCAATGGATTTCTTTATGCTTTTTTCATTGTATATGTGTTTTACTATTTGAATGATTTTAATTAGGAAATAATTTGTTTTAAAATAAGAAAACATATACATATGCACACCTATATAAATACATACATATACCCTTTGTAAAATCTTGGTTTTGTTAAAATACCTCAGTGATCCCTTGTCATTAACTTTGCACTGCTAAGGCTGAACTCCAACCCTGGTACTTGCTTCCAAAAAAGCTATGAGCCAAAGAGAGGGAGTACTATATAGAAACTCCTCCCTGCCATCCTGAGCCAGAGGGCAGATCTCAATGTTTCTTTAAACACTTAGGCTCAGTCTTTGAAAACAAGAACTTGGAATTGATAAAGTTAAAATTCAGCTTTGGCCTCTGACTTCCTGAGCTCCAAAGTAAAGATATTAAAAATGGGTAAAATCTATTAAGCACAACATAACCCACGTGAGGAAGTAAGACCCCTTTCTTCACATAAGTAAAAGCCCCAAAGCCCAGACCTTTCCTTTCTTTATGGACCTACTCCCAAGCTGCTGGTGCTTCACCACTAGATTCTGTAGTGGGCCCAAAGTCAGAGATGCTCACAGGCCTGGAGGAGCTCACCTTTTATTAGAACTACCTGAGGCCTCCACTGTCAGGTTCTCATCCACTTGAAATTAAGTACCAACCCAGCTGTTTCTCTAAATATCAACCAAATAAATCTGGCTTCCAATAGGGAGTGAGGGAGAAGGAGCATTTAGTAAGTGCCTATACTGGGCTAACTGCTTCATAAGCTCCATTTTGTTTGATCCTCACAACAACCCTGGGAGGTAATTGTTATCATCCTCATTTTACAGTTGAAATAGAATTTCATTTCAATAGAATTAATTTCTAAGGCAGACAGAAGAAGTGATCTGACTAGGATCACATGGCTTTTAAGTATTTAAAACTTCTTTTGAACTCAGGTCTTCCGGACTCCAGACCTAGCATTCCATACATTTGCCGGAATATGCTGTCTTCTTTAGAGAGTAAGCAATTAGGGTTCAGGTCTCTGCACGGCATTTTGATGGGCAGGAAAGACTGAGGAAAGCAGAACAAAAAGCAAACACACTCTGAGAACCGAGTCAGGAGAGGAAAAGCCCCCAACTTACCTGGGACCTGGCTGTTAGGAGCCCAGAGATCATTCCCTCCTCTTCTTCCACTATGCTCTGTCTTGGAAGAAGGACAGAGCCTTGAGAAGGCACAGCTGGGAGAGAAGAAAGTAGTTAAGAGGGAAAATATTCTTGATTTTCAGTACCCAAATTCACTAAGCTATACAACCCCACGTATTAGGTGGGTACTACTGCAAGCTTCTTACATGAGAGGTTGTCGATAACTCAGGAGCAGCCTCAGACTCTTATGAGATCGGAGAGAAGAAACTCAGACTCCGTATGGAAGCCCTGACTCTATAGTCACAACAGGCTCCAAGGGATACAAATCTAGCCTGGGAATCAGCACACATGGGTTGAACTCATA
This sequence comes from Phalanger gymnotis, assembly GCA_028646595.1. Classification (NCBI taxonomy): domain Eukaryota; kingdom Metazoa; phylum Chordata; class Mammalia; order Diprotodontia; family Phalangeridae; genus Phalanger; species Phalanger gymnotis. Next base: position 291,984,010 of record CM053625.1, read on the forward strand.
GCCATGCCCCTTCTGCGATGTGGAATATGGACTCTGCACCTTGGTCATCTCATTTAGTCACTGTCTCAACATGCCCAGAAGAGAACTCATTATCTTTCCTCCCAGACATCCTTATTTCTATTGAGGGCGCCAATATCTTTCCAAGCTTCTGGGTTCACAAGTCTGGTGTCATCCTTTACTTCTCACACTCTCTCATCCCACACATCCTATCGGTTGCTCACATCCATTCACTTCTGATGACTCACAGTCACCACTTTTAGTTCAAGATTTTGTCACCTCTCACATGAACTACTGAAATTTGCTCCTAATCGGTCTCCCAGGCTCATGTCGCTCCCCACGTCAACCACACAACCAAAAGTAGTCTTGGCCTGATTTTGCCCAATTCTAATATTTAATAAACTCCATTTTATTATGGAGTCCTTACTTTTCCTGCGATAAAAAAATTAACTACTGTTTGGTTTTAAAAGCCCTCCACAACCTAGTGTTAAACTACCTCTCCAGCTTTATTGCTCCCTTTCCTGTACTCCATGATGCAGCAAAACCTCTCCACTTATCCTCCCAGCTCTAGCATCTCTCCTCAGAGATGTCCCTCATGCCTATAATGCACGATTCCCTCCATCTCACAGACTTTCTTCAAACTCAGATCATGTATCACTTCTTCATAAATTCTTTCCTGATCCCCCTTAACTGCTAGTGCCCTACCTCTCTAAACTACCTGATATTTACTCTGCATATACTCACATACGTACATGGTGTTTTCTGCAGACCGAACGTAAGCTCCTTAAGAGCAGGAGCTTCCTAATTTTTATCTTTGTTCCTGGCACACGGTAAGTAGGTCTACTAACCAACCTGGGCATCATTTTCCTCATCCACATAAAGAAGGATTCAACTCTAACGTCCCTTCTAGCTCCAAATCTATGGTCCTCTATGATGTTGTAGTCAAACAGTATAAATAAATATTCTCAAAGGGAATGTGATTCAGTTGGAAAACAGACATAATAACAGCTATTTATACATACTATATACATAATCACATACATACGTAATATAGTGCTTTACTATTTGCAAAGCGCTTTAAAAATACAAATACAAATTTACAAATGCAACAGTTCTCTGGGAGAGAGTTGCTATTATTATCATCCCCATTTTACAGATAAGTAAACTGAAGCTGACAACAGTTAAATGACCTGCTGCGGAGTACAAGGCTGGGTGAGTGTCTGAAGCGTAATTTGTACTCACTTCTTCCTAATTCCAAGGCCAATGCTCTTTCTTAACCCAGGGTAGCACACACATGCCTCTCCAATCACATCGGAGAAAAATTGCCTGAGTCTTCCATCCAATTAGATACCGACATGCCTTGGAGTCAGGAAGACCTAGTCTCAAATCTCACCTCCCAATCTCAAATCTCACCTTTCCATCTCCCAGGCACCTTGGGCAAGTTACTTAATTTCTATGAGTCTTCAATTTCCTAAGAGAGGCCTTGGGGGCCTCCAAGGTCCCTTCCATCTGTGGATGGACCACTCGGGATCTCTCTCCCCTCCACTCCTTCCCACTCCACCCTCTACATTAAACACTCTCCCAAGACCTGCAGGGCGGGCTGCCCTTACATGCAAACATACACAGTCTCCCTACTCCTCCCCGCCCCCCCCAAATTAGAAAGGCTCACAGCCCCACGCTGCCCCCCTCCAGTCCCGTCCCCCTCCCCCAGGCTCAGCGGCACACTTAGACCCAGATAGAGAAACAAATACACACAGATGCCCCGCCCCCCTCGCCTTTCCCTCTCCCCTAGGCCCTGCAGGAGATGCTCGTACACAGAACCACAAAGACACACAGACACCCCGGCCCCGGCACCCCGCTGCGGTTACACACACGCACGCTTCCCCAGGCCCCACAGCTCAGACACAGGCCCCGCGGGGCACGCTCTTGCACACATGCATGCATATGCACACGCACACGCTCTACCCACACAAGACGCGTTGGTATTAAACACACTCTCCCCCAGGCCCGGCAGGGCACGCAGCTTACACGCGCGGGCGCACGCCTTTACACACCCTTTCCCCTCTTCCCCAGGCCCTTCAGGGGACGTTCCTGCACAGACACAGTCGCCCTCTACTCAGGACACGCTGATGTTACACACAAGCGCTCTGCCCCAGGCCCTGCAGGGCACGCTCACACACACTCGCCGGGCCCCTTCCCTCCCCGGTCTCCTCCGCTTCTGGCAGCCTGGCCGCCGCCCTCCAGCCCGGCAGAGTCCGGGGGTTCGCCCCCTCGCTCACCCATCCTCCTGGCTGGTGGTTGCGTCGGGAGGGAGAACAAAGGGCCGAGGAGAGCCCACTCCCACGCGGCCACGCGGCCCCGCGGGGAGTGGCAGCCTCCGCCACGATCCGCACAGAATCTGCCGTACTTTGGGGCCGCGGGGACCGGCGGCACCGCTTAAGCACCAGGCAGGAGAGATGGAGTCCCGAGAAAAAAAAAAATGGGTCGCGACTCGAAGGATTCTGGGGAATGTAGTTCTGCGGCTACTCCCACGTCACGTGTCCCGCTAGTCAAGGAATAAATGGGCGCCGGCTGCGTGCTTAAGAACCTCGGATTGACGCCCTCGTTTGTTCGGCCTTAGCTGGTGATGGCGGTTTTCTCGCCGCTAGCTGACTGCGTGTACTGATGCCCTTGATGCCAGCCTGCCCGGTCTACTTCTTTTGGAAAGAGTTGTGTTCGCTCATTGTCCGCACTGGTTTACCTTCGTTCCTTTGCCAAACTTTTGCCATCTGGCTTCTGACTTTTGCATTTTATTGAACCTGCTCACTCCGAGATCTCCATGGCCTCTTAATTGTTCCATTGAAAGATTGAGAAAGGCTCTCAGCTTAGCTCCCAGCTCCTCCTCATCCTGGATCTTGCCGCAGCTTTGGTTTGAAATTGTTGACCACTCTCCCTACATATTTTCTCACCCTCTTGACTTCCGCGATAATCTCCTTTGGTTCTACATTTGTGGTTCCATCTCAATCTTCTCCTTGATCCTTCTAGGCCCTAAGCATGAGTATTTTCAATGCTTTCTCCTTCTTTCTCTACCTCGGTGATCTCATCTGCTCCAATTGCACTCTCTCTTTCTGTCTAGTGCTACCTTCTACTGTGAACTGTCTGGCATGTCCAATGCCTGATGGATAGATAACACTTGTCCCAAGTACCTCAAACTCAACATGTTCCAAACTGAACTCCATAATCTTCCCCTCTAAAACTGCTCCTCCTCCAAATTTCTATCTTTCTTTATCCTCCTAGTAACTCAAATTTGAAACTCTGAAATCATTTGCGTCTTGCACTTTGCTCCTTTTTCTCTTCTTCCCTTCCCATGCAATCCAGGACTTAATTCTGTTAATTCTACCTTTACAATTTCTCTCACATTTGTCATCCTCTTCTCTCCACTCAAATTTCCACTACTCTAGTTCAGATCCTCATAACTTGTGCCCTGGACTAATGCATTGTGGACGTTTAAAAAGTTTGAGAGACATAGTTTCTGTGTAATTAATAATTTTATTAATAATGCTAGCATTTTATTAATGAAAGTGTCAGCGACACTCTGTTAGAAATGTACTTACTTGTCTAGGAATAAACAATACTCATTGGAAGGCCAAGAATATTTTAATTATATCTTACATTTATTCCTCCTGAATAAATGGGTACTTGAACAGAGTACAGGAGAAAGAACAAGGGACTCAGACAAATGCCAGTCCTTTTATTGGCTCCTATATCTAATCTCCCACCAGGCTCTTCATTGGTCAAATGCAACCTCCTGACTGCCTACATCATGCCTCCTCAAATGGCTCATTTAAGCATGTGTATAAGCCTCTTGCCTTTAACCCAATTAGAAGACTGGTCTCTGCTCTAAAGCTGGGAGAGGGAGGGGAGGTTACTTTCGACTCTGTGGAAACAAAACTGCTCCCACCATTTCTCATGCTCTTGAATGCCAAAGACAATTCATGGAGATGGGCTCACTGTTTATATGCCCTTGGAAGAGTGGGTGTTCCTGAGGGTGGCGCTCAGCTCTGGTTAACAATTAAAGAGAGACTGAATATCGTAATGAGAGGTGGGCTTATTCCAATGAGGGTCTTGAAGTACCTGACACTGAGAATCCAAATCTTGGTCAAAGAGTCTTATCAATTTCCATATCACCTGTCTGAAAAAAGGGATGAGTAGTTTGTCTTCCATAGTCATCCAGACCCTAGATACCAGCCTAGAACCAAACCAATGTTTCTACTTTGCAATTTTAGAGTCATTGTAAGATAGAGGTCAACATTATCAGAAGCAGAAATGAAATACATGCCCAGGGCTCTCAAAGGCAGCAGCAGCAGCATCATCACTACAATTGTTACCTCTTGAAATAGGGTAATTTCCATTGTGTAGCAGGACAATGGACAATAGCAAGAGCAATAGGAAGCTGTAGGATAGGTAGAAGTTCAGTGATGTATTGTGTGTTCCCAATGATCTTACCAGAAGAAGTCAAGAAGCCCCTCTGCAACCATAGCATTCTGATGGCATGACAAACTCCAAAGGTATAATGGGAGTCAGTGTTGATGATTGTACTTGTGTAAATATAACCCAATTTGGCAGCTTGGGCACTGAGCTTAGGTGGTAGTCATGCTGCCCAAATAGTGTCATGGTCAGAAACCAGAGCAGTGCCAGTGTAATGGGTGTCATCTCTCAAAAGAGGAACCATCAGTATAAAGGATGTGAACTGAGTTCTGCAAGCGAGTGTCAGAAAGGTCATTGTAAGCTGGTTTTATGAAAAAAAAAACCCAATAAAATAGATAAACCTTTGGTTAATTTGATTTTAAAAAGGAAAGAAGGAAATTAAATTATTAGTATCAAAAAAATAAATGGTGAATTCACCAATGAAGAGGAAATTAAATTAATTGTTAGGAGCTATTTCCCCTAATTATATGCCAATAAATCTGACAATCTAAATGAAATAGATGAATATTTACAAAAATATAAATTGCCCTGTTTAAAAAAGAGGAAATAGAATATTTAAATATCCCCATTTTAGAAAAAGAAATTGGACAAGCCATCAATGAACTCTCTAAGAAAAAATCCTTAGGGCCAGATGGATTCACAAGTGAATTCTACAAACATTTAAAGACCAATTAATCCCAATACTATCTAAACTATTTGGAAAAATAGGCAAAGAAGGAGTTCTACCAAATTTCTTTTATGACACAAATATGGTGCTGATACCTAAACTAGGAAGAGAGAAAACAGAGAATGAAAACTATAGACCAACTTCTCTACTGAATATTGAGGCAAAAATTTTAAATAAAATTCTAGGAAGGAGGTTACAACAATATATCACAAGGATCCTACACTATGACTGGGTCAGATTTATACCAGCATGCAAGGTTGATTCTATATTAGGAAAACTATCAGCATAATTGACCATATCAATATCAAAACAACAGAAATCCTATGATTATCTCAGATGTAGAAAAAGTCTGTGACAAAATACAATACTCATTCCTATTAAAAACATTAGAGAGCATAGGAATAAATGGAGCTTTCCTTAAAATGATAAGTAGTATCTATCCAAAACCATCAGCAAGCATTCTACTTAATGGAAATAAACTAGAAGCCTTCCCAATAAGATCAGAGATGAAACAAGGATGTCCATTATCATCACTACTATTCAATATTGTACTAGAAATATTAGCTATAGCAATGAGAAAAGAAAAAGAAATTGAAGGAATTAGAACAGTCAGGGAGGAAACAAAACTATCGCTCTGTAGATGATATGATGGCATGCTTAGAGGAAAAACTAAAAAACTACTTGAAATAATTAGCAACTTTAGCAAAGTTGCAGGATACAAAATAAACCCACATAAATCATCAATATTTCTACATATTACCAACAAGGTCCAGCAGCAAGAAATAGAAAGAGAAATTCCATTTAAAATAATTATAGATAATATAAAATCCTTGGGAGTCTACCTGCTAAGACAAACCCAGAAGGTTATGAACACAATTATAAAACACTTTTCACACAAATAAAGTCAGATCTAAACAATTAGAAAAATATTAATTGCTCCTGAGTAGGGCAAGCCATAATAAAAGTGAAAATTCTATCAAATTAATCTACTTATTCAGTGTCATGCCAATAAAACTACCAAAAAATCATTTTACAGAGCTAGAAAAAATAATAAACAAAATTCATCTGGAAGAGCAACAGATCTAGAATTTCAAGGGAATTAATGAAAAAAAAAATGCAAAGGAAGGTAACCTACCTGTACCAGATCTCAAACTGAATTATAAAGTGGTAATCTTCAACAAAATCTAGTATTGGCTAAGAAATAGAATGGTCGATCAATGGAATAGATTAAGTAAATAATACATCACAGTAAATAACTATATAATATTTTAGCATTTGATAAATCCAAAGACATAAGCTTTTGGGACAAAAGCTCACTATTTGACAAAAAACACTGGGAAAAATGGAAAATGGTATGGCAGAAGCTAGGTAAAGACCAACACCTCACACAGTATACCAAGATAAGATCTAAATGGAAACTTGATTTAGACATAAAGGGTGTTACCATAAGCAAATTAGGGGACCATGGAATAGCTTACCTGTCAGATCTTTGGAGAAGGGAAGAATTTATGACCAAATAACAAATAGAGAATATTATGAAATGTAAAATGGATAATTGTGATTATATTAAATTAATAAGCTTTTGCACAAGCAAAACCAATGCATCCAAAATTAGAAGAAAAGCAGAAAATGGGAAAAAAATTGTATGTATTTCTTATAAGGGCCTCATTTCTTAAATATGTAGAGAACTGAGTCAAATTTCTAAGAATACAAGTCATTCCTCGATTGATAAATGGTCAAAAGATATGAACAGGCAGTTTTCAGAAGAAGAAATTAAAGCTATCTATAGTCATATGAAAAAAAATCTCTAAATCACTATTGATTAGAGAAATGCAAATTAAAATAACTCTGAGGTACCACCTCACACCTATCAGATTGGCTAATATGACAGAAAAGGAAAATAATACATGTTGGAGAGGATGTGGGAAAACTGGAACGCTAATGCACTGTTGGTGGAGTTGTGAATTGATCCAACCATTCTGGAGAGCAATTTGAAACGATGCCCAAAGTGCAATCAAACTGTGCATACTCTTTCGTCCAGCAACATCATTACTAAGTCAGTATCCCAAAGAGATCAAAGAAAAGGAAAAGGGCCCTGTTTGTTCTAAAATATTTCTAGCAGCATTTTTTTTTATGGTGGCAAAGAATTGGAAATTGAGGGAATACCCATCAATTGGGAAATGGCTGAACAAGTTGTGGTATATTATTGTAATGCAATATTATTGTACTATAAGAAATGATGAGCAGCATGATTTTGGAAAAATCTGTAAAGATTTATACAAAGTGAGCCAAACTAGGAGAACATCATACATAGTAATAGCAATATTGTATAATGAAAAACTGTGGATCACTTATTCTCAGCAATACAATGATTCAAGACAAGCCCAAAGGACTCATGATGAAATATGCTATCCACATCCAGAGAAAGAACTGATAGTATCTGAATACAGACCAAACCTTACTATTTCTCTGTCTCTGTCTCTCTCTCTCTTACTCTCCTTTCCCTCCTCTCCTTTCTTTCTCCTTCCTTCCTTTTCTCCCTTCCTTCCTTGTCCCCTCCTTTCTTCCCTCCCTCCCTCTCCACTCTCTTTTTCTGTTTGAATTTTCTTCCACAAAATGACTAATATGGAAATATGTTTTACATGATTGCACATGTCAGATTGCTATGTCAGATTGCCATCTCAGGTAGGAACAAAGGGAAAGAGGGAGGAATGGAACTTGGAACTCAAATCTTTAAAAAATGAATGTAAAAAAATTTTACATGTAATTAGGGAAAAATGAAACATTATTTTTTCAAAAGAAATGTCATTATGGGGTCTCTTGGCCATATCCACAACAGTAATGGTGAGGCTCACCTGAGGCAGGTATATCAGAAAGTAATGTGGCCGGGTTGAGAACTGAAAACTTTAGAGTCAAATTTTCTTTGTCCAATAGTGTCATGCCATATTTAGCAAGTCTTTGATCAGAGAAAGCTTGAGTGTGATGTCTCAACAAAAGTGCCTCAATGGGGCCACTGCACTGTAAGTGGGGCCCCTAAAACTAAATCATATGTCTTTTCAGCTAAAAGGGCAGTGACTATTAATGCTGGCAAGTAGGGCAGAGTTCCTGTAAGTGATGAATCTAGCTGATAGGAGTAATATGCTACAGGGTGAAGAGAGGGTCCAAGAAATTGAGTGAGGACCCTTGAAGCAACCCCTTGTATTTGTGTACAAAAAGAGAAAAGGGCTTAATATAATCTGGAAGTCCCAGCCCCGGAGCTGATAACTGGGCTTTCTTGAGGTCTGCAAGGGCAGAAAGATATTCTAGTCCAAGCTGCAAAGTTCTGGAACATTATCTTTGGTTAGGAAAACTAAAGGCTTAGTGATATGACTAAAAGACAGAATCCACTGGTAGCAATATCCAGCTGCCTCTAAAATAGCACATAATTATCTTTTGGTCATGGGAACTGACAATCATTGATGAACCTGTACGTACTTTGGGGAAACAGAGGGAGTGCCAGCAGACAGAATGAATCCAAGGTACTCCACCTGGGGGAGTATAGTAGGAAGGCCGAATTTATGATCTCAAAAAGGATCATATAAATATCAGAATGGTTCGAAATCGTTGGGTATACAGAATTCTCCAAGCAGAAGGCATCCAAAAATTTATTCAGGGCCCAGAGCAACAAA
>CM053625.1:291993308-292014171 GCA_028646595.1 Phalanger gymnotis
CTACGCCCACGGGGGTTTCACACCTGATAGGGCTTTGGGCCTGGGGCTTAGCGTTTAACAGGTGAAAGTACTTTCACCATAAACAAAAGCCAAACTCCTTAAGCACACCCGTTAAACTAAGCCCATTTTGCCTTACTGGCACAGGGAGGCACCACTGCACTTTTGATTTAGAAACCTAGTGACCCATCAAATCAAGTTGGAGATGAAGATTGTGACTGCTGTTTTACAGATCTCAACACTGAGTGAACAAATATATCATTGACATACTGGACCAGAGAGGTGCCCATGAAAGTCATGGAAGCCAAGTCCTGTTGGAAGATTTGAGAGAACAGGTGGGACTTTCTACATACCCTTGAGACAAATGAGTCCACTTGCATTGTGTGTCCTTCCAGGTGAAGGCAAGCAGATCCTGATTGTCTGGGTAAATGGAAATGCCAAAAAGAAAAACAAAGCTGAGCAAAGATCTGTCACACTAAAACAGGAAGCCTGATAAGGAATTGAGGAAATGATGGTAGCAAGATTGGGCACTACTGGGTACCTCGATATAACATGAGCATTAATATCATGTAAGTTTTGCGCAAAGTGATAAACAGGTTTACCATCAGGGCCTGGCTTGGATTTCTTAACAGGGAGGATAGGAGTGTTACAAGAAGATTTACATGGAACAATAATACCTTTATCCTAAAAGTCATTAATGGGTATAATACTAATGGCCTCTGTGGACAAAGGATATTGAGGAATGGATGATGGGGCTTCCCTTAGTCTTGATGGTGATAGGGACAGCGGATTTGAACAATTCTACATCTGAGGATGAACTCACCCACAGAGAGGCTGGGATGTAGATAGAATATGCGGACTATTGGGAACAAAGAGAGGGAGTCCTCAGGAAGTTGCAAGGACAGAGATCCATGGGGGGAGGAAGAAGTAGTGACTAGCCAATTTCAGGACACTGTGAGGCTTCCTCAAGATCCTGACAATATTTGGAGATCCAAAAGAAGTACGGTCAGAAATTGGTTTGTACAATTAGAAACTCCAGTATCTAACCAGCATGTTACCAACTTTGAGGGAGGCATGGGCTAAATCAGTGCATCATTGGGATAGTGAGGCATGGAAAACAGGATCAGGAAAAATGAAAAAATCCTCATTAGAAGCTATGGTCCCTCCTCCTCCCCCACACCTTCATTTCAGAGATTGGGTTCTTCCAGGGCCCCTTCTTTTTCTGTTTGCTTCTTCCTTTTACGTTCTCTGACAAGATGGCTCTTTTTGTGACAATAAAAGCACTTGTGGAGCCACTAGTTTCCTGATACAGCTTGAATGGGAGCTGAAGCTGCTTGGGCAGGGGTCAAGACTGTTTGAGGTTTCGACTTAGGTTTCTCCTCTTTATCTCTCCCTTCATAAGCATGTTGAGTAATGCTTTTAAGCTCACCAATGCCTTTTTCATGCCAACTGGGGCAATTCTTATGGAAAGAGTTTTATATTTTCTGGTATGAATTGAATAACAAAGACCTAATTAATAATTCTCTCAGCTCAAACCCTGCATACCACTTTGCAAACTTACACAGCTTCTTATAAAAGCAGTTAGAGGTTTCATTTTCTTCCTGGACAGTTTCTTGGAACTTACTCTAATTTATGGGGCAGATAGCTCAAGCTTCCATGCCCCTAATTAAAGATTCCCTAGCCTGCTGTAGCCTGGTGTAGTTAGCTGGAATTTTAGAGTTCCAATGAGGGTCTTGTAAAAGCCAATTAGGAACATCCTCAGAACCAGCAGGTACTCCTGCTACTAAGACTTGTCTATTTGCAACCTTATAATGACAGATCTTTCTCCCCAGGGGAACCAGGTCTCCACTAAATCAGTTACATCTCCCCAGGTAGTATTATAACTGCTAAATATGGCCTGAAATTGGGTTATAACAGCCCCAGGATCCTCATAAAATTTAGGAGTATCTCCCCTCCATGTGGAGAAGTCAGAGGAACTGAAAAGCTGGTGATTCTTATGTTTAATAGAATATCGGGGTTAGTTGTGCCAGAAATGGGATTGGACATGGAAACTAGTCATTGGACTCTCCAGTACCAGTGGACTAGGCACCATCAGAGATTTATTTCTTTGGAGTCTGACTCCCCCCTTCTACCCCTTGTCTGGTGAATCTTCTGCACTTGTTCCTGTTCTAATCTCCGAGCTCCTGCTTTGGTTGAGCTCTCTATTCTTTGTGAGGAAAACTCAAGGACCCCTCCCTTGATCTGGTTTATCCTGGATCACTCTGGTAAAGATAGCCTTTCCTAACTGCACACCTCTTGTTAATTGGCCTCTCTGTGTGACCTTGCTCCTTTACTTCACGCCTCTGTAAAATTTACAATTACATGCATGCCTCAGTAACTTGTGGGTTAAAATTAGAATTGTAATTGTGCACTTTTTTAGAATTCTTTGTGTCTGTTTGGATGTCTTGACATTTTGTCTGTGTTTGTGTCTTTGTAAAATGTAAAGTGTCTGTCGTTTTTTGTGTTACTTTGAAGGATTTAAAATGCAGTCAGCCAGAAAAACTTCTAAGGCTGTAGCCAGAGAGTTTAGAATATTGGGAAAGATTAATGAACTTTCATACTTGAAGCAATTGTCCCAGTAAGAAAGTCTAACCCCAACTTTAAGCTTTCTGTAGGAGATTAGGTTATAAGAAAAAAAGGAAGAAAATCTGTAAGACATTTTCTTTCCTGTCATTTCAGCTTTGGCTATGTCAGAATTACAGAAATAAAGTCAGATAATCAAAGTTTGTAGAACTGCTAAAAACATCTTAGCACATTTTGGAGGTTTGAAGATTTATCATTTTTAAGCTTGTAGGAAAGGACTCCTGAGACTTTGGGGATAATTCCAGGAACTCACTCCCTTCTGAAATATCTTAGTAAGTTTTGGGGTATCACTCTGTAGAGTTCGTTTTAAGGAAAAATAAGGATTATATTTCATGAAAGTTTTAAAAATAAATGACAAGATTAATAGTTTTATCTTTCAAGGGCAATGAAGAAAGGCAGCTAGTTTGGAAGTAATCTCAGAGTGAAGAAAGAAAAAAAATAGGTCAATAGTTTGCACTTTATATCAACCTCTTGTTAACCCTTTCTTGAACGATTATAATCTAGAGATTACTTGCGACTTCCCCAGTTCAGAGAACCTCTCCTTCTCCCTGTTAACCCCTCTCATCATCAGAGCAGATTCCCCAAAACAGGTGTTAAAAAAAGAATGCTGGAAATACATAGGGAAACTTGAATTGCATTCTGCCCCACCTGGTAGAGGGGCTAGGCAGCAGCTACAGTGGACCCCCCCACTGGCAGTGGTGGCCCCAATAGCCCTGTACCCCTGGGCATCCTGCAGCTTGCCCTTCTAGGCAAGCCTGAGGCCATCACCTAGATGAAATACATTCTGTCCACCCAGCCCCAGCAGCACTTGGCCCCAAAGTTGCAGCTGTTGGGTGTGGAAGGAGGGGGAGGTGAGGCCACATGGCCAGCATCTCTTTTGCCCTGCCATCAGGGACTACAACCAATGGGAAGGTCCTGGCACCTGCCACCCCAGCCACTGGGATTCCTATTTTGCAGCCAGTGCCCTCTACTGTACCCTCCAAAGCCCAGTCAGTGTCCCAGTGCAGGCTCAGCCTTTGGCAGGCCCTACCCAGATGCTGCCTGGAAGGTCCTGGCACCCTTGGCAGTGACCAGCATGGCAGTATGATGTGGGGGAGGCCTGCCAGCCTCTGCTTTTCATTAGCCCATCCTTCTCTGTTCCAGTAGCAGAAATTTATTAGCTGTGTAATCTTAGGTGAGTTATCTTATCTCTGTTTGCCCCAATTTTCTGAATTGTAAAGAGAAAAATAATAATGGTACACACCTCCTTGGGCTGTGATAAGATCAAAATAATAAAATGCCTGGAAAGTGCTTAACACAGTGACTGGCATATGCTAAGCACTATATTATTATTATTTTTTAAATTGAATATAATTGTTCCATGCTTGATAACTCTAAAGAGGTTTTAAAATGCCGACGGTAATAAGATCAATAATTTTTGTGAGTGATAATTTGGAAATGCAATTGATGTCAGTTGAAATTTATTGTTTGTGCTACTATTCTTTTATATTGTGAAATTTGAGAGACCACCAAAACAGAAATAGTCTTAGACAAAAAATTTTTTAATCTAGATGCTGTTGTATATGTTATACAATTATGGGAATTGTGAGAAAAACTTTATTGCATTGTTTGAACCTAGAACTGCATGGTTGGGAAACTGGACCATCTCTATGTGCTGTTTAGAGACCTTTAACCAAGGACTTATGTTATGCTGACCAGAAATTCAGATCCAAAGATTGATACAAGTTTTTTCATATCTGTCAACCCATATGTCTTCCCAAGATTCCAGACAAAGGCTGAGTATATTGTTGTAGTTTTTTTCCCCTTTTGTTATGTGCCCAACTACCAAGGCTCTGTGTTGGCATTTTCTCTCTATACATTCTTGGCCCCTTTTTTGCTTTCAAGCAAACAATGGCTAGCAATGACTCTTGGGACACACTTCTCTAATAGGTCCCCTCAAGGAACTGACGTCCTGCAATAAAAACGTTTCTCCTGGCCCAATTAGCCTCTTGTGGCATCTTGGCTTACACCCGCCTCTTCTTTATTGGCCAGAAGGGTAGGGGTTCTTTCAGACCCCCTCCCTTTGGCTAAAGGGGAGAAACATTAAGATGTTAGGAGACACCCTGTTTTCCAGAGCTAAGGACCAGCAAGCAGGCTGTGACAATCCGTTGTGCTCACCCTCTGGATGATGTCAACTACAGCAAAATCCCAGAATTGTTTTGTATAATTATTGTATCGCTTTGACTAGCGCCAAGTTTTCTCTGAACCCAGACAAGCATCTGCTGTATCCATGATTTGGTCATGAGGGCCCTGCTATGAATCAAACTTGTCTCATTGCTGCTATTACCTCTCATTGTCAGGACTACAGCTCACTGCATAGCCGCTGGTACAATTATTGAGATCTCTTGACACTGCTTTGGGGCGGGACCCCCAGCAAAGTGTCCTTTCTTGCAAGCTGTTTCCCTGACTTTAAAATTAAACTTCTGTTTCCAGGTTGAAGTTAGGTTATATCTGCCCTAAGGAGTCAATACCCAAATGTAGAAGGGGAAGTTTGAGAGTTTGCAACAGCAGCACAAAGGGGTAGAGGGAGGGAGTGTTGGGTTCTAATGGGTGAGGGGTAGGCATGGCTGTGTTGGAGATAAGTTCTATGATTGGCTTTAGTGGGATGAGTGAAGAGCAATCCATCTTCCTATCTTTGATCAGTTAATCACTTACCCCTTGAAGTTATGTAGCCATCACTATAGAGTGCATTCACAATCTGTGTTATATTCCATTCAGTCAGCTATGTCCTGTTGAATCCCTAGTCTTTAATAAATTTGTTTATATCCTTGATCATTTCAAACATTCCTTCTACCTTCATGCTTTAACATAGCCCTATCCCTTTCCTGTAGACAACATATTTCATACAACCTCTCCTCTGTAGGACTATACACCTATTACATTCTCATCAATACATTTTTTTAAATTTTTATTTTAAGGAATAAAACAAGCATTTACATAACATAGTAAAATGAAAAATGCACATGAAGCTGCAAATCCACTGTACACGACTTTCTATTCCTTTCCAGTATACAACAAAATTATCATGTAAATTTCTTTTTTTCCTCACCTCCCACCCTAGAGATGACTACCATTAGACACAAACATATAAATGCGTGTATGTATATATATATACACATACATATATATATGTACATAATTATTCTATACATCTATTTATTAGTTCTTCTTTGGATGCAGATAGCCTCATTCTTCATATGTCCTTTATAGTTAATTTGGGTATTTATAACAGTCAAAATAACTTATTTGCTCAAAATAGTTCTTTAAAACAATATTGCTGTTGCTGTAGACAATATTCTTTTAGTTCTGCTTATTTTGTTCTTCATTACTTCATGGAAATCTTTCCATGTTTTTCTAAAATCATTGAGTGCGTCATTTCTTATAGCAGAGTAGTATTCTATCACAATCATATACTATGACTTGTTCGGTCATTCCCCAATTGGTGGATATCCCTGCAGTTTTCAGTTCTTTGCCACCACAAAGAGAGCTGCTACAAACACTTTAAAACATATGGGTTCTTTTCCTTTTTCCCTAGTCATACTTGGAAATAGACTTAGTAGTGGTATTGCTGGGTCAGAGGGTATAGGTATTTTAATAACTCTTTGGGCATAATTACAGATTGCTGTCCAAAATGGTTGGATCAGTTCACGATTTCACTAACAGTGAATTAGTGCCCCAATTTTTCCACATCCTCACTAACATTTGTCACTTGTCCCTTCAATCATTTTAGCCAATCTGGTAGGTGTAAAATGTTATCTCAAGGTTGTTTTAATTTGTGTTCCTCTAATCAATAATGATTTAGAACATTTTTTTCATATGACTATTAATCGTTCTGATTTCTTCATTGGAAACTGCCTGTTCATATCCTTTGACCATTTATCAATTGGGGAATGACTCATATGCTTGTGGATTTGACAAAGTTCTCTCTATATTTTAGATATGAGACCTTAATCTGAGAAACTGTCTATAAATTTGACCTCCCCCCCACTGCTTTCCTTCTGATCTTGGGTACATTTATTTGTAGAAAATCTTTTAAATTTAATGTAATCAAAGTTATCCATTTTACACCTGATTTGCTGTCTCTTGTTTGTTCACCTATCCTTAAGTCTGATAAGTAATATGTTCTATGTTCTTCTAATTTTCTTGTAATACCTCTCTTTTTCCTAGGTCATGTATCCATTCTGACTTTGATGGTAAAATGGTATATGCCAAGTTTCTGCCATACTGCTGTCTAATTTTCCCAATGCTTTTCTAAACTAAATAATGAATTCTTATCCTCAAATCTTAAGTCTTTACACATGTCAAATACAAGGTTATTATGTTTACTTGCTACTGTAAATTAAAAGTCTTCTCTATTCCATTAATCTTTCTATATCTTAGACAGTACCAGATAGTTTTGATAATTACTTTTGATAATCAATAATACATTTTAACAGGGAAATAATATATGCACACATACACTTATGTATGTACATAGGAAATATAAGGCAGTCTTCGAGGAAAAGGCACTAACTGTTAGTGGTGAGGAAAGGAAAGAAAGAACAAGAAAGGCCTCCAGGAGGTGGTGCTTGAGTGGAGTCTTGAAAGGAAGTCAGGGATTCCAAGAGTCAGAGGTTAGGAGGGAGAACACTCCAGTGCAAACATAGTTGCAAAATTGGAATTGGTTTGTTTTCCCTTCTGAAATTTTTGTTTTCTTCTATGCATTTTCATGTTTTATTGATGCTATTCATTCTTTTTCTTTGCATAACTATCATTGCCCACTGAAAGAAATGATTATTTTTCTCTTATATTAATGACCAATTATTAGGATTAATGTTTTCTCTTCCTATTTGCAGCTTATTGTGACATATGGTGTAAGATACTTGGCTAAATCTAATTTCTATCAGACTACTTTCCATTTTTTCCCAGTTCTGTTGAATAGAGAGTACTTACCACAGGAGTTTGTGTCCTTGGGTTTATTGAGCTCTATGCTTCGATGTCAGTAATCGACTTTTAATTACCTAGCAAGGAGAATATCAATGTGTACACCTTCTGAGAAAATAAGTCTTCCTGGCAGACTAAAAGCATTTCTTGTTTTTATTTGGTCAACAATAAATAAGACATTCATTCCACTGATTTTATAAAGATCGCTCTACTTTTGTTTCACATAAATCCCAGAAACCTTGACACTTCAACTGAACCAACCAAAATTATGAATCAGGTAGGAAAAAGCACTATTTAAAAGTTACATTTTATTTTTTAAAAATCAGCAAAAAATCTGCCTTTTCTTGTTTGGCTTTTAAATTGTGATCACTGCATAAATTTTTTTCCTGGTTAACTTCACTCTACATCAGTTCATACAAGTCTTCCCAAGTTTCTCTGTAACCATTCCCTTCATCATTTCTTATAACATAATAATATTTCATCACATTTATATACCTTAACCTGTTCAATCATTCCTCAATTTATGATTTCCCCTCAGAGTCTCATTCTTTGTCCCTTCAAAAAGATCTTTAAATATTTTACAGACTCATAGAATTCATTTTGTTCAAGACTAATATCTCCTTTAAACTGTTCTTCCTCTAACTCTGGCTTATTCTGCCTGCTGCTACCGAGACAAGAAAAAAATTCTGAGAGGCTCTATCCTGAAATTCCTGTCCCCTGTGCTCGAAGTATGTCATGTACTCTGTTAAAGGCTGCAAAATCAAGCTTAAGACTATAACTACAGCTTCAGTTTTAACCACCTCTAGGCATCTGTTGAATCTTGCGTGAACCTGGGAGCTAAATATTGCAGTTACGCTGGTTGAGCTCTGAAGAATGAAGTGCGGGAGAGTTGATTACTTTCCTGTACTGAGAGCATCATCTGGTGGTCAAATAGTATACTACACACTCTCAGCTAGTTAATTAATCATGAAACAAATCAAACCGTAAAATAGCAGAAAGCTTTGGAATGAGCCAGGCGTGGTATGGGAGGATATAGCTCTGGTAAGTCTAACCTCTAGTACCCACCACTCACACCACTTATCATATTTGTGTCTCCTCAGGTCCCAGCACAGTCCTCTGCACAGAAGAAATTGGTGAATATTTGTTGAATGAATGGATTCTTTGAAAGCTGTTAATTGCATGTTTTCACTTGCCCTGATACCTTTTGTGGATTTCCCTGCCCCCTCCCTGGTGTTACCATTGTGGTTTGAAGGATTCCAAAAAGCTTTTGGACAAAGCCATTTGTCAGAGAGGCTTTTAAAAAGCCTGTAGATTTAAGGGGTGATTGAAAAAGTAGCATTTTTGAAGAGTTGTTGTGAAGAAAGTGCTATATACACCTTACAGCCCTATTGAAATATAAGCTGTCTCAGGTTGATGACAGAAGGTTCTTAAAATAATTTCTAAGTTGGGTTTCTGCATTTTAAAAAATCTCACCTTGTTTTTCCCGTAAGGAACACAGTCTTTGACAAGTAATATAGCCTGGCAATTCCATTTTTTAAACCCCACTGCGAAGTTCTGAGTTAATGCTTGGAGCCTCTGGAACTAGAGACAAAATGTGATTTAACTATTTCATTTTAAGGATGAAGAAATTGAGACCAAGAGACTAGTGGGCTGACCTTTGAAGGTCTTTCAATTATACATGGGACTAATAGATTGCTTACTTGGGCTCACTATCTATAAAACAGATGCTGTGGGGATCCAACTCCAAACCACATTCTACAAGGAAGCTGTCACTTTGGTCCTTGGAGACAGATATACAACTTCCCTTCCCAACTCCCAGGTGGAGAAGAGTCTCAGCTATGCTTCTGACTGGTGGTTTATTGCATGGGGAAGAGATGGCTCTAACACCTGTTGGTTTTTTCTTCTCTGACAGATGTGTGGCCTTGAGACTGAGGATCTGAGTGGTCAGGGTTTAGGGTAAAGAAAATATAGAGAGGATTGAGGCCCAAGAACCTCAGCTGCAG
Organism: Phalanger gymnotis; assembly: GCA_028646595.1. NCBI lineage: Eukaryota > Metazoa > Chordata > Mammalia > Diprotodontia > Phalangeridae > Phalanger > Phalanger gymnotis. The sequence goes on from CM053625.1 coordinate 292,002,893, forward strand.
GATTAGATTGATGGGATGAAGGAAGGGGTAGCCATATGGGATAGGGACTAACTCTTCCGTTGCCCCACCCTCTGCCCAATACGAAAGATCAAAGACAGAGGGAAGAGGTAGGGGAGTAGGGAATAGCGAGGAACAGCTAGCTAGGCTGGAACGACTAGGTTTGTCAGCTTAAGCTGGAGCTGATTGGCAGCTATTTATAGGAATATAGAATTGTATCTATTTCACCTGTGGTTGTGGTGTTTGTCTTTTTACTTTTTTTTCTTCTGGGGACACAGGAACCTAAGTAATTGATAAATGAGGGTAAGGGAAGGGACCTGTGACCTCTTTCCCCTTTGCATAGGTAAGTGCCTTCTCTGCAAGGTAGCCTCTTAAGGAGTTGTTTAAAGCACTAAGAGACAGGATTTGAACTTGGCTCCAAGGATAGCTCTCTATCTGTCATAACACACAGCCAACGATAGATATCCTATAGCAAATGGTTTCTTCTCCCCTTTCAAAATATGGACTATTGCTATAGCTCTGAAATATTAGAACCTGGGAGAAAATCTCAGTTGGTTTTCTCAGTGCCTCTATACCCACCCTACATGTGGGAAATCTCCTGATCTCAATAAATCAACTTCATACAAAAGATTCAAACAATTGGCTCTTCAGTGGCCAACGAGTTTATTAAAACACAGTTAAAGGAAGAACTGAATAGGAGTTGTTGAATAACCACAATGTAAAGATTTTGCTTCTCAATAGAGCAAAGATAAAAAAATAACATTTTCAGAGAATCACCCATAATATCAATTTTTAGCTACACATCAACCATAATTAGCTTCCTCTTTTCCTGAGGACTCTTGTCCTAGAAATTAAACAGTCATTTTTTTTCCTTTTTTAAAGAGACAATGAGGGTTAAGTGACTTGACCAGGGTCATAAAGTGTCTGAGGCTGGATTTGAACTCAGGTTCTCCTGACTCCAGGGACAATGCTCTATCCACTGTGCCACCTAGGTTGCCCAAACACAGCCGTTTTTGTCTCTGTGTCTCTAGTGCCTAGCACAGTGTCTGGCACATAGTAGGCTACTAAAAATGTTTTTTGATTGGCAGAGATTTAAGCACACTAGAATTGATAGGGGCAATTAAAGGGTAAATGAAAGACTGGATCTGGTTTCCTTATCCTTTTTGACTTTCTATCCATTTTTCTTTCCTTTTGATATTCTGTAATCAAGGTTATAAACATAAATCAGTTATTTATCCTGGGGACCATTCATTCTGGGTCACCAGAAATGTACACACATAATTATTATGGGGCAATATGGCTTAGTTTCTGAGCACAGTTTGAGGTATCAATACATGAAGTATCAATGAAGGATTTTCTAAAAGGTTCTTCACATCATCCCCTGGTGGTGATATCAGGGGGCAGTGGTTCTAACTTTTCTATATTCCCTCTTGTGCTAACTTCACTTAGCTTTGTCTCTTTAATGAAGGAGGCAATGTGAATTTCAAAATAAAAATTAGTTTACAACAGAAATTCCATAGATGATCGTCCCTTTTCAATATTTCCTCCCACCCTTGAAGTCACATGTAACAGTTTCTCTTGATGGCCTCTCCCATTCCCAAAGTCTAACATGGGGAGAGATTGGGGAGATGCCAGGTAAGGCAGGGATATGTATATATAAGCATTCAGATCTGTGGATTTCCTCTTTTGTGCCTTGACATTTCTGATATGCTATACCACCTTTCATGCTGCCAATGGCACAAGCAGCTGTGGCACTGACACTGGTACAGGAGTAGAAGCAGCTGGATGTAGCAGCAAAAGATGATAGGAGAAATATCCTGAAGAGCTGTGATAGCACCGAAGTGGGTGAAATAGGCAGGAAGTGCCATGTGAGTCTAAGTATCATGGAAGAGCCCAGACTGGTAACTGTTGCTAGGAAACCTTATCCTCTAGTGAGATCAGGCAGGGTAACGAATCCCAAACCCCACCACTTTAGGATTTTTTTTTATTGGATTGTTTGTAGTAGCAGGTTCCAAGCATACCTTTCCTTTCCTTAGTAGTCTCATGATCTATAAGCTGGAAGGACGTTTTGGAGAGAGAGGGGTGGGGTGGCTATGAGATCAGGAGAAGCAATTTCTTTCTAGTTTCTGCGACACTTAGACAGTTTTAAATTTTATTATATAAACCATATGGTCACTGAAAGGTCAATTGTATGAGTCTTAAGAATGAGAGCAGAAGATTTCTCAAATTCAGGGTAGGAGCAGACACGCAGAGGGAAATAATAAAAATCCCCCTCCCCCATAATTCCTATGTTTAAGAGTGATGTTCTTTTGCCCTTGACTAAATTTTGAATCCATCTAGTAAAGGTGACTAAACCTGTTCAGCCAAAACTCTGGTGATGGGGGAAATTCAAGAGCTGGTGAATATCCCCTAGTGAGCCAAAGAGATATGTTAACCTTTGGGAAAGCCCACACATGTCACTTTGATACTCTCTGGTGACACTACATTGTCTTGAGTGAAGTGCCACCTATTGGACAATTTATAAATTATGTTCCCTTTCTGGTTAATTGATTGACAGCCTGCATTTCTGTAGGTTTGCAGAAAGCAGGAAGCAAACCAGGCATGGACTGATATAGTTGTATTAGTACCTTGGGTCGCCTCGGACACCTACTAAACGTATAGCTAATCTATATGACTACAAAATAACATGAAAGGAAGATTTATTTATAGTAAAATTAAGGTTTAATGATAACATTCCTGAGACAATTAGTTAATATAACCCTTTTAGGGGTCTAGGCCTGTGATTTCATTGGTATAAGGGGTTCCCAGTGAGTAATACCTTCTACCAATGCAGATAAGGAAATGCTAAATTTCAGTTAAAGATTAGTGAAAAGAAAGGCATAATTTTTTTCCCCATCTAAATTCAGACTCCCTGAAATTCCATGGACCTTTTAGGAGTGCGTACCTTATAGTCAAGACATAATTCCAGGTTCTCCTGACTCTGAGGCCAAATGGTTATCTGCCCTACCACTCTGTTTCTCAATAACCAGTGATTTTTAATGAGTGATGTGTTTAGAGAATGCCTTTCAAACTCCATGAGCCCAAATATTATTTATTCTTTATAACCTCACCTCTCTAGATTTTTTTTTGCGCCTTGTCGATTTCGATTTTATATTGGAAGCAGGTAAGTTAATACAATTCTTTCTCATCCTTTATCAGCCAGTATTCAAGGTCAGCCATTTCATCCTGTCTATTTTGGACCACTAGAAGATTATGTCTTAAATACTAGGCTGATGAATTGGGATTAAATACAAAGAGAAATATGTAGCTATCTGAGATAGGAATCACAGATCAAAGGGGAGCCTATGATTCTGCCACTCTGACCCAATAGTGCTTTTCAGCTGGCTGACAGGGTCTGAGTCCAGAAGCAGACTACTCTTACTCAGACCCAAACCCAGGCCAGAAACTTGGAAAGCTCAGAATGGGGGGCAGTAATCAGACTTTGTTCTAGATCAGACTACTTTGAGAACACTGAAAGCTTGCAGGTCCCGAGATTGTCTCTGACATCCTGGAATAATGTTAAACTTAATAGCCCAAGAAAGCAGCAACAGGACATGCTCAGACTTTTCCCCTAGAAGTGCATCAGAAGCCAGCCTTAAGATCAAGTTCAAAGACTAGAATTAGGCTGGGAGAACAGGCAACCAAAAAAAAAAAAAACATCCAGTAATGATGAACTATTATAGCGGCAGGGAACACTCAAGACACAAACACAGAAGAAAATTATCATAAAACATCTACAGACTTTGTCTCAGAGGAAAACATATCTTGGGTACGAATTCAACTAGGTTTCCTGGAAGAGATGAAGCAATAGTTTTTTTTTAATAATTTAAAATATTTTAATGAATGGACTGAAAATGCTTGAGTTAAACATTGAAAAAGAAATGAGAGCTATGAAAGAAAGAATTGGAAAGAGAATTAACAGCTTGGACAAAGTGGAAAGAGAAAGACTCCATTGGTCACCTCCTGAAAGAAACCCTGAAATGAAAATTCCCAGGAATATCATAGCCAAAATCCAGAGCTCCCAGGTTAAAGAAAAAAAATACTGCAAGCAGCCAGAAAGATAGAATGCAAGCACCAAGGAATCACAGACAATATCACATACAATTTAGCAACAATTACCATAAAAGAGTGGAGAACTTGGATTATAATAACCCAGAAGGAAAAGAATGTGGGCTTATAGCAAAGAATAACTTACCTGGCAAAATTAAGAATGATACTAGGAATGGGAGGGTAGTATATCTTTAATGAAACAGAAGACTTCTAAGCATTCCTGATGAAAAGACTAAAGCTGCAAAAGAAAGTTTGAAGTACCAACACAAGAATGAAGAGAAACATGAGATTAACACAAATGAACAGTGATAAAAGACTAAACAAAGATAAACTGCTTAATTCTAATATGGGGAGATGATACATGTTTCCTCTCTAATCTCTGTCATCATTAGGATTCATAGAGGGAGTACAATTAGACAAGGCCTGAGATAGATTGTGTTATACCTTGATGAGCTTAAGAAAAGAATGGAAAGAGAGAGGAAGATGAACACATAGGGTAGGGATGTGAAAGGAAGGTTGGGAACGTGAAAGGAGCGTTAGGGGAAATTATCTTACTTACCGATGGTGTACAAGCAGACATCTTTTTAAACAAGGAGAAGGGGGTTAGGTGGGGGAGCAACTCATATTTGAACCTCACTGCCATCTGAACTGGCCAAAAGAAGGTAGAATGTACACACACACACACACACACACACACACACACACAGAGTTGAGTACAAAAATACAATTTCACTCAACTGTGAAATAGGAGGGAAAGAGAAGAATGGGGGAAGGAGAATTAGAAGGATGGTAGGTTAAGGGACAGATTAGGACTAAGCAAAACAAATTCTAAGGATGTACAATTTTTTTTCCTTTTTTGAGATGGCAAAGAATGGGAATCTAAGGGGGTGCCCATAAATTGAAGAATGTATGAATAAGGTATATAGTACATAAATGTGATGGAATATTATTATGCTGAACTCTTATCAGTGTAATGACCAACCAGAACTCCAGAGGATAAATGATTAAACATACTTCCCATCTCCTAATGGAGAGATGAAGAACGTAGAATGCAGAATGAGACAAATTTTTGTTGGACATGACAAATGTAAAGCTTTATTTTGATTAGCTATTCATGTGTGTAATGGGTCTTGTATTTGTTGTGTTCTCATTTAGGGGTGGGGTTGGGATGGAAGGATAAGAAGGTGAATGTTGGCTGTTAAAACAATATGTGTATCATAATACAAAAGTTTTAACATAATATTTACACACATATATGTACATAAGAAAATAAGAACTGATCAACACAATGATAGCCATAATTTCTGAATATTTATGATGAAACATGCTGCCCACCTCTTGACAGAGAAGTGATGGACTCAAAGTGCAAACTAAGACCTTGTTTTATTCTGAAAATGTCTATGATCAATGAGAAATTTTGTTTTGCTTGACTATACATGTTGTAACGGGATTTTGTTTTTCTTGCTTTGTCAGTGGAGGGAGGGAGGGAATTTGGAAGGCTGATTATCATTTGAAAGTAAAATACAATTTAATCAAAAAAGTATTGAGAAAGATTTTTTTTAGCATAAAATAGCTTTATCAAAATATATTTTTCCTTTTTCTTTTCTTTTTCTCCACATAATAGTATTTTATTTTTTCCAACTACATGTAAACATAGTTTTCAATGTTCATTTTTATAAGATTTTGAGTTCCAAATTTTTCTCCCTCCCTCTTTCCCCAAGATAGTAAACAATCTGGGACAGGCTATACATGTACAATCATGTTAAACATATTTCCATACTAGTAATGTTGTGAAAGAAGAATCAGAATAAAAGAGAAAAACTATGAGAAAGAAAAAACAAAAGGCAAAAAAGTGAAGATAATATGTTTTGATTTACATTGATACCCCTTAGTTCTTTCTTTGGGTGTGGATAGCTTTTTCAATCATGAGTCTATTGGAATCTCTTGGATCATTGTATTGCTGAGGAGAGCTAAGTCTATCATAGATGCTCAATGCACAGTGTTACTGTTACTATGTACAATGTTCTCCTGGTTCTGCTCACTTCACTCAGCATCAGTTCATGTAAGTCTTTCCAGGTTTTTCTGAAATCTACCTGCTCATCACTTCTTATATAGAACAATAGTATTCCATTACATTCATATACCACAACTTGTCCATCCATTTCCCAGTCTATGGGCATACCCTCAATTTCCAATTCTTTGCCACCACTAAAATTGCTGCTATAAATATTTTTGTACATGTGAGTCCTTTTCCCTTTTTTATGATCTCAGCATAAACTCAGTAGCGGCATTGCTAGATCCAAGAGTATGTGCAATTTTATAGCCCTTGGGGCATAGTTCCAAATTGCTCTCCAGAATGGTTGGATCAGTTCACAACTCCAGCAACGATGCATTAGTATCCCGATTTTCCCACGTGTCCAACATTTATCATTTTCCTTTTTTTTTTATCATATTAGCTAATATGATAGGTATGAGGTAGTACTGCAGAGTTATTTTAATTTGCATTTCTCTAATCAATAATGATTTAGAGCATTTTTTCATATCACTATAGATAGCTTTAATTTCTTCCTCTGAAAACTGCCTGTTCATATCCTTTGACCATTTATTAATTGGGCAATGACTTATATTCTTATAAATTTGACTCAGTTCTTTACATATTTTAGAAATGAGGCCTTTCTGTAAAAATTGTTTCCTAGCTTTCTGCTTTCCTTCTAATCTTGGTTGCATTGGTTTTTTTTTTGTGCAAAATCTTTTAAATTTAATGTCATCAAAATTATCCATTTTACATTTCATAATGTTCTTTATCTCTTGTTTGGTTACAAATTCTTTCCTTCTCCATAGATGTGACAGGTAAATTACTCCATGCTTCCTTAATTTGCTTACGGTATCACCCATTATGTCTAAATCATGTACCCATTTTTACCTATATAATGCTGTGAGATGTTGGTCTATGCCTAGTTTCTGCCATACTGTTTTTCAGTTTTCCCAGCAGTTTTTGTCAAATAGTGAGTTCTTATCCCAGAAGCTGGAATTTTTGGCTTTATCAAACAGTAGATTATTATAGTCATTTACTACTGTGTCTTTTGTACCTAACTTACTCCACAGATCTAACACTCTATTTCCTAGCCATTGCCAAATAATTCCAATGATTGCCACTTTATAATATAGTTTTAGATCTGGTAGGGATAGGACATCTTCCTTTCCGTTAAAAAATAATTCCTCCGATATTCTTCACCTTTTGTTCTTCTAGATGAATTTTATTATTCTTTCTAGCTCTATAAAATATTTTTTGATAGTTTGATTGGTACAGTATTGAGTAAGTAAATTAAGTAGAATTGTCATTTTTATTATGTTAGCTCAGCCTACCCATGAGCAATTGATAGTTTTTCAATTGTTTAGACCTGACTTTATTTGTTTAAAGAGTGTTTTGTAATTGTGTTCATATAGTTATTAGATTTCTCTTGGCAGGTATACTCCCAAATATTTTATATTGTTTACAGTTATTTTAAATGAAATTTCATTTTCTATTTCTTGCTGCTGGGCTTTATTAGTAATATATGGAAATGCTGATGATTTATATGGGTTTGTTTTGTATCTGCCACTTTGCTAAAGTTGTAAATTGTTTCCGGTCATTTTTTAATTGATTCTCTAAGTATACCATCATATTATCTGCAAAGAATGATAGTTTTGTTTCCTCATTACTTGTTCTAGTTCCTTCAATTTCTTTTTCTTCTCTTATTGCTAATGCTAAAATTTCTACTACAATATTGAATATTAGTGGTGATAATGGACATCGTTGTTTCACCTCTGCTCTTATTGTTAAAGCTTCTAGCTTATTCCCACTGTACATAAGGCTTGCTGATGGTTTTAGATAGATACTATTTGTTACGTTAAGGAAAACTCCACTCATTCCTATATTCTCTAGTGTTTTTAATATGAATGGGTGCTGTATTTTGTCAAAATTTCTGCATCTATTGAAATAATCATAGACTCTCTGTTAGTTTTGTTATTGATATAGTCCATTATGCTGATAATTTTCCTACTATTGAACCAGCCCTGCATTCCAGGCATAAATCCCACCTGCTCATAGTTGTTATCCTCATAATAAGTTGCTGTAATCTCTTTGCTAATATTTTATTTAAAATTTTTGCATCTATATTAATAAGGGAAATTGGTCTATAAATTTCTTTCTTTGTTTTCTCTCTTCCCAGTTTAGGTATTAGCACCATATTTGTATCACTAAAAGAATTTGGTAGGACTCCTTCTTCATCTATTTTTCCCAATAGTTCACATGGTATTGCAATTAATTGTTCTTTAAATGTTTGGTAGAATTCACTTGTGAACCCATCTGGTCCTGGAGATACTTTCTTTGGGAATTCATTGATGGCTTGTTTAGTTTCTTTTTCTAAAATGAGGTTATTTAAGCATTTTATTTCTTCTCCTGTTAATCTGGGCAATTTATATTTTTGTAAATATTCATCCATTTCACTTAGATTGTCAGGTTTATTGGCATGCAGTTGGGCAAAATAACTCCTAATTGTTGCTTTAATTTCTCAGTCATTGGTGGTGGATTTACCTTTTTCATTTTTAATGCTGGTAATTTGGTTTTCTTCTTTCTTTTTTAAAATCAAGTTAACCAAAAGTTTATCTGTTTTATTGTTTTTTCATAAAACCAGCTCTTAGTTTTATTTATTAGTTCAGTAGTTTTCTTATTTTCAATTTTATTAATTTCTCTTTCGATTTTCAGAATTTCTAATTTGATATTTAATTGGGGATTTAAAATGTGTTCTTTTTCTAGCTTTTTTAGTTGCATGCCTACTTCATTGATCTGTTCTTTCTCTATTTTATTCATGAAAGCATTTAGAGATATAAAATTTCCTCTAATAACTGCTTTGACTGCTTCTGAAAAATTTTGGTATGTTGTCTCATTATTGTCATTCTCTTTGATGATATTGATTGTTTCTATGATTTATTGTTTGACTCACTCATTCTTTAAGATTAGATTGTTTAGTTTCCAATTAATTTTTAATCTAGCTTTCCATGGCCCTTTATTACGTGTAATTTTTATTGCATCATGAACTGAAAAGGATGCTTTAACTACTTCTGCCTTTCTGCATTTGATTGTGAGATTTTTATGGCCTAATACATGGTCAAATTTTGTGTAGAGTCTATGTATTGCTGAGAAAAAGGTATATTCCTTTTTATCCCCATTCGATTTTCTCTAGAAGTCTTACTTTTCTAAAATTCTATACTCCTCCTTAACTTCTTTCTTGTTTATTTTGTGGCTAGACTTATCTAGTTCTGAGAGGAGGAGGTTGAGGATTTTACTCAACTCAGTTACTAGTATAGTTTTGCTATTTCTTCCTGTAACTCACTTAACTTTTCCTCTAAGAATTTGGATGCTATATCACTTGGTGCATATAGGTGTAGTATTGATATTACTTCATTGTCTATGGTACCATTTAGCAAGATGTAATTTCCTTTGTTATGTCTTTTAATTAGATCTATTTTTGCTGTTGCTTTGGCTGAAATCAGGATTGCTACCCCTGCTTTTTTTATAACTTCAGCTGAAGCATAATGTATTCTGTTCCAGCCTTTTACCTTTACTCTGTGTATATCTCCCTACTTCAAATGTGTTTCTTGTAAAGAACATATTGTTCTGGTTTTTAATCCATGCTTCTATCCACTTCTGTTTTATGGGGAAGTTCATCCTGTTCACATTCACAGTAATGATTATTAACTGTCTTTCTCTCCATCCTATTTTCCCCTTCTTCATACTTTTCTCTCTCTTTTCACCCTGTCCTTCCTCACCAGTGTTTTGATTCTTATTAACCCCTCTCTCAATCTGCCCTCCCTTTTATCATCCCCCTCTTTTCTTTCTCCTTTCCTTTCCTACTTCTGCCCTCCCTTCTGCTCTCCCATCAGGCCCCCCCCCTTTTCTTTCTCCTTTTTCCTCCTACTTCCTTATAGGGTAAGATAAATTTCTACATACCACTGAGTGCATATGTTATTCTCTCTTTGAGCCAAATCTGATGAGAGCAAAGTTCAAACAATGCTCACCTCCTCCCTTTCTTGCCTCTACTGTAATAGGTCTTTTATGCCTCTTCATGTGATGTAATTTACCCTCTTCTTCCTCCTCTTTTCCTCTTCTCCCAGTACAATCCTTTTTCTTACCCCTTCATTTTTTGTACCATCACATCAAAACCAACTTATACCCACACTCTATGTCTATGTATACTCCTTCTAACTGCCCTAACAGAAGTATAGTTCTTAAGAGTCACAAGTATCATTTTCTTGTGTAGGGATGTAAACAGTTTAACCTTATTGAACAATTTTTTTTTCTTTCCCATTTAACCTTTTTTATGTTTCTCTTGAGTCTTGTTTTTAAAGATTGAATTTGGGGGAGGCGGAGCCAAGACAGTGGCTGGAAAGCAGGGACTAGCATGAGCTCCTGGCCAAGTCCCTCCAAAAACCTATAAAAATGGCTCTGAACCAATTCTAGAACTGCAGAACCCACAAAATAGCATAGGGAAGCCGGGCTCCAGCACAGGACAGCCTGGATGGTCTCTGGGTAAGGTCTATCCCACATGGAGCTGGGAGCTGAGCAGAGCGGAGCACAGCCCAATGTGGGCAGTGTGGACCAACCAGACCAGGAGCCAGTAGGAGCGGGCCCTAGCACCCTGAATCAGTGAGCTGTGGCAGTTGCCAGACTTCTCAACCCACAAACACCAAAGACAACAGAGAAGAACTGCAGAACTCACAAAACAGTGGAGGGAAGCAGGGCTCTAGCCCAGGACAGCCTGGATGGTCTCTGGGTAAGGTATATCCCACATGGAGCTGGGAGCTGAGCAGAGCAGAGCAAGCCCAGTGTGGGCAGTGCGGACCAACCAGACCAGGAGCTGGGTGGAGCGTGCCCTAGCACCCTGAATCAGTGAGCTGCAGCAGTTATCAGACTTCTCAACCCACAAACGCCAAAGACAACAGAGAAGGTTAGTGGGAAAAGCTGCGGGAGTGGAAGGAGGTCGCGGTTCGGCCACCACCCGAGGGCAGCAGAGATGGGGCTGCTACAGAACTACAGCTGCAGTTGCTTCTGGCCCCAGGCCCACCTGGTGGGAGGAATTAAGTGGCAGATCAGAGCAGGATTGCAGAGCCTGCTGAAGATCTAAGTCCAGTCTGGGTTGGGGGTTCTTGGG
>CM053625.1:292014671-292042497 GCA_028646595.1 Phalanger gymnotis
ATTTAAAAAAAAAAAAAAAAAAAAAAAAGAAAGTAGGAGATCATAAAGGTGCATATGGAATTGTTGGCCTTAGAGAGAAGGACAATCTATCAGAGACTGGAGTAAAGGAGAGAATGAATGTTGATAATCAGGAATGCTATTATTACCTTCGCCTAGTGATACCAACCTCTATTTTCCTACAGGATCATAGAATTGCCAAGTTTGAGGGGACTTCTGAAGTCAGCTAGAGGAAGTGCCACTACAAAATACTGTACAGGTGGTTCAGCTTTCATCTGACCTCTTGTAATGGGAAACTCACTTCCTCCTGATATAGCCCTTTACAGAATGACTTTACCTCTGCAACTTCCATCCTTTTCTCCCAGTACTACTTTCTGGACCACAAAGCAATATTATCCTTTCACATGACTATTCTTCAAATACTTACAAATTTATAGGATCATACAGTTTCAAGGTGAATGTAATCCAATCATCTTGTTTTATTGAAGAAAATGAAGTCTGAAGATGTTCAGTCCTTTGCAATGGAACACAAAGATGTAAAGTAAGCAGAGTTAAGTTTGAATCAAGGTTTTCTCATTCAAAATCCAATGTTTTTCCCACTATACCAGGCTGTGTGCTCTTCTATCTGGCAGCTCTTCAAATACTTGGATAATTATATTCTTACTATGTCTTTTCTTCAAGCTAAACATGACTATTTCTTTCAGCTGATCATCAGGTGGTATGTTTCAAATCTTCGCACCATTGTAGTTGTATTCTTTTAGGTGACTGCCACATGTCAGTGTCCTTAAAATGTGGCTTGTAGACCTGAAGACAGTTTTCTAGATTTGGTCTTCCCAGGGCAGAGTACAATGAAAGACTAACTCCCCATTCTGGATACTATGGATCTCAACACGGCCTAAGTTTATACTAGTTTTTTTTAAAGTGCCATGTCCCATTGCTAAATGTGCAGTTGTAACAACAATTCGGCTAGCAGCTGCTGCTGAGGTGTAAGACCCAACGAGGCCAGCGACAAGAGCTGCTGACACAGGTTCTTTGATCTGCTTTACTAAGGAGAGCAACTTTAAGGGGTTAACAATCTCACTTTAATCAAACATACATATATCATTCACTTAGCTCAGGGGGAAAAGCCAGGACCCTGAACTTCAGAGCAAGCACAAACAAATTACAAACAGAAAATATCAACAGATCAAATAATATTCAACAGACAGGCTTTGTCTAATCAAGACATCACATATATAGTTACCAAAAAGAGAAGCACCAACATCAGGGTTTTCTTTTTTTTTTTTAATTTATTTTTAATATGTTTAGTTTTCAGCATTGATTTTCACATGCGTTTGAATTACATATTTTCTCCCCATTTCCACCCCCCCCACTCCAAGATGGCGTACACTCTGGTTGCCCTGTTCCCCAGTCTGCCCTCCCCTCTGTCCCCCCATTCCCCTCCCATCCCCCTTTCCCTTACTTTCTTGTCAGCCACTTAATTCCTCCTACCATGTGGACCTGGGGCCAGAAGCAACTGCAGCTGAATTTCTAAAGCTGGCCCGCCTCCATTGCCTCAGGGGTGGAAGCCTAACCGCAAACTCAGTCCTGTCCCGCAGCTTTTCCCACTAACCTTCTGTGTTGTCTTTGCTGTTTGTGGGTTGTGAGGTCTGGTACATGCCACAGCTCAGTAATTCAGCATGCTAGGGCACTCTCCGAGCCCTGCTTCCCTCTGCCACTTTGTGTGTTCTGCAGTTCTAGAATTGGTTCAGAGCCATTTTTTTATAGGTTTTTGGAGGGACTTGGTGGGGAGCTCATGCCAGTTACTGCTTTCCAGTCGCCATCTTGGCTCCGCACCTCTCCAGGGTTTTCTTTAAAATGTGGGGGGCCTACCCAGAGGCTCCACGCCAACACTATTCCAGTGAGTCAGAGCCCCAAAGGCAAAACACCAGTCTCTGAGTTTATATACCCTGTTCAGGGTCAAAGGGTGTCACAACATGTGACTCAAACCCATATAAACTAGGCTTTCCTTGAGGTAAGCAGGTCATCAAAATCACCTGATTTAATGGAAGAAACAAAGACTGGACTCATCAAGGGCACTTGATTACATAAGTGCCCCAAAAGAGAAAACAATAAAAAAGTCCCACCTTAATTAATATTACAGCAGTCCTCTAAAATCCCTAGGTATTTTTCTTTGTTATTACACTGGGTGAGGATGGGGGGAGGTGGCAAATGGGGAGACTAAGCAGCATTAATGCTTTTAAGAGACAAGTTGTTGAGGGAGAAATGAAACCAGGGATGTAGAAATCCCAAACCAAAGTTCCCAAGGCAAGGCCGACTGGAATGAATTTGGGGGCCTGGCCCAAGCATTCTTTAAGTCAAGGAGGCAAAGATTTATTACACTTTACATAAATAAAGTGGGCAAGAGTACTTAGGGAACCTGCAACCATACAGGACCATAGGGAAAGTTTAAGTACAAGATTTAGGGATGAACCCTGTCAATTAGGTGTTTTGGGATGGGATTAGGGAGTGGTTTAGGCATGATTAAGGGGTGGCCAGTTCTTAAGGGAACATGCACTTCTAGTACCTACAGCTTGGGTATCTTACCCAGAGTTCACTGGGAAATGGGGTGGGGTGGGGAGTGGGGTAGGTGTAGGTGTGGTTTTTGCTGTGAACCCTAAGTCACCAAAAGTTCATGGCTGACTGGGAATATGCAGGTGGATTCCATCACTTGTCTTGTTAGACAAGATAAATGTAATTTCTGGACAAGTTAGGTATTTCATGTGTGTGTGTGTGTTTGTTATTCTTCCTATATCATGTGAATCTGTGATGACAAGATCAACCCCAAGTAGCATAAGCTTGCCCCTCTGATTTAACTTCTCTTTGAGACTCTGATCCATCAATCTTGGGGGTGGTTTGAGAGATCTAGAGTTAAGATTTTTCATTGGAAAAAGCATCTGGTCATTGCTACACTTGTGCAATTATTTTAGAGCCAACTATAGGACAACAGTGACTAGACCATAATTCATATGAAAAAGACCGGAGGGTTTTAGTGAACCAAAGGTTCATAAACTAGTCAATCAAGAGACTAAAAGGTAACATTTTGTATGAAGGATGGAGAAGGTGTCGAGGGAAGCGGTAGTACAGAAATACGGTAGAGACAATGTTGATTGGAGCTTAAGGACCTGTTTTCAAATCCAATCTCTGACACTGCTTGTAGGACCTAGGGAAAATCAGGGAACCTCCCTGAACTTCAGTTTCCTCTTCTGTAAAATGAGTGTTTTGGACTAGATGGCCTCCGAGGTCCCTTCCAGCTCTAAATCTATGACTGACTCACTTGATATCATAAGGGAGGTGGTGTCACATACCACAGAGAGGTCAGGGAGGACGAGGACAGAAAAAAGGCCATAGGATTTGTGATTTAAGCATTTTCGTTGCTTAAAAAGCGATGATGCTCTGGGGGCCGAACGAGACAGCACGTCCAGACTACAATTCCCAGAATCCTTGGAGCTGCGGTTTTTCCGCGAGACCAGGCTTCATTTCTCATACCCCTCCCCCCGCCAACCAGACCCTGTGGGCTCGGAGCCGCCGGGATCCTCCAACCCTTTCGGGACTGGACGGCGGTTTGCCGGCTTCTCTAGGAAACGTACCCTGGGCTGGTGGCAGGCGGCGGCGCAGGCGCAGGCGAGTCTCGGGCGGGCCTGGACCTGCCGCCCCTTTGTTCCCCCCCCCACCCTCCCGGCTGTTCAGGTCTCGGGACCCACGACCCTCGCGCCTGTTGCTCCCAGGCTGGCTGGAGCCCCGAGGCCCGGAGGGAGGGTGAGAGGCTGACGAGGGAGGCGGGGGCCGCCGAACCGGGGCCAGTGCGGGCCTCCTCGGGACACCACATGCAGAGGGGAAGGGGGCTCTTTGTGCGCGTGTGTGTGTGTGTCCGCACCCGCGTGTGCCCGCGCGCGGGCTTTTCACCTGTCTACAAACATAAAGCAGGCCAGGCCTTTAGAGAACGTGTGTGAGGGGGCAGGGGGCGTGTCAATAAACACGGACATGCCAAGAGCAGATAATGAACTGTGAACTGGAGGTCACGAGGTGGGTGGGGGGCAGGCGAGGCGAGAGCCTTGGGGTTGAGTGTCTGTGGCGGGGAGACGAGGAAGCTTCCCCGCAGGGCCTCTTCGCGTGAGCCCGCAGGCCCCCGAGGGCAGACATCCAGTCTGTCTAGTCCGCCCGAGGTAATTGACAGCAGCCTCTGTCCAACACCCCTTCCCCCCGCCCCCACCCAGTCTGGGCCCGGTTTTAGGGGTCCTGACCTCTCCGTGTCCCACCACCCCCACATACGTGCCTGCTCTTGGGCCATAAGGAGTTCAGATCCACCAGCCCCACGCAGCTCTGCTTGGGCTTCGGGCTGAGAGACCGGCAGCAGCGGAAGCTCAAAGGCCTGATCTTTCTTCCAGGACCCCAGGAATCATCATTTCCAGGAATCAGACGGGAAGCAAAGGGTTACCATGAAGGGTTTGGCCCAGGCGCTTGAGGGGAGAGGTGAGAATTTACGGAGGGGTGTGGGAGTCCTTGGGAGGGAATAGACGCTGGGAAGGGATGGCCCTTGTTTTCCACTCTTACATTACACACGCTTGTGTATCCCAGCTTCTTGGAATTTTCTGGGTTCCGAGTTGGTACCACTGCCCTCTCTGGCCCCGGATTCTAGAGCCACTTCTACTGTAGCTGTGTAAAACTCCTATAAAAGTTATTTCTTTCAGGCCCAAGTGAAGAATACTTTTTTCTCCTTTTCTCCAATTGAGAGGACCATATGGTTTTTTAGAAAGGAGCATTTACTAAAAAATAGAAGAATTAGAAAACAAAAACCTGATGCTCCACATCACTGAAATGGATGTTTTGAATGGGCAACTTTTGGACCCAAATTGAAACCTTGATTGAGAGTTGGCAGTCTCAACTTTCAGTAGGTACTTGTACCTGATTCATTGCTTGGGATACTCCACCTAGCTCTACCCTCCCCACCTCCATTTTCCCTTTAGACATCCTGTGACTTAAGGGAGAGGCTGGGTTAGGAAATAATGTCCCAAGTGTATAGTAAAATGTACTATTAATTAATTAGGGGCGGTGGGGGGGGGAGGGGAAGTCCATTATAGTCATAATATATGCCTATGTCTACTTTTTTTCTTTTGGCCAGACCTGTAATTTCATGGATGTAGGGAATTCTCTGTTTTGTAAGTTTCTTCTAGAGATGTGGATTGGCAGGCCATTTGTAACTTAGTCTTAAAAAAAAATTGCATGGGGCATTGAGATGTACCACCTCTATTTTTTGTGGAATCCATGGATCCACTTATCTGACAGGAAACATTGCAATGACCTTACTCTCTTTTAATTCTTAATTCCTAAGGGTTACTATCATCTCCATTTGTATAATGGATACCTGAGATAATTGGATAATTATAATATTGAATAATTGTAATAGTGGATAATTGTCAGATAAGTTGTTCAACATGGCATAGTTATTTGACAACAGAACTAGGACCAGAAGTAGAACAGTAGAAAGTGCTTAATTAAGACTGAGGACACACGGGTTCAAAAAGCCAAGCTGTTCTATTTACTAGCTTTGAGACCTTGAACAAGTTGTAACTTCTCAACTGTAATGTGATGTAGTTGGACTTCGTTATCTCTAAGGTCCCCTATTACTACAAGTCTGCCATCCTATGATGTTAATTTTTTTTGTCTTTCCACATGACTCCCCTGATAGTTAAATTAATTTACATTTGATAGGATGTGAGCTCTAGGAGAGCAAGAACTGTTGGAATATTTTGTCTTTGGATCTCAGCACCTTGGTGGTGCTAGGTACTTAACCAGTGCTTGTTGATTGCTTGATAGAGGAGTTCCTAGTTCTCAGAGGAACTCAACAAACTGATTCCTCACACATTCTCTAAGCCAGGCAGAGGGATTAGAATAATTTTTTCATTAAATGAAACAAGGATAGAGAAGTTGGGTTACGTATTTTGTATCACAAAGCACATGGTGATAAAGCTGTGAATTGAGGCTATGTTCCCTTACTCTCAGATTAGGTAGATTTATATGCCCTGGAACATGCTAAGATACATGGATTCTGTCAGCTTTCTCTGATTCTAGAAAGGGATGTGGCTAAGGTTCTTTTTGGCCAGCTTCTAAGGAGTGAGGGTTACGTTGAAGTAGGATGTGCTAATTTTTAGATTTTGGAAGCTATGAGATAGAATGGTTTTTTCCATGGTTCCTTTTTTTTTTTTTTTGCCAGATTTCCCTATTAAAGATTTTGTCTCTGTCCAAGAGAAGCCCACAGAGGAGTTGGGAAGGCTGATATCTGGCCTGTCAAGAGCCAGAGTCCAGGTGAGTTGAGGATTTCTTTCCCTTATCTTAGGAATTTTAGGGTTCCAGAAGGTAAAAGTATTTTCTTCTGTTCTCCTGAGCAAAAGCCTGTACAGGATAATGATCTCAAATTGTGCTCCTCCAGGAGAGTAGAATATTCTCATGCAATAGAGAATTTTTCTGATTAACCTAGTACCTTTTCTTTTTTTCTGTCCAGCAGGCTTGCATAGTCTGTTGAATACAAGAGGGGATAGTAGACAAAAATACTGAAAAGGTGCTAGGTTAATTGGAAAAATTCTCTATTACATGAGAATATTCTGTTATAGTAAAAATTATTCTGGTTCCACTTGCTTCACTCTGCATCAGTTCATATAAGTCTGTCCTCCCCCCCCCCCCCCAGGGCAGGGCAATTGGGGTTAAGTGACTTGCCCAGGGTCACACAGCTAGTGAGTGTGTCAAGTGTCTGGGACCTGATTTGAACTCAGGTCCTCTAGACTCCAGGGCTGGTGCTCTATTCACTGCACCACCTAGTTGCCACCATATAAGTTTTTCTGTGTCTTTTTGAAGTCATTGTTTATTTTTCACACTAGCTGCCCCCATATAAGTTTTTCCATGTCTTTTTGAAGTCATTGTTTATTTCTCACAAAGCACAATAATACTCCATTGGATTCATATACCACAAGTTATTTAACCATCCTTAAATATTGTATGTTTTCTTAGTTTCTAGTTTTTTCTCACCACAAAGAGAACTGTGATATTTTTGTATGTAATGGACATTTCCCTCATTCTTTGATCTCTTTTGCGGATTGCACAGGCTTTCTTGAATCTCTTCTGCCTTTTAAAATCTTTCATTTCTAAGCTCAGCTCAAATGCCACTTCCTAGATAAAGTCTTTGCTGACTCCTCAGAAGCTAATACCCCAGCTTCCTAAATCTCTTTTAATTTATTTTGTGTATTAGTGGATTTGTATGTGCATAAGTCAGTATCAGATTTTTAAAAATCAAATCATCATCATCATCTTGGCCAGTATTTATATAGTGCTTACTATGTTCTAGACAGCAAGCAAGTGGTTTACAAATATTACTTAAAGAAAATTGTTAGAATCAAGTATGATTAAAATTTAGAAATCAGTATTTTCAATACCATGTTTTCTTGTTTGTTTCATGAAGTCTCCAGATATTTAAGTCTCCGGCGGGCCTGGACCTGCCGCCCCTTTGTTCCCCCCCCATCCTCGCGGCTGTTCAGGTCTCGGGACCCACGACCCTCGCGCCTGTTGCGCCCAGGCTGGCTGGAGCCCCGAGGCCCGGAGGGAGGGTGAGAGGCTGATGAGGGAGGCGGGGGCCGCCGAACCGGGGCCAGTGCGGGCCTCCTCGGGACACCACATGCAGAGGGGAAGGGGGCTCTTTGTGCGTGTGTGTGTCTGCACCCGCGTGTGCCCGCGCGCGGGCTTTTCACCTGTCTACAAACATAAAGCAGGCCAGGCCTTTAGAGAACGTGTGTGAGGGGGCAGGGGGCGTGTCAATAAACACGGACATGCCAAGAGCAGATAATGAACTGTGAACTGGAGGTCACGAGGTGGGTGGGGGGCAGGCGAGGCGAGAGCCTTGGGGTCGAGTGTCTGTGGCGGGGAGACGAGGAAGCTTCCCTGCAGGGCCTCTTCGCGTGTGCCCGCAGGCCCCCGAGGGCAGACATCCAGTCTGTCTAGTCCGCCCGAGGTAATTGACAGCAGCCTCTGTCCAACACCCCTTCCCCCCGCCCCCACCCAGTCTTCCTTAAATATCCTTAAATATCCCAAATACTCAGTTACTACATCCATTAAGATGAATGTATAAAAAGAAAAACATGAAAAAAAAAGAAAAGTACGTGCAAATGTATACTTATAACAGTCACCCCTGAGATAGAGGTGCTTATGTCAAAAAACCAAAACTAAAATATAATCAGAATCATAGAATTCGAGAATTGGTAGGGCCTTAGTGACCTCTAGTATGACCTATACAGGAAGGGAATCCTTACTATAACATACCTGACAGGCAGTTATCCAGATTGTTTGAAGAATTCCACCTTATGAGACATCCCATTCCTCTTTTGGACAGCTCTAATTATTAAAGTTTTTCTTGACATCAAGCCTAAGTTGACTACTTTACAACTTCTACCTCTTGCTTCTGGTTCTGCCCTCTGGATCTCCTCAATTCTCCTTGAGGCCCTTTTGGGAGATGATCGAATAGAAATGTCTTTGATTTTTCAGGAGTCATTGACTTTCAAGGATGTTGCTGTGAACTTCACCCGGGAGGAGTGGAGGCACTTGGACCTTGGTCAGAGGGACCTATACAGGGAAGTTATGCTGGAGAACTATAGGAACCTGGTCTCCTTGGGTAAGATACCAATTTAATATTCAGAAACCATAAATAAAGTGCATTTGTCTTCAATTGTTAAAATATGTGAAACTTCTAAAATGCTTGCTGAATTTAGACTTTAGTTAAAGAAATTAAAGATTTTCTGTTACCTTTTGTCAGATTGTGACATTATTTTTGGTTAACGGATGAAAGGCCTTTGCTGTATGGAAATTGAAATGGGAAGCATTGTGTGTCTGTGATGTTTTGCTGCCTTTTATTCTTAAGCATCCTTAAGAAGAAAAAGAAGCTGGAAATGAGCTCTGGGATTATATGAACATCTAATTTCTGTGTCTTTCTTTTTGAGCAGGGCATCACATTTCCAAACCAAATATGATTACCCAGTTAGAAAAAGGAAAAGAGCCATGGATGGTAGAGAGTGGAACCTCAAGATGCACTTGTTCGAGTAAGTGGAAAATAAAAACCAAAAAAAAAAAAAAAGAAAAGAGAAAACCCCAGGGAAATTGTAGGCAGGATAGGTAAATCACAAGGGGTGTAATATTGGAAATGTTGATTGGGTTGTCTACAGCCTTTCTTAGGCCTGTGGAAACTATTGGTGCCATTTGCCATATTTCAGCAGAGCCCTGAACTTCACCTCAAAGTATAGAAGCTTAGAATTGAGAATCACCTTAGAAATCATTTTAATTCCCTACCCAATGCAAGAATCTCTTCTGTAATATTCCTGATAAGTCAATGTTGTCAGGGACAAAGATCTCACTCCTTTGCCTATTCCATTTCAGTTACTAGAGAATTCTTTATATTGTGCTGAAATCTTCTTCCCTATAATTCTCACTCTGATCTTGTTTTACCATGTATAAAAATTTAAGCCTAATCCTTCTTCCACATAATAGCCCTTCACATTTTTGAAGATAACTTATGGGGAGAATGATAGCTTTCTCTTTATCTATGCTGCTTTTATACTTTTCTTTGGTATCAGAAGAGGTATTACTTCTTTAAATTAAACTCTTCCTATAATTCCCATCCTTTCCTGCCTTTTTGACCTTCTGGTTCTTGTCTCATTCTCTGTCATCTTCTTTCTTTCCCCGTTTGCAGTTTTTCCCTTTCTTTCATTGCTTTCACTGCTGATCTTTTCAGTTTTAGCCTTTCCTAAAGGCTTCCATTTCCATTCTTTTCTTAACCCCTTCCACATGGCCCTTTTCCCCACACTTCACGCAACAGTTATTTTAAATGTCTTCACTGATTTTCTTCTTGCAGATGTCATCACCTTTTCTGAGTCTTCATGTAACTTTTATTTGACATGTTGAATACTGGTTTGAAACTTTCTTTTCTTTGCACAATAAAGCACTATTTTGCAGTTGGGTTAGAACCTTTTTAGCATGGAGGTCTTCAGGTAAGAGGAAGTACTTAATCAATGAGAATCACACCCACTAATCTAGCAACGTTAACAGCCAGTAGCTTTCTAGCAAAATATGTTCTGGGGTTTAGGGGTTTGCAGCTGTTAATTGAGAGGTAGTATGGCATTATAATTTCAAGTCAAGAAGGAGCAAAGGTGCTGACGTTATGCAACACAGCTAGAATTATGCTTTCTTTAGCTTCTGTCAAAGCATATTAGATCTGTTTTAATCAGTGTCTTGTTTTGGCAGGGTCTAACTTTGATAATGTCATTGTTGTGCTCCTCCCCTTCACCCTATCTCACCTCTTCCCAGCATGGTGAAAAGGGTATTTTGCAGAGTACAGACTGTGTAAGATTCTGTAGCTGAGATGCTTGTGCAGAACTTTGGACCTGGAGGAGCCCCACCACAGCAGTGTCTTGGATCCTTTCCTCAGCTGACCCTTTGTGAGTTTTTGTGTCTACCTCTGGGTCAGCAGCTCTGGTGTTGATACTCAGGAGATATGTAGTATCCTTTTCCTGGGGCACATGGGGATCGCTTGGGTGGGGAGGCCCTTGCTAATTTGTCTCTTTCTTTGGGTGGTTGGAAGAAGTCAGGGAACTGGTTCTCACTGGTCAGGTTGGGATGGGCTATGGGCACTAGGCTAGGCTAATTTTGGTGGCATCTGACAATATATCTGTGAGGTTAATGTGGGAAAGAAGAAAGTCCCTCCCCATATACTGCTATAGTCTCTTACCTCTGTCTCTTTCCTTTTCACTTTCTTTTATTTTTTCAGACTTCTAATTTTAGGCATCCCTTAAGGCTTTATTACTAGCCCTCTGTTTGTTTAGCTCTACAGAGATATAGGATGCCTTCAACTGTTCTTTCTATACTGATAAACTCAAAGATAGATTTCTCTCTTGGCTATCTCACCTGTATTTCAGGCTTATCTTTTCAATTACTTTTAAGACATTTTTACTTGGATTCCTACTGTTGCCTGAAATTCAACATGTGAAAAATTGAACTTATATTTACATCCTGGTTCCAGTCTCAAATTCTACATTTTTGATTAGAGGTACCACTAGACCAGTCTTAAAATGGGATTCATTTTGAATACTCTCTATTTTTGTCCCTTTTGTTCTATCTGTTTGAAGTCCTACTATTTTCTTCCTTTGAAATATTCCCCAAGAGTTATCTCTTAGTGTCCATTCAGCCTCCAACCTTGTGGGCATGGTTCATATCACTTCATAACTGGATTAATAAAATTCTTATTTAACTTCCCCAACAATCTCCTTTTGTTCTGCTGACAAACCTGAACAACTTCCAAGCCAGCACAATTCATGTAGCTATTAATTTGCAACCCTGTAAAGATCACACAGAGAAGAGGAACAGAAACATCACCTCTGTGCCACAGACTGATTGGGAATCTCTGAACATCAGGTACAAAATCAGCTGAGGCAATAGTTTTTTAGAATTGAGGAAGTAAAGGGCAGAATGGGTGTTGGAGAGTGTCTTTCTGTTTCAAAAGTTCACAGTGCTTTCCTGTTGGAGAGGCAGCATGGCATAATGGCTAGGACACTGGATTTGGCACCAGGAAAACCTGTGTTCAGATCTTTCCTTGGATTGGGCAAGTCACTCTTTGTGCCTCAGTTTCCTCTTCTTCAAAACTGGAGTTTGGACTCTGACGTGTAAGGTTCCTGCAAGCTCTAAATCTTTGAACCTATTGTCAGTTTTCACATTTAAATTTTATTTTGCTTTATTGTCCCCCAAACAACCTTCATTCCAGTAAGCATTATCATCTTTTCTAGAAGCCATGTGCCTCTACATCTGAGACTCTGAATATGTTCTGCACTCTTCCTGAAATGCCTTCTTCCTCTCTGCCTATCTAAATTCTTCTATCCTTTAATGCCTACCTAAGTTCTACCTCTTCCATGAAACCTTGTCTAACTCTTCTATTTTCTGAACTTCTAGACCAGTTATAGTCCATATGATATAATGTGAAGTTCTTGATGACTTTCTCTTATACTTTAGTTCTTTAACAGAGCCATGATGATAGGGAAATTCCTATACTCCCTGCAAATTGAAACCCATTCATGCCTTCTCACTTTTGTGATTCTTGACCATATCCTTCCACAAATTCATTTTAATTCCATATCCATTTACTCAGTGGCAGTGCTGAGGATATACCAACAAAAATGAAACAGTCCCTGCTCTCAAAGATACTTGTATTCCATCTTGGGGAAAAGGTTCAGCATGTATGCACTTAAAGAACAGGAAAGTTGAAGGGAGAGAGAGTACTAACTACTAGGAGGGATCAGGGAAGGTTTTATAGAGGAAGTAGCACCTGAAGTGAACCTTGAAGGAAAAATTGTGAGAGACAGATGAAAAAGGAGTACGTTCTAGGAATGAAGGATGGCTTGTGAAAATGAAAGGAGGTGAGAGATGGGCTATCAGGTTCAGAGAGTGGCTAGTAGTCCAGTCAGGTTGGAATATTGTATTTGTGAAGAGGAATGTTATAAAATCATGCTAAGCTACTTGAATAGTGATTATTTTTAATTTTGTTGGTTACTCCTGTGCTTAGGACATTACTTGGCACATAGTGATTGTTTAATAAATGCTTGGTGATTGACTGACTGAATTTGGTAGGAATGGTAGGTAGGAGCCAGGTTGTTAAGTGCCAGGCTAAGGAGTCTGTATTTCATCCCATAGACAATGGGGAACCAGTAAATATTTTTGAACACAGGAGTGATATGGATATGCTTGTGCCTTAGGTAAATTATTTTGGCAGGTATGAGAAAGTTAAAATGGAGGCTGGAGTACCTGGAATCAGGGGAACCATTTAGGAAGCTATCATAATAGTTCAGGTGAGAAGTGATGAAGATCTGAGCTAGAGTAGTAGCTATATAAGTGGAGAGATGCTATATAGGTACAATTGACAAATCTTGGCAACTGACTAGAATGGGGGATGAGAGAGAGCAAAGAGTCAGAGCTGAGGTAATATGAATCTGAGTGATTTGGATAATAGTGGTCTCCTCAATAGAAACAAGGAAAGTTGAAGGAGGAGAAGGTTGTTTGGACAAGTTGAATTTGAGATGCCAATAGGACATCTTGGAGGAGCTGTCAAGTAGGTAGTTGATAACATAACTGGAGTTCTGTATAGTGTTAGGTAGCTTAGGATCATTTACAAAGATATGTAAATTAAACGCATTGGAGTTGAAATCTTCAGGGGAGTTTATGTAGAGAAAAAAGAGGGACTAGGATACAGCCCTGAAGAATGTTCATAGTAAAGGTGCAGTGATGATAGAGGAAAGAAGGAGTGGTAGGTGGATAGGAAGAAAACCAGGAAAGAAAATTTCATGAAAATGAAAGGAACAGAATGTTTAGGAGGGTGGGGTGGTCAGTAGAATCAAAAGCTTCAGAAAGGTCAACTTAGTTTAGTTAATGGATCTGTCTTTTATGCTGGAGACCTCCTGGACATTTTATTTATTTCATAGTTTTCATTATAACACTCAGGTTTTCACTCTGGCATCCCTTGCTCTCACTACATAACTGACCACCTCCCTTTTCTAGTCATAGAAATAATGTTAATATGATACCGTTTACATTATATATCCTGTAACCTCCTATATTCTTTA
Source organism: Phalanger gymnotis (assembly GCA_028646595.1). Taxonomy (NCBI): domain Eukaryota; kingdom Metazoa; phylum Chordata; class Mammalia; order Diprotodontia; family Phalangeridae; genus Phalanger; species Phalanger gymnotis. The sequence goes on from CM053625.1 coordinate 292,028,348, forward strand.
TGTATGTTGGTCTTTAACATTGGTCTTCGTTTTCTTCTAGGAACTAAGAATCTAGTTGGAAATTCAAGACATCGACATAAAATTTTAAAATATTGGATATTTAAACATAAAAAATATTTAGGTAATAGTGCAAGAAAATATTGGTTGACAAAATGGTTGATGTAATCAATAAGCAAGCATTTATTAAGCATTTTCTTTATGCCAAGTACTGTACTATGTTGTAGGGATTCAAAGGTAGACAAAAACAGTTTCTGACTTCAAGGAGCCTGTCTAATAGGGGAGAAAACATGTACATAAGGTATATTTTGGTAGGCATGTAAAAATACATGAAGAGCGGATGGAAATCAACCTTAAATAGCAAGGCTTTAGCAGTTGGGGAGACTGGAAAAGGCCTCCAGTAAGAGGTGACAATTGAGCTGAGAAGCCATGGATTTTAAGAGGCAGAAGTTAGAAGGCAGAATGGCCATTGCAAAGGCTCAGAGATGGGAGATAAGAGTGTCATGTTTGAGGAATAGCAAATAGGCCAGGATTATTAGAGAGAAGATTGTGTAGAGGAGACTGATGTGTAAAAAGATTGGAAAGGGAGGAAAGGGCCAGGTTGTGGATGAAGCACTACATATTTGATTTTGGAAGTAATAGGGAACTTCTGGTTTTATTGGGGATGGAAGTATAAGGTATTGTGGCATGGTTAGAACTACACTTTAGGAAAATTACTTTGGTAGCTGTGTGAATGGAGTGGAAAAATACTTGAAGCAAGGAGACCAATTAAAATTATTGCAGTAGTATAGGTCAGAGGTGGTGAGGACCTGAATTATAGACATAGCTGTATGAGTCATTGTGAAGGTAAAAAGGATAAAGATTTAGTAACTAATTGGATACATGGACTGAGTGAGCGTAAGGAGCCAAAGATGACACAGACCTGGAGCTTGTGAGAATGGCAGAATGGTAATGTCCTTGCCAATAATAGGAGAGTTTAGGATTTTGAGGAAAATATACTTTTATTTTGGGTGTATTAAGTTTAAGATGCTCATGGGACATCTACTTAAAATGTTGGTGATGTAATACTAGAGCTCAGGAGAGAAACCAGGGCTAGATGTATAGATATGGGAATCTCCATATAAATCATTCAAAGGGATCAATTCAGGAGATATTTTTGAATGTCTTTTGTGTTCATAATCTTGTGCTACATTCTATGGGCAATATAAAGAACAATACATAATCCTTGCCCTCATGGAGCTTGCAGATTATTACAAGTAATCATGTGTGAACAGATACAGCTGGCATACAAGGCATAATGTTAAAAGAAAATGCAAGTCTCTGGACTAAATTGGGCATAGAGTAGTTTTTTTTTTGAGTTAGTAGAACATAAGCTGAACACCAAAAAGTATTTAGAATTGGAACAGTTGAAGAGGAAGGGAAGAGCAAGTTTCAAATCAGGAGTCAGGAATGACCATGTGTAGGACGATTAGGATACTGACTTGACTAGTGTGTAGAGTACTTGTAGAAGAATGGAATATAAATTTCAGTAGGGATTTGGAGACTTTGTTTTGTGATGTCCACAGGCTGAGGACTGTGGACTTCATCGTTTAGCTTGTAAAGGTTTTGTAAAGAGACATGACATTATGCTGTAGTAGAGAGAATGTTGGATTGGGAATCAGGAGAGACCTGGGCTGAAATTCTGCTCTGATATTTACAAGTCGTATGACTAGGTTTCAGTTTCTTCATCTGTGAAATGGGGTTATTAATAGCCCACGATTATTTTGAGGATCAATTGAAAAAAGGAACATAAAGTGCTTTGCAAACTTATATAAATAAAGCTATGTAAATGTGAATTATTGATGTTGGATGTTTATTTTGGCAGGGATGAAAGTTGGTAATTGGCAATGATGATTAAGTGGGGAGCACACCAGTAAAGATTTATATAGGCATGTAGGACCAGCAAACCAGGCTTAGTCAGAAGTTGACCAAATATTTTGAAATGAAATTAAAATAGAAGTTTAGATTTTTGGTACTAATGCTTAGCCAAAATGTCTCTTAACAGTTAGAGTAGGTGAGGGTCCTTACTCCAGGAAGTATAAGAGAACAAGAACAAAATACTACTGTATAAAGTGCAGAAATGAGTCTCATTCTGAGGCAACTGTGGTTTGTGTGTTGGCCCCTTTGTACTTCTTGATAGGTGTAAATGACTGGTCCTTTCAATTTGTATAGAAAGTATTTGTAGAGGTCAGGATAATTACAGCAGTAAATGGACTCTGACTCTGTTTAGTCAGTCTATGAGCATTTATTAAATGCTTGCCATGTGTCAGGCACTCTGCTGAATGTTAGATAGAAAACTTCCAAAGAGAAAGCATGAAACTCACTTTCTGCTAGGATAGGTACAGGAAAACTGGAGTTATGGGGGTGTTTTTATAAACACAAAATTGTTTACCAAGAATTACTTTGGTAGTGGTGATGTGTGGGTTCATTTGGGGGGAGAGGGTGATTGGTAACAGGAAGACTAATTAGAAGCCTTTTATAGTTTAATTCACCAAACATTTATTAAGATTTTAGAAACAATGAACTTATATTTGTATAACACTTAAGGTTTGCAGAACATTTTCCTCACCATAACCCAGTGAGGTAGTTCAAAATTATTACCTTCATTTTGAAGATGAGGAAACTAAGACTGATAGATTAAGTGAATTACTCCATGATCAGTTAATAAATGTCTGAGGCGGGATATTTACTGAGTGTAAGAGACTTTGCTAGACTCTGGTATAAAATAGTTTGCTTATGTTTTATAATTTTAAAAAGAATTTTCCTAAGATCAGAGATTTATAACCTTTTCTGAGTCATAGACCCATTGGACAGCCTGGTGAAACCTTGGACTGCTTCTCAGAATAATGTTTTTAAATGCACAAAATAAAATAGATGACAAAGGAAACTAATTATATTGAAATATAGTTAAATATTTTTTTAAAAGTTCACAGACTCCATGTTAAGAACTTCTGCCTTAGATTATCTTAGTTAATACTTATAAAACCCTGGGAAATAAAATCTGTAGGTAGGTAGTAATTACAGATGAGAAAATTGATATTCACAGAGATATAGTTATTTTTCTAGGGTTACATGGTTGGCTACTGAGTTGTCTGACTCCAAAGTAGGTATTCTTGCCAAATGATGACAAAGGACTGAGAATTTGATACCAGCCTACCACCTTTGATCTTGATTTCCACCTCGATATTTTCTACTGTCCATATCCCTTGTGCTTAAAGATGGTCACTCATCATATCAGCCATTCTGGTTTGGTGGATTCTTTATGTTTACCTTTCACATTGCATCAGTCCTACTTATAATCACTTCTATCTCTCTTTATTGTTATTCCTTTCTCTTTCTCTTCCCAGAATTTTAAAGAACATTTTACAGAGTGGAAAAAGCCAAATGCACCTTGTACTTATTATCAATTTCATTTTCCCATTCTTATTGCATTTCATTTCTTTCAGATAGGGAAACTAGGCCTGAAGCCAAAGATTCAACTCCAAAGGAAGGCATTTCCAAAGAGAACTCACACCAGGAAGGAATGACCATGAGTGGTCTCTGGTCTTCCAAATTAGGAAAAACCTGGGAATGTGATAGCCAGTCAAATTGTCAACAGGGAAGCCAGGAAAGGCAAGTGAAACAAGTGGAAATTACCCAGAAGAAAAACATCACTGAGAAGAGACCCCCTAAATCTAATAAATTTCGAGTAAGCTATAGTCTGAACTCTGCCACTGCTTCTCAGGAAGTTTCTATAGTAGAGAGTTCTCATAAATGTGACATGTGTAGAAAGAGCTTCAAAGAAAATTCTGGCCTAATAAAACATAAGAGAATTTGTTCAGGGAAGAAACGCTTTGAATGTAATGAATGTGATAAAGCTTTCAGCCAGCGTGCACACCTTATTCAGCATCAGAGAATTCATACTGGAGAAAGACCCTATGAATGTAATGAATGTGGTAAAGCTTTTAGACGGACTATAGACCTTACTCAACATCAGAGAATTCATACTGGAGAAAAGCCCTATGAATGTAATCAATGTGAGAGAGCTTTCAGCCAGCGTGCACACCTTATTCAACATCAGAGAATCCATACTGGAGAGAGACCCTATGAATGCAGTGAGTGTTCAAAAGCCTTTAGCTGGAGTACACACCTTACTGAACATCAGAAAATTCATACAGGAGAGAAGCCCTATGAATGTAATGAATGTGGGAAAGCATTCCGAAAAAGTACAGACCTTAATCGACATCAAAGAATTCATACTGGAGAGAAACCTTATGAATGCAGTGAATGTGAGAAAGCTTTCAGTCAGCGTGCACATCTTACTCAACATCAGAGGATTCATACTGGTGAGAAACCTTATGAATGCAATGAATGTGGGAAAACCTTCAGATGGAGTACACACCTTACTCAACATCAGAGGATTCATACTGGAGAGAAACCATATGAATGCAATGAATGTGGGAAAACTTTCCGTCGGAGTACTGAACTTACTCAACATCAAAGAATTCATACTGGAGAGAAGCCATATAAATGTAATGAATGTGAGAAAGCCTTCAGCTGTAGGACACACCTTATTCACCATAAAAGTACTCACAGTGGAGAGAAACCATATGAATGCAATGAATGTGGTAAAACCTTCAACCGTAGTTCATCTCTTACTCAACATCAGAGAATCCATACTGGAGAGGAGCCTTAAACATATAGTGAATATGGAAAAATTTCTTTGAGAGTTTATCAGTCACATCAGAAAATTCACATTTGGGAAGCGTTAGAGTATAGGCATCTGATAATTCGTAAGCTTTTAAGAATAAAAAGGTAACATGACCAGTATTAGCCAACCTATCATAAAAAAGAAAATAACATGTTAGAATATAAAAAGCACACCAGTTTGAGGTCAGAAACTCCAGGTTTGACTTCCCTGGCTTTCTTGACACTGCAGCTCATGATGACATTTTGTCCCTACCCTCTCTTCCTGTTTTTTTTTTCCTGCTTGCCTATAATTATATTTAACACTGCCTGAATCCATGACTTCAACTTTTGTTGTTTCTGTGTGGTGTGACTCCTCTGCTCTCCTAGTTTTACCTTGTGACTGATTATTTAACTTTCACTTATTGCTTATCCTAGTTTTAGTGCTTAACTTACTCTTCCATGCACTGAACAGTTTTTTATTAATGCAAGCCAGGGTGTTAAGCCTTCCCTTGCTAGAGTTGGCTGACTGAATATAACAGAGACAATACCTATGAAAATAGTGGGTGTGGGAAAACTTGTAAGGCAGTATACTTTACTCAATATCAGAAAAATCTATATCAGAAATATAAGCATATTGAATATATGAAAGGGATTCAGAATCAGCTCAACTTTTGATAAATGTTACTGTGTTCATTTGGAGAGCATTCCTGTAAAGTTTGGAACCCTTCTACCAGAGTGCACAACATTAGGTAATTTATACTGGTGAGGCATCCTCTTCAATTGTAGTTTATCTCTCATCTCACATTGGAGCTTTCACTGTGGCAGATAACCATGGTAAAGTTACTGAATGAAGGGAAATCTTTCAAACTTAATCCTTTAGTTCAATAACCTGCAATCAAGATTTCAGTTTGTCACCCATCAACTCTTAATTTTATTTGTTATATTTGAAAGTATGGGCTCAGCACCGTTATGTTCCATTAAACAACTAGCCTAGGTAAAGTCACAGAAGACCTTCAGCAGAAAGCTAATTACCAGGTGAAAAACTGTTTTGGTCACAAAACCCATGAAGACTAAGTATAGAAGGATTGCAGACTGCATTGTTGGATTTATGGATCTTTGAAATATTGATGTATTTAAAAGACGAAAATATTCCTTTTTTTAATTTCTCTCAAATATAAATTGGCTGCAACCAGCTAGCAATAGAATTTTGCAAATCCCAGTGTGCTGGTCTGTTTACTCGGAACAACCATGTAAGTCCCAAGATTTCTGGAAAATAGAGGAGTTTGATTGCTAAAGCAGCTAAAGCTTGAAACAAAGAAAACAGTGGGACTTAAAACTTTTTGGAGCAAAGGAACTCAACAGTCTGTTTTTACATTTGTGGCAGGTTCCCTTACTGGAAAACTGAAATGCTTTAAGTTTCGTATTATCACATGAGAGCAATGTTGTAATGTAGGGTGGGGAATCAAGATTCCTGACCAGGTGACTGTTGTCCAAAGTTTTTTATAGAAGTGATTTCAATACTATATTTCATCATATATGCTATAGATGCTATAATGCTATAGATGCTATAGCATAAATGCTATAGATGCACGATAGCAAGTTTTCTAACGTGTACATAGGTTGTTAAATAGGGCAGTTCAGTAATGTATCATCTAAAATTGTATTTGAAATGAAAATTTTCTTTTTGTTCAGACCTTTGATTTCATTAATGTAGAGAACTCCCTGTGTAAGATCTAACCCTGATGGTGCAGATCAACAACTTGTTTTTAACTTGGAGTTGTAGAGAGATACCTGGGAAATTGAGAGATTAAGTGACTTGTCCATGGTCTCATAGCTAGCATCTTCCCGAGGCAGGTCTTGAATTTGTCTTCCAGAATCCAAGGCCAGCCACTCCGTCTGTTACTTCTTAACGTCTCTCTGGCTTCTTTATTATTCCTATCTTGTTTTATATGACAGTAAGTCAAAAGGTGAAGAAACACTTTACCTAGGGTTATGAAATTCAGAAGGACTTCTTTTTGGGATATTTTCACAGGTATTTCTAAAAGGCTTTTATCAAACTCTAAGGGGATTTTGATGCCTTTTTGAGAAGGTGACCCAGAAATTTACTTTTCTATCTATTTTTATTAACTGTAAATTTTTTTCTTTTAACAAGCATAGGGGTTTATGTGAGAGCATGGCAGAGTGGAAAGAGTGCATCAGTCAGGGAAGGAAATCTGAATTAAACTCATGCCTGCAACACATGCAGGCTATGTAGTCCTGGGCAAATTACTTAGCCTCTCAGTGTCCTAGGCAAAGACTGTAAGTTGCAGAGTTGATTGGTGCCATTCTTCACTGGTAGAAGTCTCCTAGGGAGTATCTTACATTGATGAAAGCACAGGTCCCTTCCCATCCCTGATATTTGAGATCAAATTAGTTATTTTAATTTGAAGGCAAGATGCTTTTCTGTAACTTGAGGTACCATCTCTTTACCAGTTAACTTTCATTGTTTTCTTTGTCATACCTCACCAGTGGAATGAATGGATGGGCATGATTAAAGGCAGCTTACAAACAGAACAGCTATGAAAAAAAAATGTTTATTGTGATTGTGTGTGAACCCTACAGAAATTGCTTTTTCCTTCCCAAACCTCCTCTCCCCACCTTGTTTTTGTTATACATGTGGTACATTTGTGTGGGTTTAATGCTTCTGGAATAGTTTAGTTCATTTTCACCATGTTACTGCCTTTCGTTTTTACTGATTTTGATTATAGATTGTTCTCTTTATGTTGTTGATAAACCAGCCTTGGTTTGTTTGCATACTTTCGCTTGTTGGAGTGTTGTTATTCCTTTTGGGCTATGATAACCTTTTTTGCTTTATCCACCTCACTTCCCCATCCTCCTTAGTGGGATGGAAGGGAGATGCTGCTAATCTTAGGGCTATCAGCAGATAACAGGGAGAAATGGATAAAGCATATCACCACACCCCAGGCACAGGTGGATTGAATATAATTAGAAAATGGCAGCTTATAAGGGAAATTGATGATGCTGAAGGAAGACACTCAGTTGTAGGAACTGTTGGAATAGTTTTCCCAACCCTGTAAGTGTCTTAGATGACTTTTCAGAGTGCTTGTATGAAATTTCTGGGTTTCTGACTTTGATAAAATTATATTTGAAAACACTTAAGCTTAGGGGATTTCTTCATTGATCTCCCAAGGATGGGATTTCTATTTAGGTTATTCACTCATATGGACTGCTAAATGACATCATTGATGATATCAGCTAGCTACCTGGTTAACACACCTTCATTGTTTTATGGCAGAAATTCAATATGCAAAGTCACCTTGAGACTTAAGACTGACACTTAACATATTTTCATAAATGCCTGCTGGATTGGATTGTAGATGGAATATGCTATCACTTTCAGGATTGTTAGCCAAGACTTTTGAGTATAATGAAGATTCTAATACCACAATGGACTGATTCAGACAAAATTGCCTTCGCTAGAGAACCACAATTCTACAAGGATTGCTCATAGAAACCTTTTACTCTAAGCCCTATTACATTTCTTTTGCTGAAGGTACAAGATTTTCACCTACTAATGTTGAATTTGGAAGTGCAGGTAGGTAGACCTCTGGCCCAATTGAGTTGTGTGAAGTAGAAAAATAAACTAGAAGGGAGATGATTCTCATTCTGTTGGATGCAGCCCATCTTACTCTAGTGTAGGGCTCCTTAAGACTAGGAGGTCAGTGGAAGTGCTTTATTGTAAAGGATCACACCCAAACCTCCATCACTAGGTATGCTTAAATCAGTCACATTTGCCAGTCGAGCAAATATTCTCTGACCTCTGGTTTACCCAGCTACACTAGCCAGAAATGCTAATTCAAGGTCTTAAAGCAAATTCAGGGACTTTAGGTTAGTCCAATGGTAGGGAATCCTGAGTCAACCCCAAGGTAAACTTAAAACAGGGCCATAGATAAGGTTGACCCTTCTGGTTTTTCCACTTAAATGCTCAGTTACTGACTGGCTTAATCACAAGACAACTGAAGGTTCAAAGGGGAGAACACGAAGAAATGCCGATCCTAAACCTAGTGAGCTGTCTCCAATGTCTGATGGTACACAGAATCTGGTGTCTGTATTTAAGTCAGATTTTGGGGGGAGAACTTGACAGGTTACTTTTAGCTTAGAATTCTGCAGCCAGTTGGTACGGTCCCTCCAAACAATAGTGCACCTTTGGTTGGTCCCCATCCAGATCCCTTTAGAAATGCTAGATATTCATAGGCATAATCTGCCTCTTGCATTTTGAAACCCTTCCAATTTATTAGGTTTATAACTGTTAGAGACTTGGTTCTAGAAATCCAAATTGAAGAGAGCTCCTGTACTTATGACCTAATTCAGATATCTTTTTGGAGTTTTTCACTAAACTCCAGAGATTTAGGCAGACTTTTCACCTCACCTGGCTAAGTCCTATAATATTTGTGAAACGGAGAAAATGGGGAATTTTGGTTTTCTTAATGATTTCCAGGGCTTCTACACAATTACAATTTAAAACTGATTTCCAATGTGGTGGACCAGCTAGGGCAGGCCACACTTCAGAAACAACAGCAACAAATTGCTATGATCAGCTTTGCATGTTTCAGGGTAACAAACCAAAGACCACATTCCAGACCTGCTATTGCTAGTTTAATCGCCATGTACTGCCATTTTCACTCTAATGATCTCGGTATATTCCAGTGCTTCATGTTTGTGCCACGACCTACCTGACCTGATCAGGGAATGACAATATAGCTCTACATCATTTTGACTACAGCTAGTTCATGTCTGAGCAAAGCACTTCTGAAGAATATAGAAAAATTCCTGTTTGGTGTGAATGAACCAAAGTCTAAGGGTCATATCTTAGGGAACTACGGGGTTAGGATAAGAGCTTAGAAGAAGGATGCAGTTGGCATATTGAACAACAGGAAGAACCTGGAACAATTCAAATTATATAAGTGAAGACGTCGTGCTGTTTCAGGTACAGTCTAAATTAGATCATTCTGATTTACAGTTCAGAGGCCACTTGGATTCCTGGATAACCCTTTACCATTACTCATAATTCCTGAGAGACCAGCAATTGCATTTACTTATATCCTATCCCTATGCTGGACCTGAGAAATTTACCGTATCTCCAATCTCTGCAACTTCTAGTTTGTGCACTTCACCAAAATTCCTAAGACACTCATGCTTTACCTTTGGTCTTAAGTGAATGAAGAGAATTTGAAATCCAGGAGATCTGGGATTATAAAGATTTCTAGTAGCAATGAGACCCCCAGAGAAAGCAAAAACCTGATCACACTCTATGAGGTCATCATGGACAGGTTATATTATATAATTGCCCGATTTTGGTGGTATCTCCACAAGATACTCAAAGTTCAAGTACTTGTTAACCATAGGCTAGGGAGAGTTAAGAGTGTGTTAATCAAGAAGAATAATGTGTAATCTCCCACTGCCTTGTGTATGACCTTGGGTTTCCAGTATGAATACCTATAAAGTGAGTTAAACATAATGTTCTATTGAAATTCTATGACTTCTGTGGACCAACACTTTAAGGGATAATTTTAGGAAACTCCAGAGGATTTAAAACCTGAAGAGTCATGAAGAAATAATTTTCTTGTTGACTAACATTTGAATACCATCATATACATCCTATTCATGAAAACGAGATTCTTAACTTTCATATCTCCTGCCTCTAACTTGCATATCCCAGCAGAATTCCCAAGACAATAGAACTATGTCCATATCCATTCAAGGGAAGAGATAGAATACAAAATTCAGGAGTTCCTAAGTCATAAGAAAATCTAACATTCTGGATGGAGTGGAAGGGCTTCAGATTAGACTACTGCTCATGGGAGTTAGTGGAAGATATTCATGTCCCTTAATCAGTTGCTAGACTGTATCAACGTCTTGAAAAATTCCACTTGTTTCTGAATAGTAGAGGGAAGAGATAAGGTGGAAGGAATGTAACCCATCCAGTGGTACTGCTGATCAAAACAGGCTGAGCTATCAGTCATCCTCTGAGCCTGTCAGAGCATGCTCATATAACTTGATCCTTCTCCTTCCTGTGGGTGGAGCTTCTGAAGCAGCTAACTTGTGTTCAGGGCCATGGCTTTGCTCTTGAAAGCAACTCAGTCCTCTTCCCTTGTGGGAGCCATGACTTTCTTTTCAAAGCAATTTTCTACAGGGAAAACAAAATTCTTGACTGTAGTTATTAACAGCTCGTGGGTTAAAAAAAAAAAAACCCAGGGTTTCTGGGTTTTGTGTTTTCTTGCCAGGTTTGTAACAATTCAATACCAGTCCCTTCAATCTAGTACTTTCAATCTTCCCCTAGGTAGAGCTGTCCCCACATCTGGACCATTTGAAAAACAACAGCTACAATGCCCTTCCTTTTATCTAAATGTATGATCACTAAATAAAACTTGATTATACAGCTTAGAATTTCTGTTGGGCAACATTTAAAAAAAATAAAACCTAAATTGAAGTATTGTAACTAGCTTGTGTTGTACATCTGGATCTAGTAAGGGTACAAGTAACTACTAGGACAAAGAACAGGTTACAGAATCGGTCCTCAACCTCCAGCATGCTCTCACCACTGGCTCTGTTTTCATTGGTGGCCAATTGCAGCCCAGCGTTATCCCAGCACTCTGATGGACCTCATTGCTCATGCATGTGGACCACTCTGCTTTTGACAGCTTCCTTTTGCATGTTGCCTGCCTTTCCTCATTACTCCTACTGACTCCTAATTCTTCAATCTACAAGGTCAGTGTCAGTAACGCTAGATAATCTGCCCTTAAGTAATTTTGGGCCCCCTGAGATTTTAGAGAACCCTGAGGAAAAACTGCTCACAGCAATATGTACTATAGACATAGCCCAGTGCAAAACACTTAACCTGCTTCAGGCAGTATAGGTCCAAATTATGGGTAGGAATATACTTATCGTTGGAATACATGCATGTCCACAGAACACAAGAAAATAAACATGACAAAACAATGTAAACAATTAATATAATATCAATATGACTGTAAAATTGCCTGACTATTTGCAATGCAAATAATGTATGAATAGATCTAGTCATAGTATACATATTCTGGTAGTCTATAATCAAGTAAACACAAATAGAAAAATAATAGCAGTATAACTCATAGCATTTAGTAATGGCATTCAATAATTAGCATAAACATCACTAAATATGTGATTACATACAAGATGTTCATTATACTCGTTAACTACTTTTGTCTAGCCACATTATATATACACACACATATATATGTAAACACCTCCAGTTTTACCTGTAACATCATAGGTTAGTTTGGTCATGAGGGAAAGAGACTGAACTTTCCTGTGATCTGCTGATCTGACTGTATCTGAACACTATGGTGATGGTATGGACTGATCATGGTCCTCATAAGAACTATAGACCTGAATTCCTAAACCTGAGCTTTTGAAAAGTCCAAACTAGCTGACCATATCTTTAGGTTCTAGAACACTGTGGCTGAGATTCTAGGCAGGATAGTCACTGCTTCTGGGTTCAATCAGTTTTCTCCCCTTTTTGGAACTGCACCTAGGCAAGACTACTGGATTACCATACACAGTGTCGCTTGCTGGAAATGTCACTGAGCCTGCTACAGATGTCATTGTACATCACGTGGATAGTTTTACTTACAGATTTTGGAGATTCAGTCTATCATTAAAGACTGCTAAGACTACCGTACATATCGTAGTCACCGACTATGTGACAAACACTCTGCTAGGAGTTGGGCATACAAATATAATACATGAAACAATTGCTTCCCTGAAGGACCTTACATTCTATTGGAATCTATTAGAATACTCAGTACTTACAATCTATTGGAATATTTAGAATAAGCCAGAACTTTCAAGGTAATCGAAAGGGAATAAAAAGGGGGTATGGATTTTTTAAAAAGTCATAATGGGAGAAAAAGGAAGGGTCAAAGAAGAGATATGACTGCTTCTTAAGGTGGATAGCACTATAATTGATGATAGAGAAGGCAGAGCTGCTCACTTCACTTTGCTTTTGTTTTCTCTGCCAAGGAGAATGATTTTTGGATTGTGAAAGGCTAAATGAAAGGGCTGACAGGAAACTGATCTCAGGGTGCGCAAAGATTTTAAGGGAACACCTAACTGCCCTTGGTGAGTCTCAGTCACTAGGCCCAGATGAATCAAATCTTAAGCTAATGAAAGATGTGAATGTTGAGCCATTGTAAAATCAAGTCAAATCAATAAGCCTTTATTAAGCACCTACTATTTTCCAGGCACTGTGGATAGAAATATAGGAGAAAATCAGTATCTATTCTCAATGAAATTACAGTTTGATAGGGGAGAAAACATGCAGATGGCAATATAAGAATAAAATATATATAGGATAAATCTGAGATAATCAAAAGAGAGAAGACACTAGCATTGAGGGAGATAAAGAAAAACTTTTGGTAGAAAGTTTTTTTTTAGTGGAAGAACTCAGGGAAGTTGGGAAACAGAGATGAAGAGGGAGAGAATTCCAGGAATGGGAGACAGGCAATGAAAATGCCCAGAGTTGGGAGATGCAGTGTCATGTTTCAGGAATAACAAGGAGGCCTGTGTCACTGGCTCATTGGGAAAGTGGAGGGAAGTAACGTGTAAGAAAATGGAAACATAGGAATAAGCCAGGTTATGAAGTGCTTTGAACACCAAATAGGATTTTATATCTGATGCTGAAGGTAATGGAGTCATTGGAGTTTATTTAATGGTGGTGAGGAGATGGTGTTTGACCTGTGCTTTAGGAAAATTAATTTGATAGGTGAGTGAAGAATGGATTATAGAGGGAAGAAATTTGAGGCAGAGACCAACCAGGAAGCTATTACAATATTCTAGGCATGAGGTGATGAGGCCCTAACCCACAGTGTTAGAGGCTTTCATCATTTCATGCCTGAACTAATGATCTTTTTTTTTTCAGTTTATTATTTAATATATTTAGTTTTCAGCATTGATTTTCACAAGAGTTTGAATTACAAATTTTCTCCCCATTTCTACCCTCCTCCCCACTCCAAGATGGCGTATATTCTGGTTGCCCTGTTCCCCAGTCTGCCCTCACTTCTGTCACCCCACTCCCCTCACATCCCCTTTTCCCTTCCTTTCTTGCAGGGCAAGATAAATTTCTACACCCCATTGCCTGTGTATCTTATTTTCTAGTTGCATGCAAAAAACTTTTTTTTTTTGTTTTTGAACATCTGTTTTTAAAACTTTGAGTTCCAAATTCTCTCCCCTCTTCCCTTCCCACCCACCCTCCTTACCTAAGAAGTCAAGCAATTCAACATGGGCCACATGCGTATCATTATATATAACCCTTCCACAATGCTCATGTTGTAAAAGACTAACTATATTTTGCTTCTTCCTAACCAATCCCCCTTTATTGAAGTTTCTCCTTTGACCCTGTCCCTTTA